>JAOVVB010000046.1:11764872-11776446 GCA_028570985.1 Heterobranchus longifilis
TTCCATATGTGTTATTTTATAGTTTTGAAATCCCCAGTATTGTTGTAGAATGTAGAAAAGAAATCACTAAACAAAAAAAAAAGAAATTTGCAAGTGTTCTAAAACTTTTGAACGGTAGTGTGTATGTAAGTATGTATGTGTATGTAAGTATGTATGTGTGTGTATGTGTGTGTATGTGTGTATATGTGTATATATATATATATATATATATGTATATATATATATATAGGTGTGTTTACTGACCACAACCCCAGATGCTCCAGGCATCCCTGGTGGCCCTGGCATTCCAGCCTCGCCTTTCTCTCCCTTCTCACCCCGGAACCCATAATCACCTTTCTCTCCCTGACACAAACATGGAATATATGCACATGAAAATAACCACACATAAGTGTTTTCTGAATAAATGCAGACAAAACACAGGTTGTTATGCGGGTTGAGACTTATAACACTTTTTTCAATCAGTCACGGTCTGGTGAGGTCAATCAAAGGAAGTAAGATAATCGCTGTCTCCCACTCACCACTGTGCCTGCACCCAGCATAGTACCTGTGATAGAGATAAAAGTTTACAAATCACAATGCTACATTGCAATGTACAAATAAGTGAAATAGATGTTATGGTGCACTTTTATATACACAAGGTGTTCAAGTCAAACCGGGACTGTAGAATAACAGAACACAGTTATAATATACAATCCCTTGCTACACTAATGCACTTATGCCAGCATTTCACTAGTGCTTGGATAGATCACGTTTTCTCAGTATGCTGAAGCTTCGACATGATCGGACTGTCTGATTCACATCTGAAACACTGGCTTCCCAGGAACTCGTTTAATAGCCCAATCATGCGTGAATGGCCTGAAAGGGGTCATGACTGTACAGGGGATGTGGCAACAACTCACAGCCAAGTTCCTGTAATGTGCAAGTGGTGTTTATGAATGATTGTGTGTACAGGTCCAACAGACAGATGCATTTCTTCTGCAAGTTGGTGACAAGTCATCTGTTGTTTTTCATGGATCAGGCATTAAACCTGCTGAATGATCATGGAAATAACTGCAGTGAGCTCCAAAACACCTCGGCCAGGATCTTCATTCAGGGATGTATGGACTTCTTTAAAATGTTTCCATCATGCAAATGTTTTACTGTGGCTGAGAGTCTCATTACCATTTGACAATTCTACTGTGATTGAAGTCTTTCGGTATTACAGCGATATGGGAATATGGGCTATTTCATCACAAATCCTGGTTTGACTCGAACAGCCCTCATGTAAATACAGAATGGCCCAAAAGCCAGTATCTATTGGTATTTTTTCTTATATGGAATTTAATGTTTTTGATGGTGTTAAAACTAACAATGAAGATGGAATTAAACCAGATCTAACATCATATGACTTTTTAAGATGACTTGGGGGAATTTAAAGTCAGCAGTCTTTCGGTACTGGTCCTGAACAACCGTTGAACTAAATAATTTTTGCATGTAAGAACATCAGGTCTAATACTTTATAAAAATGTTCAGCCTTTTTGCACACAAGTGTTGCAAAATCTGTAGCTGTCAATGCATAATACTTCCTTTTAAAAAACATTTTTGCCTGTGGATACAGGCTTTTGGTCCACCCTGTACATATAGTGGTTCAGGACATTTTAAAGTGACATACTTGATGGACCTGGAGGGCCAGGAAGGCCCCTTTCGCCCTTCTCCCCTTTGACTCCAGATGTTGAACAGCTGGCTCCCTCTTTAGGAGACAAATGGGCAAAACATCAAAATAAAAAATGCTGAGCAGAAATCCATCATTTGTGAAACTGTATTATGTTTAAGCACTGAAACAGAGAATTACTGTATGACTTCACTAAAATCAGTTATTAAAACCATAGTGGTTATGACATTCTTCTTAAAAAAAAAAAACTTTTTTTGTGTCACGTCAGCTTGGACAATTAAATAAAACTAATCAAATGACAGTAAATCAGCAGGATTTGTAAACTAACCTGCAGTGGAATTGCCGTTGATCTGCACAAACCCCAAAAAGGGAGAAAAACACAAAGAATTAGAGGTTATGATAAAGTGCTGAATTTGAACGGTAGTAAACATAGTAGTGTTAATCCAAAGAGAATGATTTTAGAGTGAAACCATCTGGGGTAGAACTCATGCACTGGACAAACAGGACATTTAGTCCATGAAGCAGAAAAAAGGGAACTTTCAAACATAAAACACTTGTGTTATATGCACGCATGTTTTTCATCAGACAGAATACAGTGGCGATGCTGTTTCTTCTGTAGTAGTAACCATTTTGGTTAAGTAAACAGATTTTTATCAATCTATATATCTATTATCTATCTACTTTTTATCTATCCACCTATTTTTTTTTTATTTGAAAGGTATCTCACAGATACACACATTTTAGCAACATTTTGTTGGATAGTCTTCTAGAACACTTACAATACCAACAATTTTTTTAAATTTTTTTTTTATTTTAAAGTATTATTCTTTCACAAATGTACAGTACTATGTAAAACATCTTGAGCCAGCCCACATTTCTTCATACTAAATTAAATGATGTAGGATAAATGAAAGAAATAGGAACAAATATTTTACTGCAACAGGCTGCAAAGTGACTAAAGATGCAATGTAAAAATGGCTTGTTTATGTAAGAACCTCAGCAGCAACCTCATTTCCCCTCTCGTCTGTTCCAACCACTCAGCGTTCAGCATCATCAGTCTACTAATCACCGGCCTGAACATCTGTCATCACCTTCACCTGTTTCTCACTGGTTCATGGCTTAAGATATTTTTTTATGCTTGAACGATTTACAGGTCACTTAACAAACAAAAAACATTCCCCTGAAACTGGTCAAGTACAGGGACAAGACTGAAAATAAGAGACAAAAACATGTCAGAAATCAAACAAGTCCTTTAGGAAGCCTGGAGAACTATTCCTCAACACTATGTAAGAAAAAAAAAAAAAAGATTGTTGGAATCAAAATATTAAGAAAGAAGGGGTGGCTCAAGACTTTTGCACAGTACTATACTGTATCTACCCATTTTAGTTGATGACTATCTATTCCGAATTGATTGCCAGAATAATTTAATATTTTAATACACTATGTTGGTTGCACTGAAACACAACACATTGCATACAGAAGAAACAGCAAATTATAAGGGACAAGAATCAGAATCGTTTCAAATTGTTTATGACACAAGTGCACATATACTGTTCAGAGTTTAGTTACTACACTGCCTGGCTTAAAAAGTCACGCTTTGGAATTAAATAAGCAAACAGCTACTAGCCTTTGTCTGGATCATTACTGTAGTGATTAACATGTAAGATACAACAATTCTTTTAATCGTAATTGATGCGGTGAGTAGCTTCTAATTTCTTAAACAACCATGTAGCACATTAAAGATGTGCACATTGTAAAAATAGGTTTCTCAGAAAGTTCAAATTATTGTCCTGCATCAAGCAAAGAAAACAACTAAGGATATTGTTGAAATTACTGGAAATTGGTTAAGAACGATCATTATTAGAACTGCGCATTATAAAAACCTGGAAGGACAGAAATGTGGTCAAAAAAAATAGGGATGGCTATGCTCAGAGATTACTTAAATGCTTTGTGAAGTTGTGTTGTAAAGAATAATCAATACAAATTAAAGCTATTTTAATACATAAATTAAGAGCATTTCCACAGTGTGATGAACTGTTTAGAATTAAACAGCTGTATGTCAATAAGAAAACCAATCAGGTAGTCGGAAAAAGACTTAAATTTGCTAGGCAGCATAAAGATTGGACTTTGGACCAATGGAAATATGATTATGTGGTCTGATGAGTTTGGATTGACCTTATTCCAAAGTGAGTGATGTGTCAAGGTAACAAGGTGCCGAAGGAGAAGTGATGCACCCATCATGCATAAGGGCCACTGTACAAGCCTCTGGAGGCAGCATTATGATCTGGGGTTGTTTCAGTTGCTCAGGTCTAGGCTCATCAACGTTATGTGGCAACAAAATTGTCAGCTGAAGACCTGAATGTACTGAATGACCAGGTCATCAATAAAGTTTTTAAAAATGTTGAAATAATGCCACTGCAAATGTGTTTTGTAATCTATGATCAAAACTGAATTCAGTCCAACAATACATACATAAGTGTGTGTGACTTTTTTTTGGCCAAGCAGTGTGTATTTTTAAAGGATTAATGTCATGATCACTGAGTTAGTTAATCACAAAATGAGCAGCAAACTCATACCATGTTCACCTGTCATGCAACATGCTCATCACTGATGCATTTCAGGTTTAAGAGGGTTCTAATTTCTGTGAAAGTTCAACGTTGTCTAAACTTGGGCACAAATTTGCATTTTAAACTATTTGCTCTTAGACAATGGTAGCCACCTTATTTCACAATTTAATGTTTTCTCTGCTACACTATACCTATGTCATAAGCAATGAAAAGCCTAACATTTATCATGCCTTAGGACTTTTCTTTAGATTATGAGCTAAAATTAATAAAACATTTACATTTTTTGTCAATTAAATTACTCACTCAAGGCTTTACACAGTTCTCAGACATTGCCAATAAAGAAAATGACTTTCATTAATTTTTGAACTCACACAGACAGACTTTAGATTTTCTACAACAACAAAAGTGTTAGATTTGATCCAAGCAGGGACAGAACCTGATTTACTTCATTTAAACATGTTTTTTCCCCTTTATTCATTAAATTACATTATTAAAGGTAAATCAGATGTGTTTCAGCTTGGCTTCAGTAACATTGGCTTTTTAGTGGACAAGACACTCTACATTCTACAATTACTATAAAGTTGCAAAAAATTCATGCGATTGTTTGAAGCAAGGTAGATGAAGGACAAAAGATTTAACAACATGGTGTTTTGCCAAAATGAGCTAAAATGAGCTTAAACAATTTATAGAAATAATTTCTCAACCCAATCTATACCCAGTATGATTACCACAGACAAAAGCAATTTCAATCAATTTTAACTTTTTACTTTACAACTTTACTCATATTTTGACAAAAACACCATACATCTAGACGGAGACACACAGTAAGTGTAAAACAGACAGACTCTGTTATGTCTGAATACCACTGCACGACCCACGTCACTTACAGATTTTTTACAGTTGGGCCGGGGAGGAATCGAGAACACTGTCTATAAACGTGAAGGTAGACACCGTGAGTTACATTTACAATATGTGCAAGAAAATGGACAGAAGCAAAAAGGGGAAACAGATTGCACTTACTCCCTTGGGACAGTTGAATATTCCGGGACGTCCAGGTGGGCCGGGGGGACCAGCTGGGCCCTTTCCCAGATGAATGATTGAGAAAGAGAAGTTGAGGGATATATATATATATAAAATAATTAATAAATTGAGTGAGAGAGAGAGAGAGAGAGAGAGAATACAATGATATTATTACAGTATGTAGCTTAGTCAAGCTTTATCGTGTAGAACTATTATGCAACCACTAAAATTAGTCAAGAGTAACTTTAAATTATGCTGAACCATTTTCCAAATTTAGGTTTAGCAAGCACAGAACATTTAGAAACAGATATAAATAATTAAACGAACTATGATTCTTTTATTATAACCTGATCAGCCACAATACCAACACACCCACCAGGTTAATTGAATTGATTAAAAGTTTGTTCATTGATTTATATACCAGTAAACTGCCACCCAAGACTCATCCATGCCTGTGAGGACCAAAGGCTATCCCAATCCCACAGAAAAGCCAATGTAGCACAAACTGCTGAAAAGGTCTATGCTGGCCCTTGATTCACTGCTAGTTAGGTGGTTGATCCAGCCTCCAAATTCCCCAGCTCTCAATCCGACTGAGCATCCATAGAATGTGCCAGACAAACTAGTCTCAGAGACCCACCACACAACCCACAACACCTGAAAGATCCCGCCAGACACCACAGCACACCAGCATAGGTCTTTTGGAGTCATGTCCAGAGGGGCCAGATCTCCCCAGGTGGCACATGTGAAGCCTACACAGTACTGGGCTTAATGTATTACATTGTAATCTCATGGCTGATTGGTATAACTGATACTATTAATATTTATTCATAAACACACACACTAACTAAGCAACCAACAAACAAATCTACTAAATAACAAGTGTATCTAAAAATTTCTGATACATAGACAAGGACATCATCGTGAACTACATTATAAACTGTTACAGTATGTTCATTACTAACTAATTTATCCACTAAGTGAACAGACACTGACATGTGCTACAACTACACAGTAAATAGTTATGCTTGCAGGCTGTTTCCTCTCCCCATGTGATGACATGCTATTTTTTTCATGCTCTTTTCTGTGCAACAACTTTTTTTTTTTTTTTTTTTCAGGAGCAAATAAATGTGGTAAGCGGCATAATAACAACTTAGTACCAAAACCCTAAGAAACCTCAAATATCCCTTCAGCTTCCTAGCGTGCAGTCATTACAGTTCTCTGACAGGGGCACTGCTACAGCTTTATAGGGAAAGCGATGGGACAGTGTATGAAAACCAGACGTAGCTATTCATAAATCCAAAAATAGTGTCAGCACTCATAAAAGCTTTTAGGATTAAAAAAGGAACCTTTGATGTCACTGTGTGTGTGTGAGCATGAGTGTGTACGTGTGTTTACCATAGAATTAATGACATCCTTTTGTGAAAATAAGAAAAATAGAGAAATACTGTATAGAGCAAGTGAAAAACACATGCAATGATTGGCATATCGAGCTTAGATATGGGGACATACAGTATGTGGACGCTGTATAGTTTTATTTATTTATTTATTTATTTTTTGCACATACATTCGATATCTTGTGCATGTGAGCAAGCATCCTTCTGTCTTGAGCACTATAGGTGTCGCGTTTTGATGAGAAAGCAATTTAACATTTACAGTAATGGTATAAATAACGCCGTAGCTGACTGCACGTGCGTGATACATACCGGTAATCCGACCGAGTCTCCCTTTTCTCCTTTGCGTCCATTCATTCCAGGACGTCCCTACAACAAGACGCATCAGAGGTCTAAATATTCATGTGAAAACCAGATTAACCCGGCCAAAATATTTGACCATATTTGGATGCACAACATCTGCATTAAAAGCAGACAGCCATGCAAGATTCGCATGGCACAATGTTAACTTACCGGACGGCCAGGAAATCCAAATTCCCCTTTGGGTCCAACTGGTCCGACTGGGCCCTGTTTGATAAAACCAAACACAGAAAAAAATGATGACCTTGAGGCATGACTGTGTTCCAATCAGTATTGCAGCCTTTAAAATAACAGGTGCACAGAAACAAACTCAAGCTGTAAGAAGCGGAACATGCCAGAGAAAAAGGAAAACTGCTTCACTTGGTCTGTTTCAGTACAGGCAACACCGCCCTGACTAAATTTTCCAAAACATTTTGAACAGAAGCAGCTGTCGCCATACAACAAAGGCATGGAGAAAAAAAGCGGAAAATGCTTCAAACTAGAGTGTGATAAACAAACGAATAGCAATGTAAATGACCAGTAATCTATATTATATGCTATATTTTAGATGTTAAAATATCATCATAGTGGCTTTGACTCACCATGACTCCAGGCTGTCCTGGAACACCACTGTCACCCTAGAAATACGGTACATGTTAACATTTAAAGAAGATCTGCTTAGAGTTAGTTAATGGAAATTCACATTAATCTCAATAACATGCTCACTTAATACCATTGCAACAGAAATGAATCTAAGCTCTGGAAAACAAACAAATTAGTAACAGAAACAACTAAAATATCTGTATAAATGAAATGAGCACATGTCCAGTTTATATTAGTTAGTCTCGACCCAATAGTGAATACTAATATATTATAATATATACTAATAATTTATATTTTTTATTTCACTTCCATGTCATTTTTTTTTTACTGCCTATTTACTACTAAAATACCTTTTTAAATTACTTTTATTTATTTTCATTGGTATTTCTTATAGTATTTTCATTATTTTGTTTTATAATCGATTCACTTTCTTTCTTTTTGCATTCTTTCCTTCACTTTTTTCCCTCCACCTCACACTGTAAAGCATATACTTTGATAAGCATTATTAAATATAAGAAACCTTGAGTCCTCTTGGTCCCTGAGGTCCAGTCACTACAGACAAAGGTGATCCATCTGCACCAATAGTGATCCCTGGTTCTCCTTTCTCACCCTACACACACACACACACACACACACACACACACACACACACACACCCACCCATAAGCATATACAGACATACATACAACAAAAAAAGCAAAAGAAGAAGAAAACTACCATACATCCATATACATAAAGTTCATTGACAAGCTCCATCACTTTTTTAAATTAAGCGAATTTGTACATGAATCAGCCATGTATTGATGTATGATATTATATAAAAAAACCAAACTTATTGAACAAACACACATACTGTTTAATTGTGTGAACTTTATCTTATTTAACAATTATTTATTAATTGAATGAACTACTGTAAAATAAATATATATATAAACTTATCTACTCAGAATTGAGAAAATCTTAATTGAAATGCCACTTTTGCTTTGTTGCTTGCTGCCAGTGGCAATTCTAATGTGTATGGCACCCTGGGAGAACTCATATAACTCATATATATATATATTTTATAAATAAATAAAATAAACAAGAAAATCATAATAAAAAAATGCCTTAACAAATATTTGCTATTCTAGCCTTTTTTATTATGTACATGATATTATATTTATAAACCAGATACCTTTGACTTTTCCCCATTGTTCCTTTACTTTCCTCTTTTTTTCTACCCCAAATAAGAGTCAAGTCTGAACCATTTCACCTCAGGGGTATAGAATGGTTATATATTATTTTAAATGCAAATAAAATATGCTTTTGCCCTATAAAACTATACAGTACAGTACATATTGTGAGTATTATGAACAGCGTTAGAGTACTTGGACTACTTTTTTGATGTAACAAGTAATCTAACGTGTTAGGTCCACCATTTAAGTACTCAGTTTTCTCAGATGCGCGGAAAGAATAATCACAGCGACAAAACTCGCGGTGAATCATGATGAACCGTATTTACGGCCACCGCGTGAAACTGTGCAGGTGAGATAGGGGTGTTAGTAGTCAACAGATTATGGGCCAAACTTCGCTGAGTGATGATGGTAGAATAATTATAAAGGTCTTAACTAACACACACATGCATGAGGAATCATAAAGGACTTTTCATTTTCTGCAATGGAAAAGTACTCTAACTAGTTACTTTTATCAGAAAGTAATGCTGTAATGTAACTGATTACTTTGTAAAGACAATAATCTTGTAATGTAATTAGTTACTTTAAAAAGTAACGTCCCCAACACTGATTATGAATGAACTGTGGTTTGTTCTGTTACTTTTCGTAGTGTGATTAATTGTACTAGTTGCATCACTGTAGTTAGATGTAGTTAGATTTTATCCCACCTGCTCCCCCTACAGGAGACCTGAGGCACAGCATGTCCCCTCAGCCACCCCTTCCACATCTCGTAAAACTGAGTGAGAGACCTTCCTAACCTCACAAACTAGAATTAAGACACCAATATAAATAATTGACCCACAAATCCTAAAATCACACAAATGTATAATTCAAAGTTTTTTTCTGAGCACTCTGTGACATCCCATCCCATGACATCACATGACATCTATCACATGACGTCTAAATCCGCCCTGCTTGCTGTTATTGCTAAAATCATGGATCTGCATCATGGATGAAAAACCTCTAAAATCCAATAAAAATTAAAAAAATATATTTTTACCACTGATTCTTATAAAATATTTTAACAAGCATTTGTTTGTTTTAAAATGATGCTTTTCTTGACACTCCTGAAAAGTCCCACATAATGGCTTATTACTTATTTAGTAAAAGCATAACTAATGTCGGTGAAGGTATTTAGTTGACATTACAGGTCATCTGAGAATAGAAACATGAAATAAAATGCTGGTTTATGGTCTTGTTATTTTGCTGTGTCATATCACACTATCCAGTGATAAGAGAGCACCATATGCCATAAAACATTTGAGTGAATAAGAATTGTTAGTTCAAGTACCAGACTACTAAAATGCTGTAGCGTGATTTAGAGCCTTTCAAGCACGGCATCACAAATTATAGCTGAACTGATAGAGTTTGCAATAGAGGAATGAGTAAAAAAAAATACCTCCTGACCTCTGGGCAGGACTGTGCGGCAGCTTCAAAAGGCAGATGGTTCAGATTACTGCCAGTAAAACTGGTTTTACTTATTACTATATATACAGTATATATGGAGTCACATACTTGCTGTACCCCATCAATCATCTTCTCTTTTAAATACAAATAATTTCACAAATTAAGGATCGAACACTAAAATTGTTGTTTGGTGTGTTTGCTCAAAACATTTACTTTTCCTGCCTTGAAGAAGATCAGATCAATGTTTATGAGGCATTTATATTTAAATCTGGATCCAGTACCTCATACGTAGTATATGCAAGCAAATGTGAATAATGTGTAGTATATTTATTAGTGCATGGCAGGGTGAAAACACACACACACATATACAGGCACAAAAACATACATGGGTGCACACACATACAAACACATGCATACACACACACACAAATACACCCACATACACACTTTCAGGTTAATATAAACCATATGGCAAAGAAAGCACCCGAGGACATTTTAAAAGAGTTTAGTTTTGGATAACAATCTCATTCTGTTTTTTTTTTTGGAAATCTGCACTGGGTTGTGTATCGTGTGTGTGTGTGTGTGTGTGTGTTCTATAAAAATATATAACAGTTGAATACACATTGAGTGCATGCATGTATGTGTTTTCTTTATGTACATGTGTGTGCGTGCGTGCATGTGTGTGTGTGTGTGTGTGTGTGTGTATGTGTCTGGTAGTGATTAAGCTCCAACACATCAATGCTTTGTACTTGCCAGAAACTCAATATGGAGACACTCTTTAATCTTGAAATGAATGCGTCACTTCTCTGATTAAAATCTAACACGTATAAACTGGCTTCAGTGGTTTTTGGAAGAGTAAAGTTTTAACACATAGAAGTCAGAAATGGATTAGCATAATGAAAATGTCGGTCTCTAGTTTCCAAAAAGCTCCGATATAAAGGATTTAGTTAATGAATTGCTTCCTGACTG
The DNA here is from genome assembly GCA_028570985.1 of Heterobranchus longifilis. NCBI lineage: Eukaryota > Metazoa > Chordata > Actinopteri > Siluriformes > Clariidae > Heterobranchus > Heterobranchus longifilis. The sequence continues at coordinate 11,776,031 of JAOVVB010000046.1, forward strand.
TAGGCCACGTTTCCTCCTCATCAGCCTTACCTTTAACCCTGGGGGGCCCTGGACTCCTGGGATGCCGCGGTCACCCTTTGGACCTCTTGGGCCCTGGAAAAAATGAAAAAACAATTAAATACAAAGGTTGAAAGGACTGCTTAAAAATCGCTTAGTTACCAATAAAAATTCCAATTCACACTAACAGGAAACAAAGAACAGTTTCTATACTTAACGGAAAGAGACGTGAGAATAGAAAAAAAATGTTGAATGTAATGGACAGTGTGCAAGCAGGCAGAATATATATATGTACAGGCCCGTAGCCAGCCTAGTGCAAGGGGGGGTTCTTTTTTTTTTTTAAAAGTGGACCTTTTTTCTCAGTATTTTGTATTTGAGTATTTACTCATTTTGTATTTCATTTTGAGGTTTAAATACTG
>JAOVVB010000046.1:11794871-11806274 GCA_028570985.1 Heterobranchus longifilis
ATTATTATTTATTTTTTTTAGACCCCAGAACGGGGTGCACTTAAGATCTTAAGGCCTAACATCTTCAAGTAATGACTGATGCAGTTCCTCTTACTGTACATGTGGGTGTAATTGAAAAGCATTTGCATTCATATATGAACAAGCACATCCATGCACAATCTCCCCTTATGTCACAGGTTAGGAGGAATATAAATAATAGCGTGTAGTGATGAGCACCTCCTACATACTGGAATAAGACTGGACTCTCTTGTAGATCTTTGGACTTCATCATCAAGGTCAGACCCTGACCAGTAGTTCTAGCTCAGCAGGATCATGCAAGATCTAACAAAACCTCAACACGTTGTTTCACCTAAAGTTCTTAATCTCTCTTAGTATTCCAACCTTACACATAGGAAATCTGTGTGTGGTGGGATCACACACAGAGGAATGCTCCTCAAAAGTGAGCATTCCACACGTTTTGGAACGACGTACTTTCCCTATCACACCCTTTTTCATTTCAGTGAATATATTATATTACATATTTATATTACATGTATATATTATATACGGTAAATAAATTAAGTCTTTACTGTGTACCATAGGATTCATACTCTGTATAATAAATAATGCTAGTTTTATAACTGTATACATGCAATCATGCTAGGAAAAAGTATCATAAAAAGTGTGATCATATGATTAACAAGTTGTAGAGCTTCACACAGTATTTAGGCCGCTGGTACAATTACTAAATTATGAAGTCATTCTCTTGGATTAGATGGTGTTCATTTTTAACCAAACATACCCACCCTTGCATGGGCATGACAATATTTCCGAGGCCTTAAAGCCAATAAAAAAAGCCATGGTGGAAGAACATACTGTATGAATTCACATACCGTTTTAGCAGTGGGATGGAAAGAGAGATGGTGTATAGCAACAGTAACTCCATTATGAATTTTAAGGGTAAAAGAGGACCTTACTGAAGGGTATGTTGTAGTCAGACACACATGTAGAGCTACTTTAAAACAATAAAGATAATATGGTTAAATGCCTGGTAAAAGTACACATGAAGACCATTAATGTTATATTTGGGTTATAACAGATTTTAAAGTTTGTGCAAAAATATAGTTGTATACATAATCAGAATATTACTTAAATAATTTTAATTTTAGCAAGAAGACCACATTTGGATAACCATGTTTTACAAATTTTCTATGCGTGTGTTTTTCAGGACAGAATTACTTGCATAAATGGTCCATATTTAGAGTATGAATTACTGCAAGGAAGTATGTGCCGGTCACTGACAATACATGGCTCAAATATCCAGAGACTAATTGTATCAGCAAGGATCTTAGAACCAGATGTGGCTCGGATAAAAAACAGTCATCAGAGTCTGAGTGGATGACCTATTTATCAACGAAATCATGCTATTAACTGCATAGTAACACAGCCAAACAAACCGCTCATTCATTATACTTTAAGTTTAAAGATGAACCAGGCTTCCTTTGTGCTCATCCAGGGGAAACCAAAGTTGTACAAATACAACCGCTGAAAACTGCAATGTCATTTTATTCTCACTAGTCCAACTTTTCCAGATTATAATGCTATTTATTTAGTTCTCAAGTATATCAAATTTTTAAAAAGCAGATGAAATGAATTTACACTATGTCAGGATTTGATAAACAAAGTAATTTAGAACCTGCATATGAGAAATATATAGTGGCATATCCCTACTATAAGCACCTTTCACACAGAAAATACACTGTAAAGGTCATATGATGTTGCTGTCACTCACATTTGGTAAATTACACGAAACCCACAAATTCGCCATTAAGCCGCCTCAATGTGTGCTTTCAAGGAGCCCGCAGTGCCTCAGACCAGTCATGTCGTTTAACGCAACAATGTTGACATCTAGTGTGACGTATAACACATGCATCAGAAATACCGCACACACCACTGCTTTCAAAACAACAAGAATGGGTTAACTGTCTATTGTGGTGCTTTTGCTGTCTCATCAATTCACTGCTTTTTTCCACTGATAAAGTGCCTAACTGCACTATAAATTAAAAAGACTATAAACTGCAAAATAAACTGCTACCTTTAAGTGATTATAGGATTTAGGATCTAGGATTTACAGTCTAATGTCACAGCTCTGGTGACCTAACCAATCATAGACAAAACTAAAGTATTGTAATCAATAGAAAAAGGTTAGTTATCAATCATGTTGCATCTCTTAATTATAGAAAGTCCCTAGTGCTGTCTGTTACACTTTTAAAGTCTTAAATATTTTAATGCAATCCCAAAAATAAATACTGCTGACCAGTCTCAATCTCAGCTGACATTTCAGTTAATTGTTTTAAATGAATTACAGCTCTCACCCTGCCCTGGTCACTATCACTGCTCCTGACTTAAAGGTGACCCCCGATTCTGCCTCTATTCCATTCATACAGAATGCCAAGGTGCAATAACGGTGCAACATTCCTGCCTTAAACAGGGTATGTGAAAAGGGTTTTAGCTCAGTCAAAAGAGAACAGCTGACCACGCATCACCTTCAATATTCGATATTCTGAATAAGATATGTCTATAAGTGTGACTCATGAAGAATACAAGGCAGTGAACAGAAAGAAAGAAACCAAGCACCTGCTGCCACGGCAAATTTGTAGCCAGTGTAGGAGTCACATCTAATGTTAAAACAGAATCTGTCCTTAAATAAAACCCATAGAGCGATTTAAAAATGACTCATTAAACTTTTTTATATTTAGAATTGGATTCCATAAAATTATGTTTAGGTATAAATAGGTAATTTAATTTTACCTATCATTTGCCTATTATTAATTGACTTTGATATAATATGTTACATGCAAAATCTGGTTTTGGGTGGCAATGCAGAATATTAGATAAACATGACATAAAAATTTTCCATGTGTATATACGGCCTAGGAGCAGATGCAGAATAAATTCCCATAAAATATAAAAACACACTTGGAATTACTGAGTGACATAAACAACCAGTTTTTAAATTGTGTCTCCAGAATGCAGCAGCACGTCTCGTTTTTAATCTTCCCAAGTTCTCCCACACCACCCCACTCCTCCTGAATCAGTCCCAGGATAAACTTATAAAAACTTTTACCATTCTATTATGACTCCATTAAAAGTCCTTTAGAGTATGGATAATGACCTGAACTGCTCTCTACTGTCATTTATTAAACTATAAGCATGTGCTTCTGAGTGAACTCTGTTAAGAATGAAGATATTTTTCCACTATAAAGGACCTGCTATCATAGTCATACGATTGATTAATACAGAGAATCTAGCAGTTTTATTGACAGTAAATTTCAGTCATTGTCATGTTCCAGATGGCCACAAAAACATTCTTTACTTTCAGTCTATTCTTCTTTAGACAGTGTTTTTTTTCCATGAAATATTGATATAAAAATTCTATGCAAGAGCATGCTAAATGTTTGTGATTATATGTAAAGTATTAAACAATTGTTATACTGATCAGATAAACATGAGCATTGTTTTTGCAAGACTCTCAGGAGTAGTTTTGTGATGCCATTTGAAAAGTGTAAAAGTAATATAACTTTAACAACAAGCAAGGAAAACATACAAACATGACTAACGTAGCGGTGTATAGCGCCTACATAATAGCACTCAACACTTGGGGACCAATGAACAAATGTTAAAAATGTGTTTTATTTCAATGTGCTTTACCACATAAAGTACACTTGTAACTCAGTGACAAAAAAGATTTGTAAATATACAGTGCAGTCAAACTAAACAATAGTTCTGATTTGCCCAGTTTATTTAAAACACTGGTACAGATCTGGACACTTTATGAACATTATGAATATTAATATTTGTGTTTAAGTATTTAATTTCTTTTATTGATATGTGATATTTGTCTGGATACTTTCAGAAGAAAAAAAATTTAATCTTTAAAATATTAAATTCTGCCTGTGAAATTTTGGCAATTGGTGGCCAATTTCAAATTCAATTGATTAGACTTCCGTCTGTTGTGCTACTGTGCATTGCTTTATTCAAAAACATGATTAAAGTGTGATATTTCCAGTGTGATAAAAAAAATTAATCACATTTATTTAAGGATTTAATAATTTTTTATTCTGGGTTTGTTATTGGTTCCTTATCCAATTTTATTTTTATAGGAAGATAACCTAGGCAAGATTATAATTAAATTATAATCTTAAATTATAAATAATTATACTCCATGTAATTTCAATAAAATATCCATATGGTATATTATTTATGGTATATTACAAGCAAAGGGAAAAAAGCTGTTTCCCACAGGGATTTTGACCACAGCAACATCCGACCAGATTTCCCAGACTGTTAAACACGTTATGAAATGTCCATTCAAAATGCAGCCGGCTCTCATCTGCACAGCTGTCAAAGACAGTAGCTTCAGAGATAGGTCAATTATCCTCTATGAGAACTGAGCAGGCCTGAGAATTTAGTAACACGATATCCTGAATGTTATCTAGGAACAGCCTTAATTTTCCGGTTTGTAAATGAACCTTAAATTATTGCAGTGAACTTCATCGTCCATGTGAGTCATCTAGCTGGGAGGAGCTGTGACCTTTTATTGGACTGTGAATTTCTGAGGAAGACTGAGTAAGAGAGAGATTGAGTGTGTATGAAAGTGCAAGTCCAAGTGTGTAATTGTCATACACTAAGAACGTCTGTTTGCCAAATGAGGCAATGTGGAGGACAGAAATGTCTCCCGGCCAACATCATGGAGCCAGTGGATGTTCTTGTGGAGTAATTTGATATCTGGGTAATAGGGGACTGTGTGCATTACTTTAGCCATTTACTTTTTTGTGTCAGAGGGGGTTTAAAGTGGTTGAAGGCTGAGGCTCTGCGCTGAAGGTTTAAACTTATCACCGTGTCGTCCATGAAGTGTTGTTGCAAAGGATCATGCACTATCGATCATTTCCTGCAATATAGTCTGTCAGTAAAATCCGTCTGCATCATACACACGAGGAGTTGCTGGGATTATTAAGAGATGGCGTTAGGGGCTTTAAAAAAACGCACAACATCTGTTATCATTGCACAATTAAAATAATCATAAAAAAAATCCAAACTGTGATCTGATCCTTCATGATAGAAGAGCAGAAAGATTTTGTTGCACAAAGAAATTGCAATGCTCACATGCAATCCCATTTCAGAGCGAATTTCTTATGAAATAGGGCCACTTCATGTAATGTGATGCCAAATACAAAAATCTAATTGCTCTCGTTTACTGCTGAGAAGAAGCATTGGATTAAACAAAAACAAATTGTATTTTAGTAGGATTTTATCATTTATTGCAGGAACAAGAAACCTCCAAACTATTGGTATATTGCAGGCTGGATTATTTAGATCAGGTTAGAATGCGCACAGCTGGCACTCAGAGGTAACCATGAGAAGCACACAAGTGTTTGTCAATCTGTTATAAATTGAATATTAAAGTATTATACGGATCACACCTGTTTCAAGTCATCACAAGATGTTATGCAACGCTAGATCATTGAAAGCAGTAGACATGTAGTGCAATGTCCTGTCAGCAAAAGCTGCCCATCCTTAGCGTATTGCGATGTGATCTGGTTTGTGTTATAAAGTGACCTCAGTTTCAGGACATTGAGAAATGAGGCCAAATCAGTCTGTCTGAGCTAGCTGTTTCTGGCTAAACAGCTGGCCAATTATGACCCACCCACTAAAAATCCAGAGAGAAACAATTAGCCATTCAATTCCACGTCCTGGTAATCTTGGCAAAACATCTATCCCAACCCCACTGATAGACTTTGATCTGCAGCAAAGTGCATATTATAAATAACACATCAAAGTCAATGTTTATTTACAAATTGATTTGAATACACTTGTGTACTGACACATGTAATCATCTCGACATGCTTGCATTTTCAGATTAGCTTTGAAATACAGAATATTTTCAAATGGCCCTGCTTGCATCCCTTTGTGGCCTTGAGTAGCTTTATACAGATGTGGTAAAAGTCTCTCATAATTACTCTAAAACAAACAATATGTTGGAAAAAGTTGAAATTGACATTAAAGAAGCAGATTAAAAATATTACATTTACATGAAAGTATAAACACAAAAGCATAAGAAAGATTCAGATTTAGTTTGATTTGATCGATAATGGCTTTGCTTTCACCAAGGAGCCAAAAAAATGAGATAACTTTAGTTAAGGTTAGCATGTTACCTATGTTTGCTAGCATAACAACAAGAGTGCAAACCACCTGAATTAGCTGAATGCTAATAGTTACTGTAGTTGTGTACACAGCAACAGATAGATTATAGTGATAGAGCCTAACTCTTTCTGTTACATCGGTTGAAGTTAAATTTGAGTTACACTACATATTACCCTTATCACAAATATGGTTACAGAGAAGTGCAGTGATGTAGTGTGTGTAGTAGTAGTAGAGATTATTCACTTGTTGTTAAGTTATTGTAAGAGGCCAGATTGAGGTGGTTTGGACATGTACAGAGGAGAGATTGTGAGCATATTGGTAGAAGGATGCTGAGGTTGGAACTGCCAGGAAGGAGGTCTAAGGGAAGACCAAAGAGGGGATTTATGGATGCACTGAGAGAGGACATGAAGTTAGTTGGGGTGAGAGAAGAGGATGCAGAGGATAGGGTAAGACGGAGGCAGATGATTGGCTGTGGCGACCCGTAAAAGGGAATAGCCGAAAGACAAAAAAGAAGAAGTTGTTGTAAGTGAACATCAGTTGAAAGAAAAGTTAACCACTCTAGTAAACTAGAAAGCTATTACTTTACACCTTTACATGTATAAATGCATTTTATATATAGTACTTTGGAATATATATTGGTTGTAAACAGTCTTGAGCTCATTGAGGTGCCATGCTGCCTTGTAATACTAAAGGCAAGTGTACATTCTGAATCCCTATTAAGTTTATGTGTAAGCTGTGAAGCTGCTTACATGTACACCTAAAAACACACTCACTGCTTTCATTTAAACCTGCTCAACCCCTGACAAGCTTACGGGCGGCATTTCTGTGGTTTTATACCTCTTGCAAGTTTCTCCCTTTACCAGCCGAGAGCTCAATGAAGCCTCAGTTTTTGGGATGTAAAATTATCCAGTGATTTTCATGTGTTTTCATTAAGGAAGTTAGAGCATGCAGGGAAAGGGTTCAGCCAAAAACTTACTTTAAGCAGAGAAAACAAATAGTGTCCACAGTGAACGACTGCAAACTGCAACAGATTTTCCTCTCTTTTGATTTTGAAGAAGCATTCTAGGCCATTTGGCTTAGGAGGGATACTAGAAACTGTGTGTACTAGAATATAAAAATAGTCCGAGTAAATTTGAAAAAGTTCAAAACATCTCTAGGGCAATAGATTTAGGCATTTGGCAGACACCCTTATCCAGGGCAGCTTACATTTTTATCTCATTACAGATTTGAGCAGGTGTGAGTTAAGGGCCTTGCTCAAGGGCCCAACAGTGGCAACTTGGTGGTGGACCTGCCAATCAGTAGTCCAACACCTTAACCACTGAGCTACCCCTGTTTCTCGCAATGGCATTGTCATTGGACTTGTATTGAATAACAAAATGTGGTAAAATACCAGAATGTACATCTTTAATTTTTGCATGATTACACAATGTTTAAAGTCTTTTTTTCATACATCTTTTATAGCGCTTATCCTGATACAGGGTCACAGGGGCCTGAAGCATAATGAGGCTTTAGGCGCTAGATGGGGTACACCCTGGATACACACACACTCACATGCTCTTTCCCACACTACTGTAATTTGGGAATGGCAATTAGTCTAATCTGCATGTCATTGGACTGAAAAGGAAACCAGATTACCCAGAGGAAACCCACCAAGCACGGGGAGAAGATGAACCCAATCATGGAGGTGCAAAGCAACAGTGCTAACCACTACACCACTGTGCGGATTTAAAGTCAAACAACGTAAATAATGTGCTTGCTGAATTTTGCTATTTAAATGTCTTACATGTGGGTCATGAATATTTCATTACTTATTGTAGTACTTGCCTAATATTTCAATGCCAATGCTCCTCACTGCATTTCTCAGTTGGCCAATTTAAACACTCAAAACCTTACTTCCACAATAAAGTACACTTTCAATAAGTTTTAGTTATACTTCTCCTAATGCCTATAATCCCAACTCCAAACCAGTTCTCTGCCTCATGCTAAACTTCAAAACAATATGTACAGCTTTGCAGTCACTCGTCTAAACTGCTCCACAGAGGATGTAAAGTTATCTGCTCGTTGTCTATGGGTAAAAGCACATACTGTTTAATAAACATATGTCATTATTTAAAGAACAAGTAAATAGCAGATTACAAAGCACAGGATATTTGGAGAGAGAACAGGCACACTTCAATACAACCCTCAGTTTGTAGACACACTAGTGTGAAACCACAAGAGGAAATGGCATGAACGTGTGTGTACACACTCTGTATTGTGATGCAGTAACTTCACAATCAGAGGCGGAATTTGGGAGTGGAAACCATAGAAATGCTGCACTCCCAACTCACATCCACCCTTCCCTCATTATTTACTGTATCTAATGCAATCCTCGAGTGAAAGGGCAGGATGGGATTTCAAGCTGAAGATAACATATTTTGCATGCATTGTGCACTGGAGAAACTTTTTCTTTTTATAAACTTTTGTCCTACCTAATTCTGAGAAGGAAAGGCTTTCTTAAACTATATAATGTTTATCTTTTGCATCTCAATCATAAGATGTCTGCTTAGTGAAAAAGAAAGAATTCATATTTACCAGATTGCCCACCTAAAAAAAGGAACATTGCCGGTATTGAAGGTACATGACATTAGGCATGTGAGGAAACCTCACTTAGCTAGCAATGTTTTTGTCACTGCTTTTCTACTACTCTGTCTTGCTCTTGCACTATAAAAAAGGAGACATAAAATGATCCTACTGTATAACCACCTACAAGTTTCACACTTCAAATAATGCACCACATTATTCCGTGACACATAGAGCATAGCGTTTTATATTTAGTGTTTCTTCTTTGTACAATCTAAATGGTGAGCTTTACTGAGGACATGTAACATCAACAACCCACCGGCTGTGGGCCAGCAGACTAAGAGCAAGGACCAAAGTAGAACTAAGGAACTTACAAACCCAGCCATAAAAGGGAGAAATGATATAGTGCCGGTTTAGACCAAGCTGATACATGATAAAGTACTTCATGGCATGTAAAATGTCTACAGCCGCTTTCATCTTTACAGTTTGAATCAGCCAATGAAAGACGGCATTAAAGATGAACCTAACAAATGAGACCTGTTCTCAAGAATCAGTGTGGGCGGTGTTGGATTGTGTTCAATTTCATACAAATAATCCTAAGAAAAGGTACCAACGCTAACTCTGCCCCCACCTTACCCTTTGTAAATTTTCTCATGACTTGATTTGAGCAAATTGGGATGAATTTACAAGCATCAATCCAAGTGGAACAAATAATTGTATACCTGTAAGCAAAACTACATCATGCAATTATGTTTCCCATTGTTTTCGTAAATATTAAATCATTTCACCTGGTGCCTGGTAAATTACCTTGGGCAAAAAAATAATGAAATGGCACTGTTATGTTTACTAGCTACTGTAATATAGGTAGAAATTATTGTAGCAAAACAATGCAGGGTTTGTGGGATTAGAGAAAGCACATTAGCTTGCATGAGGTGGTGTTGAGTGAAGGTTGTTTCAGGGCTTGTGAATGCACATCTGTGCCTACTTATATTACAAGCTCCTGACCTAATTCATTTGACCTGAATCAGGCTTGTTAAAGTTGGGAGGTGAGGTCATACCCTACAGTATGGCCTTATCCATGTTCATTTGGGGAAACCAATGGAGAGGATGAATAACTCAAAAACGTAAATGCTACAGTAAGAAGTTAAACGGATCTGTGTATTTCAATACTTATAATAGCCAAAGTGTGAATAAAATTGAAGTGAGAATAATGCATTTAAAATTAGTGAATAGTATTAGCCCACGCACAAACTAGAGCAAAAAGTTCAAAACTGCAAAAAAAGTTATGAAAGAATAGGAAAATTCCGTTTCTAGAAATGAATAGGCTTTTCATCTCTGTAAAATGTTTCAAAACATCCCGAATAATTGTTTAGAGTATATTATAAAATGGAATGGTGTACATGCTGCTGCAAATTTATCTCGGAGCCATACAGTATGTGTAGTCATGCTATCAGTATACAGCCACAATATACCACATCTCTTTAGGTCAGTCACATAAACACACACACACACACACACACACACACACACAGTCTATGCTGCTTTATTCTTTATACTCATTCAGCCTAAATATATAAAAAAATAATATTTTGTAAAATAAAATGTTGCATTATTTACTAAAGAATCCTGAACAAACAGGATGAAAACACAACCTATTGATAGTTTTTTTGTATTAGGGGTGGGACAAAGCCTTGTGGTTGGATGTTCTATTTATGGGTGTGACTTTTTCCGAATTATATATACTGTATTTGCGACTCTGTTTTATCTTCTGCAGGAAGTTTTTAGTATGAGACTTTGCTCTTTACTGGTAAGTGTTATTATAATAGGAGTGTCCAGATTGTGTGTGTTAACTTTGGAGTTTTTGTATTAAAAAAATAATAAATTAAATAAAACTTTTATTTGAAGCTACAGTAATAATGGCGGACATACATGGAGGGTGGAGTAAGCTGAAAAAGGCTGATGATGAGGTTCAGCAGATCTGTGATAAGGTGGGTGTTTTTTATTTCTCTACATTTCTTGTCTTCTAAGAAGTTTTCCTATACGGTAAAGTCTTCAGAACAGAGGAGTTTTTGCTTTATGGTTTTTTGTTAGTGTTTCATGCTTTCTCGTTAACAAAACAAACTACTGTTTGTTACATAACCTTTAAAAGAAAAAGAAAGGCTGGTGAAGGAGTGACTGTAGTTTAGTAGTTATAGTTTCAGGCGTACTCTTTTTGTATGCATTTCATATATATATATATTCTTTTTTTTTTTGTTGTTGCAGGAGTAGGATTGTTTCAGTATCACTTCAAAATGTATTCCAAAATATTTTTCTGAGTCAAACACACACAACCATTCTTACTTAAAATTATTGTGTGTGTGAGTCATAGAAAAATATTTCTGTATAATTTATATTTATATTATATTGTATATAATTCTAGTCTTCTAAGTCTTATTTTTGTTGTGTACATACTTATCCAAATTTTTTTTATTATTATTTCTTAAAAATCTGCACAGTCTGGGGTTTGTTGCATTGCATTTCACTGCTGTCGTACTTGTACAAATAAAATTCTTGAATCTTATTAATAATTTGCAGGTGAAGTCTGACGCAGAGAAAAAAGCAGGAAGAAATTTTAACAGTTTCACTGCTGAATCCTACAAGACACAGGTGGTAGCTGGG
>JAOVVB010000046.1:11808256-11834517 GCA_028570985.1 Heterobranchus longifilis
GCTCACAGACGCCCCTGATTGGCTGTAGAGCCGTGATTAATGTGGGAGCACCAAGTACCTCTCATCCCTCCCCTCTGTTAAGTTCAATCAGCTCTCTCTAGGCCTCCGGCTGCGGGATGCAAATTTAAATGATGCAAATCATGAGCTATAAAGTTCTTAAGTTCTCAAGAAAAAAAAACTGTGACTCCTTAGTGTTCTACTGTACACCAAAGACTAGACACAATAAGCATCTTTAAGAAACCATGTACGCCATGTTCACTTACATGTATGTTCCACCCCATTACATAATGAGCTATACTTTCACAACTATAACTACACTGCCTGATGAGAAAAGGTTAAAGTGAGTTCTTTATAATATCTTTTAATGTAACATACAAACCATTTGCATCTTCCAAAGTTGATTAAAACATGAGATGGTCAAACACATTGGGTATGAATGTAAAATGATGGACACACTGTTAATAAAAATTGAATAAACTGGCATGTTCTCGAGGCTACTAAAAACGATGAAATGATGAAATTATGATCTCGAGATATCGCTTTAGCCTGCAGTATCTATCTTCATTAAAAATGAAAAATAAAAAACAGCTGCAAAAGAATGCACACACATTGCACAGGGGAGGCTGACCCTTCACCCTTTGTCTAGAGTGGAAAAAAAAAAAAACTTTTTATATGTGTGAGTTTGGTGCCAAGAACTAGAGGTCTGGAGGGCAGAACAGAGAAATCTGCTGTCGAGCTTGTAAGGAGAGAGAGAGAGATTTGGGGGACACACTGTGTAACCTTGTGAAATGCCCTTACAATGGAACTTTAAACATATAACACTGCTGACCTTTATTAGTCTATGCACTACTTACATTTCCTCTATGTATAAATAGAATTAGTTGAACAGTTAAAACATTATGAACAAACATACACAGAAAAATGTGCAGTCCTATTTATAGCCAGTATAAATACACTTAATTTCCCTGTAGAGCTAACCTGATGGACGTAGTGCCCAGACTATCCTGGCTCGTTAAAACTTTAGATAACATGACAGTGTTTATCATCTTCCAAGTATTAAGTATTTTTCAGAGAAACAGCATGGCTGAAATCATGTAAACGAATCACGCTCAGCCAGAAAAACCATCTGAACAACACATGAATAACTGATCTCATCATAGAACGCTACTGTATGGTAAACTACTCAATGTGTTATACTTTTTATACAAGACAAAGACACAGTAACAGTAAAATACATTTTAATTTCTACTCATAATTAATCTTTTAAATTGATTAATTAAAACTTTGCATGAATATAAATTAACACTGTAAAAAGGTATTAGAAAAGATTCCCAAACTCCTGTCCGTATAAGATTTCTTGTCATGTTAACGTTCGGTCACATAATGTGGAAACTGATCATTGTATTTATAATGAATTAATTTCATATACTGTTATATTGTTAAGTAAAGTAAACCTAGAAAGAGACAAATCAAGTCATAAAAAAGAAATTGCTACCTAGAGAATTTCTGACATTAAGATTCTTATAAACTCTAAAGTATCAGCCAACAATCCTAGATGACTTACATCTGTGTTTGAGCAGCTGTAAAGCCATATACAGTACCTAAACATATGGTTTACGAAATAGCAACACACATTGCTGAAACCCCTGGTGCATTGCCCTTAGAATGTAATCTTTCAGCTGCAGACATTTGAGCTTGACTGTGAAACTTAAACGATGTTTGGAGAAAGTGTTGACTTAGAGAAGACAATGAGAGTTTAAAGGTTGGTGTGAATTTGAGAATTCTTCTAAATGTTAGAGACCAGGGAGGCATGGCTTCAGGTTAAGCAATGATTATATGAATAAAAACGATCGGTATTAATCCAAATCAAAGCAGTTACTGGGTTACTTTTATAACCCAGATATTTATTGTTGTGGCTAAAAATGTAATCGTGTTACTTAGATGGTCTCACAGTTTACACTGTTTCTCAGAAGTTCGTTACTATTTCACAAATGGTTCTAAAGCTCATTAATATTCCTTAGATCTTCTTGTACAGTAGCTCAGCAAGGTGTTCTCCAAGTGTTTCAGTGTTTCCTTAGTTAATCATTGCTTCAGATGGTTTTAATTGGTTCCTTGTTGTTGTTCTTCTGTTTCTTCTCAATACCTTTAGTAGTGCATCACCATTCCTTAGATGTTCTGGTCATTCGCTATAGTTCTGCAGATGCTCTTGTAGTTTACCACCAATCCTCAGAAGTTTAAGGAATTCAGAGCTGTCCTTCAAAAAAATATTATTCAAACAGTCCTGCAACTCATCCTCAATTGTTTCAGCAAATTTGCAATGTTCTTGAGATGTTCCTCCAGTATATGAATGGATCTTAGATGTTCTATTCTTTCTGTAAATGCTTCAGTTGTTTATACCTGCTCATCAAAATCCCCACCACAGAATTATCTGACATCTTAAAATTCAGAATAGCCATAGCTCAGTAGGAGTTTTGTAATTAATGTTATTGTTCAGCTGGAAGCATTTTATCAGTGATTTATTTTCCAATAGAGAAGCTAGTTTCCTGTAAATGGTTCTGATAGACTCAAACTCATTAAATGGCTATTTCCCAGCTTGTGCCTTAGAAAAATTCCTTGCGGAAAATGTGTAATACTGAGCACTATGAGTGAAACCAGCTGTCCTAAATGGTTAGACACCTCGTGGTTAACTAAGTGTGGTCCCTGCCAGAACATGATGATTCTCTGCTGACATGTCAAGACCTCAAAACTAGCAGTTAGTACCAGAACAGCAAATTATGACACAACCTCTACACCATTCTACACATTATTATGAAAAAATATCAGGGCTTTAACAAGTGAAATTGCTTGCAAAAGAAATGCAGAACTCAGCTAAAAATTGTTGTTAAAGTTGCTAAATGTGGTTTTAATGAAGAAGCTCTGTGGAAGGTGTCTGGTGTGTCAAGAAAACGAAATGTCTGCCACTATGATAATTACACGGCTCTGTCATATCCTGGCAAGTTATTACAATTCTGGAAACAAAATTAAAAAGGCTGGTTTGTTTTTGGCAGTTTACCAGAAGCTTATGTGTTTTCCCAGACCGCAAAACAAATCTAGTCAGTCCTTGACTTTGTGAGCTTATATTTTGGATCAGAATACTTTTATAGAATATTTTATATTTATTTCTAGCACCTACTATAAAATGTTTAGTCACATCTCAGCTGTACAGTTCTTTCTCAGACCTAAATGTCCAAATGAGGAACACTGGCAAGTAACATCTATGAACGGAAATAAAGACAAAAAAAACAACAAAAAAAAACAACTGATAGTGGATTCCTTCCTTCTCAGGAAAGAGAGGCATATGGAAATTTGGAGTGTACAGGTAAAAGAAAAGATTCAAAATTCATAACCATAATACTACGAAATGAAATGTACATTGGATATCTTTGTAAAACATCTTACTGGTTACAAATATTACAATTCAAATGAACGCTGAATGCCTATTTCACTACATTCACATTTCCTGCAAATTCATTAGCACTTTGGTTAGCCATCTATCACTTGTCAATGGTAAGCTTTGAGCAATACAGAAAATGCAAGTATCTTACCAGGAGCAGACAATTTCAAAGCTTATCATTAGTCTCGTAAATCTACATGTTGAGCATTTAAATGCATAGACAGCATGCCAGTTACTGTAGATCTTTGATCTTGAACTTGTACGCCTATTTTTGTACTCCATGTTAGCTTCCAGTCATAAATCAGCATGAGAAACTGGCGAGAATAAAACTTTGTACATATTTTTGGCTAGGTGTCTCTTTATACTCAACCTGCATTACAAGAACATACCCAAGGCCAAGGGCGTTAGAGCCAAACCTGAACTTGTGATGCAATCTATTGTGAATGAAGGTGTAAAATCGATTGACATTTACACATTATAAAGATAACATTATGCTTCCTTTCTTACTGTAGCTGCAGTATAACATTTGAATGATGCAAAAGTTTTAAAGAAGGCCCTACGCCTGTGAACGATGATCCCGGCTGTGGTGGCTTGGATCCCACTGAATATATTTCCACGAACATTTAACAAGTGGAATGCATGGTCCTTGAAATTGTTAATGCCACATCCCTGGCCAGTCCTGACCTTGCTACAAGTCATTTCCATGTGTTTAGGCCATTTTAGGTCTTCCTGGAAGGCCAGTGTTTCAGCAAGCTGTCTGATCATAGCTCTCATGGTATTCAAGCACTAGTTAGCATTAATGTAGCAGACCCCCTGTGTATTTAATGCAACAGCCTAATGAACAAGCATCAGGTCAAGAACTTATCCTCCTTTTTTGTTTCACTGATTTCTTTTGCTTCTTTAAACAAGTCTTCATCTCACCCATGCTTCCTTCCTTCTCATTACCCTCTCTTCTTAACTTTATTCCTCCATCCATCTTCCACATTTATTTCCATTCATTTAATATTCTGACTTTCCCTTTACTTGCACTTTTGCTCAGCCAAAAAGAGCTAAACCACCCACATTAAAAAAAAAAAACTTTGGCTACACTTTAAGGCCTTTAATATAAATTTGCGATTAACGTCATTGATGAATGGTGCTTTGCATGTTAACCACATGATGACAGACACATTCATGATTCTTCTATCTTAAAAAAAAGCCTCATCAAACACATACAAAGGCTTTTACTATTTTGAGCAAGTAAAAAACAGGCACAAAAGAAAAAAAATCCAAGTAAGTCAGTATATTAATTCATATTTGATCCCCTAAAAAAGACTCCGGATTTGGGATTGGACATGAAAGTTAAACAACTACAAAACCACATAAAATATAACACTTTCAAAAAGGAATGGAGCTAATCCAAAATCATAGAACTTTCACTGCTGTTTTTTTTTGTTATGGACCTGGTATGGTTTATGTCTTGTGCCTCTTTGATTTAAAACAGTGAAACGGCTACTGTGTCAGAGTTTCTGCTCACTGCTCTGACACAGACCAATTGGTAAAATGGCAACTATGCATTCTTTTCATTGTTTTTGGTAGGATAACGTATCAGTTGGACACAGCTAACCACTAAAAATAGAAGAAACCCTTCTTTTAAGGTATGAGATACAGAACCATATTAACTACAATAAAGGAAGTTTAATCTCTCAGGAGATTAAGGGTTGTTTTCTTTAGTTGGAAGAACTAAAGAAAAGTCAGTTGGAAGAAAAGCCAGGTTAATATCATTTTCTTCATATATGAATTTTAAAAGATTTAATTTAAAAAGATTAAAAAAAAATCAAAATATGTGAATTGCCACACAAAAGAATCACGATTACTGCCCCCCTCCCGCCCCAGTATTTAAAAAGGTACAGTAATAGCCACCTGCTGACAATCATGCATAATTGCACAGTTTGCCCTCCCTAATCATGTAACAGATTTTTGAAATCAAATGAGAAGATGGTTACAAGTAGCGATAAAACTGCATTTTCAGAGTTAGGAAGCAGTAAAAATATTAGGAAGCATTTGTACTTTTGCTAATTTTACATAGGGTAGCCCTAGTTTTACAACCTGTGGTTGCAAACCTTTCACTTGTGTGATTAAAACATGTCGCTTCTCGAAACACTTGCCATTTGGTCATCATTTATTCATCCTTTCATCTTCATTAAGCACTATGTATATCTCAGTCAAGTTCACAGTGGATCAAAGGAACACCAGGTACGAGTTGGAGACCCACACTGGATGGGATGCCAGTTCATCACAGTACACAATACACATTGACACCTAGGGGAGGTTAGTGCAGCCAGTCCATGTTTTTTGGGTGGGAAGGGAAGAATATGGAGACATTAAGTGTAGCTCAGGATTAAACTAGGGAGCTGAAAGCTGGGAGGCATAAATAATATCCTCTCCACGAACAATTACACACATCTGTGGGATGAATTATCTTACTGTGTCAATATATAAAGGTGGATTTTAGTGAAGTATGAAATTGTTGAAAATTAACTGGGATCAAATTCTATCTAGACAAGTTGCAGTCAACTACAGTAAAATGAAATTTTCTAACCTAATCTCTGTACTGTACTGACAAAAAAAAACCCCAGAATGCATTAAATTCAGTAAGTTGTTCAATAATTGTCTATGCAAATCTATTTTCTCTTATGTTATATTTTGTAAACAATAAAAAACAAATGATAAAATCTCTACAATTCCTTCTTTTAGAGCTGAGTTTTAGCCTTTTTGCCAATTCACCTATAGGCATTGTTCTTACAGTGGCAGCTTCTGGAGAAAATTCTCTCACTCATCCTGTCAAAGCTGTGCAGTCATTTAGCTGGTTAGACAGAACTGACAGTTGGCGGATGGTATTGCTTACTAAAACCTTCAGAAGTCTGCTGGAAATAAAACCTCACTGCTAGAAAAGTTTTACAGCTACAGGGCATACTGTTTTGAAGAGTTTTCCAGTGTTTTTTCCAGGATTTTTCTTTACATCATTTGGAATCATTACCAATTAAAGTTAACTTCCTGCATTTGCTTCTCACACAATTGTAACTGTATTTACACAGTTTAATGGGTTTACAGAATAATTGTTTTTTTTTTTTTTTTTTTTTTTTTTAGGAAGGAAAACATACTGGTTTGGAAAGATGTCTATATTTTGTCTATATTCCAAACAGTACTGTTCTGAGTAAAATGCATAATTTAAACTCAAAATATTCAACAATATAAGAATCTGGAATCTGGATTATACATAATATTTACACAAAATAAATAAACTGAAATCTGTTCCTATAGTATGCACTGATTATGCATACTCATTAAATATCTTTTAGACAGTTATAAATACTATAATAATCATACTGAACATTGTTTCAACACACTTAATGGTGTTTGACATTCTAGCATACAGTTGTAAATGTACAACAATATATACCATGCCTATCCAGTGTAGCCCAGTAGAGATTGGATTTTCTTTTTTTTTTTACTTACCTGGCAAAGCATCGTTTTTGTGCCTCATTAAAACTAAAAGTGATCATAAAATAAATCGAGTGACTAATTTTGGGCTGGAAACAGACCACAGTATAACAACTCTTCCTAAAAGCTCTCTCAAAAGCCACTTTTAATGTTTGCTGAGGAGCCACATAAATACTTACACCAAATCAGGGCCTTAATCATGACTTGGTGCATGGCTTTGACTACATTTCAAGAGCAAATAATATCAGAACTTTTAAATAATCTTACCTATATCACAAGGAAGCAGCCACCTTCCACCTGAGGCTTCTAACGGTTTAATCAAAAAACAGAGGGAAGCAATGCTAAAGGAAACAATTTAATTAGAAATTTAGATATTGATAAATAAACTGGTTAAATAGGACAACAGCATATGGTAGGAAATATTAGCATGTGTGACTAACTTTATGGAGAAGTATAACTGTAAACTGAGGAATAAAAATGATTAGGAAACTTTTCCCACAAGGCCAAGGCATGAAATGGCATACAATACAGATGCCATTCCCACAGTCCTACAGTAATGTCATAAAAATTAAACACAGCTGCTACACGTCTGTCTGTCTGTCTGTCTGTCTGTCTAATTATCCGTACTGTACTTTGCTTGCATCTCTCCAACTTTTATCAGAGTGAGAATACTTTGAAGGAACATTGTTTAAAGTCATATCACAATACTATTTTTAGGGAGAATACACACATTTATAGTACATTACAGGCTTGAACTTCAAATTTCAGAATAAAAAAACAAACAAACATACAATAAACAACCATAATTGTCTATATGGTGGTTAATTCTCTGTTACTACGTATAGTAAAAATATTTTTGTATTCACATTAACTGGTGTTTAAACAATTTGACTAATCGGAAACTGGTTAAGGTTTTTATTTTTATCTTTTTCTTAATAGAGTCAATATGGTTTAAATCACTGGGACCCAGAAGAAGACATTGTGCGCAGTGTGGAGAAAGTGTTTAGACATCTACAAACAAAGTTGAATCAATACCCTAAGGAAGGTACAAGATACCCATGGGTTTTGTGATCCCCGCACACTTCTGCCCACACTATCTGCCCTATTTAACTATCTTCGATTTATATATATTTATATGGTGGCCCTAAGCCTCTTCTACAGATGATGGTCTAAATTGTGTATCTGAAAGTGTTTGAAACACTGTTTGCCATGAGTTGTTATATTACAGAGCTGTAACTCCAAAGTGATTTAAGGTACTCTTCTATAAACCACTGCATTCATATTGTGGTGGAATAACCTACACTATATACACTACATATCTTTACCAGCTATTCTCTATTCACAAGTAAAGTATACCTATTATTACAGACACTGGAAGACAAATGTCAGTCGTTTCTTTAATCAGGACTTATACCGGCTATCATCATAACTAAGGTGGACAAATCTCTTAAATAAACTGTCCAAAATAACCTGTTGAAATAAAACACACACCCTTCAAACTTTTCTTTCAAGTTTTCCAGATACTGATTAAGATCAGAAGCTTACCCTTATAATACTGAAATATAGATGTCTTACTGTTTTGGCTGTTTATCAGAACAGAGACACTGTATCATAACAAATACTTTACAAAATGCAGGCCCAATCTCTGTTCTCACCATTTCCTTTTCCTCACTGTTATTATCAGCATCCTATATTTCATCTACTGTAACTGCTTTCATGTTCCAACTCACTCAGCAAACTTCAGAGGAAACTTTACTGCCTTTAGTGTATAGCGATGTGTAGATTCAGTGTAGGTGGCCAGGGTCATATCCTGTTTCTTTGCCAATCTGAAAACATGCACACCTGCTGGAACTTCCCCTATTGTGCCGGATGAACTAAAATTTTCCAAATAGTCACTCTATCCAGACTAGATAAAAACAAGCCATAAATATCCCTGCATTCCATATGGATTGATGTCTGTTCGGGCTCTGAGAATGACTAATTTACTGTCTTAAACTGTTGACTGTCCATAAAATTATACATAGATAATCTTGCTTAAATTGACAAATTATTTTATATGTGCAAAATATGTCCATTTCTTTCCCCATAAACATTAATCACTTTAAACCAATCTCTGGTTTTCCAGCTGAATTGATACTTGATTTATAACAACTAAACATAGATCCAACTAGCAGAATCTTTCCATTCATTCATTTTCAGTAACAGCTTTAATCTTCTCAGGCCCACAGCCTGAATGGAATGACATTTCATCACATGATACTTACACCTAAGAGCAATTGAAGCATAGCGAATCCACATACTAGTATGTCCCAAAGGTACCATTTAATGGCAACTGGTCATGCAACACATGAAGACCGAGTGGAACAACAACAACAACCCACAATCAGGTGTCAACAACTTAACGACTCCATAGAGTTTATATTATATGTCTGTCACTTCAAACCAGTTATGAATCATCTTCAAGAACCTCAAGTGTGTCAAACTGCCATTAAACAGCACTTTTGGGATAACTATGTCCTGGATGACTGAGAATATCTACACACTTTCACCTATTAACATATTTTTAGAAGGAAACCAGAGGATTTGGCTTATTTTTCTTAGGTTAATACTTGTATGGAAACCCCTGAAAAACTGATCTGTGGAGTTTTTATTTTTTATTATTTAATTCTTTTATTTTTGTAACCCAAGCTCAGGAGCGAATCAGGGTCCCTGGAGCCGTGACACAGCAACACTACCCACTGCACCACCATGCCTCTATGATTCAATCTTTTCATTTAGCATAAAACAAACTTATCTCCCAAAGTTTGAAAATATTTCTGAGTAACCTTAGTGAAACTACAAGGGGTGTTCAAGTCAAAGTGGGACATTTAAATGGGCAGATTAACAGTATACTGTTTTTGGGCCTCCGAGTGGCGCAGTGGTTAAGTGCTCGCCCTATCATCTGGAGATCGCGAGTTCGATTCCCGGGTGATTGGCCAAGCTCTCTCAGAGGGGATGAATGAGAGGTACTTAGTGCTCCCACATTAATCCAGTGCTCCCACTTAGTGCTCTACAGTCAATCAGGGGCGTCTGTGAGCTCACGCAAGCGGAAGGAGCGGATAGTGCCCTCCTCCAAGTGTGTTACGCCGCCCCCAAGGGTGCGTTAGCAAACAGTTCGAAGAGATGCAGTCGGCTGGCATCTCCTGAATGAGTGGCAGTAGTAGCCTTAATGTGGGAGCCCCCTTGTGACAGGGAGGAATTGGACACGACTAAATTAGGGAGAAAATCTGGGGGGAAAAAATCAACAGTACACTGTTTTAGAGTAAAAACTTCCTAATGCACTTATGCCAGTGTTTCACTAGTGTTTGGATACCATCAAGGTAGAAAGTTTTCTCAGTACGCCAGAGCCATGATCAGACTGCCTGCTTCACATCTGAAACTCTGGCCTCCCAGGAACTCCATAAATGGCCAAATCATATGGAAATGGCTTGGAGGGAGGACTATATGGGGAATGTGGCAATAAGTCCCAGCTGTGTTCCTGTAATGTGCAAGTGGATGATTGTGTGTACAGTTTCCACAGACAGATGTGTCTCTTCCGCAAGTTGGCTATAAGTTATCCGTTGATTTTCAAGGATCAGGCATTCCACTCACTAAACGTTCTTTGGGAATGACTGCAGTGGGCTCTGAGCCAGGAACATCATTCACAGATGTACAGCCTTCTTTAAAAGGTTTGCACTATTTAAATGTTTTAGTTCGGGTCTCATCACCATACTGTGCTTGTCTTCTGTAAATGTCAATCATTTTTATGCATTCATTCATGAAAACTTTCAAAAAGTCCGGGTTTGACTCATAATAGGAAAGGTGTGGTTACAATAAGGAATAATAGCCATAAATAAATACTTTTTTTGAGGGATGTGAACTGTAAATTGTCTCCAAATACCTATACAAGTGATGTTTCATATTATTGACATAATTGTGTTTATAAAAAACTGCAATCATAGTGATGATATATAATAGAGAATACATTATGGTGATTTTATCAGTGCTAATTGTGTCACCCATTATTAAGAACAACTTACTTAGTGCTAAAACATTTTAAACTTATATTTCCAACAGTTATGATGTGTCATGTCGATTATGGAACAATCCTGTCACACATTTCTGTTTTACTTTTCTCTATCTTCATTGCATCAACATAGTTACTGTATATGTTGTAGTTTTCTATCAGCTCCCCTGCCGTGCTGCTTCGCATGGTGCAATGTTTTCCAGAGCTATTGTTTGGATGTTCCTGTTGAGCTCAGACAACCATCAGGGAGTGGATTAGCAACAGTCACCATTTGTGCTCGACAACAAGGGGATATGTTGCTTGTAAAATGCTTTGTTATGATGTCCACTTACCCGAGAATTTCCGTAACATATACAACCCCAAAATACATGGCCCAACAACGAGTATAAAATCTGACCTAAGAGGTAGATGGCAGGGTCACTGCTACAGTATGTTCAATGAGCAGATGCTGAGCAGATGAACTTGTGGCATTATTTAGGCAACGCTCAGGCCACTACAAACATAGAATGCATCTGCTCTGAAAATCAACAGACTAAAATGTGCTCAAGGTGCAAAAGAAATGGGGTCCGTATAATCTTCACACCCACTCACAGGATCACATAGAATGAATACACTATGATGCTATTACAGTTAATAGTTAATGTTCAAAGACAATTATAGTTTTTGCTCAGACTGGCAATTAAACAAAACAAATGTAATACAGAAATCTTTTCCACCTTTTTTTTTTCTACAGCACATGTTTGTTCTCCATTGAGGACTTTCTCTGGATACACTTAGATTTTGTCCTTCATTTTTTCCAGAAAGAAATATATTTTTGTGCTGCTGAGGAAAATCTCCCTCTTGTGCATCCTACATTGATTAATAATACTGAAACTAAAACACAGCTGGCCTTCTCACATTACATTCACTTTTTATTTGCAGCTTGATATAACAACAGCTGTTCTAGAGGCATGGTCATAAAACGTTACTGCGTTTTTCACAACTTCACAATCTTCCTCAACTATTAGAAATCCTACTTACACACACCATAAACAAAAGACCAAAATGTAACTCACATTAAGAAGCTCCAAATACATCCATATCTGTTTTAAAAGGGGTTCACCATGGTCTGACCCACTCAAGGAAATACAATATCATTAAAAAGCTAAAGGTCAAGAAGCGCTTGTATCAAGTTCTTCATTTTGATTCTTAATGTTCTATATCTTCTCCAAATGTCTTTGAGAAACATAATACCAAAGTCAGGGTAGAAGTTATTTTTGGCTGACACACATGGGTCTTTCATTATTTAAAAAAGGATGATTGTTTTCCCCCCTAACCACTTTTTGAAAGTTCTGTCAGTGAAACCTGACACCAGCACTTGCTAATCAGACAGCTCCCAGATTTCCATTCACTATCTGGCTTGTATCTGGCTGGACTGACGTTTCCAGCTATATACTTGCTGGCACAGACTTTTATACTTCATTAATAACGTTTCAATTTGGAAAAATTCATACAAAAATTTCCCAGATCTCTCTAGTCAAAACGAGAAGTTAGATAAATATCATGGCTATGGGAAATATATTATGGTTCTGTGTTAGTAGCTAAAAAGTTGAATAATATGGCTAGAAGGGAACCACAGTGGAGAATGGACCTGAACAAGTAAATGGAGAATGTATCATGGATTATATCACATTTACACTATTAGATAAAGGGATCATCCAGTTTTTCTTTAATGATTAAGGTGTCATTAGGGTATTTTTATGATTTCCCTCTTTAATAGCATGTCTACTCTTTAGGGTTTGCAACAAACCATTTATGGTGCTAGACTGAGTCTTGTTTTCAAAGGGTGTACATTACATGTACATCACATTCCATAAAAGCTTCTACAAGATGTAAAAGCCACCATTATCATTGATCACATGGTTGCAAACTTTATGAATAATATTTTGGCAAAATTTATGGGTTTTTTGCTCTCAATTTCTAGACCTTTCATGCTGTTCTACTAGGCATTTCACCTTTGAAATTGTCTCCTACTAAAGGAAAATCAAGCATCCATCTAGCCACCTAACAATTTCTGCTTTAACTCCACTTACATCCTAGGAATCGATGAGGGGTTTGACTATTGAGTGTAGTCTTAAGTAGTCTTAATATAATTAACAGACATTGTGCATATGGGACGGAAAAGGAGTTTCCAGCAAGATACAAAATAGTTAAATGTAACAAGGCATGATTAAAGTTTTAAGATCATAATGGACACAAGAGGCCCTCTGAATGATAAACTTTTTTTGTGCACAAATTGACTGTTTAACCAGGAACTAGGAATTTAACTAGGAACTATAGCCTGCCTAGCCATGATGTATGGTAAGATATTCTGCAATTGTAGAGGTACTGTCGTGCTAAAATACTGGATAAGACTTTACAGTGACTTTCCTTTTTTTGCTACAGTAGGTCAAAGTCAAATGCATAGCCCTCGAGCAGAAGTGCTAGAGGTGCCTCCTTCTGTATGTCTGTTTCCATAATTCCCCAAGCCGGGTCAAATGAGGACATTTCATCTAAAACCAAATGAAAGAATTATTAATTTGATGCAGTGCTCCTGAACAAAATGCTTATTAAATTAGAGACTTAAGGATCTGCTGATAATCTGTGGGTTTCGGTCAAGCCAGGAGCAGCAAAACAGTACTTTGAAAACCTAAATATGCTGACTGAGAAACTGAGACTAATGACGCCTCACTGACCACACACCAAGCAGAGTGTGTGAATTACCATTAACACCACTGCAAACCTCAAACATGTGAATCAAACAATCATTTGAATCAGAAAAGTCTTCACCGTCCTGTGAATACACAGCAATGTGGTTTCCACAGCAACGGCTTTATTTCATGTGTGTTTACAGCTGTGGCTGGAAATATTTGTCCTCAAATGGGCTGCCTGGCAAATACACAACACTGCTGGCTGTGTTCTCCTGCATGATGAGTCATAAAACTACAGAAGTCAAATGTCAACCATACAACAGCACAATACTGCAGTACAGTATTAAACATCGAATGCCTGACATCACAAACTGACACAAAGACTTCTTCTCCATAAGCTTTACCATCAAAATCTCTCCATAAGGAATGCACAAAACCAATAAAGGCCACACAAACTCTTGAGGAAGCATTTCAGCATAAGACTGGGATACAAAAGCACTGCTTAAAGTCGCAAAACTCATTGGTCATATGATGCTGATTAATTTTCTCCAACAGCACAGCTCTAGCAATGTTCTGGCTTTATTTAAAGTAAGGAAATATTGAGACAAATATGCTCATCCTAATACTTTATTACTTCTCATTTATAGGGACTTTCTAGCCAATGCTTGGCGACAGCTATGTCTAATAATAAACAGATTAAAACACATGTTGATAATCAAAAAAAGTTTTTTATAAGAGGAAAGATAATCTTTAAGACAGAGGATTTTGGTATAAGAGGAATAAAACACTTTAGAACATGCTGTTACTGGAAAATAATCACTTTGTGGTAATACAGCACAACATTGTGATTTATTTTTCTATAACAGCACAGTCTATTTTGTGGTATTCTATTGGAACTTTCAATACCTAATACCCCAATGCTCTAAAGACTACTTTGTCTCTAATATAAGAGACAAACTGGCATGTTTACACCAGTTGTGTCAAGGGGAAAATGTTTTAGCAGCGCTTCCATCATAACGGCCTTGCTATCAAAATATGCTAAGGTCAATTGTGTGATTCCTTGGCATGCCTCATTTCTCTATGCCTGAAGCCAGTCATTCGCAACAGGGTCCGCTGTGAACTCATAACGTTATTTTACGGTCTGAACACAATCCAGCCTTTGTAGGTAATGTCACATTTAATAGGTTATTAAATCGTCCCCACTCTTTAGCATAATAGCTATTTAGCTAGCTTGTCCTACAGACTTATCATGGGCTGAATTTGGCCACCCATCAATCATTACAGGCGTAATTTGTGATTAAAATCACTGGATGACTTTCATTGACATTGACCCTGAGGCATGCTGCCAAGGATGATTTATCGGTCCATGATCACATCTTTTAACTGATTATCAGGGAAAAGTAAAGGTGCATGCTTAATTTGATAGTTCTGACAGATGAGTACATAGCTAGTGAATATATCTAGATTAGTCTGATGCGCTTTCAGCAAAATACATGCCATGTTCATCAACTTGGTAGACCTATATGGTAAGTGCTAGTAAAAAGGAAATGGTTTTAAAATTCTGGCTACTAATCTACATCATAGACAAGCTAAGTGTTAAAGGACAGTAAAAAGGTAGGCATGGCAATTTGAATATTTCAATCCATTGATTATATTACTATATATTACTGACTATATTAGACAAAATAGAAAATACCGTAAACTTCCAAAGATAGTCTACCAATTTGTCCAGCTTGCAGAGTTTTTTTCACAGCTGGCAGCTGGATTGCAGGGAGAACACCACAAATTAAGCACCTGTACCTTTTTTTCTTTTTACAGAGCAGAAATAACTGAGTGGTTAGGGCACAAGGCTACTGATAAGAAGGTCATGAGATCACATGCCTGCACTGAGAAAGACCCTAAAATGTTAGGTCCCGTTAAAAAGATTAGATAAACCTGATGTCTACTTCAGTAACTCAGTCTGGATGATACCAAATGCCATATATGTAGCAATCAGATAAAGCAGGTTTGTTTCTCTGTCCATACCATTATAGGTTGTCAACTTAATCTTTAAAAAGTTGAACCACCTGCAATGAGTAAGGACACTATTTATTTGTGTTTTGCTTCAAATTTATTATTAAGTTACATGA
Source organism: Heterobranchus longifilis (assembly GCA_028570985.1). Lineage (NCBI taxonomy): Eukaryota > Metazoa > Chordata > Actinopteri > Siluriformes > Clariidae > Heterobranchus > Heterobranchus longifilis. Next base: position 11,824,016 of record JAOVVB010000046.1, read on the forward strand.
ATGAAGAAACCTACCATTTGCAACATTTAATACGCATTAAAACATGTAATACATTTGCAAAAATGTATCAAATTTGTCATTTATAAAAACTTTTAGGGAAAAACACATCATGCTAAGCACATGCCAGGAATAGATGCTGTATCAACCACCAGATGCTTTATCAATCATGCCACTGTGCTGTATCAACCCCATCCATGGCTAACCTTCAAACTCATATCAGGAACAAATATGCCATCATTTTAATTATAATATGTGGCAGCACTTAGATTAGTAGCAGTAAAATCTTTTCTCTTTTTTTTTTTAACTGATGGGGAAACTCACGTGGCCATGCCAAAACCTAGCACACCAGATTGAACTACTCAGCTATTCAGTTAAACAGAGTCGAAGTGGGTGTGTTAGAGCAGAGGAAACACTACAGCATGCAGCACATGAGGTAGCATAGGACCAGGACTGGGTACGATGATGATGAAGTTCTTCATTCTCAAAACATTTGGGCAAAACACAAGGGAAAACAACGCACGGTGCGTAAAAGCGCATGATTTCCATGCAAAGCTTTATAACAAACATGAAACGTGACACGGTTTGAAATATGTCCTTTTGTGTCATTGTCATTGGCTTGTCATATGTTTACACAAAAATGTTTTTCATTCATTCATTCATTCATTCATTCACCTGGACAAACAGTCAAATGTGAAACTTTCTTAAACTATCTCAGGTTCAAACTTCATCTTATGGATTACAGAGGCGAACCACTTAGAAAGCAACTGTAAAGTTATCATAAGACAATTCACCCGCCGCTGTCCTGTGGGTAAAAAGTGATAACGTGGAAATGTGACGTACCGTCCTGCAGCTGGAACGCGCTCGCGGGGTGGAAAAGCCACAAAGCCGCGAGGTAGAAACAGCAGCCCGGCGGCACTCTGGTGACAAGACAAGAGTGGAAAGATGTCATCCCTTTTTTTCCATAAATTAAATAAACAAATGCAATCAATTCGTAGCGGGGATTTATTAAATTCACCTTAGGGAAGGCATATCTCCGCGAGTCGTGTCTCCGCGCTCACGTGTTCGTGCAGCAGAAGCCCGTGAGGCGCTGTGTGTGTCCCCGCTGGCGCACCGAGGCTCCGCTCTCCGCTCCGCTCCGCACCTTCAGGAGCTGCTCCCGAACAAAGACAGCCTCAGTTCAACCTCAGCTCAATCTGCCCCCTCAAAAACACTGAAATCTGACTCCCGGGCTCAAGCTGTGGACCTCCACCTTTATCCGTTCCCACATTTTCACTGACGCACGCCATGTCTCCTCCTCAAAGGCTGACGATAAGACAAGTCTCCCAGTTTATCTCCCCAAAAATGGCTGCGCTTTGCAAAGCATCATATCAACCATATTTCATTTAGCTTGGTTTTGAAACTTTTTAAAAGGGTGGATACTGATACCATTTTCCATCTCAACATAGAATGAGTTTATTATAATTCACCTTTCCCAATATATGTCACGTTAGGCAAACGGTTCACATTACACTGATTTATAGGAACCATAAATCCCATTCATTCCTAGATTCTCACGTAGAAAAATGGAATGAGATTAAAGTTATAAGACATAATGTATAGCCTGCATATCAAAGTTAACTTAGATTTGTATATAACCCGTTAAAAAATTCCCACCCATAATAATAATAATAATAATAATATGCTAAAAAGATTCATAGACAGTTTGGGAACAGCATACCTCTTCTATGGAAAGAAACACACACAAAAAACCCATTTAAATCTATAGTGGTAATCTTCAAAAATGGTTCCACAAGGGGCTTTTGGATATCAGCCCTTAGCTTAATAAACCTTCTCATTAAATGAACACACCAAACAGAGACCAAGTCCAAATAAGATCTTAAGTGACTCAGGATGGAAGTACTTGAATCCAGAGAGAGTAGTAAAAGACAGACATACAGACTGAGAAACAAGATAAAATGTCACTTAACCATGTTCAGTTACCCCAATCTCATTTCAAGGGGAAAAAAAATATTTTTTGTATTTCGTTATACAAAAACCTTGTATTTTGTTCATTAAAAAGCTCTAATACACTACACAGATCAGCCATTACATTAACAACACATAACATTAACACATTACCATTGATTATTATCATATCAAGTTAGCTGGTGACTGTAAACTGGTCTGTACAAGTGGACACGGAATTTTGAACATCATCAACCATGTCAAGGTCAAGGTGAGGTGCTGATTTGCGGTTGGCATTTATGAACCACCTGTGTATCTGTGAGGACAATGTGATTAATCCCAGACACCTACAGAAAGTCAAGCCCAACATAATCACCTTTTTCAATCTGCAAGTTCATTACTGGACAGTTTCTAATTCCAATTATATAAGCTCCTCTAACTCAGTCCACATCTGGATTCAGACAAGAAGGGAGTATATTTGGATTACAGTTGTTCTGTGGATTGCTATAATTTTGCTTGGAGATACAGTACCATGTAAAGCTTATTATTGTATTGAACAAATGGACTTCATCCAGATTAACATAACTGCAAAATTTAATTAAATCCCCACAAAATTGTAAAGATAAATCCAGACTGATGTTACAGCTTTAAACAAGGAACACAGATAATACTATACGCTCATAAATAGAAGGAACCAGGGTTTCACTGCCAAAAATGACTCTTATTTTTTTCAAAGCTCCAAAGGAGGAGAGTTTGTATAACCCTGTGACTATATTCCCCCAGACATACCTCAACCACCACAAAGTGGTCAGCACAACACATGACTTCACTTTCATAGACATTTAGGAGACAATGATGAAACCCTTAAGAGCTCTTCTGATGACACAGCCCTGAGTACGGTTATGATTCATCTCTAGGGCTATTTCATTTGAAAGATGTACGGAATTCACTCCCTGAATAGCCCCTGAAAGGTGCCAAAGAGAATGAGAGAAAGGAGAGATAATGTTGGACATTGGAATTCCTGTGTCTATCTGCACTGATATACTGACATCCAACCAATGAAAACTCAAGAGAGATTATCAGGGACATCAATGACAAGCTGGATGTCTCCTGTGTTGCAAACACATGATTTTCTGTCTTGGAAGCTACAGTTGGCTTTTCAAGGCTGATGCATGACAGCATGTTGAAGTGGTTTTGTCACTCTTCTGGATATTGATTTTTTTAGTATGGCAAATCAAACAAATGCTCAAGGGATTATTATGCAGAAAGAAGTGATGCAATCAGTTGCCCTAGTTTGGTTGCTTAAAGAGAATAATGATAAGTCAAATCAGAGTATTCTGTCTCTAACTAAGTTCATCACTTCAATTTCTTACATAAAGCCATTTTAGAACAAATGCTTTATTATGATACAAAATATAATTATTTAAGCAATTTTATTTTTATATTTTGCTAAAGCGTTAATGTAGCTATAATATAATGCAAGAAAAAAATGCGACCAGCATTAAAGCGTAAAGCAATAGGTATATAAGCGCATATCTACTGTAAATCCGCACACATTTAGTTCCAAATCATTGTTTGACTAAGTAATATTGTTGTTATTCCGAATAAAATCAGAATTAAGCCCAAACAAAAAAAAAACAGAAAGACCATGTCAGATATCCTTCCATCTATCCATGTTCAGTGACTGCTTTATCCTGACCAGGAACACAGTGAATATCCATTGCATACAGTACTTATAGACAATTTCACATAGAAAATCTGCATAACTGCATTTTTTTTTTAGTTTGGAAGAAACTAGAGAGCTCACAAGAAAGACATGAATATAGAAAGAACTTACTGTATGTAACGCCACACAGACATTAAGACAAGTTCTAGATCAAAAGAAAGACTTCAGAGCTGTGAGGCTATGATATGACACAAAAGGCAAAATTTGATTGCTGGACAAATTAAATGGTGCACAAACATCAATTTATAATTATTTTAGTATGTGGATGGTTTCTAAAATACAATTTCATCCTTTAATCTTGTGATACACCTCATATTTGAGTTTGACATTTAATTTGAGTGATACCAAGCTCTTTGCTAAGAGAATCCTTAATCAATATAGCTGTTACTGGTTTTAGTAAGCAATGTGACTTAGTTTTAATTAATTACTGTAATACCAGACAGCATGAGCATAAATAAAACCCTTCTAAAACTGTGTGCTATAAGGTTAGTTCTATAACTACTTGACGTTACCTGAAACACATTTTAAGTTACCAACTGCACACTGATGGATACCTGGGTAAAAAAATTGATCGTGCCAATTTGAGTCCTAAAACTATTTGAGCGATTGCAGTCACAAGCCATCACAGAAAAACTCTTGGTACAAATGCAGTCCAAAACAGTATTAACTAAACCCACTGTTAGTATCAATTCTTTAAGCAGACCACACAGGGTCATTCTCATCAGCAGTGTGTGGTCTTCATGTAGTGAGAACTCCAAGCAGAAGAAGCGCAATTAAGATGGATCAGGCAGAGGGACAAGGAGGGGGTGTCAGGATCAGTGGTATCTCAAGGCTGTCATGTGTAGCTTGACAGAGAGAGAGAGAGAGAGCGAGAGAGAGAAAGAAAGGGAGAGTTGGGTATGCTCACAGTCACACAATGAATAAGGTCAATGTGCAGTATTTTGTGTGCAGAGTACAAGCAGGGCAAGACTAACTACAGTATTACAGCATAGCTAAAAGGGTGAACCAGAAGGAAACACAGACATAAAGGCTCCTTGAGAAGCAAGATGGTCACCTCACCATCTACAAACCTGAGTGAGCTTGTGAGAGTGGGGGAAAACAGCATCCAAACAAATCAGACTTTCACTGATTTTTTTATTTAAACCGCTACATCACATTACTTTGTTTGTACTGTTCACAAAAATCCATACCAACTTTACCTTTTACAACATCGGATACTGATGAGCATTTTGAGGTAACGCAAGACACTGTTAACTTCCTAAACATTTATTTTGAAAAACGCTGAGAGGGAACATCTGATGTATGGCACTTTCTAAAGCCTTCGTCCGATTTTGTTCAGTATTAGTACTTAAAACAGAGATAACACCAACCACAACCAAGCACTTAAAGCATAAATCATAACTGAGATCATATAACAGCTTCAGTGTTTTGTTTTGTTTAGTTTTTTTGCTGAGAATGAATTTCTCATAGTTTGACAGGTTGCTTATAAAACCATGTGGAGAGTGTAACTCTTGCCTTCACTGTGAAGGGATCTCCATGGTGATGTTGTGTTGTAGGAAAACAGTGATGTTACGGTATAGCATCAGTAATAGTGGTGGGACTACATTAGATTTGACATGAAGTTCAAGGTCTAACATGAGTGAGCATGGCTTGTGTTAACTGAAGACAGAACTAAAATGCCTTTCTAGGGAAAAGAAATGACTTTGGTTGGAAAGGAGAGACAAAAGAGTGGTACGTATGCTACGTTTGAGCATATTTGTGGTTTTCTAATAATGGAATGATCTCATCACTATGCTTGGGGGACTGCATAGCTTAGCGGTTTTTACTGTTCTAATAAACCAGATTTAACAGATGTTAATCAGCATACGTGTCTCAAAAAGGTGTAATGGAGAACAAGGGCTCATTTGGATGGAACCACTGAGCTTGAACAAAAAAAAAAAACTTATGGTGATAAAGATGTTTAAAGATATGTAACATATAAAACATTTAAAAATCACAATGGAAAAAGTAACAGGCATGATCTAAACCTGAGTGTTTTCTGACAGTTGTTTTTCCCTTAAGCAAATACAACAGCATCTGGCCGCTGCATTGTACATGTGTTAATTATTCTTTTATGCACGCATACTTTACAGGTTAGTCAAATGAAACTACTGTAAGTAATAGCCATATTCGAATGTACACGGCTGAAATGTTCAACCTTGAACAAAATTAGCCTTTGATGTTTGTATATCTTGGCCACCCACCTCTGCCGAACTTTAAAGGGGCTTTGTGCCACCAGATGCCTTCAGCACCAAACCGGAGTGTAAACACGAGCTCATGATGTGCAGGGGACAAAAGTCGGCAAGAGAATAGAGCTCACTGATAACCATCCAGCACAACCAGCTTGTCTACTCTCTAATATCACTGAGATCACTAAGGTTGAGGTTGCAGTAAATAACTTCACTAAAATTCAAATAGTTTTGCTTTCACTCAGACATACTGTAATGCCCTCAAAGTTCGTCATTGTTTTAATCTTTTTTTTTTTTTTTAATGCGTCCTAATTCTTTCAGCCTGTATGGAAAAAGAAAATAAAGAACTAAATAAAGCTAAGAATGGATGGCTAATCTAGCTTTTCCCTCATAAGGTCAGGTTCTGTCAGTTTAAGCCTCGGGAGGAGGGAAACTAGCAGTGGAGGTTGTATTGACTTACTCCCTGAGAGAGAGTGGATTTTGTTTGCACATCAGTTTTCACTCACATGCTACTTCTCTCCTACTCTCTGTGTTACACACGCCCACACACACATGTACAAACAGTTGTAATTGTAAGAACCGGTGGAATTTTGGAAGGAAGCTCCTTTTGTGTGCTGATCACAGTCGGTGGTATAGCGAGTCATGTTGCTGATTCCCAGCTCCAGGGTCCCCGGTTCCATCCTGAGGTCGAGTTACTCTGTGTACGTTTATACAGTATATGTATGTACTTTCTTTGTGGATGGTGTTCCCTCCAGATTGTCATGTTTCCTCCAACCTTGTAAAAAAATGCACTGTTAGGTGGGGTTTACTTGGGGATATACTACAGTAAATTGCCTCAAGTGTGTGATTGTGTGTACGTGTTGCTCAGCAATAGACAGGCATCCCAATTCCATCCAAAGTGAAAGAACTAAAGGTGGGCTCTATGCTAGGGATTTAGCCTCCTAAGAAAAGCTAGATCAGTTGTTGCTTTCATTGGCTTTAAAGGAGATCCCATGCTTCTGTTAGCTAACATATGCCTACAGAAAGTAGCAAATATTAAAGTGTCTTGGTTGCAGTTGATCGTCTGAGATCATGGAAGCTCAGAGTCTGCAATTTGTCGTCTTTGGCAGCTGTGATAAGACTGCACCTTAAACAAGCCAGTTCTCTTGTAATTTGCCCATTACCTAGAAATTTGATATTTGCAGTCTAATTAAGGCCATGTATTATATACCTGGGTTAGAATTATGATTTAGGGTTTAGAGGCCTAGGGTTAATGTTACAAGATGGGACAAGATCCTTATCTGGATTCTTCAAGATTTGTATTATTATTCTTATTTTACTGAACAAGGGCTTATGCAGTGTTACAGGTCAGGTTTCTAGCATTCATATAACGTTTGGTATGTTTTTTCAGATAAAATCCGTCCAAGAACTAACTGTTTTCACAGAAAGAGGCTATTTGACTGACAAAGCAGTTGACAAACCACAGATCTTTTCTTGTAGCCAGTTGCCAAACATGCAAGATTATCTTGTTTACTTTACCATTAACTGTTTAAACTACACCTTGCCCAGAAAAGCTAACCCTGTCCAGTGTTCAAGAAATTGTCTTTCTGTTAACGGTAGATAAAAACAAAGCGATCGCATTGTCAAGCTTATGAAGCATGTGACTAGAAATGTGTAGAAAATATACAAAGATCACCAAGCATCCGTGAGTGTTCAAAAGTGTGGTTTACAGTAAGGTTTAATAATGAGGGTTTATCATTGTACTGCATATTAGCTGGATAGTTATACAATTTTCATAATGAAGGAAAAATAAGCATGTTGGCTTCTTTTATTTTACACTGACATGCCCAAGCCTAAGCTCACTACCCTTTATAAAATGAAAAAGTTTGAATGAATTTTTTTTCTTTAAATATATAAATTTTAGTGTTTTGGGTGCGACTTCGATTCAGTAAGGGTCCCAAGACAAAATCTGCACTCCTTCCAGCACTGTAATTTATTTTTTTTGCTTCAGCCATCTGTGCTGTGCTCGGATATGTATTGTCACAGCTCCACCCCAGAGAAATGGCAGCCCACTGATGCAACACAATCACAGGCTTCATATCTAAAGCCAGCCTGTCAGACCTGCTGCCCTGAGCACAGGCTTGTGTTTGGGAAAGCTTTGCTTATACAGGAGGAGAGGAAAGCTGGAAAAAATATGAAATAGTGCCAGGATGTCTACTGTATGTGCGTCTGTGTATACAAGCATATGCATGTTTATAAGAGAAGTAACCGGAAATGTGTATGAAGCATTGAACAGAAGATGTACTGTATGGAGAGGTGGAAAACTCCACATGTCACATAGTGTGTACTGGCCTTCTTTTTTTGTTTACAGTAGAAGGCAAGGACTCCACATGATGCCTTATAATACGGAGAAAACTGTTTTGGTGTCATTTGAGGACTCTGCATTACTATCTTACACATATTACATCAAGCAAATTGAGCTGAGTCAAGCATTTGTGATTAATTTCTATAAACAACATTCAGAGGAAATTAAGTATACACTTATGTTTCTTGTATGAGCAAGAAATTGGTGAAGTTTTCCCAATAGACAGAGAGAATTGTAACGTGCTCTGAACTCAAATGGTTTAAATGATGTCCACATTGACAATGCGTCATATTGTACCCAGCACTGTTATCCGATAATCCGACTCTAACCTTCCCCTGGGTATGATTGTGGATGAATGGTGTCCAGTGACCCACTGGTAACCCATTCTTATGAGGCGCCGTATAGGGCTTAAATCAAACTTCACTCATGCACACACACATGAAACACTTGCATATACATATATGAAACAGGCACACATACATATATACTACTACCTGCTCAAACAACTACATATGAGACGCGCGCACATACACACAAACTCTCCATGCACACACAACTATGAGATTCTCTGTGTAACCGGAAGTCATTTCAGTGTAACTTCAGTTGTGAAGCTGCTTTGAGACAATGACCATTGTTAAAAGCGCTATATAAATAAAATTGAATTGAATTGAATTGTAACCGGAAGTCATTTCAGTGTAAAAGGAAGGCATTTCAGTGTAGACGGACTTTTTGCTTCATTCTCCCTGAATGGTAGTAGCGGTTTGTAAACAGCCTGCTGTTGGACAGTTTAGAAGACGGAGTAGGACAGTATAATGATCATCACTGTTTAATCACATGTCGTATTCAGAACTGTCCACATGATGCCTGAATATTGCAGTGGCAGAAACCGTGGGTGATGATTTGCAAAAAGAAAATTGAAGCACGGAATCTGTGGCTAATATGTCGGCTCCTACAACAGAAGCAATTACTGTTTTGTGAAATGTGCTTTCCTCGCCTTCGCTAATATGAACAATAACTAACTCATCGGAATCCCACGTGACTTCCTCCGCTCGATCAAATCCAAATACAGAATCGGAAATTCAAACATTGCTTCGACCCTCCATACCACCCACTTTTGTGGTGATAAGAAATAAATCACTCGTCCTTTAAACTACTACTAATCGGGGAGAATGAATGGGCAAGTCCATATACATGGAAATCACTACACCCTACTCCATGTGCAGGGAATGTCTGTTAAGGGATCTTCGCTCTACAAAATTCCACCATTCGAAACACCCTGCAACGTCACTTTCTTCATGCGTTACCATGGTAACATAAGCACCTCGGATACCTGTCGCTGCTGCTGTATAAGTATATGTGTGTGCACGGAGAGCTTGTGTGTGCACGGAGAGTTTGTGTGTATGTGCGCGCGTCTCATAGGTGTGTGTGCGCGCATTTCATATGTAATTGTTTGAGCAGTCAGTAGTATACTGTATATGTATGTGTGATTGTTTCATATATGTGTTTCATGTGTGTGTGCATGAGTGAAGTTTGATTTAAGCCCTATACGGCACCTCATATTTTTTATTAACTACACAGTGTACTTTTTTAGTATTTAGAATTGGCCAGAAGTATAACAGCATGCTACTGCTGCAATAAGAATATTTTCATGCTATATTAATCATGTATTTGTAACACAGTAAAAAAATTGCTGTAATGTACGTATAATACATTAAATATATACTTTAACTTAGATAATCACCATCAGGTTTACGTTAGTAAACACAGCCATATACTTTAAATCAAATTCAAATCAAATACAAATTTTATTTGTCACATACACAGTCATACACAGTACGATATGCAGTGAAATGCTTAAGTGCTTAAATGCTTAAATGCTTTAAGTGTACTAAGTATACTTAAAGTTGTTCCACTTTAGCACACAAAAGTATACTTAATACACTTAAAATTGTTCTTTTTTTTTTTACAATTTAATTACAACTTAAAAGCACTTATTACAAAATTAGTTTGTTCTAAAACAGCAAACTTCAAATACAGTATACTAGTCATTAGTCTGGAGCAAGTGCAATGCAACCACAGGGGGGCGAATCCAGTGTCTTCTTGTGCCAGTCCCAAGTCTGGATAAATGCAGAGGGCTGTGTCAGGAAGGGCATCCGACGTAAAACATTTGCCAAATCAATGATGCGAATCACAAATATAATTCCCATACCGGATCGGTCGTGGCCCGGGTTAACAACGACCGCCACTGGTGCTGTTGACC
>JAOVVB010000046.1:11836921-11850710 GCA_028570985.1 Heterobranchus longifilis
ATATGATGTCGTCCTCGATAATAATTATAATAAATATATAAATCATTTTTCGAGTTAAATTTTTTCACACTCCAGCGATACTTAATGACTTATAGGAAATTATTCATTCCCTTTTCCGCTAAACTGAAGATCCGTTGTTCATTCGTTCCCTACACCGCTACAGTTCGCTTTGTGCACGTCTCCTAGGTGTGTTTTTGTGTGCGCGCGCGTCTCATAGGTGTGTGTGCAGGAGAGTTTGTGTGTATGTACTTGCATCTCATAGGTGTGTGTGCACGGAGAATTTGTGTATATGTGCGCGCGTCTCATAGGTGTGTGTGCACAGAGAGTTTGTGTGTATGTGCGCGCATCTCATAGGTGTATGTGCGCGCATTTCATATGAAGTTGTTTGAGCAGTTAGTAGTATATTTGTATGTGTGACTGTTTCATACATGTGTATGCAAGTGTTTCATGTGTGTGTGCATGAGTGAAGTTTGATTTAAGCCCTATACGGCGCCTCATATACTCTGGGTGCATTCCCACCTCACACCTAGTGAATGATTGAATCAATAAAGTCGGGCACTTGTTGAATGAAAAATTCAACAGAATTATGTAGTTATTTTTAAAAATTTACACAGAATTCTGACTGTGGCATAAGTGTGAGCCAGATAATGACCTAACCCTGAAACAGCTGGTGTTGTTTAATATTTGGGGAATGAACTGGGAAAAATACAGCAGTGCATTTCACAAACCTCGCCTGCACTTATGCATCCATCACTTTTTAAAAGCAGCACAAATATCCTTTGTCTAAATGATGCCAGTGTCACTTACCCATGGCATACTGTATTTCAAAAATGCTCTCCTAAAAGAACATGTTAAGGCCCATTTAGATCATAGTTACACACTTTTTGTTTAAATCACAGATCAATTGATACATGCAGGTCGAAAAATTGTTAAACGAGATGTGAAAAAGAAAATATAAAGAATAAGCATGCTGTGATAAACATGCACTCTTGATTTCTTCATAGGCGCTTGAGATGGGATCTGTTTGATCTTCTGTTTTGATATTCTGAAGTGAATATGAAATATTCTTACAGCTTACAAACCTGCATCTCTCCGGGCCAGGCTTTGACAAAAATATAAAAAAGGCTGTAAATGGATTTTGTATTGGGTGCAGAGTGATTCAGGATTAAAGCCATGTTTATTCCACCAGACATGTTGCATGACTTTACATAAAACAGTTTGTTTACTAAAATGTGATGCAATTAGAATTTTTAAAACCTCAACACAGCAACATTTATAAGGCTTTCACACGATCCTGAACTTTTCCTTAAAGCATCCTATTGAAATACTTAATAAGGTTCTTGGGATGCCTTAAATTGCTCAAAAATTGATTATGCATTACTTAAAAATCTTAATCACCTACAGCTAAGCTAGAAATTGTGCTAAACACATGCAGAACTGTCATAAATTACTTAACAACTGTTACAAAGGACCTAAAACACCTTATGATTGGCTATAATTCATCAAGAGTTGTAAAGAACTGCTAAGATTTCTCACCTGGACCAACAGCAACCTGGATACATCGGTTTGGATACCTGTGACAACAGAAGAAATCAACATGCTGCGTTCTTCCATAATACTGTAAATGTCACCATGCGGTATCTGCCTGAAATTTTGTCCACAGGGCTTGAAGTAGCTAATATAGCAGCTTTTTTTTTTACAAGTGCTTCATTAGTAAGAACTCAAAGCTGTTATTGTAAATTTTGGACTATTCTTGGACCTATTATATAAACACCAAACCATTTCAATCCACCTTTAAATATCTTATGAACTGCTATGTCATAATTTTAGACAGTGATTAAATGTCACATTTTCAAGCATATTACAACTTTGTCCACTGTCATGTCTATAAAGTGTGTATGCACACTTTTCACTCAAATTACAAGACCTTATAAGGGTTAATATCAAATTACAACCAGAATTGATATTAGGTTTATGTCTGTTTTGCCATGACACATGGAATTAATTTTAATTAATTAATTACTGATCTGCTTGATAAAGCAACTTCTAATTCAATGTGATTTTGTGACAAAGTATATTATTAGCAAAAAAAAAAAAAAAACTTTTAGAAACTTTTGGGTAAAAAAACAACAACAAGAACATAATTTTTCTGTTTCCCAGAATTCAGCTGCAGTGACATCTGTCATATTTTCCCAGGCCAGAAGTAGTACACAAAGTTCCCAGAGAAACAGGACATCTTGGAGAAAAAGGTCCTTCTTTCCTAATAAGGTTTGCCAGTTCCCGAATAAAGAACATTTATTTCATTTACATTAGACAGACAGACAGACTTTATTGATCCCTGAGGTGAAATGTACAATAGGCACAACTGCAGCAAACCACTTCAGTAACCTGGACACAGTGTAAAATATACCTGGGATATGGTTCAAAAATATGACAGCACCATTCAGTGTCAGTTTAATCTCCTAAGATACCAGTGGTCCAGGCCTCATCTGCCCTCCAGACCTGTCTTCTGCATCCTGGTGTTTGCTTATGTTTGATAATAACTGAGGATGGTTCTATTTAAAAACAATGAAGATAGCTTAGACCGCATTTGATACAAACAACAATGGCTTATGACTGCAGTCTGGTCAGTTTTGGAACTGAAATTGCTATGAACAAGCTTTGTACCAAAGTCTCCATCAGTGAACAGTTGGTAACATCCAGCTTTATCCATTTATCTCATTAGAGATAAACTCCAAAATCTATAAATGTAAAAATGTATATATTTAAAAAAGATTTCAAATGTATATATATATTTTTTTATTTAAAGGCCGAAATTTGAGTATATGACAGCAGATAGTCACTACAAGCCAGTAGGAGCTGGTTTTTGTATTTGTAATACATGTTTTTGTATTACAATTACATTAGCACACTGACGTACACAGCATGAAGTACACATTCTTGTGTATTTGAGTGTTATGTGTATAACGATAGTAACCTTCTGTGTCATGACAACTGTTTACAATCACACCAGCCTGCATCTTAATAATTCCTTATTATTGCTGCTCCTATAGAGACACCTTGCTGCAACTCTTTCTTCTGTTTGAAGAGATATTAATCACAGATATTATATTAAAATAAATGCAAATGTTGCAGACATCAAAATGCACAGCTCCTTTGGCATATTTTTCATCATTGTGCAGCCTGTTTTAATCAAATGTCAGATATTTTGGGTCCCAAGAGTTTAAGCTTGTATTTATGCATATGCCAGAAAGTCTCTCTGATGTGCTTGTGTATTATAGCTGGCTTGGTTCATAACATGCTTGTTTTGCTACAATTTAGACCAAAATGAGAATAATCTTTTCTAAAAAGAAATCAACCCAATTCAAAATAAATGACATGAATGCAGCATTGAGAGTAATGATTCCCCAGTAATAGGAGGTAAATTAGGATTTGTAGGCATGGCATTCATTGCTGATTTCCCCTTTTCATGTGGAAGCCATTAAACAGGACATGGCAGAGTGCAAAGGTAACACCCTTTGCCTTGAAGAGTCTTATGTAATGACACAGATGGCCAAACTGGCAGACCTAAACAGGGAAGTCCATTACCTCTGTGCAGACAGGACATTAGAAGAGGGTTAGACAACTCCAGCTGCAATGTCATGGGTCGAGTTAGGTCATTCACCACGCCAGCAGCATGTCCGAGGCTAAGCAATGTGTTTGTTTCTCATAATCTCACAGCTCTCCGCAAGGATTCAGCTCTATGACGTTATTCTGTAACTATGGGTGCTATATCTTTTGCTGGCTGATTCAATTAAACTTACATAAATAGAAAGAGTTTAATGCATATTATTTTCATCAGACTCCTACACACTGACAGAGGCATACATTCATATACAACAGGTAAAAGTAACAGGCTTCCTTTCTGTAATGAACCTATATAGTAAAGCTGTAAGTTAGTGTAAGTTTTATGCAGCTGTGGATGGACTGGGTTGAAATGAAACTAAATTCTTGCACATCCTTAAGAGTGGGACAAAATTCCACACCCTTTATTGAGTTCTTGTGTGAAGAGGAAAAAGAGGGCTGAAGTGTTTAACTAGAAAGCCACAGTTTGTGGAAGGAAGGTTCCTATTCACTGTTAAACTTATCAGCATAATACATCCTTGGAGTTTGTTTCAGTCACTTTTCATCCATCAACGTTTTGTTGCTTAAGTATAAGGTGACAATTTGGATTTTTTTTTTTTATCTCTCCGCAAGTAATCTTATCAGAAATCAGAAAACTACAGGTGTACGGTATGGGCTCAGCCAGGTGCATAGGTATGTACTGTACAGTGGGTAGCCTTGTTACCTTTGTTACCTCATAGACTTGATCAGATTTAGTCCTATGCTCAGGTTACTGCCTGCATGGGGTTTTACTTCTCACAATGGGTTTGCTCCGGATTCTTCTCCCACCTTCCAAATACAGAGGGGCCCATCTTCTGATAGTCGCATGACGGCATCGACGATGGTATGACTTCTACTTTTTTCTTTAGAAAAAACATAATACTACACATTGCTGCAATAATTCAATAAAAAAAAGTCATATATATATATATATATTAATTAACTGTTATAACTGACCCATGTGTATATGATTGACCTGGTCCATGAGGGTGTGAGTCTGTGTCTGCATTGTGCCCTATGATGGAATGACAGCTCTTACAGATGTATTCCTTCTCTGTGTCCATCATTCCTAGATTCCTGGATTCAGATCCCAGATCCTTCTGCACCTTCTACCCTTATCCTTGTGGCACACCTCTACATGACTCAGGCATGACTTACATGACCAGTCAATTTATTGATGCATGATGCCCCTGCAAAAAATCTTTTCCTTTAGTAGTTAAGTACAGTACTCTTCTTTCCAGTTATTGATTTACTTGCTTGGTCTCTTAGCCAAACATTCTGAAGACTAACTGCAAAAATCAAACAAAATAGTAATTTGGAAAATCATCATGGACTATTTCTGATTATGAGCTGTCCAATTTCAATGAGCCTGAGCCCATACAGTATGAGATCCCCATTTATGGCAGACAGGAATGGAAACTCATGTGGCCTTCTGTTGTAGCCCATTGGCCTAAAGGTTTGTTGTGTTATGTGTTCTGAGATCATTTCCTGGTCACCCTGGTTGTAGCAAGTGGATGTTTTAGTTACTATAGACTTCCTGTCTGGCTAAACCAGTCTGGCCATTCTCCTCAAACCTCTCTCACCAACAATGAATTTCCACCTGTAGAACTGCTGCGTGTTGGATTCTTGTGTGTGTGTGTGTGTGTGTTATAATCCCATGACATCAGAGGTTCCTGAAATACTTAAACCAGGCCGTCTGTCACCAACAACCATGCCATGGTCAGAGTCACTGAGATCACATTTTTTGCATTCTGATGCTTTATATGAGTGTTAACGGAAGCTTTTAACTTGTATTGCACTGCTGCCATGTGATTGGTTAATTATACATTAGCATTTGAAGTACAGTGGTTGTATTTATTGAGAGTATTTGTTATTTCCATCTTTTCTTGTTTGGCATGAATCTATACTCATAAATAAATCCACGATGGTGGAGTAGGGGGTGTGTGGGGTGGGTGGTCTGAAAAGCTAGAAAAAGAATAATAGTTTTGCAAACAGTAAATTAAGCCAGACAATGCTTTACTAAATATTGTTGAAATTACATGGTAAATATATTGTAAATATATATGAGTTATTTTGACATTTTATTAATACACTAAAGCTATTTTGTTATTTGGAACACTAAGAGGGAGTATTTTTTCCTCCCTCTTACAAAGATCGAACACCAGATTTGTTGTTCATATCCTTATTGTTGAAGTGAGAGCTAACAAATGCAGCTTATTCAAATGATCAGAAGAAAAGCACCCTTCAGTCTCCTAAACTAACACCCTGACAACAAACAGACAATATCTATTGTGGTTATGCAAACAGCAAACTTCATCACCATAAGAATAGCGAAGGAAATGAATTTCCTTCCCTGTTGCCTGCAGTAATCACTTAGCTAATGAAATTCCACCACTCACTCTCTTCCACTCTACCACACACACACACACACACACACACACACACACACACACACACACTGAGGTATGGAAATAATTTGAATAATGCAGCAGAAGGGCATCTCATTTTACACCCTGTTCTGTCTTAGACTTGCTTTATGAGCATATGGAAACTTCAGAGCTGATGTCAAACTTATGAAAGCTGCTTAGCAGCCCAAACAAAGAGGCCTTATAGTATGGCCAGATAGACTTAAAAACCTCTAAAGCAAGGACTGGATATTGAAGAGCCCATTATTCTTCTCAGAGACTGCTCTATGCTTTTAATGCTAAAAAAAATGAAAGAGAAGATTAAAGAAAAGACAGAGGATATTGCAATATATTTTTGTCAAGTGCACTAGGCACAGTGAGTAAGACCTGTACTGTTCTACTTTTTCTTGATCAACACTAAGTCTGAACTCACTGAGAAAACACATATCATTCAGGAACACAAAAAAATAAACTCTTCTGGCAAAAATATATATATATTACTGAGTCATAACACTTTATACAAACACATTCATGCACAAATTAAATTAAACTCCAATTTCGTTCCCACATGCCTTCATCCCCCCTGATGAGTTTTTTTTGTGAAATAAGGCAAAACAGAACCTGCCCATAATCAAGTGTCAAGAATATTGGCTTGTTACATGCTGAAATCATACTGAGAAAAATTAAATCCACATGCCATACTTTTTTCTTTTTTAAAAATAACATATTTTCTATAAGCACAGCAGTGCATAATTACTGTATGAATGTACCTGGATAAGTGTGCACTATTTAAAAATGAACAGATATGGATACTAGATACATTTGGTGAAGATTGCATTGGGACATAGATTCCATGAGAAGTGTGTGGGAGGCTTTTACTTCCACACGGGGTGAGCGGTCAGATATGAGGTGTTCATTCATTCTTAGTAACTGCCTGCTCAGTCACAGTGGTTTCAAATAGGTTACTAAATTGTTTATACATTTGCAAATAATGCTTTTTCATTAGAATATATTAGGTACATGGCCTTCACATCTTTCAAAAGTGTTTTTTTTTTTAATTCATAGATATTTTCTCACACATTTTATACTAATTTCCATAATTTTCTTTTGATTCTGTAAAGCTGCTTTGCGAAGGTGACCATTAAAAAAGAGCTTTACACAAATAAAACTGAATTGAATTTAACTGAAATTGCTGAGGTTGAGGAACGGTTAAAGCCAGAATTCAGACAATGCTGCCAATGCTGGCACTGCAACATATTAGTTCCTTCCAACAAACTGGAATCTGGAAATGGCAGTATTTGTATTTAATTTAAAGAAATCTGGTATTGGTTACATTTATATCAGGTTTAAAGCCAAAACCAGATGCAGATACAAATAATGTGAACACTAAACATGTCAAGTTACTGTGAGGCTACACATCTGCAATTTACATAATTTAAATTACAGCATCAATAAGATTGACATAATGTATGTGTGCATCATTTAAAGCTTAATCTGGATTTAACTGAGTGAAATAGAATTCTAGACAATTGGACTCATGAAACTGCCCTTTGCCATGTACTATCTTCTACATTCTTACATTCAGTCAGGAGGAAGCAGCATTCAAAGTAAGTATTACACTGAAGTACCGGAAAAATAAACGAAAGAGCAAAAGATACTATCTTTGCAAGCGAGCGATCACAGGTGTACATGTAAAGGGTGCACATACAGTATGTGTATGTCCACAAAAAAGCTGGCTAATATTACTATTACGCAGTCATGGAGAAAATACTTTTGCAGGGTTCAACGTGAGCTTTTTTATTATTATTCGTTATTTATTCTCAACCAACCTTTGGGGGACAAAAAACAAGGCCCTTGGTTTAGACACAAAAAAAGCTAACGTTGGTCATATTTGATAGATCCACACAGAATGGTTTAGATCTGCCATTAGAAGTTGCGATCTCTGAAAAGTATGACGGTATCAGAAACCGCCTGTGTAAAACTTCACATCTTTAGTAGGCAGGAAACAAATGGTAACAGATGAAGCTGTATGAAAACGTCTCTTGTCTCCTTGGACAATAATCTCTTGGTTTTGGAGAGTAGTTGGGTGGCTTGATCCCAGGCCCTCTGCGTGGTGCTATGGGATTCATCCCAAAACAGACAGCAACAGAGCAGGAGCATTGTGTGTGACAAAATTGCCCTCTTTTTCCCCTTCTTTTATCCTTTTCTGGTTCTTTAAGCACGCCCAGAAGCTCTGAAGAAAAAGTACACGCTTTGTGATGAAAATGATAAAATAATATTTACATTTGCATGACCATAGACGTTGTCATATCTGTGTCCAAATGATGTCCAGAACATTCTGCATCTTGTCCGGTGACCGTTTTCATCTGGTTCTCTAATGTGATTATGTTTCATACTCCCACACAATCTACTAGCTAAGCCGCAAAGTTCTCATAAAAGTGTAATTTCATACCATACAAATAATCTATGCATAATAAAAAAGAGAGAAAAACTGAAAGCCCTTTAATGTCCTCCTGCCAGCCCAACAGCTAACTTATTAGCTCTGCTAATACTCGAGGGGTATGTCATTATCAGAGTCTCAGTTTGCAATATCACTTTCTTAGTTCGACACTAGACAAACCAGCCGAATACCATTTGTCCTTTATTATACTGTAATAGTCATGATTTTTGTAAATCACTAACATTAGCTAAATTACTTGGCAAATGAAACTAAAAGCAGAAAACTTGGGTTTTCACTTTTTTTCATCATCTCAAAGTAATCACAGTGTGACAGTGGCATACGGTTCCTCTTTTGCCTTCACAAGCTCTGATTGAGTGGAGTGCCAGCCTAGACAGAACTAACCAAGGTCAATAGTTCTCACAGACACAAAGTTGTTTTTACACGCCTTAGGGGGTAGTTAGCTGACTTGCCTGTTAGTGAGGGCAAACAAAACACCTCTTTGAGCTTGCAGAGCTAACATCCCACATCCATATAGGAACATACTGATTTGAAGTGTCAGCATTAACTAACTCACAGTGTTTCCATCTTTTGTTTGAGGATTGTGGGTAAAGTGAGCATGAATACACACTCACATGGACACAATGAGGATTGGGACTAAAACTCCAAATAAGCAAAGATTTAACGCTGGAAGATTGACTGACCTCTTGTTAAATGTAAATGTCTGCTGTGCATACTGTATGTGTGAATGTGTGTGCAGGAGTTTCCCACATACAATCAGGCTCTTTGATATTCCTGCATGTTATGAAACACTATCTAAATCAAATGCAAACATAATCACAAGTTAATTAAGTTAGCATCATGGGAATGCATTGTTTATATCAGTGGTTGTCTAAGTGGGGTCCAGAGGCCCCCAAGAGTTTGTGAAGCAAAGTCAAGTGGTCCATGCTTTTTTAATTATAGTTAGTTGCAGTGCAAGTTTTAGCTGCATTGTCCTAAATGTAGGGTTCAATTCTAGGGTTCAATTTTCCTTTCCTTTGCAAGCTCTTTCATGGACAGCCCTCCTCATGTTGATTTATTAGGAAATTCTCACAGCTTCTTAATGAATGGTGTAATTATTGGATACAGGACCAACATGATTTGAAATGTATACTCATATGCACAAATCAATTTATATAAAAATATTTTACTTTAAGTTTGGGATAGGGTTAAAAATTTGATGCTTATGTTTCTTCATGTGTACATCACCCTTTTAAGTGTACAAATTGTTTAGTAAATGTTGAAAAGCATGTGTGTTGCTTAAAAAAAATTAGCACTAAATAAATAACTAACAAAACAAATTACAGATACTGTGCACTTTCAATGTTTCTTTTCTTTCCTTTTCTTCTTCCTATTTTTTTTTTTTTAAAGAAAACATCTAGACAGTTAATTGTGATGAGTGATGACAGGGCTAAAAAAAACTTTTATAATTTGTACCCAGAGTTTTTTCTCGTGAAGATGCTTTGTGACTCTGTTACATAAGCGTTATATAAATGGAAAAAATTAAATTGGTTTATATTTAACTAATCATAACAGTGAACTGTATAGTTAATGTTATAAATTCGATAAGCCAATGCATTACATGGCCAAAAGAAAATCAATATTCTAGAATGGCTAACTTATTGGCCTACATTAAGCAAATAAAACAATTAAGAAGTGTTGTGATTACTGAATTACGAACTGTACAACACATTTCTAACTTTGTGGAAGAAATGAGGGTAGACCCTATTCCACAGCAATGCATCCATCATGCATAGTGCCCACTCTACAAGACCCTGGAGGAAGTGTTATGATTGGCATTGCTTCGTTATGTGGAAACAAAATGAATCTGAATATACTGAATGACCAGGTTATTCCAGCAATGGGGTTTTTTTTTTTTCTCCTGATGACATGGTCATATTTCAGGACTCAAATTGTGAAAGAGGTGTTCTGGGAGCATGCAAACTCATTTTCACACTTGAAATTAGTGGCAATATTGTGAACTTTAATTAAAGTTGAAAGTGGTAAACTGAAATAATAAAGTGTATGGCTTTTTTGTGTTAAACAAAAAGCAGTGTATTTTATGTTCATGGGCATTGGTGGCTCAGTGATAGGTTTCTCACCTGCCCAGGTTCAATTCCCACCCAATGCCCAAACCCCAGCCACTCGATGCAGCTCCATTCCCAAGCCCGGATAAAATAGGTAGGGCTGCATCAGGGAGGGCAATCAGCGTAAAAAACTGTGCCAAGCTGTGTGCGGATTGATAGTCAATGTGGCGACCCCTCAATGAGAGCAGCCACAAGTCTAACAGTGTATTTTATTTTTTACTAATACTATATACAGTACAAGTAATTTAAAAATAATTCTGCTTTGTTTCTTGTTGATAATATTATCATATTGAACTTTGGCTTAAGGAGACCTCATCAACTTTCCTTCGTTTTCCCTAGCCAGTTGGAAATTTCCATGTGCCATGTTGTTTTGTTCAAACCCAGAATTTGTATTGCCTAGGCTATGCCAGTTTTCTGATTGCTTGTGTCTAATTTCAGTGTATTGCCCAGCCACATAGCTCATTTGCTTCACTGATTAAAAAAAACACACACAAAACCTGCATTTGTGTTCATCTGTCTGGTTCATGACAAGCAGCAGTTCTCTTTTTATAAGGAAAAAGAAAAACAGAACATTAACCAACAGTGCATTAATGCCAATGGATGGCAAACGTTTGATAAACATCTCTGATGGTTAATGTAGAGCAATTTACTTGAGCCCAAGCCATACTTTTTACCTCTTCCTTGTCACAAAGCCAGAACAACATGAAAGGCTTCCTCATCTGAGAAATGGAGCTTATGCCCTAAAACAACAACAGAAAATATTCAAACAAAAAAAATCATTTAGGACCTAAATACAGATTATTATCAGTTACAGCATTTTCATGATAATAAATAATAAATGATTGCATATTTTAAATGCAAGTGTCCTTGGGTCACTGAAAGCAAGTTGTTTGTTCCTGTTGCATTTTTACACTGTTATTTCACAAGATATAGCCCATTAAGAGGAAAGAAACACAGGAACTAGTTGGCAGGGCATACATTATTTTCATTTCCTGTAAAATGGGAAGAAAGAGGGCATCCTAGAATCTAAAGGTGCCCTTACTATGATTTTTTTTTCTTTTCATTTTAACAACTTACACAAGACTCTTCTGTATAAATATAGCAGACTGAAAGTGTATCCTACAGTACATGCACTGATTTACATCCATTTTTGCGGTCTATCCTCTGTTGTTGGATATAAAGATCGCAATACTTCAGGTTTCTGAATAGTAGTCATTGTCACTAAAAGGAACCTGAGTCTGTGCACAGATGAAATATTAAAAATACAGGTAGAGTTCATACTTAAGAAGCCGGTGGAATTCTTCAGGTGATTATTAGCCTGTATGTCTTGTCCTATTGAGGATGGTGAGACAAAAAAGACAGCAAAATGTTATGAAATTTTATTGCATTAAACATTGCTACATTTTGTCATGTTAAAACCACAAACATAAATATATTTTATTGTAATTTTATTTGATAGACCAACACAAAGTGGCATATAATTGTAAAGTGGAAGGAAAAAGTGATAAATGGTTTTCAAAATTTTTTACAAATAAATATTTGAAAAGTGTGGTAAGCATTTGTATTCAGCTTCAATTATAGCTGCAAGTCTTTTGGAGTATGTCTTTACCAGCTTTGCACATCTAGAGAGTAAAATTTTGCCCGTTCTTCTTTTCAAAATAGCTCAAGCTCAGTGAGATTGAATGAAAAGCGTCTGTGAACCGCAATTTTTAAGTTTTGCCGCAGATTCTCAATTGGATTTAGGTCAGGACTTTCTAGATTGGGACATTCTAACGCATGAATATGCTTTGATCTATACCATTCCATTGTGGGGTTCAGGCTGTACATTTAGGGTCGTTGTTCTGCTGGAAGTTGAACCTTCACTCCAGTCTCAAATCTTTAGCAAAAGGTTTTCTTCTAAGATTGGCCTGTATTAGGCTCCATCTATCTCTGACTTGAAGTAACTGTCCCTGCTAAAGAAAAACCAATATGATGCTGCCACCATCATGTTTTACGGTGGGGATGGCTTGTTCAGGGTACTATGCAGTGATCTGCCAAAAATTTGGGCGTTTAGGCCAAAAAAATTCAATTTTGGTCTCATCTGACCAGAGCACCTTGTTACAAAAGTTTGCTGTGTCCCCCAAATTGCTTGTCAGAATGACTTTCTTCTTGCTAGTGTTCCATAAAGGCCAGATTTGTGGAGTACATGACTAATAGCTGTCCTTTTCAAAAGATTTTTCCACCTGAGCCTCTTGGCTGCTTCACTGATTAATGCTCTCCTTGCCTGGCCTGTCAGTTTAGGTGGACGGCCATGTCTTGGTAGGTTTGAAATTATGCCACTCTCTTTCCATTATGAAATGATGGATTGAACAGCGCTGAGTAATAAAGTCCATGAGATGTTCAACCTTGGGATATATTTTATAACCTAACCTTGATTTAAACTTCTCCACAACTTCATCCCTGACCTGTCTGCTGTGTTCCTTGGGCTTCATGATGCTGTTTGTGTAGTTTACATATATATTTATAATTTCCTAAGGCTAGAAAAAAGAAATCCAGATTTTTTTAGACACTTCCATGATAGAGCAGATTCCTGTTAGAGGCAGATCTACAGAAATAGCATGAAAAACCCCTAACTTTACTGGCAAGATGTTAAACCTTTAGACATCAAATTATATTCCCTGTCATCAAACATTGTTTAGGGACATTTTGGAAATTATTTTCTCGAAAGCCTCTATGAGTCATAGGTGCTAAAACTCTTTCATATGAGTTGTTGTTTGATCAGCACAGTGCATTTCACAGAAAATAGAATTGATCACTGACTTCAGATTAAATCAGATACAGTACATAGAAATCTAGTACTCCTACACATAGCAAAAAATCATGGTTAAGCAAAAGACAAAAGTTTCAGTCAATATCTTGTCCACTGTTTAAAACTGAGATGTTAAACTCAATTTCACAACAGTTACAGTGGAACCTTGTATTGCGAGCATAATTTGTTCCAGAAGCATGCTTGTATATTAAAATCACTCATATATCAAAGTGAATTTCCCCATAAGAAATAATGGAAACTTAAATTATTCATCCCTTAGCCCTAAATATTCATATAAAATAATTAATACAAAATATATAAAGTAAAAAGTAAACAAATTAACCTTCACTTTACCTTTGAAAAGAACCATGACTGGTAGACGATAGAAGAA
>JAOVVB010000046.1:11877759-11891614 GCA_028570985.1 Heterobranchus longifilis
AACAGCATCACCCGGGGTTCGAACCAGCGCTCCCCGGATGATAGGGCGAGCGCTTTACCACTGCGCCACTCGGAGGCATTCATCTCACTCTCTTCATACAAAGCTCAGAGTATGTTTTGTGAACAAATACTTTTTTTTTAAATGACTAGAATGTAAAACATAAATACATGTAAGAGATGACAAGGGAATTAGTGTGCAAATAATAAGGAATATAATAGTCCAGGACAATGCAGGAAAGAAATCATTAAGACAAATAATGAAAAGGGCTGAAATGAACATGTCAGCATGATATCAGCTCCATCAGAATGCCTTTGAACACGTCGAAATACCGGACATCTTTCTGCTGAATAACACTCTTTACTGGTTGCTGACTCTAGCAGCCAAAAGCAAAAGCCATTAGCCTTGTGCATTAGCATCTCAATGCAGTCGCTATCAATCGTGATGGATGAGTGCATCTCTAAGGCTCCAGCAATGCTCGTTTTACAGATCCAAGACTTCTATCTGTACCAGCAATAAAAGACGTTTAAGCCTAAGAATTGGGTAAATAAAGTGAAACAATATACTGCATACTATATTTAAGACACAACCTTGTTTCTTTTCAGCAATTGTGAGAGAGAACACTGTAGTTGTTTGTCAGTGCTGTACACGCAACAGTTTTAAATGACAAGCGAGGATTTCACATAGTGTAGTTTGAGAAGCTTCAGCAAGAGTGCTCTGGAAAATCTGGGCTAAGGAGCTGTGAGAGGAAAAAAAAAACAATTGAGACAAAGTAGTTTGCTTTTTTCTGACGAATATAACAATCGGTAAGAGGTAAGTGTTCCATTTCCAAGCCAACAGCTTAAGGACTCGCATATCTAATGTGGAGCTCCTAATGAGGACGGGTACTTCTGCTGTTCCATGAGACATCAGTATGTAAAAAGAAGCCATTTGCATAGTGACCTCCATCAAACATAGTGACTCATCAAACTTCATTAGATTTAACAAGAAGCCCTCGGTTGGGGTGATGGCCATTAGCATCACTTAGTGGGATCTGCTAGCTCGCTAATATCCCCAGCAACATGCAGTAAAGGGCCATTATCATGTCAGTGCCACTGCTGTGCTGGGAATGGCCCACCACCTGGATAATATCTGGTCAGCAGTGGTCCTGGGTGGTCTCTTTTGACTCATGGATGTAGGGAATAGAGGGAGGCTGACAAACTGTGCAAACTTACAGATGGGCTACAGTATAACTACAAAGTGACCTATGGCAAGTGTATCCGACAAAATAGGCAACAAGTATTCATATTAGATCACATTTCTTTTAGACAAAAACCCAACCAAATGGAGTAATTTTAGCAATATCACACTTGAGGTTGTGCTGTTGTATTTAATATTAGCAATGTTGTGATATGAGGGTGCAGGTCGAGTACTGAAGTACAACAGCTTCCTATACAACAGTTCCACAAACTGCATAACAGGTTATGATTTGTTTGTTTATTTAATCAGTCATTTTTCTCCTAAACACATATACTTTCATGACTGGTACAACTAACTAACCGCAGAGCTTGTGATTGACAGTTAGTAAACAACAATTAACAGTGATGAAAGTATTGTGACGTCATGCTAACAGCCAGTGCTCACACATCAAAACACGCTTCTTACTCAAGGCTCTCACACACACAGCTTAACCTACGCCGCCCTACCTGCAAGAGCTGTGTGTCTGAGAAGGGGGCCTGTCTCAAGACAGTGTTCGTGCACAGTAAAAAGGCCACGGAGAATTGGACAGGTGAGAAGATCATACCTGAGTGGTTTCTCACACGTGTCACTCCACTGTCTCTGCATGTCCTTGGCTACCTGCTCCGCGCTGCTCATCTACCCCGCCGCGACCCTGTGAACTCTGCGTCTACTGAGCTTCGACCCGTGGACCCTCGCCATTTACCTTGGCACCATTGAAACCAAAGCTTTTAGTGAGCGTAACTTCACTAAGACTGCATGCAGTACCTTTGAACTTGAACGTGAACAAGGATGTGCTTAATAAATCTGTTCCTGTTTGTGACATCTGGTTCCTGTGTGTTCCCTCTGTGTGTCAGACTTGTTAGACCCGTAGTATGTTTAAATTCTTACTGGTACTACGTATCCAAAATGTAAGGAGAATAAACCATGGTCGTGGTGGTGAAAAGACCACTAAGTTTCTTTTATGTTTCCACTTATTCCACTATAGAATATCAGCTAACTTCCGGGTTCCTGGGTTGAATCCCAAACAGCGTGAAATAAAAAGCTAGTGCACTATGTAGGGTGTACAATCCCTTGTTCCACACACCAATAGGGACCTTGATCAGGGGCTAGAGAGGGATTTGTGATTCAGCTTCATGTAAATAACTGAAAATGGATTATGGACTATTTTTGATGCTTGCACTTCCAGTGCAACTCCTTATTTAGTAAACGTAAACAAACTGTTAATACAGATGTCATTAAAATGCAATGCTGGTCAGGTCAGCAACAGAACTGATTTTCAAACACCATAATTACTGTAAGCACAAGACTCTTATTCTACATTTTCTTCTTAGATAAATAACAGTGCACATCGGGAATAACCAAAATAGTCAACTTAAAGACATCAACCTATATGTACATACCAAACACACACAAAAAATCACATTGCCATTTATATGGAATAGAACATAAAGCCATTTCAGCCCTAGAGGTTGACTTTGGGTCAGGATGCCATCCATGTTTGCCTTGCAGTCTCCATGCACCTCAAGACCAATTAGTCACCCTTCTACATTCAGCATGGTAGAATGCACCACAAAACACAAGTTGAATACATGATTAATCCAGCAAGATTGTTATTCAAATAGAAGGAGAGCAGGTGCTATTTAAGTGTGCAATGAGTATAAGCACAAATGGAATATCTTTATTACTTGAAGGTTAACAGAAATACAGCTTGTATTCTAAGGTTTTAGACATTATGGCAAAAATCTTACATCATGCAACAGAAACATTATGTATTACAATACTATAAGTATATATGTTAATGAGAAAATTGGTGCTTATGGATAACTAATAGCTAAATTGCAAGTCAGAGTAATCAGTGTTATAAAACCATAATATAAGGGGTGTTCAAGTAAAACCAGGACTTTTGATAGTGCAGAATAACAGAACACAGTTTTGAGAGTTAAAAACTCCTTTGTTCCTCTATATAATACCATGTTACTTATTCCAGTGTTTTGCTAGTGCTTGGATACCATCAAGGTAGAAAGTATACTGGAGCCAGTATCTGACTGCCTGCTTCACATCTGAAACAATGGCCTCCCATGAACTCCTTTAATAGCCCAAAAATGTGGAAATGGCTTGGAATGAGGTCAGCACTGTACAGGGAACGTGGCAATAACTCCCAGCTGAGTTCCTGTAATTTACAAGCGGTGTTGGTACAGTATATGGGTGTAGTGTATGTACAGTTTCCACATCTCTTCCACAAGTTGGCGACAAGTTATCTGTCGAGGATCATTCGTTCCACCCGCTGAATGCTGAAGGAAACAACTGCAGTGGGCTTTAAGTCACCTTGGCTGGGATAATCATTCACAGATGTACAGCTTTCTTTAAATGTTTGCATCATTCATGTTATAATGCTGTGTTAATCGCCTCTTTTTTTACTGAGTCTCATAAAATGTCAATAAGTAAATGTCTCTGTAAATGTCAATAAGTTTTAC
Source organism: Heterobranchus longifilis (assembly GCA_028570985.1). NCBI lineage: Eukaryota > Metazoa > Chordata > Actinopteri > Siluriformes > Clariidae > Heterobranchus > Heterobranchus longifilis. Next base: position 11,881,449 of record JAOVVB010000046.1, read on the forward strand.
TCTTTCATTCACAAGAAATTTCACCACAAGTACCTTGTGGTGAAGCCAAGTTTGACTTGTCCACCCCCATATTACATCTTTCATTCTGATTTAATAATAAATTTCAGCTTCTGATGGTAGAATGGTAACTTCATTAGATAGGTAGCTGATCACAAGCTTAAGAACCTTATGGTAATGGCTGATTGGTGCAAGTACCAATTTTTACTAGAATAATGCTAGAATTGGAAAAGCTAACAATCCAAGATATTGTGTCAATCTGGATTTGCAATCCCATCATCATTGAGTGATTTTTATTAGCAAGTTTTGTTTGAAACAGTGACGAGTAGACAAGTGTGTCCAAGTAACATACTAAATTGTGCCTTTCCTTAAAAGAAGCAATTTCTTGTTTTTTCTCCACAATAAAAAAGTACCAGACTCACTAAGACAAAGCTACAACTCTGTCTTAAAAAACAATCAATAAAAAACTATCAACTGTCCTTGTGGGCCCGTTATTTGTCCCTAATCCGAGTTTTACAAAGGTGTATTGTGTAGAGACAAAGTCTTGTGATTGTGTTCTACTTTGAGACATTCAATTAACCATTTTTATTACAGGATATGTGCAATTTTTTTTATCAATTTTTTTTTTTCAAACTATAAAGAGAAAACACAAGAAAAGAGAACACAAAACCAAAAAAGACAAACACAAGGATGCCATAACAATCAGATGTCCATAAAAAAATAATAAAATTAAATAAAATTATAATAATAAGTAACCTTCCCGACACCCATCCTTTACAGTACAATATTATCTACGTTCATGCCAGGATGATATGTGCTTTTTAAAAAAAACTTTGCTAGCTATAGTAACACTATAGATAGAGTGATATGGATACAATACTCCTAAACACAACTGTCCTCCACAACTAGTAATGAGGAGAGATTTAGTTGAGCACGTGCCCCGAGCATGTGAGGCGCTCATTCTAAACCTAATCTCATTTCAACTGTTATGATTATGCAGCAGTTAGAAGGACGGGGTCATGGCAGACAGATAACGCCACTGATATTTTCAATGCAGCGATTAAACTAAAAGAAATAAAATAAAATAATCAAATAAGAGACAGAACTATAAACTTGCCCTTGTTTTTGTTCCACGGTGCCATATCCACAAGCTTTTAATCTCAATTCATTTAACTATTAAACCATAATTATACCTGTTCTAATATAAAGCACTTATACTTTACTCTTACATTTATAAAGCAAAAGCAGCTGTTTACATTTTACAGGAAAAAAAGGCAAAACTCATTTTGGGATGGGAAAATGAAGTACAGAAGAAAGATATTTTCACTCGTAGCTTTCAAATACGCAAGGTCAAACTAGCTAAGGACTATCATTCTGCCCGCCTGTCTATATGTCATCCTGTCCTCTTGTCCTCCTGTCATCCTGTCATCCTGTCTGCCTGTCAGCTGCTCCTGCTTACTCATGACAGCTCTAAATAAACTGTATATTTCCAGAGCCTGCACGAGAAGACATCCGAAGCTAAAACATGCTCAGGCTCCGAGAAAAGGGAAAAAAAAAGAAGTGAACAAGTGAGCGAGAAAAAAGGAGAAATGATAGGGGATGATATCACGGTTCACCAAAATGTGATGTGAATGTTAATGTGAATGATGTGAAAGAGATTTCAGGGAGTGTATAAGCAAGAAGTATTAGCAGGGATGATGTGGTGACAGTGGTAGAGCTTAGAGGGGATCATTTTTAATTAAAAAGTGCCACACAGCTGACATTCTGCACTTCAGGTCCCAGTCTACACTTGTATACAGAGGAATGTAAAGAGAAGTAAAAAGTACTGCTAATGGAGATCTTTGTGTATTTGCATAAATAAATACAAAAACAGTCAATAATCCAACTGTCATGCAATGCTAAGCAATTTCAAAATGTTAATATTTATTAAAGGCTTTTTTGTCTCAAATTTTGGGCAAGTTTTTGGCTCTCACTTTCAGTCCAGTCCCTGTACCTGACCTGTTTCAGACGAATGCATTTGTTTGTTAAACCATACCGTGACCTATGAATCATTCAATAATAAACCCATCTAACTTGAGTCATGAACCAGTGAGAAACCGATGGCGATGATGACAGATGATCAGACCAGTTATTAGTATACCGGTGATGCTGAAAGCTGAGTGCTTGGAACAGACAAGAGGGGAAATGAGGTTGATGCTGAGGTTGCTACATTAATAATACATTCTTAAGTTCTATCTTTAGGCACCGTGCAGCCTGTCACAGTAAACCATTTGTTCCTATTTATTTAATTGAACATCTACATCATTTAATTTGATATGAACAAACGAGGGAGGCTCTAAGACTGGTGTCTTTTGCACAATATCTGATGGGCAGCTTCAGACCATTCCAGTGTTTCTTATTATCCTTAATCAGCATGACTGATCAAGTTTTACTCCTTACATTTTAGGTCCAACCTACAGTAGAACTTGCTGAAAACCTACACTACACTTTTTATAAGCTACACTTTTTATAACCTGATTATAACGATGTTGTTTCTAATATTAGCTCTCAGACAATGAGGAAAAATCTTTTTTTTTTAAAAAAGCAGCGTTAGGGCCAAGGACAAAACCTAAAGAGGAGAAGCAGTCATACATCCAAACGAGGCCGTGAACATTCACACAGCTAATGTCAGCTGCAACAGTTTTTTGTTTTTTCCCTAAATTTAATATAGCCAGAACATATTCTATAATTAAAGCATTAAAACACTTATGTTATGAAGCACCTTTCTCCTCACAACAAATTGCTTACAGTAGTGCTGCAAGGGCCATTAAATGCACCTGGTACTTCAATATTTCCCCTGGTCTTTATTGGTGCAGAGCCCTGAATGTCTGATTTTTTTATGTGCTGTCTGTGTTATGCAGGCCATTGTTTGCCTTGTTCAGCCTTCAGTTGCTTTTATCTTCCTCCCACCAGCTGTGTGAACGTTAGTCAGAGAGCATTGTGGGAGGTCAGATCACAGCCTCTTGAGCATCTGATTGCTTCTCTTCTTTAGGTTTGTCCTCGGCTTCATTTTAACACTTGTTATAGCTGGGAATTGAAACTAGTGCTTTTTGTTTTGGATGAGTATTTACAGTGCAAAAATATCAATTGGTATTTGAAATTCTACTTGAAATTTTGCATGTTGTAATAACATAAATCCTCAACTCTATCATTCAGCAAATTAATGGGTATGATGATCAAATCTTATCTTGAAACCCGTGTAATTTAGTACATGTGGCCAATCGAAAACATCACTAAACATTATTAATAATAAATAACAACCTAATCCCAACATGGAACATCCTTTAACACACTTGGTACTATTCGTATTTAAACTTTTACAGCTACATCAGGTGTCACACAGAAGACAGGTTCACTTTGGAGCCTGATTTCTAGGAATGGAACTTCACAATAGACCATTATCACGATACCTACTTGTGATTCAATTTATATTGCGATTCTGTATCACAAGTTTATAAATATCCTGACTCAATATTTATTTTTTCTTATTTTGTTTCAATTCCAAACGAACTTAGCAAATAATTTGCTCCCATCACACAGGATATTGTACTATGTGAACAATTCAGAGCACAACACCTGCGATATTACAGAGGAAAAGCAACATTTCAGCAACCACTTCAAATGCAAACATGTATAAACAAAAGAAATTGATTTTGGAGACTGTGTGACAATACATGAATTGCCACGCAATATAAACAAAAACTGAATCAATTTCTATTCTCTTGTCATCTCAGGGAGGTTTTTTTCCTATGTTCCTTTTGGCATGCTCATTACCTACACTTTTGCTTCTGTGACATTATTCATTTCTTAAAGCAAATTGAGTTATAATTAAATAATACATAACTGCACTGGTGTTTACCCTGATATGATCAATATGATATAATCACTCTTTAGCTACAAAATTGTGTTTGTTTCAATTACGTAACATAATTACAGCAGTTATAGCATAATGCCTTTTTTCTAATAAAAATCATGGTCATTGTTCATAGTCGTGTTTGATCAACACCACTCTTACTTCATTTAGGTTTAACTGTAATTTTTTAAAAACCAATGTCATGAAGTAAGCAACCTCTGAGTTCTATCGCCTAAATTCTATGAACAGGATGAGTACCATATTATGAAATACCCATGACTCATGTTGGCAAACTAGACTTCTATATATGGGAAGCAAAAATGCTTGAAGGTTCATATATTATTCATAAAGTGAGATGAGAAAGATTAGTGTAACTTGCCTTAAAAAGAAATAACACAATGTTTGTCCTCACCACAGTGAACTTCCTGTATCATGACACCAAACCAATGATGCAAGAATGAAAAAAAGACTGGTGAGGAAACAACTGTTTATAGCTGTAATAACATAAGTGATAACAGGAACTAACTTGCTTCACAGACATTCCACAACATTAAACTTAACTACAGATGGATAAAATGTGTTGCTTTATTAAAAACATATTTTGCTGTGATATAAGAAAAATAAAACAGTTCTAGATGTGCCGATATTGAAAAGTAAAATAATTCTGGGTTTTAACTGTACTTTTGCTTCACATCACACTAACCGGTCTTATTTTATTCTTTATATTTTGAGATTCTTTAATGTTTACCAAGGTTCCCATTTATGACACAGTAGATTATTAGATTGAAACTCTGTAATGAGCGCTCATTAATAATGTATTGCATGTTACTGTACATCCTGGGTATGAGATCAGACTTGCCTGAATTCCCAGCGAACCAATAAAGAGACAAACACACATTGTGCCCCCATAAGGATTGAAAAGAATGACTCTAATTCACTATCTTCCCCATATTGCTATCAACTATCACTTGCTGATGCTGGCCGACGTGGCTTGGAGCCCACTGCAATCATTCCTGTGAACATTCAGTGAGTGGAACGCCTGATCCTTGAAAATCAATGGATAGCTTATCACAAACCCATCTGTCTGTGGGAAGTGTACACACAATCATTCACAAACACCACTTGCACATTACAGGAACTTGGCTGGGAGTTACTGCCCCATCCCTGTACAGACCTGACCTCACTCCAAGCCATTTCCACATGTTTGGGCCGTTCTGGGAGGCCAGAATTTCAGACATGAAGCAGGCAGTTTAATCATGACTTTGGCGTACTGACAAAACCTTTATGGTATTCAAGCACTAGTGAAATTCTGGGCATATAACTGGATTAGTGTAGCAGGAGATTATATAGAAATAAATGGAGTTCTTACTCTCATAACTGTGTTCTGTTATTCTGCACAATCAAAAGTCCCGGTTTGACTTGAATGTTCCTTGGACAGTAAATTAAAGTATTCAGTGATCATATCAAAGCGTTTCAGTCAAGCTAAGCCCACTTCACTTAAAGCAATGGTCATGGGAAAAGAGTGAAGCCCCAATGTATTCACTCATCCAAAAGCATGGTTTAAAACATTTAGAAAATAAAGCCACACTCCTGCTTCTAACGTAAAGCAGCTTTGCATGATTACACAGTTTGTGGTATTCAGAAAGTGAAGCTAACATGCAATGCAAATACACACTACTGTGCTCCTCTGTGGTGCCAGGTAAAATGCCAAACGAAACCAGTAAAGCTTTTCAAAGGGTGAATGAAATATACATGAAGACATCACTCTGAATGAGGATGTTTTGCTTTTTTGCTTTGTCAGAGTTCTTTTTTCCTTTACATCCATCAGCATATACACTTCACTTCCCTAACTCAGGAATGCTTACTTGTCAAGAGCCTAGAGAAGGTGGACGATTCATTTATTGAACAAAAGCATGTTCACCCAAATTTAAAGCTCTCTCTCTCTCTCTCTCTCAGACTCAGAGACTCTGCCTCCATTAGCATGTAAATAGTCAACCAGACGACTTAATACAGAGGCCCAGGGAAATCTTACACAACTGACAGCATCTACTAGAAGCATGGGAATGGCAGCTTCATTCTCGCATAACTTCTCTGCAAGTTTCCTGAAGGTGGTGGATAGGCACAGTGAACATGTATAGGTTGGTGAGTGGGTCATGATGTAAGAGGTCAGAAAATGAAACGATTTTAGGAAGAGCAACAGAGAAACTGAAGCTGTGGGCTTGGGGATCAGTTGCAGTTTTGCTTTAAATAGTTAGCCTTTGTTTCCTGTTTGTCCTGTCCTCAGCTGATAAGCACATTCTCTTTCTCTCGTTGGACTCTGGAAGATATGGTTTAATGTCAGTTTCATTGAGTGATCAACATCTATTAAAATTTCTTTGGAACTTGGGCTGATCTAGCTAAGATATGGGGGATTCTTATACGTAGCTGCCAGTTTAGCCTAAATTCTCATAAAACCCCCTTAAAATACCCTTCCCTTGAAGTAATACCATTCATTTTAATAAAAATAAAAATACTTTGCTTATGTGGGTTGTAGAGATGGGGACATTTCAACTCAGTTATGCATTGCAATATTTTTGTTTGGGAATTCACATATCGCCATGTTGGCTCCAAAATGATTTGTTCAATTTATTTTTAATCGTATACGTTTGAATTTTGCCATTCCTCTATAATCCTACAGGTGGCCCTTTAAACTATTTACACATTGGCAGGCACAGAAGCTTCCTGTGCAACAGAAGCAAATTATTTGTGTAGAATTAACAAAATCTAAAAAATAATATGATAATAATATTGAATCAGGATATTTAAAAAACAAAACAAAAAAAAAACATGACACTTAAAGAATCACAATACAAATTGAACCGCACGTAGGTATTAAGGAAATATCATATAGACTGCTACTTGATTATTCCCATCAGTAGTGGCCTGTCATTTTTAATTAGATAACACCAATAAACACTGTGTTCATTGTATTTGACCTAATATATTGTGTGTCAGTTTTTCATGCTGTGTAATATCTGTGTACACAAATCTGACCTTAAATGTCCCCAAATGCCATTTTTCCATTGCTCTCACACATTTTCGCCAGCATCCATCATCTGCATCTGCATGCTTAGCTGTCCAGAACCTTCCAAGTTCACATTTCTTTTTTTGGAATAACTGATTAGCTTATCAAAGCACCACACAAAGTAAACAGACCAACAGTGTGGAGATAATGACTGTCCCACACCCTGGAAAGGGGAAATTGATTTGCATTCTGAGTCAGTCTGTAGAACTCTCTAGTCATTTTGCCGTCTGCAGGAAAGTTGGAGTTGCTGCACATAATGTGTGTCTGGGTACAATATGACCCCTGGTGTTTTCAAGTCCAGGATTTCAATGACGGTATGGATAGTCCATAGCAATTATAGCAATCGTATGATTAAGTTTAAATGTAAACTGTTAACAGTTAAGGCATTAACTATACCAAGAATGGTCCAGTAACTGGCAAGCCTAATCATGTAAAAGTAATTAAAGAACTTGCCAAGCTCAGTTCAAATCTCTACATAATATAAGAAAACTGAACAGATCAACTGATCAAATAGATATAAGATACTTCCTTGTCAGCAGTGTCATGAATGTTTTTTACACCTGTCACTAGAAGGTAACCTAATGCAGTATATCCATACATTTATTGTCCATTTCACTTATGTGTACTAAAATTGGGCATTAAAAACAATTTCACACTCACTATAAATACTGACTATAGTCATCATTGGTTCCCAAACGGTGACTGTATCACTGGTTACTGCCGTTAGCTTCTGAATTAGTTTGTTCTTATTTTCTTTTAAGTGAAAAAGAAAATAATAGTTTGTATTTATTAACTGACTAGTATACAGCTAATTTCTACATCAGAATCATTGTAAGAGAAAGTAAGTCTGTTCAAGTCAAACTGGGACTTTTTATTTGCGCAGTTACAAGAGTAAAAACGACCGAATCCGCTACTACACTAATGCACTAATCCCAGCGTTCACTAGTACTTGGGTACCATTAAATTTTTCTCAGTACACCAGGTCCATGCTGTCTGCTTCATGTCATCATCACTGCGAAAACAGGAACTCCTTTAACTCCTCTAAAGGGTTCCTGCTAATATAGGAACTCTTTTTAATCTTTCCTTTAATTTCTTTAAAGTAAAAAGGCCAGGTTTGATACCCAAAGGCACTCAGTTTTTTTGCAGGACAATGCACCCCCTTATACTACCCACTGCATCACTTGCATATTACAGGAACTCGACTGGGAGTTATTACCACAACCTCTGTATAGTCCTGATCACCACATGTTTGGGCCCTTAAAGAAGTGCGTGGTGGTATACAAGCACTAGTGAAACGCTGGCATGCGTGCATTAGTGTAGCAGGAGATCATATGAGAAATAAAGGTAGTTTTCACTCTCATAACTGTTCTGTTATACTGCACAAACAAAAGTCCCGGTTTGACTTGAATACAGTCATAACCATAATAAGGAAATGGAAGTGACAGCCTGTTGAAATGCTACTGAAACGAGCACATGTATTAACCTCACACTGAAATACCTTATAAGGAAGTCTTAACAGATTGACCACATTACACAAAGATACAAATTCAGTCTTTATTCATTGTGTTTCACCACAGATGCTAGCTAACTACCTTACCACAGCACAGTCCATGTTTACTTAGAGAGCTTTAGCCCCTGACCTGCAACTGACACGTTTATCAACACAGTATTATGCAACCTGACTAGAGGTAAACCTTGATTACATACACACATAAAAAAAATAAATAAAAAAAAACAGTTCTACACAAAAGAAAGGACTTTGTCTCTGGAGCGAATACAAATTCATTAACACCAGATTTATTTGCCATAATACCACAGAGAAATCAGCTAAGCCAGTGCACCTCACTAGCAGCCTCCCTTCAAGGTCTTCATGAGCAAGGGATTAGATAAATACTACCACAGCAAAGTAAACACCCAGCAGAATTACTGTTCGATACTAAGAGTGAATATCTACAAAAAAAAAAAAAAATCACCCAAAAAGGCTGAAAGGTGCACTATTTGACTTCAATTCATACAGGCCCTCCAGGCCCTGTTTAAATATAGCAGAAAACAGAAAACCAATCATTCCTGTAAAACTAGTAACACGTGCTGTCTTCTCAGTGTGTCTGACGAAAGTGATACTAAAATGAATGAACTGATACTGAAAGCTGACAAGGTAGGGCTGATTTCAGCAACCTCTTTTCCACGTCTTCATCAGGAAGTGAAAACTGAAATGGCCGTTAAGGAAAACACCAAAAAATATGACTTTTCCCAGCCGAATTAAACTCTTCCACAGAGCGGGGGATTACTATTCTGTTCGGTGTTTATAAGCTGTAATACAGTTGAACTCAAGCTCCATTAACTGTACTACAGTTATAACTAAGAAGTAAACACGAGAGGTTGGGGAAGGAATAACCGTACATACAGTTTTTTGATTGTGTAAAGCTGCTTCGCAACAATGACAATTGAATACAATACTATGCAAGAGTCTTGAACCACCCCTCATTTCTTCATATTTTGCTTCCAAAGAGCCAAACTTTCTTGTATTATAAGATAATATAAGATATAATAAGTTCTCCAGGCTTTCTGAAGGTCTTTTTTGGCTCTCATTTTTGTCAGTTTTTTTTGGCTTTAATTTTGTTTGTTAAGCAATGACCTCACAGTGACCTTACAGTGACCTACAGTATGAATCATTCAAGTATAAAAAGATCTAACTTAATGCATGACCCAGTGATAAACAGATGCAGATGATGAGAGATGATAAGGCTGGTGATTGGTATGCTGGTGATGCTGAATGATAAGTGGTTGGAATGGATGAGAGGAGAAATGAGGTTGCTGCTGAGATTGTTACATTAATAATCGGTTTTTAAATTGTATCTTTAGGCAATTTGCAGCTTGTCACAGTAAATCTATTGGTCCCATTTCTTTAAATTTAATATGATAAAATGTGGGTGGCTTTAGACAGTACAAGCACAATACTGTCCATGTTAAATTATACGGTCTAAGTATAATTATTTATTGTGTGTACATTCCACAGCATTGTATGAAGCTATAAACTTTAATTAACCGGATGTGTTGTTCTTTATATAGACAAACCCCATGTTGTATAAAAGGAGTCAAACACTTAAAAAAATATATATATAATTTAATTTCAAGGTGACTTTGTTACCATCTTTGCACAGGACTACACCACACCTCCTGTCATTAATTATTTTCCTAAAATAACACGCCATT
>JAOVVB010000046.1:11899066-11911411 GCA_028570985.1 Heterobranchus longifilis
TAACCCTAACTGCTCCAGGGGCGCTGTATCATGGCTGACCCTGCGCTCTGACCCCAGTTACGCTGGGATATGCGAAGGAGGTATTTCACTGTGCTGTAATGTATATGTGACAAATAAAGGCTTAACTTAAAAAAATAATAAAGAAATTGGGCACCATACTGGTAAATTCAGACAAATTTGTAGTGATAATTGTAGTAGTTAGAGCTGGGACTCCTATTCCGTCATATGCTAGCATTAAAATAAACTCATATGCTTGTCAGATTGTCATTCATACAGTGAGGCCCAAAAGTCTTGGCTTCATAAGCATTTTTTGATATTTTTTATATTTTTTGATATTTTTTGTTTCAGACCCCAGATGGCTTCAAAACTTACAAAAAAAAGATCAAGTACTTGTTCATATGTACACAAGACAGTTTTCTTTAAATAGAGGATTTAATGCTGAATTTTACAGCGTTTGCTTGTTTGCCTGGGGATAGAAACCTTGCACCTGGTATTTTATCACTTTTGTCTTTTGTTTACCCAGAAATCCAGCATAAGCAGCTGAAAAACAGAACAATACTAAGAATCTCTGTGTAAATATTAATGTTTTTATTGAACTTGAGTAACAGACTCTGACAGCACTTGCTACATTATACTGCATAGGGAAAGCAGGTGTTAAAATGTTTCACTAACATATGTATACATCTTTAAAGTTGATCCAAATCAACATAGTAGATTTATTTATTAAAATAATATTAGCAATTAAAATAAGGTGCTTTAATAAAATATAATTGATTTTCATGTGTCTTGCAAATAGAAAGAGAAGATTAAATATACATTTGTTAGCCATGTGCCAATAAATGCACATGACTGTTTAATATAATAGCTAGCCAAATTATTATTTTTGGTAAACAATACCAAAACCTTGTGTAATATGTCTAACATCAGGTGTGTAATATGGCTAACGTCCACGATGTTAGACCATTCCGTATAAGTTATAAGGTTACAAAACCTGTTAAGACAAGGGGCATTCAAGTGAAACCAAGACATTTCTTTGTGTAGAATAAAAGAACACAGTTATGAGAGTTCACTAGAGCTTGGACCCCATCAAGGTAGAAAGTTTTCTCAGTACACTGGAACCCTAATCGGACTGCCTGCTTCACATATGAAACACTGGCCTCCCAGGAACTTTTAATGGCCCAAACATGGGGAAATGGCTTGCAGTGAAGTCAGGACTGTACAGGGATGTTGCAATAACTCCCAGCTGAGTTCCTGTAAGGTGCAAGTGCTGTTCGTGAATGATTGTGTGTACAGTTCACACAGACATATTCATCTCTTCACAAGAAGTTATCAAGAAGTTTACAAGAAGTTATCTGTCAGTTTTCAAGGATCAGGCGTCCCATTTACTGAATGTTCATGGGAAAGATTGCAGTGAGCTCTGGAATCATCATTTAAAGATTTTGAATCATTTAAATGTTTTACTGCGGCTAAGAGTCAACATATCAACGTACAGTGCTCAACGTCTTCTGTACAGGTCAATAAGTTTTATGCACTCATTCACAAGAAATTTCATCAGAAATCCCGGTTTCACTTGAATTCCCCTTGTATAAGTAACAAAAATGGTTGGTTTGGAGGCAGGTATTTATGGAAAAGTTTTTGAGAGACACTATATTTTCTTATTTGTTAAGTAAATCAGTTTTGGCCAAACTATTCTTAAAACGAACTGTAGGAAAAAAGGTTATTAAACCTATTCCAAAATATGGATTCTAAAATAGGGAATATATTTTGAAGAATAATGATTTCCTCTTCTGTGTAGCAGCACAGGAAGGGAAACAGCTGTTTTTATCATTACTAAGTACAATAAAGCTCTGACTCATACATACATTTTTTTTTTCTAAACAGATCTTCATTGTTTGTTGCCATGCGTTTATCCTCAGTGTTCAGTGTAGTGTGTATTAAGGCAGGTTTGAGGCACATGTCAGGAAAGGATGATATATTACCATGCGGTGTATTGTTAAGGGAGACTGTTCTAAACTATTACCATCTAAAACAGTTATGATGATTGCAGGTGTATATTAAGAAACAATATTGCTGACAGTAAAAGTTAGGGTCTGTGATTTTCTAATAATATTTGAAAAAAAGTTCCACATTACAATAAACCAGCTATTAAAAACATGTCTCAGCACCCAAAGATTTGTAAACAGGCGTTAAAAGGAATTATCGGAACTATCAGAAACTAACCAATAAGTAAAGGGGCATTTTTGCTAACCTGTCAGTCATGAAGCACTGAAGAGCTGGAACTGAACTGAATAGGAGTTATGCTGAAATATAAGATTTGCATTCACAGGGTAAGAGTCTGAAGGTATGACTTGGGAGTGAACTTTGACATGATGAGCTTGTTGTATCAGCATTCAGCATTAGCATTCTCTTGATAAAATCACTAACCACACAATTAATAACTTAATGCTAGTACTTTAGGCATGGTAAGCGAATGATGCTCTCCACATGGTCTTAGGTGTGGAAATATTTGTTCTGCTGTGATCTGGGTGAACATCAGGATCAATTTTATCTAGCTGTAGTGCCCAAAGTTCTAGTCATTATATTATTTCCTTCTGATGGAATTGGTGCCACCTTGTGTAGCAAACTATACAGAGTTCTAGAACATTTTTTTGTCTGTTTGTTTTTTGAAGATGTCCTTCCTAATTGTACCTTTTTAAAAGTAATGGTTTCGTATTTGCTCACTTTTTATAAAAAAAAACAAAAACCAAAAAAAAAAAAAACAGATTGTAGTACAATCGGTATTTTCTACACAGCAGGATCATTACTCCTGAAGCAAGTACTGCCACCTGGTGTACCAACTTATAATAGGTTTTATTATTATTATCAGTATTAGTAGTAGTAGTAATATTAATAGCAGTAAATGTGATTGTGCAGAATGACAGAACACAAAGTAAAAACTACCTTTATATCTCTATATAATCCACTGCTGCAGTTCTGCACTTATCCCAGTGTTTCTATAGTGCCTGGATAGAAAATTTCACACTGCATTATGTCTAAAATGCTGGCCTCCCAGGAACTCCTTTAATGGCCCAAACATGTGGAAATGGCTAGGAGCGACGTCAGGCCTGTACAGGGATGTGGCAATAACCTCCGGTTGAGTTCCTGCAACATGCAACTGGTGTTTGTGAATGATTGGGTGTACAGTTCCCACAGACAGATTCATCTCCTCTGCAAGTTTGCGACAATGATCTATCGATTTTCATGGGGACTACTACAGTGGTCTCCAAAGGCCATCTTTAACATGTTTTGCTTTATGCCTTCATTCACAAGAAATTTGATCACGGGTCTCTGTTTGACCCCTTGTAATACTTTTGTATTTGTTACATTTTTGTTTAAATAAATCAATTTGAACAAGTTTTATCCATCAATAGAAATAAAGAACAAATCAATCAAAGGCAGGAGATACATTTGAGCATTTTATTTTAAATTAGTAAGAGGCACAAATGTAATTTAAAGGGCTACTTTCCACTACTGTGCATTCACGTGTGCTACAATCAGTGCCTTTCTCATATTATATGCACAAGGCTAGTACAGGTTTTGGTCAAGCATGTCCATCACAGTGGATGTGAGAAAGGGGGTCTTTTTTCAATCCAAATGATGGGGGAGTTTGGACTTTATAATCTGAGAAGTTTCTGTATAGTATTCTGATCATACTGCTACATATTCCGCTGCCACAGATATTACATATGCATACTGTTCATTCTCTCTCACACATACACACATGCACACTCACACTAAAGGTCTCTTTTCTTCCATTTATAATCAGCAAACAAACAATTATTTCAATTATTTTAAAAGAAACTAACGAGGCACGGCTTTTCAACCTTTCCACTCTGTCATAATGGAGTCTCTCGGTGATCATCTTGTAGCGGTATATCAGTAGATCCTTTCTTTCTCTGGTTCAGTGGATCATCATTTCTTTTTAGTTCAAGTCCATGTGCTCCTGTCCCACCTTGATAGACTTTTTAAGATTTAATCCTCTCCCATACCAAACAGGTGGTGCTAACGTGAAACTCCGATAAACAATATTTTTACCAGTGCTGCAGCCCATTCATTGTCCTGGTCCCATACAAAAGTTCTCCCAGAGACACAGAAATATAATGTTCCAATTAATTTAGGGAACAGAACACAAACCAAGAACAAAACCCTAACACATCATTATCTCCCTTCCAATATTTCACTAAAATTTAACATAACACTTAGAGTAGCATAACCGAAGTGTAGAGGCTAAGATGACAAACAGCACAATAAGACTAAGTAAACTAGTACATGGATAGAAACATGGATGTTAAACTCCACAGAAAGAAAGTCCCACTTCATCACAGTCTCTTTGTAGGTATGGACTTTGCTTTCTACAACTAGTTTTATCACAATGCACTGCAGGAAATACAATGTTCAGGTTACAAAATACTGCACAACCAAAGAAGAAAGAAAGAAAGCAAGATATAAAGAAAGAAAGAAACAAACAAACTGTTCAAATATATACAGTGATGTATCCCTTTTTCAACACACCAGACTTGAATGACATTGGAGACTAACAAGGCGAAAAAAACCTGCGGAGATGACGTTAAGGAATCCAGATGTGCCTCCTCAACAACGTCACAAACCTCACTGACAAGAAATCAATTCAATCCACATAAGCTGCAATCACAAAAAACTGATTTTTAAAAGATTTACATGTTACACATACACGGTTTCTCCATCTACTGTGCATGACTGTAAATACACATAATTTCACACATATGCACATATACATATGCACTCATGTGCGTGCGCGCGCACACACACACACACACATCAAAAACACTTTCCAGTATGTTTTTTTTTGTTTTTTTTTGGCACAAATCATACTTTGATACAAAGGACAATCACATTACCTTACAAACGTAAAATGATAAATCACAAACAGTACTTTCTCCTTTTGTAATACCAGCTTGTCAGGCTTCCTAAACAAAAACAGGACTATCTATTAATCTGGCTCTTACATTTAAACTTAATTTGTGCTGGGAGAAAAAAAAATGAAGAAAAAACCCTTTGAGCACATGGGCACTATAGGTATGCTCACTTTAAACTTCAATGTCTCCATATACTGTATATAACCTGCCTAATATGACCTGTAGCCTGTATTTTAAATACCAACTCCTTCATGGTGTGCACGATTGTCACCACTAAAAACAATACGTGGCCCAGCATTTAAAACTTGAGCAGCTGTTCATCTAATTTGTCTCACACAGATGCAGTTACTACTGTAAATAATGGGAATACGGTTTTGGTTGTAACTTAAAACATCATTATTACATTTATTTTATATATATTAAGTTCTGATGACTAACATTTCTTTTTTCCATGGAAGTCTTGTTTAACAGCAAGCTCCTATGATATTTGGTCTACAACTTTATATCCACTAAAATCAAGATTGTCCAAGTTCTTTGTGCAAGAATTATGGCTATTTTCCTGCTGCACTGATGGGACTACCTTAGCAATGTATATCAAACCCTTAAGCAGCGAGAGAATGATACGGTAGTCTTGTAATGAAGGGACCAAAATTATTGCATGTATCCGTCTACAGTATATCCTCTAGAATAACATGCACATTCGGCAAACATAAATAAATACTTGACAGCTAAAAATGAATAGAAACTTGGTGCAGATCACAACTTTTGAGACACATCTGAAAGATTCTCTTAATAAAGAAAATTAAACAATATAAAAAATATATAAAAGAACGATGTACTGTAACTATAATAATTTGACTATATACACTAAGAGAAAATTAAGGTGACAAAACTTTCTCAAGGTTCTTAAGAATAATGCCATTGATAGAGTTTTAAACCATTTTACGTGACAAAGAGAGAGAAAGAGAGAGAGAAAACTCTCACCATAAGTGCTACCCTTTTATTACAGCATCTTAGTAGTCAAGAATGAGTATTCTTATTATTCAGTGTCAACAAAAAATGGTTAAAAGACTATTAGCACAATGTTGTAATTCTTCAATGGCATCGTTCTAAAGAGCCTCTTCTTTTAAAAGTGTACACTGACTCTTGCTACATCAGTAATTTCACTGTGTGAGTGTAAACGCACAAAAAGTACTTGTGTAAGCTAAAACAGCTGACCAGGCCTTCTCATAGCTACATGTAATGTATTGCTACTGTGATAAGCAGCACCATGCTGAAGTGTTTTATTACAGCCTGAGAATAACAGTAACTCTAATTCTCCTTGTCTCGCTGAAACCTCTGTAAAGTGTACTCGATATGACTTCACAATCTGAAGAGGTTCATGGCTGTTTTAACAGACCTTATGTTGAGGAACCGATTCCTTCAGAAAAATGATAGCAATCAGCACATACAGCATTACTGATATTACATAATCCTTCACTGAACACAAACAGACATGGATGGTAAAGAGCAAAGGAAGAATAACAAAATAAAATGAACACAGAATGTCAACGAGTGCCATTAGTTTTGGTGTGCTTGTTTGTCCTTTGGCCTTTCGTGGTTATACATTTTGCTTGAAATGCCTTCCTGACAAAGGGGATCCTCTGTGTCCATTTTCCACGGAGACCAAAGCTGCCAGAATCAGTCTTCCATACTGCCACTAACCCAATTCCAGCTTCACCATCACTGCTACTCAAACACATTTGGGACCACAATGGTGCTATGAGTAGATAGTGATTACTTCTCGTCCACCACCGCGCACCAAAAGGACCCGGTTGAGACCTTCTAACAAAACCTCCAGGAACTCCATGTCTGGGGCACACTGGTTAAGGAACAAAATTGCTCATTTTAATTTGTGAATTGAAACAGAGATGCAAAATCATGCTTCATTTAGCTCTTGAAAATAAATTAAAAAAATGTGTTTTTGCACAACATGACATAACTTAATTGAGCACCTCACCTTCAGAAAACCAGAAATCTTAACTAAGAGTAACAAAAGTAAATCAGCAAATAATCATAGTTAAACCTTTGATTGCGAGCATAATTCATTCAGGAAGCATGATGGTATATCAAAGCCAATTTTCCCATAAGAAATAATGGAAACTCTAATGATTAGTTCCACAACCCAAAAATATTCATATAAAAATAATTAATTGCATACAATAAAAAGCAACTGTTTAGGATGACTGTCACACACACATGCGCACGTGTGCGTGCACAAACACACACACACACACACACACACACACACACACACACACACACACACACACACATACACACATATACACACACACACACACACACACACACACACACACTGCTCTGTCGGGAAACTAATTACACTCGCGCGTACTGTATGGGCACACACTAATGGAGTCAGAGACTCAGGAAACTGGATCTTAACAAGGAACCTCTCTAATGATACTTGCTTTTGCTACCACGTGGTCACAAGGTTATAATAAACAGTACTTGCGCACACAGAGGTTGACGAGTGACGCACACGCACTGACTGAGCATGGGAGACGATCACCCACAATCCCGCAGCGCGCGCAAGAGAAGAATCATTGGCTCAACTGTGATCTCGTATATCAAGCCCTTGCTTGTTTATTAAGTAAAATAAAATAAAAAATTGTGCTTGTCTTGCAAAATGCTCACAGACCAAGTTACTCGCAATCCAAGGTTCCACTGTGAAACTGTTTTTAGTAAAAAAAACTTATTTTTGACACTTATATTTAGATAAGGATACAGTTTTCATCTCCTCCACGGTTCTTAGGTGGCCCAGGCATGTTGAGGAGGACCAGCTGAGCGTCCTGCGACTTATTCAGCACCACTTCATTCAGCTTCACGGCCGTGTGCATCCGCCTCACATTCGTCTGGTTGCTGTTTTCCAAAAGCATGTAAATGAGGTGTGAATATCAACAGACTGGTATGTGCAAATCTAAATTTATATAAACGTATTGTTATAACTAATTGTACTGTATAATTTCTTTTAACAATGAAGTGATTAAAATGTACTGAAATATCCCTGTGTTGAGTACTGTGGTTTAAATCTCCAATTTACTTGCACTAACCAATATATCTTCTTGTATATCATGGAATTCTTTACAGTCCAAAATACACAAAAGACAATTACAATTTCAAGATTATATAAGAATTGCTTAAAGTGTCATAAGGGGAACAAAGGAACATTAAAATCACCCAAAACCTTATACAATCATTACCATTAAATTTATTTTGACATGTAAAATTAGTTAAATTGTTTAATTTAAATTGGAAAATATGTCAAAATATCACTGCAGCAGTTTTGCAATTTTGTGGAACAGAGAAGATCTGAAATCTAATTAGACAGTCTGACTTTATTGGACAGACAAGCATTAACATATTAACAAATTATTAAACCCAATTATGTGCCCATATGCAAATAAAAACCAATCATTACAATTTTACCTGCATATAGGATTGGAGTGTTTTAGGGTTAGGGTTAACCCTTACCCAACATGGTGTCCAATAAGTCAGGGACCAATATTTTGCGCAAGAATGTTGTGTTGGCCAAAATCTACCAAAATACGATTCAGAGGCAGAGAAAATGAATTGAGTTTGAGACTGGACATGTAGAGCATAAATTTAGTACATCGTTATTCCCAACTTCTATCTGATCTTTTTTCTTGCCCATCTTCTGCTCCACACTCCAGTAGGTGGTAGTATTGCAGCATCTGCCCATAAACTTAAAAGAGTAAGTCATAATCTTTAAAAACCCAAATGTTTGTGGAAGATGCAAATCTGTGGTACTTCATCATTTTTAGTCAATTTAATGTTTGAAAGTGTGTCTAAATTTAAAAGTGTGACTCGATTTACACTAGTTCCTGATATACAGTAGTTCCTGACATTTTGAACACATTTTGATGAAACTGGCCTTCAAATTAGATTTTGGGTGACTTTAAATAAAAATATCACAAAATGTTTATATATTATGTTACATTCTATTACAGCGTGCATGTTTTGGTAACATTAATCAAATATATACATTTTTATAAAAAACATATGCAAAATCATTGATTTAATTCATATACAAATAAGAACTGATTCAATAAAAAAAATTAAATTGTAAAAAAAAACTACATTGTTTTTTTACAGGGTCAGAGCAGCTAGCTAAATAAAAGCACATTAGTGAAGGTTAAAGCGCATGGCACTAATAGCTGGTGAATACAGCAGGATATGACCTTAATGCAAATTACAATTAAACACACTGACACACAGCACAATCAAAACACACGCATTCCACCACAACCTGATGTCAACTCAAACATCCACACTCTAGGATCTGTTTATTTTGCATGTTGTTTCAAGTTTTATGATGCAGAATAAGTTGTATGTTTTCACATATTCTTAAACTGACACCAGGTGCTGTGGTATGAGAGGCACGTGTTGTTTTGATTGATAGAGAAATACTACTCTGTCATGCTAGTTAGATGACATTATAAAATCAAAGGAGTTATGACTTTGTAAGAAGCATGCATCGCCATATATTTTTTCACACACAGGCACACACATTTTGCGGATAATAAATTGTAATGGACCGAGGAGACGGGACAGCTACAACACAGACACATGGCCTACGTTAAAAAGAAAATGAACTTACAGACTCTCCCACTCTCTGGAAGGAGGAAAATGGGACAAAACAATAGAGATAAACTTAGACTTTGCTGCAAACCCTTAACGAGGACATGCCCTCATAAACCCAAAGGTTAAAAAGAAATGCTATAATGCTATAATTTACAATTGTCTAATCATGCCTACTGTGAAAGTATAGCAACAATAATAACTGCTTAAACGCAGCATTCTCAATTCCAGGGCCAATGAAAAATTAAGGCTAAAGTGAATAACAATACAGTTTCTATCCTTATTATATAACAACATATAAAACAGCACATGCGGCACTGATTTTGCTTGTTTATTTTATATTGAATGTTAATATAATATAATATAATATATAATAATATAAACATGAGATACTAAATCTAGTTCAAGAACTGTACTGTACCGTGTGTGCAGAATGTAGACAAGTATTTTTGTACAATATTAACACTTGCATTTGAATATATTATTGTAAAATTCTGGTTAATTTATTGCACTCTTCTGTTAAGAAAGCGTGCTCATGGTTTGAATGATTAGTTCACAGTGTTGATCATAACTTTATCCTTAAGAAACAAAAAAAGATTCCATAAAAATTTTCTTTTTACATTTCCTTTTATAATTACATTTATAACGTAATTGTCAAGTTTTTTTTATTCTGATATTGTGGGCTGAAGTTAAATTTCAGAGTGAGGATATAACAAAATAAAACTTTGATTTTCACACGTCGATATTCAGACCTCAGACTTTATCATGGACTTAAGTGCAGTTCAGACAGGTGTGTTTTAGTTACACGTGATTCTGAAATTAAGTCTGTTTTTCTTGCAGTTTAACAGCTTGGGCAAGGAACTGTATATTACCGCAACATTGACCGCCACGGCAACCACAACATGTCACACTGATCATGTTTTGGTTTGAAAATACACTCTAGGAAAACTACAGATCTGCAAATGAGATTTATATTATTAATGGAAATATGACACGATTGATTAATTTTATTAATTCCTTTAAATTCACAAGAAGATAATTTTTTACAGAACAGTTTTTTTTATGAATAAAGTTATGATCAACACTGTGAGCCTTCAAACCATGAGCATGTTTTCACAGATGAGTGCAATAAATTAATAGTAGTAATAGTAAGACATTATTGCACACACAGATATTGTACGTAATTTATTTCTGAGTATTAAATGTTCTTGTTTAATAACGTTTTAAATCTTTAATAATTAAAGTATAAGTAGTATTTGTAAGACTAATGCATTCTTGCACCCATGGAAGTTGGCTATGTGGAGGTTTTTATGTAACACAGAGACACAGGACACATGGTGAGCTCATGACCGTTAGTCCAGACAATGTGCCTACACACTGGGCCATGCTGTTTAACAGAGATGGCTTGCAAAATCCTTTATGCAATAACCAACACTACTACAAATCATGCAGGCTGTGCCCTTTAAAAACAAAACAAAAAACATACATAAAACGTTTTCAAAAATCATGCAAGCTTCTTTTAGACCATATATAAATTACACATTTTAAAATTGTGCTAACCAATCAAATACTCATAAAAATAATAAAGACAATTCATTTTAGTAGAAATCTTAAGCATTTTTCATAAAGTTCTCATACAGATGCTTATACAGAAATTTCAAATGTAGTCATTTCTGTCTGAGCTATTACTACTAACTAGAACATGAATATTTCTGTGACTGGTTCCCTTATGATTAATCTAGAGCCAACAGCATATTTTTGCTAATCTAATCAAATCTCTCATTTGATGAAGAAGAAATTATTCAAATTGCAGTACTCACGGTTTCATGTTGAAAATATCCCGCACCCCCATGCTGGCGTTCTGCTCCCGGTTGCGATTGCGTTCACTAATTAACTTCTCTTTTGTCCAGGTCATGTGAACCCGGTCAGGAGTGGCATCAGGTTTGTCATTCAATGCAGCATGGGATGCTGTGTTCTTATCATGAATGAGCTGCGCCTGAGGATCCATCACAAGCATTAAATCAATTCACACAGCTCAGAAAACATAAATGCATACTAGCCAACCCAAGGAAATCCTCCTTTTGAAATCCTAACATCAGCTGATTTTTGTCCAATATTTGATAAATATTTTATACACAGCATTAAATGGAACATACCTGTGCATACATACATCCTGTACATACAGAGTGGCCCAAAACAGTTCAACAGTTATCTATGCCCTTTTGTAAAACTCGAATTGAATTATAGAAGCAATGTGTAGTATTATGTAGGCTATCCTTTAAAGAGGTCAGTAGTCGCATCATCACAATGCTATTATGTGACTGTGATTTTTTGTGATATTTTTCATGTTGTAAGTGTGTATTCATATTTTGGACCCCTCTGTGTATAGCCTGTGGTGTACACTTTGGGTTCATGTAGAGCAACAGATTCAAAACGGAGGAAGCTAGTCTCCTCAGTGTTTTGACAGGATGTACTAAATAAGTCATTTTTGCAGATTAAAAATGATAAGAAGTGAGACATGTTGTTTACTTGTTTAGTTTTGTGTTTTACTATTTATGATTCACAAAATGGATAATTAGCTTGGTAGTTACGTTGCTAGCAAGCAGCTCTAGGAAAGCTGGCATCTGTAGCTAGCTAGCTAATCAACTTCTAGGCATGCTTACAAAAAAACAAAAAAACTTTCAAATGTTCTCAGACTTCTCCTGAATTGATT
Organism: Heterobranchus longifilis; assembly: GCA_028570985.1. Lineage (NCBI taxonomy): Eukaryota > Metazoa > Chordata > Actinopteri > Siluriformes > Clariidae > Heterobranchus > Heterobranchus longifilis. The sequence continues at coordinate 11,911,376 of JAOVVB010000046.1, forward strand.
TAGAGGATTTGAGGACTTATATTTACAGGAACATGA
>JAOVVB010000046.1:11912260-11923015 GCA_028570985.1 Heterobranchus longifilis
ACCTGGAGCTAAAATGCTAATTGCAACACAAAGAAAGATGGAAGATTTGGTTTAACTGCTCTCCCCCATTTTGTAATGACAAAAGTGAAAAAACGAAAACCTAACGAGAAGCAACTTTTATCTAATACAAATTTGCCAACTATTCAATATGTTTGTTGAAATTATAATAGCAAATCTGATTAGCATGCTAAAAATGCATATGCTACACAACCTTAATAGGCTTTTATTATTATTATTATTATTATTATTATTATTATTATTAGAGTGATTACCCTATTAAAATGTAAATATTTAATACAGAGTTAATGAGCTCTTTGATAAACCTTGGAACTTCATTTATGTAAAACATATGTATTTTAGTACCAATGACAACAAATATAATTTAAAAAAAAAGAAAAATCAGTAAATGAAACAAAAGTGTAAACATGTTCAACGTGTGTTTTGTATGAGTATCAAATGATCCATGCTGTGTAACATGTAAAACACACAAGGTTATTTGACACTTAGGTTTCACACATACAAGGCAAAGTATTAATATGGAGGTGGAATTATATCAACAAGCTAGCATGCAATGTTATGCATATTATTTGTGAATCAAAAAAGTGACGCGCTGCTTTTTGCTAAGTAAAGCGGAGAATCTGTGGTGAAGCTCATTGACAAGGGTAGCAAATGATAAGGAGTAAAAGGATAGAGGAAGATTATTTATACTGAGAAAGGGGCTCACAAGGAAGTGGACGCCACTGTGCAGATATTCATGCGCAATGGGAGGAGTCACGGAGATGGATAAACACACCAGGACAGTTGCAGAGCCACTGCGTCACTCAAGATTTTAAAGTGACCAAGATCTCTAAATAAAGATTAAAGATTAAGAAGGTTTGTCTTTGACTGTATGTCAAGCTCTCTGCACTTGTTTGTGGCTCTGTAACTGTGAGTGCTGAATCTAGGGTGATGCTCTTAGGGGCACGGTTTTTATATTCGCTACCTCATTCTCCATTTCGTCTTCCAGTGCAGCACCTTGGTTACTGGAGCCCGAGCTCTGAGCCCGAGTGTGGTTCTTCCTCCGAATGGAGCTACGAGATTCGTCAGTGATGCTCTGAATCTGAAGGGGTAAGTCCCAGGCCCCATAGCAGCAACAATATAAGAGATGTCATATGGCTAAATTACGGTGTGCAACAAGGATTTATGCTACAGCTTCCAAAATGTTTTATATAGATGGCAATTAAGTGCTTTATACAACGTAAAAGCATTACAATCCTATGAATTCCATGATGTCATACATTACTGATCAGTAGAACCTCAAATTTACACACTATCCCAACTAACAGCCCTTTGCTGAATATTGGACTGGTCATGCCAACCCAGAGTTATCTCAAAACACAAAGTCACCTTAAAAAAAAATAATAATAATTTCAATTAAATTAACATGAGTATACACAGTTTACACAAATGTAAACTGTTTAGCAGATTTACTGCAGTTTTTTAACAAATACAAATCTTACTAAAAATGTTGTTTACTGAAAAGAAGAAAAGTGTACCATGTTCCAATATACTGATGCAGATCATGTACTGTAATATTAGGTATAATATAAATTAAGTCTTTAGAAAGTGTGGACGTGGGAGTGGGATTTGTTCATTTATTTAACTAATTATAAATAATCAATTTGGTCTTTATAAGGTTTGTGTAGCTTTAAACACTTGTTAAGTACAAGGGGTGTTCAATTCAAACCGGGACTTGTGATGAAATGTCTTGTGAATGAAGGTGTAAAACCAATTGACATCGAAATGTGCATGGGCTTAAAGCCCTTTGCAGACGTTTGCATGTACAGTCAGCGAAAATGTCAGATAACTAGTCACAAACTTGTGGAAAAGATGTGTCTTTCTGTAGGAACTGAACACACAACCATTCACAAACACCACTTGTACATTACAAGAACTCGGGTGGGAGTTATTGCTACATCTCAGCCCTGACTTCGCTTTAAGTCATTTCCACATGTTTGGGCCATTAAAAGTAGTACCTGGAAGGCCAGCATTTCAGACATGAAGCAGGCGTGTAATCATGGCTCCAGCATACTGAGAAAACTGTATGACTTGATAATATTCAAGTACTAGTGAAATGCTGGGATAAGTGCAATAGCGTAGCATACAGTAGGATTATAGAGATATTAAGGGATGTTTTACTCTCATAACTGTGTCCTGTTATGCTGAACAATCACAAGTCCTGGTTTGGCTTGAACTGCCCATATATAAAATAAACACTAGTACATTAAATTAAATTAAATTAAATAAAGATGTTGAATCGCTGCAAGTTTACAATTACAATAAAATATTACGGTTTCTGAAATTTCAACATACAGTAACAGTTTAAGGAAGCTCTTGCAAACACATTACCTCTCGCTCCCTCTCAGTCCGGGAGAGATGCATCTGCTTTAGCATCTGTGACCGCTGCTCCATAACGAGGGTCTTCTCGTAGGTGAAAGCTGAGATATCACTATCGTGCTATTTTCATGAAAACACAAGACAGCATTTACAATATGGCCATGATCAGAGAAGATCAAGAGACATCTATCCATATGTGAACATACCATTTCAACAACCTCAACCTCAGCATCTAGCCGAAGGTGATACAAGAACATCTGAAGGTCTTTCTTCATCTGGATACTGTTATCATCCATCTGTGCTACAGTGAAGATACGCATCTTACACTTCCTCCACACCTGATATAAACACAGACACAAAGCAAGTGTAGAAGGAGAAAAAGATATTAGACAACAAGTTACATTTTATGAAATAAATGGGCTTTCTTTAATAGTGCTGGTGTTGAGACACAGTATTATCAGACTCAGACATTTGTTTGGTGTACCTTGTGTTGGCGGAGCAGGAAGGGCAGCAGCATAAGCATTCCTCCATCGTGAACCACCCACCAAACATCTATGGTGCCTTCTGGTAGCCGCTCCACCTGAGGAAAATTGTCCACATTCTTAGCTACCAGCAACGCCTGATGAGCTGCTGTGGTCTCTCGCACAGTCTCTGAGGAAGAAAGCAAGGGTTTTTTAGGATTATTTATTTTTCAAATGCTGAAAATGTAATTAATGGTGTCTGATAAATAAAGATATGTATATCTGTTTCACAGAAAAAAAAGACTGTTTCTGAGATGCTGACCGATGAAGTTCTTCCATGAAAGTGGATCATTGCACTGTTTCCAGGAGTTTGGCCATGCCATCAGCACTGTGTTGTGCTTCATGCCCCCGAGACCAGCTGACTGAATTAGGTGTGAGACGCCATCACGCAGGTTGGACGTCACCACCACGTGACAAAACCCCTTGGTCTTTTCTGTAGTCATGGCTTCTTTAATGCTCTACAAAGAACAAAAAAAAAAAAAAAAGCCTAACTAGATACACTTAAGTTATCTTATCAGAATGTTTGTACTTTGTCTCTGTTGTCTTTATTACCTCACATTAAGTACTGTTTGTTTTATGATAAGAACAGCAGAGTAAACTGATATTGTACGTGAGGAATAAAACACAAGCATGATGTTATTGTAAAATATTCAGTGAAATGATGGTGTAATGCAGCCTTCAATCAAAACAAGGGAAGTTATTGTTAGTTAATTATTTCTTCAGTAACACCATGTCCCCAAACGACTTTTTCTTTTTAAACCAAAGTAATCTCCTAATGCTAATAATAGTTAAGGTATAAAAGAATAACATATAATTAATTTGATCCATTTCCAGTTCTTTTTTATTGTTTCAAAAGGTCAGAGTCAAAAAATAAGACGAACTGCAAATGTAACTGGTCACGTTACTAAAAAAAGCAAAAAGTAAAAACTCTTCTGTCCTAAAGATGTCTTACGATTTAAAAGTTACAGTCTAACTTCTGCAAGGCACTGACACTGTAGGCTCTTTCCATAAATAATAATAATATTAATAATAATACTTTTCCAACAGAAAATTCATCACATCAACAAATACACACTTTTTAAAATGCATTGATGTGAGTTATCTGCCATAGAAATACTATACAAATGGGTTTGTTAGTACATGAATATTAATCCATGATATGAATGACAGCCGGAACTACCATCAGAGCCACGCTGCTACTGAAAATAAAACATGTTAAAAACATGTTTTGACCAATCAGAATTAAATACGTAACAGAGTTTACAGTGTATCAAACACTATTGCTTTTGATAAGACCAATAAAATCAGTATTACATTGTTTTAAAAATATGATGTTTAAATTCAAACAAAAAATGCATAAAAAAAGCCGACCTAATATGCAAAATTCACTTTAAAGTTATTTTTAGACATTTAGGTGGGTCTTCACTGTGTGTGTATATAAACAAAAATATATTTCCTGCTTTTTATTCTAGAAACTAAAATGCATCAGTTGGAAGAGATTTGAAACAAGGAGCTGTTTCAGGAATAAAAAATGCATTTACATCATTAAGTTTTATATATTTGAAGACACCAAATTTCATCTCAAATATAATTTTATCTCATAGTACATCTGAACCGTTGAGGGTTAGGGGCCTGGTCAAGGGCCCAGCGGTGGCAACTTGGTCCAACAAACTAGGACCTTCTGATACATTGTCCCACACCTTAAGCACTGAGCTACCCCTGCCCATTATCTGAAGTATACACACTTTACAGAATCTCTGAAAGCCATGTTAACTTGTAAAGGATATAGCAAAATATTGGACCTTTAATTGTTACACAAGCAGACCTCAACACTGCTAATTATTTGATTACGTCTACAGTACTTCTTAGTGCCACTAGATGCCAGTGTCTCCTCATGCTTTATACTATAGAACGCTTCAAATATCCAAAATGTGAACCCTGGGACCTGCACAAGGCGTTTTCCGCTGCTATAATTCACCAAACCATGGATTAAATGCATTTTAATTTATTGAATAATGACAGGAGCATCATCACTGAATGCTGTAGTTATGCTGCTTAATATATGCAGGTATCACTGAGTAGAGACTTACTTGCTCAGCTTTCTTGGCCTCTGTGTCCTTGGTGAGGTAGGTACCTTCCAGCACAGAGCCGACAATGGTGAGCCCTTTACCTGCCTTCAGCTGCGTGGTTAAGGAGAGGAGACGAGGGTGTTTCACTTTTAGCTCTGAGTCCAGTTTCAGCAGTACCAGCAGCTGAGGTCTTAAACATAAGAGCAGAGAATAAACCTGATGTATAGCAAACAGTAGCTCTCGATGAGGTCCATCAGGTTTTTTATGGTGCTTTGAGGAGGCTAAAACAAGCCTAAGAACTGCAACGGTAGTCAAAAAGATTTTACTGTGTTCAATAAAAACTTATTCACAATACGCTCACACTGAACATCTTTTCAATGCATTTGAATAATCCCACTCTATTGTGAAAAAGCAGAAGAGTTTTCAGGTAAGGAACACCTCAATGAGTTTGCGGTACACCTTCTGCCTTTCTTGTTACTTTTATTAGGAAAAGAATCAAAAACTATCATCATCTAAACTGGTTATCACAGAGGTGTTTCCATCTTTTTTTACCTTTAGCTATAAGAAATAGAATTGCAGAAGAACATGATCGATGCATGAAGAACCAAGTTCATGGTGAAGCCTGAGCCTATTCATGGTGAAGCCTAAGCCTGAGCCTGAGGGAACAATGGATACATGGGTGCAGGAATATAATCCTGGGGCATTAATCATACACACTTGTTCTCATACCTGGGGCAATTTAGGATATCCAATCTGCCTGCCTGTATGTTTTTAGAATAGAGATTCCCGGGGAACTGTGAGAAAACCCGTACAAACATATAAAGAACATGTGAAATTCTGCCTAAGCAGAAATCTGAGCTCAGGATTAAATTCAGGTCCCTTTTAGCTAAGATACAGCAATGATGCACGCTATGTAACCATGCTGTCCTACAGTATATTATCAGACAAAGTTCCCTTAATTTTCAGTTTTTAGTAATGTGTACTATCCAGACTTATGTACTCATAACATTCCACACTGATACTCCTCATTCTCCTACTGTAATATCATTTTGTCAGTGTACTTACTATATAAACATGTAATAATCCTAAAGGTTTGGAAACGTACAGTAAAAGGTTAAATAATTTTGAGTTCAATAGTAATAATATTAGCGTTTTATTAAGAACTCATGCACAGGTCAGCAAATTTAATCTGACTGCAGCAAAGCACTGGCATCAAGCCACACAAAGAGGCTTAAGCAACAATGAGAGTGCAGAAAGGCCCTGGTTACATTTCAACACTTGAAGTTCTGCTCGCTCGGACAGATGGCACTACGGGTTCTTGTTTTCTTGGCATCGGATTACGGCAACCCTCGGATAGTTGGACAGAGAAGGAGAAAGAGATTTGGCCTCAATATTTTCAATAACAGTCTGCTCAGGGTTGGATGAATCGTAGGTCATCTATTCAGTGTGGGATTAACAATGTCTTGAGAAAAATCTAATTAATCAGTAATAGTTTTTGGATTATACTAGTGAGGAATGAGGACACCGTAATCCAAATAGCGGTGGAAAGAGAAATCAGATTAAATATGATCTCAGCATACAACCTTTAAAATATTATTTATAGAAACTAGAATTCTCACCTCCAGTTTTTAGTGTGTGGTGGTGCTTCCTCCAGGCGAATGAGAGCATAACGAGCTGCATTGAGTGACACGCCACGGATGCCATCGCCCCACTCCTTCTCTGCTCTGTGTACACATACAGGAGCCTGAGGTTAGTTAATAACTTTTAAAATTTCTTGATCACTTCCGTGGCACATAAAACCACTCAGAAAAGCAAATCAGCTTATACGCCTACATGTGAAGCACTGTTGATCCAGACATGCTGATCACACCTGTGCTTTCAGTACCATTCAGCTGAGCTTACCCTCTGTATTCGATGTATTTGTAGATACAGCCGGCAATGACCATAGCTACCAGGGCATAGTACCAAGAGGATATGAACATCAAGGCAAGACACAGGCTCATTCCTAGGAAAGAAAGTGTCCTGTTGGAAAAGAGAAAAACATGAGAGATTATCTTTAACTGAAAGAAATAATTGTTGTTATTCTGTTGGGGTTAAAACAGTCATCTATGAAGATATTTTTTTGTAATATTTAAAAATATTAGCAGTCTCTGTCAGTCTCCTTTAACTTCTTACAGCTAGGAAATCAACTAACTGTAAAAAATTGAAACCGGAAAAAAATCCTCTGTACAGATTTATTTCATGAGCATGATTATTAATTAACTATAAATACTGTATATTGGGCTCATTAATTATGTACACAATACAGCCAGGGAGATTTATATTCCTTAAATTTCCACTTATAGAATACCTAAGTTGAAATGAAAGTTAGATATCAAGCCATACATTAAGAGATGACAGAGCTAATTAGTGTTTGAGAAAATGATTAAAAGCCTACTAATAAACAAAGTAACTTGACTAATTATAAATCAGTATTCTGAACCACACCTTTACCGATCTATCTTTACAATATGAGCAGTACATGTCTTAAAACACCTTTAAACATTACATATGACACCTTTATCAACATAAACCATTGGTGAATTTTCCTGCTCATACACCTTTTATAATCCCAGAGTGGCGTGCAGGAGGGAATGGCACTACGGCCTAGTGTGACCCGATCATGAGTTAGTAATGGGATTTAACCAGCTGGCTGGAAAGAAAGGGGAGTAGCCAGAGACAAGGCCTCTTTCAACTCAAAGCAATGTCAGTAGGCACGTTGTGTACTTTTAGCCTTAAAGATTCTCTTCCTGGGCAGGGGAACTGCCCTGATACGTCATCAAGGAATAATCTGTGTATCCTTCGAGAGTGTGTCCTCTGAGGGATTTGAGACTCTAAGTGAAGTAGCTAATAAGAGCCAAGCTGGTTTCCATGGCTGGCAGCCATGATGATGAATGCTGTCAGAGGTCACTGACCCCTAGGAGCATAATTAGCTTTTGTTCACTTGCTTGACTTGGATAATCTAAACCTAATACCTGCACAGATAATGGACCAATCACAATAAAACATGAGTGAGGTCAGTTCGAGCTCACCAGTGATAATACTTAAAGCGAGGACGCCAGTTGGGTGTGCGCAGGAGGGTCTGAAGAGCACAGGCCAAATTCACAAACAGATAACACATCAAGAAGAACCTAGAAGACACACATACACAGCATCGGTCATAATTAGTCAAAAAACACAGCAGCTTTCATAAGCAACAAGGAAAACAAAGTAAAAATAGGTGAGCAGGAAGGAAAGAGGTTTTTAGTTTGAGGTTTGAGGTTTGAGGGTGTATTAAAGTTATTATCATCATTAAAGCTGGTGAGAGAGCGCGGTCAGGCGAGGGGACATGTGAATTAAATTAAATTGGGAAGAGAAAGAGAGATGAAGAAGCAAAGGTGTCCTAGTGAGACGAAATAACAGGAAATGAAGGACAAAAATGAAAAGGCATAAAAATGAATGAGAAGGCAGGAAAAATATGACTAATAGCAAGAACTATTATGGCACTATAAATGAACAAATGAGATAAAGAGTGATAGAAAAAGACAGCTCTACTCACATGGACAGGATGGGAGCCACAGCATCCAGCGAGGCGATGAGAATGCCGATTTCACAGATACCAGCAGTAAGCAGCAGCGCCCATGTAGGTTCTCCATTCGCTTTTCCATGCCCAAACACCTGAAAGCATGAACAGCATCATGAATATACACAGTACATAAAATATTACCTTTCCTTGTGAAAGTGAAGGAAAATAACTATTAAAATGATCTCAAACTCAGGGCACGAGGTAGGGTACACCATGGATGCACACACACCCAAACATACCCTATGAGCAATTTGGAAATGCCTATCAGCCTTTAACAAAGACTTTGGACTTTATGAGGAAACTGGAGTACCTGGAGGAAACCCACCAAACACAGGGAGAACATGCAAACTCCATCAGAGTACTCAGACCAGAGGTGAAATTAAAACCACTGACCCTGGAGGTGCGAGTCAACAGTGCTAACCACTAAGCCACTGTGCCACTAGCTGATAAACAGTTAAACATTAAACTTGGAGAAATAGTTTACATTTTTATAGCCTTCATTTACATGTGAAGCGATTTGAACTAACAAGGTTCAACTTCCCATTGGCCCTTTAAATGTCTGCAATACAAGTCTGTCATTATACAAGATAATTGTATATTGTCTTTAAAGGGGGAAAAAAACGAGCTGAGCTGCTCAATTTAACTCAAATTAGGCCGCCTCGCCAGATTAATTACTTGCCAATATTTCACACTAAAGATTTTTTTAGACTGTCATGTTTTATTTAATGTTATACAGAACTTTATGCTTTAGGTACATTTATATCTAAGTGATGCAAGGGCAAAACATAGACATGTAAGTTAAATATAATGTTTTCAGATGTAAAATTTGTAATAATGCTAATATAATTTACATAAAAACACTTTTATTATTATTATATGAACTAATTTGGAATTTCAAATGCATATTTTAAAAGAGTATAATAAAAAGAATCTTTGTTTTTGAAAAACGTTTTAAAGAACATGAAGGCCTTTGCGAACTCTTTGAGTGGCCTTTGATGTGAGCTAAGCCTATAAATAAAGGCTACCACCACACAGGAAGTTAAAATTACTCATAACTTCACATGAACCAGAAATATGTCAAGTATGCGTGTCAGTGTTACCTCTAAGAAAGGCACAATGCCATCTCGTGCGATGGCTTGCAGCAGCCGAGGGGCGCCGGTGAGACTCTGCAGCCCGGCTCCGCAGCAGGAGAAAAACGAGCCAATCACGATCACCCATGGAGACGGCCATGATAAAGTACCAATCACTAAATTCTTCTTTACTGAGTCCCCGAATCTGAGAAGAGACAAATATAAGAGACATGGGCTGAAAGTTCATGTATTCTTTTTATAATTATTATTTTATATTCAGAGCAGCCTGCACAGAAAAATTTTGAAGCTATTATTTGGAGGTACCGTCCAATACTTCTAATCACCTTTACTGCTTTAAAACTGTATGTAATTCTTTAAAGAATACATAAACTTTTTACCTTTTAAATAAATTCTTGCCAATTCTAGTTGCCATACCACATTACTTTTTGTTCGGCTTTTATAATTTCATGTATTTGCTTTGTGCTATTGGGAATTTTAAAAGAGAATTTAAATCCAGCTGCACTCATTGCATACCACTGTGATTTAATCTCTAGCTTTTTTAAAAAGCATAGTTTTAGATTTTTGCTCTGTGTCATTATTTATTTATAAACAATATAAAAAGTACTCACTTGTCTCGGAGGACCACTCCTTCAATGCAAGCACCGAAGAGCACCACACAAGAGAGGTCTAAATTATAAAGTTAAGAGAATTTTCAAAAAAGTAAGTTAAACTTATAATAACAATACAGATAAACATTAATAATAAAAAAAAATGATATAATCGGCAGCCTGGTGGCTTAGTGGTAAGCACTGTAGCCTTGCACCTCCGGGGGTTTGATTCCCGCTTCTGTGTGCATGGAGTTTGCAAGTTTTCCCTGTGCTTGGTGGGTTTCCTCCAGGTACTCCGGTTTCCTCCCACAGTCCAAAGACTTGCAGATTAGGCTAACTGAAGTTCCCAAATCACCTGTAGTGTGTGAATAAGTGTGTGTGCCCTGCGATGGATTGGCACACTGTCCAGGGTGTACCCCCACCTTTTTTTACTTTTTTTACAAAAGTAAAAAAAAAAAAAAACCTTGATAAGGTCATTAGGAAAGACTTAATAAGAAAGAAGACAAC
>JAOVVB010000046.1:11923025-11934783 GCA_028570985.1 Heterobranchus longifilis
CATAGGGATGACATAAGGATACAGATGAAGGTGGTAGTTGCTATGGCGAGAATGGTTCCTATGGGAATGGACCTCTGTGCATCCCGCAAGTCTCCAGAGCGGTTAGATCCAGCCATGATACCTGCAAAAAACACAGGTAATTAAAATCAGGAAACATCTGCTTTGGAAATGGTTTAAAAAAAAAAAAAATTCAAAATGGGTTGCTGAAACTTCTTGTTTTTATCAAAATTCATTTTTTTTTTTTCATACACTGTATGATTTAAGTAAGTATGGCGTATGTGTTTTCCATCAGAGCTGATAGGAGCGCTGTTGTGTTATAGCCAGCAGGCATGAGGCCTCTGGGGGGGAAAAAAAAAACTGGCCCCAGTTCTTTCCAGCTGAAGTGAACAGATAAGCATGATCTCCATGCTGTCTCTCTGACTGTCTATGTGTGTTTAGATAGAGCTCAAGCCACTATGCAAGAACAGAGATTAAACACAAGTGGAACAAACAGAACTAGTAATAACCTGCTTTCACTGAAAATCGTTGTCCTGGAGGACCCCCTGCCTTGCAGATTTTAGTGTTTTCTTTATTCCACCACAACCACTTAAATTTAGAAGATTGTTACTTGGTTAATTAGTTAAATCAGAGAGTGCCCTTACCCGTGACCGAAGGAAAATAGATGCCAACGAGTAGAGTGAAGTAGGTGGCAATGTCAGTGAGTACATAGGGTAAAGACGTGACCGGAGTAGCATCAGATGTTGCCACTGACTCCATCTTTTTCTCCACCAGCACTGCAGCAGGGCTGTAGCTCGACCACATGTTCTCTGCACAGACAGAAAGCATTATAAATTAATGCCGCGGTAAGATTTATAATTGTTACAATGCACTGCCCAACTTGCATTTGGGAACATAACATAGACTTTTAACAAAGTGGGGTTTTGTCTAGAGAAAGGGAATTGAAAGTTCAACTGCGGCACAAGAGCATCATGGGCATTTTGATAGCCAGTATCTGATTACAAATAGAACTGATAAACAAATAGTATATTTTATATATAAAATATGTTCATGGTCTCTTAAAGTGTGATGTGCCAAATAGTTGGTGTGACGTGCCAAATAGCTATATACAGTAGTTTCATCAAAACCTGAATTTTGTTTTATTTGTCTCTTTGACTGAAAATCAGCTGAAGCAGAATTCTACTGGTTTTCCCAGACCACCATACAACTACTGAGAAGTTATTTAGGTCCAAGGCTACTGTAAGCAATTAAACACTGACGTGGGCTTTAATATGAATACACTCTACATTTACAGAGGGTGCAAATTTTTTTAAACATTCATTACTTTATATAAACAAAACTGGTGGGTAAAAACAGGCATGCATTCTGCTAAGGCAGGTTAATGCCAGTTTGTATACTCTTAATAATTATAGCAATCCCTCTGCTAAACATAAGAGTATGTAATGAGCAAATAATTAAAATTATAAGTAAGATTAAAATGATCCTGTCCATGAGATGCGTTGTATACCAGTTATTGCCCCTCACCTGAGATGATGTCACTGGTGAGGCCAGGAATACCCTGCACTTCTGTCACATTGTTTTCCATGAAATACTCATTGCAGGTAGCATTGAGATAAGGAGTGTCACAAAATAGAGACCACAGCTTTGTGGGCACAGTAACGTTGTTGACGATCTCGGTCTTCAAACACTTGTCAAAGTCTTGGTTTTGGAGTGTGCGGTTTCCCAGCAAGCAGACCCTTTGGAGAGGAATCGGAAGAACAGGGTTTTAAGCAAATATGAATGGTGTGTTCGAGTGAAAAAAGAAGCAAGAAATATTATCAGCTGTTACAGAATATTTTGTGCATGGTTGATTTGAGTTACACGAATGTTAAAAAGAACAAAGGCCAAAATATTATATTAAAATTGTTTTGGTTATATCAGTGTGAAGATCGTATGGTTTTCCAAACAACTTCAACTTCACCTCCGATAGTTTTGTCACAATGAATAAATCAGTGTATAGTTATTTTTGTGGTAACATAAGTACACAATTTAGTATCAGTAATATGTTAGTTAAAAAATAATAATATTAATAAATGACACAGACTGATATATTTCAAGTATTTATTTATTTATTTTTTGATGATTATGGGTTATAGCTAAAAAAAAAAAAAAAAAAATTCAGTAGCTCAGAAAATGTTAATATTACTTAAGATGAATTAAAAAAGATTTTTAGCACAGAAATGCTAAAAACAATTAAAATAACTCATGCTTTGATTGTGATTTTGTAGCGACACTGACAGCAAACTGGAACAAGAAGATTTTTAATTTCCAAAGTTTGTTGCCAATCATAAAACATAAAATACAATACAAAACCTTTACTTTATCATCGTTCTCGTCTAACAGTTTCAGTTTTACTTTGGCGGTTGATAACAGGCAAATTATCATAGTACAGGTATTTACATATGGATATATGTCAGTGGCCATAATAATTACAAAAATAACAATTAAAAGTTATAATACAGCTTAATAATCCTGATTAGAAAGCTGGCTGTAGTGGACACACCCTGATATAGCACACACTACAGGTTTCCCCACTCATTTGTATCTCTTGTCACTTGTATAGGTTGTGATCATGCATCTATTTTAATTTCTACAGTTTAGTACAGAAAGTTTTGTTCAGTGTGTGTTGTGAGCCGAGTAAATACAGTCTAGCTTTTTAACTAATGATAGGGGATATTCTCGATTAATTTGGTTACTTCAATTTAATAGAAACAGGCATAATGTCAATTCAGAAATATGGAATTTGTACAGGGATGAAGAGTCAAATGAACAAGTTTATTTAAAATATATTTCAGCACATCATCCTAAGCAATAATTCGCCAGTCAGAATTATGTAATTTCCAACTTTGGCACATTCGACAGACGAAGTAGGAAATTTCCTGAAACTGCTAGGCAGCCAACTCAGATGTGTGATTAGAGATTTTTTTTTCTCAAACAGTAAATTGTCTAGCCATTTTTTACATTTAAAAAATAAACATGTCTGTCTATATGTTGATTAATCTAAAGCTAATACTTGTATATACAGTATAATCCAATTAAAGGTAAGAAGGTACTTGTTTATTTCTCATGCAGTATGAGTTGACATCACTGGGGAAAAACCCACAGGTAGGAATACAACCCCAAGTTGACTTGTGGCAGTGGTATTTTATATCACTGTTGATAGTAGTGCAAAAATAATAACCATGCCATTGCCAAAACCAAATAGTGCAAATAATATTTTTTAAAAAATAGGCCTACACTTACCTGTACATATCCCTTATTTAAAAGAACCATGATCCGCACTATATATATATATATATGAATGGCATTTATCTCATTTTGCGGTCAAATTGAACTGTTAATATAGTTAACAGTTAATATAGTTTAACATTATACTTATTAGTATGGCGTTGTATATCTGTATTATTACAGTACATGTTTGAATTATGTACTGTACAATCTAACCTACTACAAAAATGAGACCTAATTCATTATTCACAAAAGATGTTTTTATTCCCAGCTTTCAAAGTAACCTAAAGTAACCTAAACATTCACTCATTTTCACTCAGTTTTCAGCAAATTTCATAAATAGCAGCTCACCTGTTTTCTCTGTTCAAAAAAATCTTATGTCCAAGAAAATAAACAGCAAAGTGTGTACTAAACTGTAGGCCATGTCTAATTACATTATAATAGAAATCTACTTACATTATGAACTAACTTTCATCAAAATAACAGGCTAAAATGGGTCAGTTTCACATCCTGGGTTTAAATTCTTATTTCTAAACCTTTCCAATCAGACATCAGAAATGCATTTAAAGAGACTAAAGAGAGCATGTGTTATTGCATTATTGTGTACAATATATATTAACATATAAGGCATCTTGGATTCGACTAGGTTAATATCATTCATACCGCAGCACTGTTAAATTCTCAAGTCTGATTGAAAGTGTTAATTAACTTTCTTTAACAGAAGTTCTGACAGCTGAATGGCTGCAAGGCAAATAAAGAGTTTATAATTAATGTGCTCATACTAATGTGTTATCCTTTCTAGTCACAGTCACTGTAGTTCACAGGCATTTGGTGGAAAATGTGTCACATAATCCAAGACTTATAATAAATAAATTAAAACATGCTATTCGACAAAGAAGTATATATAGCCATCGATATGGTGGTTAATTTACGAATGGCTTCTTGTTCTCACACACTGAGTGTGAGCACAAGAAGTCAGAAAGTTTTCCACCACAGGAGTCCACAGAATAGGAGACTTCCTGGTTTCTCAGTAACAGGAAAACCTGAATATTTTCCCATAACACTACACCCTGTTGTGCTTTAGTGCTTGCATAATTACAGGAAATGTAATTTACTAAGTCTACCTTTAATAAACCCACAGAGCTTGCCAAAATGTCTCTACCATGTTAGCAACATCCTGTCCTTAGAATTAAGAAATTAGAATTAAAAATACCAGTCACTTGCATAACCAGTTTTTCAAGCCAAACAAAAGGAAAACAACAAGAGCTACTGACGGCAAATAAAGATAGCATTTTGTCACTCACGGAAAGACAGGTGGCTCGAAGATGGTCTTGATGACTCCAGCATAGATGGCCAGAATAGAGAGGATAACACAGGCCAGGAAGACCAGCGCTAACTTATTGACATACTTCACTCCCACAAACACCACCAGCGCCATCAGGGTTAGGCAGCAGGTGCCGTACACTCGCATGTTGTTCAGCATGGCCGCTGCTTCTAACTCCTTCTCCTCTGCTTTAAAGATGGCAGCATTGGGCACTATGTAGGACTGGATTACAAACAATGAACAATTAAAATGTCAACCTGATCTGGCCAGTAATTTAGTTAAGCTGCATGTAGACAAAGGTTCTCACATGTTGAGGACTTTATGCAAATCCAGTTTGACTATTTTTTTATGATTTTCATGGTAAAGGACAAGATTGGAGAAAATATTATTATAACTCTAGAGGTCATGATGCTTTTATTTGTAACTGGGACTGAATGGCTGGCTGCTCTTCCCTCTTGTAGGTGTTTGGCTGTGCTCTATAATTACAGGTCGACATGATGATTGGCTGGCAGCAGGGGAGTTGCCCATATAAAAAAGACTTAGGGGGCACATTTTATAATAGTACCTTTTACGTTTCCAGAATTTCCTTGAGTAGAACCAGCCAGATCAACCTGATCTGTTCGCTCGCACTTCAGCTGGGGTACATTATGGTAGATTGTCTGGCTGGAAGCTGACAGTTGTCTTGTAACTCATATGTTTAGTAGTAACCACATGTAGGAGTATGGTGAAGCTACTAAACATCCTAAAACTAATTCAAATCTTTTACTGTATATAATTGTAAACAAATTATTTTTTTCTGTTTTTTTTTTAAAATTATTTTTACTTTACTAAAGTATTTGAACTGGTTCATATGTTATTCCCTTTTCGTTTCATAAGTAAACCCAATTATGGTGGTAAAACCTGCTATCTGAGGAGTTTTGGAAACCAGAACGATCCTGGATTAGGATATACTGTACTTTAATCAAATGCATTTACACAGAACTCACCAGAAGGATCTCAATAGTACCAAGGATGTACATGGCTCCAGCAAATGTGGTGCCCAAATAGAAACACAGTCCTACGGCACCTCCAAATTCTGGACCCAGTGACCTAGAGATCATGTAATAGGATCCACCAGCTATGATGAGAAAAAGAGAGAAGATGAGAAAAAGAGAGAAGGGAAAATACTAATCAGAACCATTTGCTCTGTAAGGTTCTTAAACATGTGGTCCATATCTTTACTAAATAAAAAGACATTAGACATAGTGATGACTAGGAAAATAATGCACCTGGAACTACTCCATTTGTAGCAATGGCACTCATAGATATGGCTGTGAGCATTGTCTGAAAAACAAAAGACAGAAAACTTTTTTTAAAAAATGAAAGCGTGTAAACCCACAAGAGACAAAGAACTGATTTAAATATAATTGAGTCTGACTCGGAAATAGTACATTAAAGGTATAATCAGCAACTGTGGTAAATTTGAAGCGAATTGTTTTGAAAGCTTAAATCCTTACAAATACAATTCTTCTCTTCTGTATTTCTTTCAAAGCCACACCTCAAACCACATGTAAATATTTAGAAAAACCCCAAATTTTTCATGTCCCAGAATTGACCTCATGATGTCCTGGTAATGAGGTTTGTGCTGTTTCTGAATCCTGGTCTAAAACCCTTTTTTTTAAATAAAATAAAAAATTGGGCTCAGATTACAGTCTTAAACACCTTTTCAGGAAGTAAAGCTTTCTGAAATGCATCTATGTACATACATACATACATTTCAGAAATGAAATGTATATACAGACACACACACACACACACACACACTGTATGCAGACCTTTTTTAAATTAAAGCTACAAAGATGTGAATAAAACTTCACCAGATGTTATTAAACCTTTTTTTTTTGTTGTAAAAGCTGAGTCACAGATGTGCAACTATTTCCTTCTTTTTAGAGGATTTTTCTATCACTATTACATAACGCACCTGTGTGTTCTAGTTTCCCTGAACTAACTTGGACAAGCAATCAGTACAAATCCCTTCAGCTGCTTCAGTCGCAGTCATAGTCTAAAATCTGCCCTAAAGCCACTTACGGGTCCATTACCTCAAACAGGAACTTAGTAATGAACGATTCTGTGATCTCAGGCAAACACTGTGAGGAGTGATAATTAATGAGGAGTGACAATAATCTGTCTAATTTATTCATAGACTCTGTTATGATCATTCAAATAACAACTGCAGGATACAAAATGCCCACTGCAAGTGCATTTTAATGGTTTTCCTGAGAGCCACCATAAGCAAACTATTAAAGCCACGACTGCAAGATTTAACGGCAGGCACAAAGACATAAATGCAACATGAATCAGTCAACTACAACATAGTACTTTACGTCATACATTGTGACAACAAGGCAAGCGGGGCAATGTAATTGACTTTCGACCCTTTTTTTGAGAGTTATTTTATTAACAATTTTTAAAATCAAGTGCTAAATAAGATGTGATGTAATTAGAGTTTTATATTCCTGTGTTTAAATCAAATGTATTTACTGTAATTATATGACATTTTGTGACCTAGAAAAGTCAAAACACCGCATAGAAGCAACTTAATATATGTATTTTTGGTAAATAAGCATTCCCCCAAAAGTTGCTATCTGGATATTGACACAAAGACAGGAACCGCACTGCCTCTCTTATAAATAAGCATTCCCTTAAAAAAGACGACTGATCCCATTGTCTGCTCTGCGATATAAATATACACCTGTGTCGGAGTCCCAGGCACCGAAGATTACACACCAGGTTGCCAAGAGGCATAAAATGTTAGAGCTCTGCTTGACCAGAAATGCAGACTGAACTTCCATCTACTGCACATGTTTTCTCAATTCAGCTTCGCTTTACTTTGATTTACTCATTGTCACTGTAATATATACAATGTAATATACAAGTAATGTGTCTAGTTGCCTAAAATGAATAAAACATTTATTAAGCAATATGGAACATCTAATTTTAGCCCCTTTTTCTAGAATTCACATGGGGTTTTCAAATTTATCAAGGCACTTAAAAGAGCAAACTGTATACTTACACAACAGCAGCACATAGATACAATGATAAAGGCCTCCAGGATCCCTGCAGTTCCAACAATCCAGGTCATTCGCAGAAACAGGATGACCCCCAGGATATTCTGAAGGCAGGGCAGATAGACTCCCATGAATGTCCCCATCTGTGGACTCTTCTGTGTAAGGTAGAAGCACAAAATACAAAGTCTTTTCACACTCTTCATAAAATAAACTATGATAACAGAATAGAAACTTTAAAGTGGTATTCATACTGTGAGTATTGCATTAATACTGTAAGTTTGGAAAATGACTAAATCCTGATGTTATAATGCAACTTTGAAAGTATTGTGAAACTATTTTGCACTTCTGCATTATTATCACAGATTATAATTTACGATATATGAAGTAACTATTTCTTTATTGTATAGAGTGATGGAAAAAGACAGAAAATCAGAATCACTAGTAATAATAACTTGACCTGATGTGGAACGATCATTACTCAGCTATAGTATAACCAGTAATCAAATTCACGGCTCTTATTCATTCTAAAATCTACGGTAAGTTTGTGAGAAGCAATTTGCAACGTCACGACCTTTTGCAAGGTCATTTCTCTGTATGTTTGAAGCAGAAGCAGTGCCAGTCTTAGTATAAAACTCAACAAGGCAACGAACCTCATCACTGTAACCATGAGGCAGTGAGCCAGATTGGTGGCATTGCCTAACGACCATTTAGAAATTTCAACAATAACACACAAATTAGGATGTTACTTTGAAGATGAAGGTTAATATTGTGCTGTTCCTCTCAGATATATGTACAAGTAAAAAGAAAAACGTAAAGCAGACTAAACATATATAATTTAACAGTCGTTAAACGTTGTAAATAAGCATAAACTATCATTTGAATTATGATTACAAATTGCGATGTATGGATCTCTATTCAGGATTTTTTTTTTTTATTGCAATTTTTTATAGGAGAAACAAGATCCACATTTACACAAGCCTGTGCCTCAAGTGTGCCAAAGCATACACAAACCGAATAGGGAGAAACTAAAGAGTTTGTTTTTAGTGTACACCTAGCCTGAAGACAAAAACACTTTCTTATTTTCCATTTCACTGAAGGGCAAAGACTGAAAACAAAGACTTACAGTTTAAATGCAAAACCGTATACATTTTAAACAATAGGTACATTTAATTTAAATTTGCTTCTGAATTCAAACACACTTCTGAATCACAAAATGACCGCTTCTGAAAGTGTGGTACTTACTTTGACAGGTTTTTTCTTTGCTCCCTCCTCCTCATCGGCCTCCTCGTGCTCCCGGACCCCCTGTGTAAGGTTGGTGTAATTGGCCAGTTTGCTGAGAAGCGATGACACCATTGGGTTGCTATCCATCTCTTCCTACAAAATGCAAAATGTGGACAAAAAAAGGCATCAATCAATGGCTGCACATTATGTGCCAAATATACTCGCACTTAGGTGAAATTAATAGCTGGAGGCCTGATAGTAACTTGTTCAAAATCAAAAGACATGTAAGGATAAGACAACACAATAAAATTGTCAACACAACACCTTTGGAATTTCCTTCATAACCAATAAAGAACACAAGTAAGTAAGTATGTATGTACGTACAGTATGTATGTATGTATGTATCTATCTATCTATCCATCTATCTATCCATCTATCTATCTGTCTATCTATCTATCCATCAGGGACGGTGGTGGCTCAGTGTTTTAAAGGCTTTGAGTTACTGATCAGAAGGTGTTTCGAGCCCCAGCTCCACCAGGTTGTTGCTGTTGGACCCTTAACCTCGTCTTCTCCAGTACAGTGTCCATTAATACAGGTAACAAGTGGAGGACAGAGGAGCCTCTTAAAGAAGAAGTTACAGGTCTGTGAGAGCCAGAAATCTTGCTTGTTTGTAGGCGACCAAATACTTATTTTACAGAGGAATTTACCAATTAATTCATTAAAAATCCTACAATGTGATTTTCTGGATTCTTATTTTGTCTCAAATATTCTAAATATTTGAATACTAAATTTTTTTTACAAAATCTTTCCTTAAGTATATATACACATTCTTTTGCCTGACTCTGACTCTCTCTCCCTCTCTCTCTCTCTCTCTATATATATATATATATAAAATTATTATTTTATATATATATATATATATTTTTTTTACTATTTGATTCTAGACTATCTGTACTGTGCAATGACAAAGTTGAATCAAACCCCTATCTTTTTTTTGAGACTCACTCAGATATTCTTTGATGTACTCTTTTTTTTATTATTATTTTCAAATTCATATACATCACAGATCCTACAGGTGGAAGCTACTCAAAAATTGACAGGCAACACAACGTCCTGTGTGGGAGGAGTGAGTTGTTTACTAAGTTTCGTTTCTTCATAATTGTTACAAAATCTAAAACCAAAAATAATCTGGATATTTATAAAATCGTGATACTAAGAGAATCGATACAAATCGAATTGGAACAGGTATCCTGACATCATCATATAGGCTGGTCCCCTGTGATTCCTGTCCCTACTTATTTGTTGGTACACAATGAATTTATCATAAACACATCAGAAATAGGAGAGAAAGTTACCATCTACGCCGTTGTATGAAGCAGACACCTCCTGCACATCCTTTTTTGACCTCATGGGGGCCCAAGTGCCATCTTCCTTGAACTGAATCTCATCACAATCTACACAGCTGTTCAGGATCTCCATAAACAAACTACACACACAGAAACAGACACAGATTGAGTAGTGGTTATAAACAGCTGCTATTTCTTCCACTCTTGTTTTATGCCTCTATTATACTTTGTTCCTGTTGTTGTCAATAACGTACAGCTGGATTAGGATAGATAAAATGTGACAAAATGTTTTACACAGAGGAAGAAACAAGTAACAAGTGTAAGAGTCGTGCTGTTTTTTTTCCGGCTCTCTGTTTTGAAAGATAATTTTATTCCATCATTTATATTCATGCTTCATGCCATTGCTTTGGAAACCATGAAATATAAATAATCGTCATGGCAATAAATCAATGACGAATCAAGACAGATTATAAACTTGGTTTTGGAAGTATGCTGGTATTAAGGGTCTTGTTACGTATTATAATAATCAGACTTTGATGGTGCAGGTGCTGTGAGTAGACCAACCCGTCGATGATGAGGTGCTCGTACGGTGCCTTCTTGTCACAGACAGGACACACCCAGGTGGGCTTCTTTTCGTTCATTTGGATGTAGAGTGTGGCGTCGAAACACTGCAGGTGGGTACACGTCAACGATCTGCACGGGATCATTAGCCGCATCTTTCCCAGCTATAAGCACACACACACACACAAACAGACAGACATTGAGGCGAAACACACATCTTAGATAGCCTTGTGCATGCATACACAAACTTTTGCAGACAAACTAAACAAGAGAAACATCAGCTCCACCCAAAAGACACACACACACACCTATTGGAAAGTATTTGTGGCGAGATAAAGATTAATGTGGGACGATTCGCCTGCATGAAACACTGTTTTACAGATCTCACTTGCATGCGTCTTTTTAAAACAGCGTGTTATTTTGACCTAAAAGCAAACCAGGCTTTTCAAAACAGTGGTGTGAAATTTAAGCCCGCAGGTCTGATAAAGTTCTGGGATATAATGCTGCAAGCCCAGACTTGTAAAGTACTTATTAGAAGGGCGTGTATCACATTGTTTCTGTGTACGTGTGTGTGTAGGCTTACCGGGCAGAGCAAAGACACTCGCAAACTGGTGGTGGCAATTTCACTGTCAGGATCTGCTGTTAGCTTCTCTTTGACTGCAGAATACAGGAAAGATTAAGGATGAGAATCAGAAAATGACTCAAAGTCTAAAAATTTTAATACAATACACTCTGTATTATATTGAGCTACCCCTCATTTCTTCATATTTTGCTTACAAAGAGCCAGACTTTATTGTATTTTTAAAGTAGTTGTGAGGAATAGTTCTCCAGGCTTCATGGAGGACTTTTTTTCTCCCCTCTTTTTGTCAGTCTTGTCCCTGAACCTGAGCAGTTTCAGAGGAATGTTTTTTTTAAGCATTAAAATCTCCAACTTAATGCATGAACCAGTGAGAAATAGGTGCAGATGATGACAGACGATCAGGCCGGTGATTAGT
>JAOVVB010000046.1:11937035-11968999 GCA_028570985.1 Heterobranchus longifilis
CAGGTAACAAGTGGAGGACAGAGGAGCCTCTTAAAGAAGAAGTTACAGGTCTGTGAGAGCCAGAAATCTTGCTTGTTGATAGGTGACCCAATACTTATTTTCCCGAGGAATTTACCAATTAATTACACTACACACTACACTGTGAATTTCTGTTTTTTTTTTCTTATTTTGTCTCACATAGTTGAGGTATAACTATGATGAAAATTGCAGGTCTCTCTCATCTTTTTAAGTGAGAGAACTTGCACAATTGGTGGCTGACTAAATATTTTTTGGCTCCACTGTATAATGGCTGACGCTGCGCTATGACCTTCAAAAAGCACTTCTAAAAGCTGGGATATGCGAAGAATAAAGAATTGATGTATACACACTGATGAATATGTGATGAATAAATACTATCCTATTGTTTCATAATTCACACAAACAATATTGTAAATGTAAGCATGTATTAATAATCTAGCACATTTTAACACTTTATGAAAAATTTCCAAATTGACATTATTAGCTTAGACAGAAACAGTCGGAGTACCTCAAACAGTGCCATGTTTTTGCCATCATAGAGGCTGCCCCTGTCATTGTCTGAGTTGATGAAAGGACTGCTTTCCTTGGGGTTTCCATCACCTGAGACAAAAGGAAAACAGGACTTTGTACTTACAAATTATACTCTTATAACATTGAAAGGTATCTTTGCAATCTCAAGATGAACATTTCTATGTAAAAGCGTCAACATAATATACAATATTGTGCACACCCCTCATTTCTTCAGATTTTTTTCCCCAAACAGCCTTTCTTGTATTTTTTAATGTAGCGTTGAGGAATAGTTCTCCATTTTTTCTGAAGGACTTTTTTGGCTCTCATTTTTAGCAAGTGTTTGTCTCTCATTTTCAGTCCAGTCCCTGTGCCTGACCAGTTTCAGAGAAATCCTTTTTGTTTGTTGAGCCATACAGTGAATTTTGAATGATTCTACCATAAAACCACATCTAACTTAAGGCATGAAAACGTCAGAAACAGGTGCTGATGATGAGGCCAGTGATTAGTATACTGGTGATGCTGAATGCTGAGTGGTTGGAAAAGACGAGAGGGAAAATGAGGTTGCTGCAGAGGTTGTTACATAAACAACCACTTTTTATTGGTATTTTTATGTACTTTGCATCCTGTCACAATAAAACATCTGTTTCTATTTCTATAATTTAATCTACATAATTTAATTTAGTTTAATATGAAGAAATGAGGGGTGGCTCATGCCTTTTGTACAGTATTGTGTATTACCAGATAAGTTCATGGTACAGTATGTCTAGACATGTGCCATACATTTAATTTTATAACACAGTGCTTGCTTTGTCATCACTTATCAGGTTAATTAAAGAGACTAGAACACAGACAAACTGAAATTGCATGATAATCAATAAATGCCATAACAAAACAGAGACCATAACATTAGTAAAAACATATTTTAATGTGAAGCCCATTATGACACGTCAAATGGTTGAGCATTAAAAAGTAAGTGTTTTTGCCATTCCTGTCAGGTTAAAAAATGAATAACTGCTAAATGCATTTCTTACAGAAACACAACATGGTTTAAGTGTAATAAAACCTCTAATTTTGCTGCAGCTTTTTCTTTTTCTTTTTTTGCATTTTGTAAACTTTAACAATTGTGTCCAGATTTATGCAAACAACACACAAGCTGTGATATGAGTCAACCACTTATAAGTCATTTACTAGCATCATTCCAACTGCATGTCAGTAATGATAATTATTTTAAAATTTCTGCCTCTACAAATATTAACAGAGGGAAAAAAAGACCTTTAATAAAATCTTCATAATTATTTCAACAATAGTCCTGTTACTATGCATAATCTATTACAGAGTCAATGTTTTGGGTGCAATAAAATGTTCTAGTTATGATTCTAGCAATGTTATTTTGTAAAGCTTCCAGTTTTAATTCTGGATATGGCAACTTGGATATTGTTGCAATATGGTTATTCTCAACAAACAGAGCATATTTAAAGGATCTTGGTCACTGTAGCATACTTCCTGTACATCATCAAAAGAAAGAAATAAAGACGTGCATAACATGCAAGTTATATGGAGACCTGGAGTCAGACAGATGATAAGAAACAACTGAGCATTTTCTGCTTAGACAGAAGCGCTCCAGCGAGACACAGGAAATATTACCATATAAGAATGAGGAAGTGCAAAGATGGTTGTTTTAACACATAGAACAAAGGCAGATATAAGAGATAGAGGCTTGGAAAAGTTCACAGAATATCAGAAAAGCTTAAATCAATCCATCCATCCATCTTCCTACTAGATATGCGGTAGTGTGCTTGTAATCCAAAGCACTAATAGTGCACTCATCAATGCAAATTTCCCCTTAAGAAATAATGGAAACTCAGATGATTTGTTCCACAACCCAAAAATATTCATGTGTGTGTGTGTGTGTGCACATGTGTCTCTGTAGGCAAACTCGAATCTTTAACAAGGAACCTCTCTAATTATGACACTTGCTGTTGATTCCATTTGAGGATTTCACAGAAATGTGACATTGAATTGTCGTTAAACAGATTCATCTCCTGCACTGCCTTTTTCTTCATGGAGGCCGTTGTTGCACTACAGTTACTAAAGAGCAGAACAGTCACTACACTTGGACACAAAATTAAAAAAATGCTTTATGTGTGCGAACACACACGTGGTCACAATGTTATAGTAAACAGTACAGCCGTGCACAGATGTTGACTATACGAATGACGCACACGAACTGAGACTGAGGAAACGTTTACCCATAATCCCACAGCGCGCGCGAGAGAGAAGAATCATTGGGTCAGTTGTGATCACGTGACACTCGGCAGACAAAGGGCACGCGTATTATTCGTATTTCAAGACCTCGCTTGTTCATCAAGGTAAAATGTATTTAAAAATTTTGCTCGCCTTGCAAAAGACTAAGTTACTCGCAAACTCGTTCAAAAATAATAATCATGAAATAAAAATATAAGAATGGGGTCCATTTACTAACTCATGTTTAATTCAGTTGTTAAGCTTTGAATAAAGCTAGGTGATAAGGTATAGAGTCATGACAATGTTTTTTAAAGGTTCAAAGTCTTAAAATTGTAAAAAATAAAATAAAATAATATATATATATATTGAATAGGGATGTTTATAAAATCGTGATACTTATAGAATCACAATGTAAATCAAATCAGCACCTAGGTGTTGTGATAATGTCATATCGGGTGCTCAATGGTTATTCCTATCCCTACTACATGTTGTATATGAGAGTAAGAAATAATGTACTGTATGTATATATTCATCTGAAGCTTTACTATAGTACCACAGGAAACATGGCCCTTCTGTTCTACCAGACTAGGTACGACTCAAAGAGTCAAGCTCGTTTACACTATTGTTTGAATTATTTACAACTACACCCTCTTTATTTTGTCTCTTGTTGTTTCACAGACTAAACAACTACACACATTTCTCCATGCATGGACAACAATGTATAACTAAAGAAGGAAAATGCAATGCCTAAGCAGTGGAACTGCCAACAAAATCCTGAGTACACTGAGCACAGTCCAATCATCCAGGCAGACCCTGCCACATTGATTTTCCTATAATTGGAATGTAAAGGTGATCGATGCTGTCCCTCTGGCTCTATGGGTCATCCAACCCAGCACCGATGATGCCCTAAACTTCAGCCTACCATTTGCTGTTGTGGATTTAACCACTGCATTGCTCATGTGCATATAAATATAAATCCAACTCCAACTCGCAGGATCATAAACAGGGATAGGCAAAACTTTCGAAGAGCAAACAGAGTATGACAGGTAAAGCCAAAATCCAAAGAACAGAGAACAGCAGAGTGTCAAAATATCCAAAAGATCCAAACAAAAGAAAACTAAGACTTGGCAAACTGAGCAAATACTTTGCAATGAGCATGAGTTCAGTGTCTGTTTATTTAGTGTGACTGATTAGAAACAGGTGTGCATGATTAGAAGGTGAGTGTGAACATGACTGTGTAGTGCAGTAATGGAAATCGTGGTCCACGGTGGACATTATTGCCTGCACAAATTTTGTCTCATAGATAAAAATGTCAAAGTCACCATGTGACTACACTTCCACACTTATCTTGCTGTTCAGACTATTTATTTACGTTGATGTCTATCATGATCATTTAAAAAAAATCTTCATGTCTCCTTCGGAATAAACCTTCTTATCTAGATAGTTAATAATAAACCTTGTAATTAAGTTCTTAATGATGTCATAAAGTTTATGGCACATGCTTGTTTATTAGAACGCTGTAAAAAAACAGGATCTAAGCATTCATGCATGTTGTTATTAGAGAAGGTAACTTGATTAGTAAAGACACTACAGGGACAAAGTGATGATGTCCTATTCCAAAGGAAGATCCAGATGAAACTAAAATCATCAGAAAGCATGATTAAATTCTTTAAGTGGAGGGGAAAAAAGAGCAACAATAATGTGAGGGAGAAGAAATGCACCTGAAATATGAACAGGGCTTAGAGAAACGTTGTAATATTTAAGCATCAATTTAAGCAATCACTTTGACACGGAACATGCTAGCAACCGGCATACAGTCTCTGTTTGTAAGGAAATTTAACTAAAATAATAAATTAATTTATTGCTCAAGACAAGTCTAATTCTGGCTCCAGTCATTGTTGCTCCAGTATTGGTAGAAGAGGTGATATGCCCTGTGATACATACATGATAATTAGCAGTACACAGTATAAAATCTGATCAGTGTATGCAATTGTTATAAAATACTGATAATAGCCATGATTTCTCAAAACATACTGCCAAAATATTTTAAACTTAATTTAATTCAATCTTATTTACTGTACATAGTGCTGGTTCAGAAGTGACGCTATCACAAAGCAGCTTTATAGAAATATAAATGACAATGCAATAATAGTCAGCACACTGTCGTAGGGTCTGGGTTTGATTCCCGCCTTGGGGTCTAGTGTGCATGCAGCTTAGGCTACCTGGCGTTCCCAAATTGCTTACAATGTGTGAATGTGCATGCGAATGTTGACCAGAGGTCCTACCACAGTTGTAAAAATGGTAATAAATACAATGGATACAATGGTTGCTTTTGGCCTCCATGATCCCTACAGAGGACTACAGAGGTTCCTAGATTGATGGATGGATGGAATACAAAAATAATCTAAATGCAACATTTTATATCATAAAAATACCTAATAAAAACGTAAAAACTAATCCCAAAGGACGAGCCAAAAGAAACGCCCTGAGACAACATAAAATCTTGAGAAGAACCAGACTAAAAAAGGGAGCCCATCCTCATCTGGGTGTCACCAGATAGTGTGATTGTAAATCATTTCTCTTCCCTTATTCACACCAACTGCAGTCCTAAGCTCTCTTCATAATTTTTTTCTGGATGCCCTAGCAATGAAAATCCCATCAAGAGTGACAAACAGAGTGATGAAGTATAAAAATTCACACAGTTCAGGTTAGTGGACAGACAGTGGTTTATTATCTATTCCCATGATTGCCTGTGCAAGGGATCATACATCAACAACAAACTTTAATCTATGTCAGTATAGATTTAAGGTTCTTACTATTGCTGAGTCTTCAGCATCTGGATTTATGAAAAGTACTTAAACCTAACATAATTAACTGTCTATCATTAGAGCCATCTTGAAACAAAAGCTCATTATAATTACACACTTTATGTGATGCTTGACTTTGTTTCTGTAACTTTCATGAACTGGATGTTAGTGAGAGCTAGTTAAACAGCTAGTATGCTACTAAAGAAAATTTGGAAAAGATAGTGAAAGCAGAGGTGTCTCACTTACAAGAGAGTAAATGACTGTATCTGTCTGTAAATCTGTAAATCATCTGTAAATCTGTAAATCATCTGTAAATGACTGTATACATGACTGTATCTGTATATGTAATTTGATTTAAATACAAAGTTGGCATGACCTAAATCAGAGGCACTAGAAAACACTGGACAAAACCTGGAGGTAGAAATGGCGGCGTTGTCAGCATGGTCTGTGGATTCAGCCTCTGAAAGTTCAGCAAACTCAGCTACGTCACTCGAGTTCAACTAGAAATCTGCAAGGACATTTTTGTTAAACCTGCTGTCTTTTTTCAGTGCACTTTCTCAGATACCTAAGATTACTGCTAGCTACATCCATGCAAATAGACGTCAACTGCAGCCAGAATGCAGCCAGAGATGTACATCTACTCAGCTATATAACATTTAAAAATTATATCTGTTCTTTGTCCATCTTTATTATACCATATAGCTCAATTCGCAAGAGATATGTTCCACTTTCATTTACCAGGAAGAGGACAATGACCCAGTTTACTGACCTGTTTGCATCATTGCCCGCATCACACTCACTTACACAAAGCCTTAATAACGATTAAATAGTGAGTCTCATCTGGCCATGGATGGAGCTCTGTGCAAAACCAGCCAAATAAGATGATTTAAAATAAATAGGAAAGACCATTAATAGATATCTGAACTTCTGAACTCAGGGGCTTCTGAAGGGATCAAAATCCTCAGTAAGGACTGCGAGCCTGTTAGTCACACTAGAACGACAACCGTTAGTATCAGGCATAGCATTGGCTGCATTCATCCCTACACAGACTCCTAACTAACCAGTGTAAGTGACTGTAATCTTAATATCACTCACTTACTCACTCACTCATCATCTATACCGCTTTATCCTGTATATAGTCATATGGGGCCTGGAGCCTATCCCAGGAGGAGGCTTAGGGCACGAGGCGGGGTACACCCTGGACAGGGTGCCAATCCATCACAGGGATTATACAGGGAACACACACATACACTATATCTCAATATCATGATTGCAAATATGATGCTTGATTACTTCAGTAGCACAAACTTACTAAGATCATCACAACTTTACACTATAAAATCTAGGACGTTATTGACAGCATTCAAGACCCAAATATTGTTTGTTATTACACTAGGAAGGCTTGGTGTGTTTGAGGGGGTTTCAGATTTTTATATTGCATAATCCAGATTTCTATCAAAATATTGTTTAAGAACAACATGGCGAAGGTTAAAAAAAACTATACTAGTTCCTTATCTAGTGTTGAGATGAAGCAAAGAATCTTACAAACATTACACTCTAATTATTTGGAGCTCTAATTATTTGGAACAACTTAGAAAGACTTTTGTTACCCCTGATACATTCTCACTCACTTGTTCGGTATTTACCATCTATAATTTAATTAGAGCAACATACGATAAAGGAGACACTAGATTAAGGAGTTAAGAAGTTTGCTTTTTCCTCACTGCTAACACACATAACACAAATTTGTCACTTTGAAAAAACTGGAGGATACTTCCTTTTTAATCAGTGTTTAAATCTACGACAGTTTTCTTTAAACACCTCCTGGAACTCTGTTGAAATTTCAATGATATGATAAACACCAACTACAAACATCTTCACTCAGAGCATCAACTTGCCAGTTCTGGTACAACTTGCCAGTTCAAGGATGGATCTCAGTGTGGGCTTCTACTGCTGTTGTAGGCCACCCACCTTAAGCTTCAGCATATTGTTCATTCTGAGATTCTTTTCTGTTCATCATGGTTGCTTATTTGAGTTATCATAGACATTCTGCCAGCTCAAACAATGTTGGCCTTCAAGAGCATCCACTCACAACTTTCCAGTCCACTCCACTCACAACACTCAGCTTTCCACTCACAACTCTGACACTCGCTGGATTTTTTTCCTGCAGTTTCTTAAATACAGTACTCAAACCTGGCACCAATACCAAGTCAAAGTCATGGCGATCCAGTTTTTCTCCCATTATGCCATTATTATATATTCTTTTTTTATATATAAAAGTTAACTGATTAAGCTTTTGTTGCTGTTAAATTGTTATTTATGTTCTTGATCTGTATCTGCACGCTCTTATTAACTGTGCTCCTGCCACATTATTGGTAGACTGGATAACGGCATGAATGTGCAGGGGTATAGATGTAAGCAATGGAAAAGGCTGAAGGTTTCTTTATAAATCCTGCAGTTCTAAGAGTCACCAGCATATACAGTAGTAGTCAGGGTAACTGCATCCACACCTTTCCTATGTCAACCTACAGTAGACACCTCTCTATATAAAACAACGTATGTCGGTATTCTTGCTAATTAAAAAAGAGCATAACCAGAGATGACGAAATGAAATCTAATGAGCATTGACTTTAATCACCTCTTTAGACATGTCCACACAATGCTATCTGATTTAAAGCTGTGCTTGATTTACAGGAGCTGCACTGTTCTCGTTTCTGCTGTATTTGCTGGGGGTTGCACCAGTCTCAATGATGAATGACTGCAGGTGTACCTGAGGTAGAGCGCAGTGAAGTCCTTGAGCTGGCCCATTGCTTGACCCATTACAATAGCCATAGTACTCTGAGAAAGAGAGACTGCAGAAAGAGATCATTTTGTACTGTTTTCTTTTTCTTCAGCATTACAACTGGATTCTTTAAAATCCATATTACCCTCCCAGAGTATAGGTATCTAAAACATGTCGGGAATGAACATCACTGAATACAGATAACCGGCCAGCGCTCACAACAAGATATTCCAATCAGGTCTCAAACCAATAAGCCTGTAACTACCAGTAAAAGTCTGAATGAAAACGTGTAAATCAAAGATCGTTAGTGATGAAAGAGCACCTTTTACTTTGTTACTGAGTATGCGGTCTATTTATACCTGCTCAGCTCTAACTCTAAGCTGCCTAACATATACCTAAGCTAGGTTTCCCCTAAAAATACCAGGACCAGAAGCTATAGAGAAGGATGCACTTCATTACTTTAACCCAACAAATAAATTACAATGCTAAATGCAGTATTACCAGCTAAGGGTAAGGATAAATCATGTAAAGGAATATGACCAGCCTTAAATATCGGGAAACATATCCCAAATGAAGGGGCTATCAACTACAAGTGAAAAATATAGCTGAGTCAAACATATTGTCCAGCCTGACTTTTTAGGAACCATTGAAATTATTCAACCAAACAGCATAGAGTGACCCCAGACACTTACCCTGGCGTCGGGAGCTCTCTCCCTGCTCCATGCTTGATGGAGAGGAGAGGGATGTGCTGTGAGAGTGGCAGCGTTCAGGTTCCCTAAGCCTGAGCTCAGGAAGGTTATATGCTAATCCCTGCTCTGATGATCAGCTACTGTCACACGGCCAACCTGATGCCAGTGACACATCAGATGCTGATCCCTGAGCATCGGCACTAACAGAGAGGGAGGAGCTCAAGGATAGATGAGGGAGAGAGAGAGAGAGAGAGAGAAAGAGAGAGAAAATGTGCAAGCTTAAAAAAAGAGAGATGCACTGCTGTTCACTTACTGTAGCTGAGAGAACTGTCTCAGTACACACCAAGGCTCTAAACAGCACGAGAGAATGGACATCAAGGGGGAAAACAAAAAATTCTGTATATAATGCAAAAAAAAAGAAAGAAAATGAAACCGCTTTCTTAATGCAATCTATGCAAATCGTCCAATGATTAGGTCTGGGAACTTCCTTTACAGAGGATTTCACATGTGGTTATGCGATAAGTGATCACGTTATGGGAAAATAACTCTGCATTTCTGTTTTCTGGTGTTAAAAGTTATGTGGTTACACGCCGCAAAGCCTGATCAGTGGTCATTAACCACCTCTTC
The DNA here is from genome assembly GCA_028570985.1 of Heterobranchus longifilis. Classification (NCBI taxonomy): domain Eukaryota; kingdom Metazoa; phylum Chordata; class Actinopteri; order Siluriformes; family Clariidae; genus Heterobranchus; species Heterobranchus longifilis. Next base: position 11,946,713 of record JAOVVB010000046.1, read on the forward strand.
ATCAGCATGTGAACAGAGCAATAATCACTTAACAAGATTGGCAAAATCCTCTCCTTTTTATAAAACACACAGGCCTAGAGTGTAGGCAGAGGAACCACCTGAAGGATATCTATAAGCAGAATTTGTCTTTTTTTATGCTTATATTATAAATAAAAAGAGTCAAATAAATAATCAAAATTTATCTTCTCAAATAAATCGTCTTAAATAAATCTTAAACAAGACTTCAAATGAAAAAAGGCAGCATTTAATATAACATATCATCACTCAACCAAGGTTCAAGGCACAAATATGAGGGGCGTCAAAAGTCAAACTGGGACTTGTTAAAAAACTTCTTGTGAATGAAGGTGTAAAGGCAATTGACATTTACAGAAGACTTCAAGTGGTCATGAGACTTTTAGTAAAACATTTGAAAGGTGCAAACATTTTAAAGAAGGTACGTCGGTAAATGATGATCCTGGCCTTTAAAACGTTTAGAATCTATGCACATTACAGGAACTCAGCTGCAAGTTATTGCCACATCCCCTGTACAGTCCTGACCTCACTTCTTTTCCACATCTTTGAGCCATTAAAGGAGTTCCTGGGAGGCCGGCATTTAAGATGTGAAGCAGTGATTAGCTTATCGTGAAAACTTTCTACTTTGATGGTATCCAAGCACAAACAAAACTCTAGGATAATTGCATTAGTGACACTACAGCTATCTGGATGACTGGATGAGTTGTACATTTCTTTGAAGGGTGCTCTAAGTAAAATTAGCATAACGTCTTTCTTTTTATGACTATATGACAAGATTTATATTTGAAGATAAATGTTATATTTTTAAAACGTTTGCCATGTTTATTGATGTCATGTAAACGCTTTGAACTCGGAAGTGAAATTTTACGTAGCAAACGTAAATGAACGGAGGAAGCAGAGGAACACACAGCGACATGTCCCTGAGAGGTAATAGGAAATATAGGAGGTTCATGGAATTTACTATACAGTTAAAAGGATTTACCGCAAAGAGGTTTGGGAAGCCCTACCACTTTGCTGTAAAGAGAGACATATTTCACAATCAACAGGCAATCAGTAATACAAAATGACCTAAACATGAAATACTAAATCCAGTCAAGCTCTTTCAAGTAAGCAAAATCCAAATGTAATGTGCTTTACATCAACGTAATGCATTAAGTTACTTTGTATATAATATCTTAGATAAACACTAGACTGATTTGTTTCTTGAGACAATTTTGATGACATTTTAATGAATCATGGCCATTAAAAAAATCTCTAAGATAATATAGTGAAGGATATTTATCATATTGTTGACCAACAATCTCAAGTTAATCAACAAATGATAACTGTTGTACTTTTTATACATGCGCATGGGCAGAGGTGTAATGAACACAAAGAATAAATGTGTGAAAATATTACGTTTAATTTCCCTCAAGAAGTCAATAACACAAAACAGGACATCACAAGAATGATGAGATTAAAACACCAGTATTGATCAGCAGATTAGTGGTGTGCCATTAATAACATTTCCGTGCCACAGCGCATCCTAAATCCTGACAGCAAAGTATATTTACTGCGTGTGTCAAAAAAATAAACTGACAGAACGAACATTTTAAAAGTCCTGGCGATTTCCAATGCAATCCATAACATGTACTTTTCCATTCGAGAACAAAAAAAAGTGTGTTTGAGTGTGTGTGTGTGTGTGTGCATCTGTGCAGGGAGGCAAAAGTAGCAATTACAGTAGCAATTATGTTTTGGCCATGAAACAGTCTGTCTCAGAAGCCTTAAATGACAGCAGGTTTAAAGTCAAGAGTGAGTTTGGTTGAATATGGATAATGTTAGCATGCAAAAACTGTGAACGTTGAGAACTGACATGAAATGAAACACAACAATGATGCTGTATCCACCAGAGGGCATCACTGACAACCAAAAGCAGGGTCGGCCTTCTCCAGATTTACAGTAGGTTCATGTCTTAGTGTTTTAAAAGAATTGAGCTGCTTTCGAAAAAGCATGGGGAAAGTTAGTGTAAAGATCTGAAAACTAAACAAAGTTCCAGAGTGCCTAATGAACAGCAGGCACCAGGTGTTTTCCCGTTGCCTTGGTGAAGGCGAATCCAGCTGGCGAGTTCGCTTCATCAGCAACAAAAGTACTTTGAAAAAAAAAAATGCTCCTTACAGATGTAGTAGAGCAGTGAATCAGCAAACAGCAACTAAAGAGGGGAAAAAATAAAAAAACTTCTGCAAACATGCTGCTTGCTGTATAGACACTACACTGTTTACATATGAGCAAGTCTGGACACTTTAACTGTTTTATAGATACTATAGTACAGTAGGTGTTACTTCAGACATAGACACTTCAGTTTAATTAATGCGAATTTTACTAGTATAGTGCTTTAAAAAAAAGAACACAAATTTCTTGACTGTAACAAAGAAGCTTGAATGAAATATAAATTACAAACGTATAAATTTATCCCTAAGGAGCAAGCCAGGGGTTGACAGATAAAAAGAAAAACTACCTGAGACAACATGAGGAAGAAGCTCTCAAAAAGAATTCGATTCCATCTGGGTTGTATCTGAATATACTGTACAATTACTAATAATAATTTTCTAAAACTATAACAGTGTTATATAAGTACACTGGTATAACAAGTAAATTACTTGTCATGTTAAAACTAAGTCTAGTTTGTTATCAACTGTGCACTTGTGGAGATTTGAGTGCAAACAGTTTATAGCAATTGCAGTCCAAAGCCACCTTCATCGTCGTTACTCCTAGCTACTTGACAATCTTTAGTCAATTAATGCAGAATTTGTTTAGGTTTTTCTTTCCCCCCCCATGACCTCAACGCTGAGAACAAAAAGGAGTAGGAGACAACGTACTACATTACTACTCGTTTTTCCTGATCTGTTTCACTGCAATTTACTTACCCTAAAATGGCTAAAAAAACAGGCCTGACACAACAACGTATGATTTTATAAGGAAGTATTTAGTGACTGGGCGGTGTGATGTGGCATGACACAAAGCATTACTGGTTAAAAGTGCCTCCCTCATACCACAATAATTTTCTTTTTTATGAACAATTTTTAAGTTGTGAACGAATTGCATTTTTTGTGTTAGAATCATTTAAAGATATATTTATGGTTATGCAATGTCTGCGAAACATCTTCCAGATGTACTTCCAGTTATTCCTTCTCTTTCTTGCAGCCAAAAAAAAAGGCAGTCTGTTGCAAAAACCTGAAAGTCCTTTCAGGCCTGAACACTTCACCACTGTTAAAAAACCTGAAGTTGTAGCTTTACCTATAGTGTTATAAATGTCTCCATACATAAAACCTTCTCATATTGACAATTATGTACATGTAAAAACAAATTTATTGAACCATTAGCTTTACTATGAACCTAATGGTTAATCCCATGCAGCTCAGATTTGACCAATAAATTCCACATTCATATATTTGTATATACAGTATACTGTATATCCTGACCAGCCACAACATTACAAATGTAAAACATTTGTTTTGCCGTGACAGCTTTCCCTTTGTCCCTTTGTTTTGCTGTGACAGCTCCGGCCCCTCGGGACATGACTGCACAAGATCTCAGGCTGTGTGCTGTGGTTTCTGGGTGGGGCAGTTGGCAATAGATCTTTTGGGTGCTAGGTGTTGTGGGGTGGGGCCTCCGCCGATCGGACTTGTTTGTCTACCACATTCCATGGATGCTCAGTCGTATTGAGAGCTGGGAAATTAGGAGGCCGGATCAACAACCTTAAACTCTTTGCCAAGTTCTGATACATTTACATATAAGCGTTTGGCAAATGCTCTTATTTAGAGCAACTTACAACAGTGCTTTGAAGTTTCCATAGTTGGATATATCCTTAGACTGGTTTACTAGGTTACTAACTAGACGCATCATCAGTCAAACAGTGTTGGAAGGTTTTGTTTTTTTAACCACCTGCAACCCCCTGGGTTAACCCCAGTTTCTAAGAAATAGGTATTATGATACCTGATACATGATACAGTACCTTTCTATCATGGCCAGAATTGACTTTTTTCAGCAATTTGGACCAGACGGGCTGGCTTTGAGCATCCCAGATTCTATCACCAGTTTATTGGCAATCAGTGATATTCAATTCACCTGGGTTGGTGTTCATGTAACGGCTGATCCGTGTAAGTATGATGTGTATACAAATTGTAGTATAGTCAGATATAATTTCATTACCAAAAGACTAATATTAAATTTATAAAAGACTTTTCATTCATTATTTTATTCATTCCGTAAGCTGCTTTAGTTAGACAGGATTGCAGTGTCCCATACACAATGTGAATGGGATGCCAGGCGATTGCAAACAGGACACTCAAGGATCCAATTTTAGTCAAATTCCAAATCCAGCTATTTCTCTAATGTGTCCAGATAAGCATAACTGGCCTACCCCTTTACTGGACTGTCAATAAGCCAACCACAGCCGTCTCTGTGCATATGCATATAAAACAGTATAGTGCTCTAGTGTATCTAGCTGCCTTTGACATCACATTAACAGCTGTTCGAAATGAATGTGTGTGTGTGTGTGTTTGCTCTGTAGTCTTCCTCTAATGCTGTTGCCTGCACACACAAGTTCATAAATCTCAGGGCACTTCTTTTCTCAATGTGTTTATCATTAAACCTAATGTCATGTTAACGAGAAAAACAAGATGAATTGCGCTGTGTTAGATTTCACCCAACCCACGCTGCTCCAAATCAGCTCAATGTTTTCTTTTTTATTTATACAGTACATACAGTTTTCCAGATCTCCAAGCTTACAATAGATTCTCGACCGCAGTGTCCTCTAATCCCCTCCCCCAGGTCTTACAGATTCAATCTTCTTCTAATTAAAAAAAGCTTGGCCTCAGTACACTCCTAGACACCGGCTCCTAAAAATTTATGGGCTTATGAGCTCTCAAATGATCTAATAAATTGTGTTCTTTATCATGTCCACCTTTCCTCTTCATAAATAAGAGCAAGTGTTGTAGACCATGAGGAATTGATCATACCTCCTGTGTTGCAGGGCCAGGACTTCATTACAGTCTTACATGGATTTATGTTGGAGGGATCAGGGTGCTTCTTTCTAAAAAATTAGAGAATCAGAACCTTTTTCTAAAGGATAATTTCAGTTAACAGCCTTAAAGTCAGAGCTTTTATGGAAAGTTGCTAGATGCTTGATTTTGCCAATATGGATGCATAGCATTTTATTCCTCAGATTTAAAAACTCTGAATTATGTGGTACCAGTTGAACCCAAAAAATGTTCAAACTTTGTGCTGAATGTCATTTTTATACTAGTGGTTTTGTCAAAAAAAAAAAGCTTAATGCTGGAGAGGCTTAATCCTTCTGATCCTTCCTCTGTAAAACAAGTTTTGCCAGATATTCTTAACTGATTGAGTATATATTTGCCTCCTCATTTAATTTTATCACTTTGGAACATGGACAATATCATGGGCATTAACACTGCTGCTGACACACATCACTTCAAATCATACTGATGCTGTCATACTCACACCATATTTTTACCCTTCTATATTTTTTACTTTTTTTTATATTTCTCAGTTTAAAATTATACCTTGCACATTCTGTGATTTCTTTTTTAATTATATTAATTGTATTCTATTCTTTTTTGTGACTTATATAAATTTGTATATTCCATCTCAAATTGTTAAATTTGTATTTTTGTTTCATTATTATATAGTTTTTTTTACTTTTATCATTATTCTAACTTTATTCTGGGCTAATTTTCCTTATATTGCAGAGAAATCTTTCAATTCTATTTCCATTTTAGGTCACGGACCGTGGTATTAGCATTTCACTGCATATAATACCGTGCATGGTTGTGTACATTGAATTTGAATTTATTATTTGTGTCTTTGTTTGTAATCATGTAATCTTTTCCCTGACATTTAAGAACTCAATTAACTCTCTAATGCATCATCTAATTCTGTAAATCCTCATCTAAATATAAGTTGTAAATAATTTGCGATATTACCAATTCTATTTAAAACATTTAAAATATCAATATATAAAATTTACAGGAGATCAAGTGTGTTCCCATGACCAAGAGAGCTCCCATGATGATGAAAATATTCAAAGCCAAACATACCAGGTTAAAGAGAGAGGGGAGTGGGAGAGGCTATAGATTTTTAAAGCATGTTTGTAATTGGACTGAACACAGACCCTTGCCTGATAACTGTTCAGTGGCTAAGGCCACGGTCAGACCGTAGATGAAGAGCACATGGCAAATACACAAATGCCTTATCCAAGTGGCCCTTGAGCAAATACACATTAGGAAAGAGAAATCTGGCAGTACACATCCCTTCGTTTGGGAGGGCATTAATAATTCCTTTATTATTCCAGATGAAAAATTGTTTGCAATTTGATTAAGACAAGAAGAGGCCTCAAAGGGAAAGGGGTTAGGAGAAAGCAGAGCAGAATTAAACTGAAAAAAAAACAACAACTGACGAATATATTAAATATTCCACTTCCCAACTATAGTTTCAGTAACTAAAGGCTCGTAATATTAACGAACATCTGATTTAAAACCCCATGATGCACTATGCCCAAGCCTCTAAGTACCATCCAAACTGCAACTCATCTTCCCCTGCTTTATTACAATTCCAGGCAAGTGATTTTACCAACAGTGCCCTAGAGCCTTAACTGCCTAAGCCACCACTCCCAAGATTTTACCAACAGTAACTGGCACAAAGCAGTGTCGTGATAGAAAAGACAAGATGAAGAAAAAACTTTCAGAGTAGATGTTTCTAGGGACAACTGGCAATCTGCATGGATTGATTGGGTATGCTTTTTATTAACACTTGAATATCGAGCAGCACGAATCTGCGCAGGAAACACAACATTGGCCAATAAGCAATAAAAAAAAAGATAATAATAATTATGTGGATGTCCTGCTGGTGTGTGTCACATGTGCTTTCATGTCTATGGTATTTCTTTCCATGTGTGACCCATTGCTTTTTTTGTTCAGTCATGTTTATATTGTTGGTTAAAATGACATCAAATGAATCTCATTACAATGCCTATGTTGTGCTGAAAAAAACATATCATTTTCAGAATGAACCAAAAAATAATAATAATGAAGGCTCCTGAGTTTTGCATGAAAATAGAAAGAAGCAAGTATGACAAAGTTACCAGAAGAACTCATATTCTCCAGCACACTCAGCAAAACCTAACAGCTGTATTACTTATACAACTGCACAAATCTGTACCTAACATTACTGATTATTTTCAAGCAAAGAAGGTGGAACTTAAAATATAGCCTCAGGTAGAATTTGTGAAGTTTTATAAGGAAATTTGCTGCTTAGTTTTGCTGAACATTTTGCAGAACCAGCCACAGTCGCACCTGCTGCTTTTTTCATGCATGCAAAACCCAGGAGCTTTCTTTCTTTTCTTTTTGTCTAAAAAGTGGCATTTTACATAATATACATAATAGGTTCTTTTCTGGCCTACAGATATTTTTCTGTAAGATTTTGCTATTATTTTGCTGGAATACTAATTTTTGGAAATCAAAAATGTTTTTTTGTACTGATTTAATAATAAATACTTAAAAATGAACAAGGTTTGTGTATAAAATGACCTTAAGAAAAGACTTTTGCACAGTACTCTGTATGTGTGTAAACATTAGAATTATTTTACTCTACACCTTCCTTAACACAATGAAAACAGTAAAGCCCAGTAGACAAGGTGAGGATTGAAGCCTGTACTGATGGACCTGCCTCTACACAAAATGTTTAATTCACAGATGACTGCAAAAGTTTGCATACCTTTGGGACACAATGTTTTTTTTTCGGTGATTTTATTTTCAATTTAGTGTATGTTCAGCCAGCACAAATCCTCGTAGAATATATGCTAACATAAAATAAAATGCACTAAGAATCAGTCATGTCAGTTCATATCAAGTTTACAGTATAACTCAATTTGTGAACATAACAATAAATTTCGAATAAGTTTCTGACCAGCTTTTGCTTTCATGACTACACTATTGAATCCATTCGAATCAATTTAAGAAATAGATTAAACCCATTTTACATATTTTATATTCAATTATAACTCTTACAGATGTCTTTTTAAAAATATGTGGCTTTTTTTTGTCCTTCTTTCTGTCTTGTTAAAGGGCACGCATGTTTTGTTTATTTATTTTTTTTAATGCAGATGCATTATACAAAGACTTCCATCTTTATATGTATCGATTTTAACACAGATACTATGGGTTAATTTACTTAAAACCTATCTATATTAACCGTACTTGATATATTTTTCTTGTGTAATAGCTTTTTGTTTTTATGCCAACAGCCCCACCAGCAGCTACAGTACGTAATATCACGCATTCCTTAATGCCACTCAACCATACCATAAAGTGCCATTACTGCTGTATTGTCAGTAGCACGCAAGCCAAAGGCAGAGCTGCTATATCTAATTATGTCATATCAGGTTTTTCATACCTTGTGTGTGAGTGTGTGTGTGTGTGTGTGTTTGCACATGTGCATGTAAAAGAACCAAAAAGGTATCCTATTTGGTTACTCAGGATAATTTTAGGGTTAAATTAAGCTGTAGGCAAAATCTCAGAAGGTCACCGGCAAGTAATACAAGCAGGTGTATGTGTGTGTAAGTGTGCACGTGTGTGTGCGTCTTTGTGATTTGTTGATTTATTTCATTTCAACTACTACCTTTATACACTTTGTTACATTTTTCTTTAACTATTATTATTATTTACTGCATTACTATATGTATATACATACATATATACATACATATATACTATACATATGTATATATGTTACAAATACATATAAACATAAAAGAATTATACATATAAACAAATAAAAAACTTTATCCATAAGCATTTTTAATAAAATTTTTAACCTTTATGCACTAAAATAGGTTGTTAAATGATCATTTTTAGTTCTACATAGATTAATTCCAAATACTGGAATTCATCATTCCTTTTGCAACCTAACCACAAGTCAAATTAATGCAATGGTTCATACTGTTCATTGTGGATTTGCTTTCACTCATGGACGGAATATATATATTGGTTAATTTGATTTATTCTTGAAGAAAAACTGTTATCACCAGTCTCTCTTATCTCGCTTTTGAAGGTAATAAGTCAAAACTTTCACCCTGTCATTTTACTGAGAAACAAGCAAACACAAAGTACTCTGAAGTCGTTGTCATGGGGAAAATGTACCGACTCTTAGTGTTTGTGTAACCAGTTTATTAGATTATGTACCAAGAATCCCTATTAAAAAAATTGCTAGGATAGTATGGCCTGTGATTTGAATTACAGTGAGCAACTAATCAGATTCACGCACTGAAAAGTACTGTGTTGTAAATAATGTTACTTTACAAAATCTTACTGTAAATCATTATCGAGTAAAGCATGTTGTTGCCATGAGGGTAGCTGCAATACTTGACCAATAACTCGCAGCTGAAATGACATACAGTTTAAAAGCTTGCCCGGAAGGGGGAAGTATGTATAATGAAGTGACATGCAAACAAGTTGTTGAACAATACTTTTGCAACTTGACTGCTATACGGCTGAAAACAAGCATTTCTTAATGTCGTCCTCTGCAAAGATGCAGCCATGGGAGAATTTAGGATGCTACAGGCTTTCTACAGGCACAACAAAAAGGCTTCTGTTTAGGTCCTATTATAGTCCCAAGTCTTATTATAGTTCAAAAAAAAAAAAAAACACACACTCACACAAATGAGTCAAACTGCCACGCTGCATGCACACACATGCCAAAAGGTGATGGACTTGTACTGTATAGCAGTGAACCCTTATCCCACTTTCAATGATGAGAACAGCCCAGCATGCTCAGGCAATAATTTATTGCCTGGAAATTTAAAGTTCTGCAAACGTTCCCAGTGCAGAGGCCTCCCTTTTTCTTTTTTTTTTTGATTGCGAAATGCTACAGTACATGTTATGGCAGTGCACAATCTGATATCCTTTCAGTGAACGGCAAGCCGAACTAAAAGCAATACTTAGAAGACTGAAAATTAAAACATTGATAGTTGGTTTAGGTCCAGGAATGTCCTGTACTGTTCTATTATCAGTAACTCCCACAAATTAAAAAAAAAAGAAAAAAAAGATTGGAATCCCACAGCATAAAGGACAAGTAAGGGAAAAGGGTTGTGTTGAGGCCACAGCTAGTGCTCCATATATGGGGTTTAAATCAGATTCCCCAAAAACAAAGCCTAAATTTATGATTAAAAATCAGGTTGAACATTTTCAATAACATAGTGATAACATAAAAAATTCCACATAAACAGTCACCTGAGCTTAGAAACAAACCAGGAAACTGGATTCAAAGTTATGCTTTAATAGATAATATTTAGGCCAAGCTGTTAATCTTAATTTAGACCTGGCCAAAAATAAGACTTTTTCCGATGTCGGTGGTTTCTAGGCATGTTTCGGAGTGTGCAATCAAGATGACAGTGGCACTATGTTTTAAAAGTTACATTCCTGCTCACTCCCACAATTATTATATATGCGTATAACTTCCTTTTACATTTTCTAACTAGATGTTCCCGCGACTTAGTTCACGTAGAATTTAATTGCTCACTCATAAGTGTGTTTTTAAAAAATGTACAGTGCCATCTGTTTTCGTGAAGTGATCGGAATGAAGGTGCGAGATCGCGTATATTAAGTACATTTCAATTGAACACTCATAAGCATGTATTTAAAACTGTACAGCACCATCTGTTGAATTTTGAAAAAAAACTAATGATTTTTCCAAAGTCGATTTTTTTTATGATATAAGGGCTTTATCTATTTATAAGGGCATTTTCCTTTTAAATTTAAAATTAGCATATCTTCTCTTCTCGTGGGCCGATTACAATGAAACAAAACCTATATGTTACCTCAAGCTTGGTCGAATACACCCAATGCACTTATCCCAGTGTTTCACTAGCGCTTGGTTACCATCAAGGTCAGTACTGTGCATGAGGCAATAACTTCCAACTCCTTACAGTTCCTGCATAGTGCAAGTGGTGTGCATGAATGACTGTGTTTGCAGATCCTACAGAGAGATGCTCTCATCTGCAAGTTGGCCACAAGTTATCTATCGATTTCCAAGGATCAAGTGTTCGACACGCTGAATGTTCACTCCACTAGGATTTCATCACTGATGAAAGTACTGCCTTCTTTAAAATGTTTGCACCATTCAAATGTTTTGCTGCAGCCGAGAGTCTCCTCACTGTACTATGTTTGAAGTCTTTTGTAAATGTCGACCAGTTTTACATCTTCATTCATGACAAACTTTATCAATAGTCCCAATTTGACTTGAAAGCCCCTCATATTTCATATTTCGTAATAGTTGGTTTGATTTTCCAAAATATAAAGAAATTTACTAAAGATGAATGACTACATGCAGTGATTGTGTTGCTCAGCACCATAAAAGCATCCAGTACATTCCCATGTTAATAAATATAGGCTTTTTGTCTCATGAGCTTTTAATCTGACTTCTAACTCCTATCTGCATGAAAGTAAAAACTGCTTGTTCCTGGGACTCTTTTTGTACCTCTAGTGTGCAGTGATTGGCAGACATATACCTTTATACCAGCAATTACTGCACATATTGGACCTGTTCACTGGTGGATTAATAATTCAACAGCTAATGTTAACTGAAACACTTTTCCAGCACTATTCCGTCAGTGACATTAGTTATTTATTGTTTCATTCTGATGGTGTTCATTATTCACTGTTTTAAGTGACAGTATCACATATCAGTTTGTGTGTCTGCAGTATATTGGCTGTGAGATTATTGTACTTCCTCTTCCTCCTCAACAAAGGACACACTAACACACTTTTTCCTGGCACGAGCGACTGTCCAAACCTCTCTCTGTACATGGCATGCAACGGCCAGAACTAATTACAGACGTTTTCCTATTATATTTTTTGAATGAGTTATATGGCATGTTAAATATCTCCTATAAAAAAAGACATAATCAAAAATAGGTGATGCACTGAATTATTATTATTATTATTATTATTAATAGTAGTAGTAGTCGTAGTTGTAGTAGTAATAATAATAATAATAATAATAATCCGCCTCATGCGCTAAGGCTCCAGGCCCCTCGCAACCCTGTATATAGGATAAAGTGATATATGCGGTGAGAGTGAATGAATTATAAGGATCCTATCCTGGGAACACTAAACTTGAAGTAGGAACACACCCTGGATAACATGCAACTCCATTAAACAGCACCATGCACACCTAGTCAAGCTACTTCAGATGGCAGGGAACCTGCAAGCGGTTGACTTTGTGAAAAAGGCTAAACAGATAGTTACAGTACTCGAGTTCAGGATCGAACCGGTGACCCTTTTGCTGCGAGACTTTTACGCTACCCAGGGCGCAGCTTTAATATCAGTAATGTCACATTTCCATTAACACGATGTGGTGAAATATCGAGTGGGAAATATGATTGCAGATTTGTCACTGTGAATGATAACAGTTGAGTAAATCATCAACAAAACTTCCCAGAATGAGGAACATGGCACTGGTTACTTTCTGCCGTTTTTTCCTTTATCAGACAAATAAATTAAATATATGTAAACTGAAATTTTTAGTTAGCAGGATTTTGCTTAATGTAAACTACAGTATATGAATAAAGTTAAAATAAGTAAGTAAAAAAAAAAAACTACTTGAAAATCCTGCAACAAATTTATATAGCCTCAGCAGGAGTTAGCTTAAGTTAAAATGTTAATTTAAGAAAAACAGATATAATTATAAAAAAAAAAAAAGATGTGTATTGCAAGTGTATGTTTAAGCTTCTCCAAAATGTATGTGTTTAGGTGTCATACTTTTGACTATGCACAGAAAATATCCACTGGCAGACTTGCATCCACGTCTGCTGACCTTCTAGAACATGAATTTGAAAACTGTGTAACATATTAAACTGAGGCGTATAGTGATATAAGCGTGCACCTGAGATAAATCATGCAGTTTATAGACTTGAATGGAAGCAGAAATGTGAGGGTGTGTTCTGTGCATCACCTGCCAATGATCCCAAGACCTGTGTTTATATTGATACTTATAACATATTCTTAAATCTTTGTCCTAGTACACATTGATAAGGTTATAAATAAACCCCACTGGACAGGTTAGACAGCTACAGGTGTCCTTTTAACTCTCACACACTCTTGAACACTTTAGGACAGGTCACTCGGAAAACACAGCAGACTGACTTGGGACATGAGGTCAATCATAATAAGGGGAAATTCAAGTGTATACAAACACTCACAGAAGCAAACTGTGCTTAACGGAAAAGCAGAAACAAGCATTGAGCACGCAAAGCAGTAACAGTTAACAGCCAGGAAAAAGCCAGTGGTTGTGGGGGATGAACTATTAGAAAACTTGACACTAGAAGAGAAAAGGTGAAAAACAGGAAGCATATGGCAATGTGAAATACTGGTCAAACAAAGAGCTTTGTTAATTCCACTGAAAAGGACTGATGATCTTGGGTACAAATGGGATAAAAGTCTAATAGCACCACTGTATAGGACTCATGCTTTCAAAATGTAATTACATTACAGTTAAAATCACTGTTTAAAATGTTTTTTCTCCCCTTAATTGTTTAAACGCAGGTCGTGTCCACTCTTATTCAGATAAAAAAAAAAGAAAAGAAAAGAACTGTCCATGCAATACAGATGATAAGAAAATACGCACAGTACAATAACCAAGCACAGACTGTAACACTATCTGAACCAGGAAGTTGTTTTTTTTCACAGTTTAATAAGGTTTTACATGATATACCCAGCTCATGTCTAAGTAACAAAAAGACTCTTTGTACAGCACTGTACCTGCACTCATACAGCAATCAAAATGACAATACTTTATTTTTTAAAAACAACCAGCCTGAAAGAGCACCCCAAACAGTCCAAGACAGCATAAAACAGTCTACTGCAAACCACAACACCCCAAAACAAAGAACCGAAAAACAGCACCACAGTCCAAAAAGCATCAGAATGCATGAATCAGACATAAAAACAGCATCAATACAGCCCAAAACTGCCCTAAATTAGCCCCAAGACATAACAACATTGAGCCAGTATTCGTAGGGCAATGAGAATTTACCAGTCTTTTACACAAATAAACAGCCAGAAAGAGCACAAACACTGCAACAGTGCCAAAACAGACCTTAAACAAACCCTAAACCAGTTCGACTGAAAATCAACCCCAAACCAGTGGCAAAACAAAACATAAAAGTACAACTTACAACAGCACCAAAACAGCTTCTAATACCAATTTCTTTAAAAAAAGACAACTAACCAAAACATCCAAAAATGAGAGCAATGCAAACCTAAAACGCCCCAGAAACAGCCCTAAATTATTTTTTAAACAGTCCCAAGACGTAACATGAAAGTAACCACTCCATAACAATACAGAAACTGTACCACAACAGCCTGAAATACTGCCAAAACAGCCAAACTTCTAAATGAAAAGCAAAACACCAAAACCAAAACAGTGCAAACAAATTAAAAGTAACCCCTTAATATCTCAGAAAATGAGCCAAATCATCATCAATACAGAACAACTTCAAACAGCTTTAAAACATAACAGCACTGAACACGGACTTCATTTTCCACAAATAAATGAAGCCTAAAAGAGCAAAGAAAAAAAAAGAAGCCTGACACCACAAAACAATCTAAATGAAAACCACAACAACCACGAACAGCCTAAAACATGAAAGTACCCACAAACAGTCCCAAAACAGCACAGAAATTACCCGAAAACAGTAACAAAAAGTGCCAAATCAGCTCAAACACTCCACCCTGCACTACAGGGCTATTACAGTAAGGCAAGAGGTCCTCACTATCTCATCTTACACAAACCTGTGTTCTGTGGCATCTGATCCTGTGCCTTGTAGTCTCACACAGACAAAAGGACACAGGACAAAAAGGAACAGTTTATGCATAAATGCTAGTGGGGATGATTTAATAAGTTTCTGGAACAGAAATAATAATAAAAGTTAATATGGGAATATGCTAAACTGACTATAATGCAAAACTTTTATTTGAAAATCTATATCCTCAATAAAGTGTAAAAACAACATAGCTTACTATTTTTTAAAACTCTTTTAAGTAAAACTGCTCACATACTCTCACTGGACTATTAATAACACATTAAAATGCATTTAAAAAATCTTTGTCTAAAGCTCGGCGCATTATAAAGCCCTGACCTATTAAAACGGTAATACTGACCTATTAAAATGCTTTTCAAAAACCTATCAAGATGTAGGTCTAAGTGTGCCAAGTTCAGCAAGGTCTTTGAATAGTATTTTAACCCACTTGTCAGTGTCTTTGGATAAAAGCATTTGCCAACAAATAAACACAATCCAAATCCAATAAATCAAATGGAAAATTGCCTTCAGTTCTTCAGATGGCTGAAAGTAACCTCTGTGTAAGAAACAGAATAAAGAAAACTGCTCTGTGCAGGTCATTTGTAAATGCCAGCTTCAAAGCCATTGTCGCAAAAAATGTCACCTATTGTAAAAGCATGTTATTTGACCCTTTTACGTTTGGTAATCTCTTCATGGATCAACCCGTTCTCCATTAAAAAGGACTAAACGGATCTTTCTCTCGGCCACATTCGATTACAGCTTAAGCTCCCTCAGAAACCCTGGGATGAGATTCTGGACTACAAGCTTGATTTTGACTTTACGGTTAATTTCAGGTTCTTCTTTGGGTGGAGCTCAGAAATAATTCAACACAGATGTCTAGCTTCCTGCTGCAGTATGCAATCAGAGAAAAAAAAAAGAAAGGCATATATTCCTGGTTTGTCCGAAGCCTTTAATATAATGGACTTCAAGCCGAACTTCAATCTTCGATACTTGGAGCAGGTTAGGGTGATAGTCAAAGGGCAAAAAACAAAAAAAAACAAAAAAAAACTAAGATGACTAGGTGGACTGTCAACTCTTATTAAAGGTGACCAACAGATAGCAAGCTACAGTACAAGGCCGATCAATAGAACAGGCTAATGTCAGAAATCACTGACTGGAAAGGTAGGGGAGAAAAACAGGCATTGCACAACCCAAAACCCACGCCAGTCATTTAACCTTACATAACATGCAACAAGACTTTGCTTTCTCTTGTGCATCTGTAAAAGTGTACACCGTGTTACTATTAAGAGTAGAACAATGAAAAAAACTGTTTGGCAGTACTGAGTCTTTTAGGAGTTGGACTACTGTTAAACTGATGAACCTGTTGACCTTTTGTGCAATCCGTATACAGTACTCCGAGAGAGCACTCAGTCAACATACAGATGAAAACTGAGCAAAAGCAGTGTAGCAAGTGAATGAGAAATGAATGTAGTTTGCTGTAAAGCATGTAATAGGCAATAGTGTAAACAGTGCTTTGTAAAATATATAGAGGAAGAATGAACAGAAAGAGAAATGATATATTGCAGACTACCCTGAGTGGGGGATAGATAATGCATGCAGGCAGTATGAGCATAACCAGATAAACAGGCACGTGGAGGCCCTTTAGATATGTTTAATTCAATTTAATTCAATCATTGTTAAAAATAACAACGAGATATCATTTGTGTTCCTCTCACAAGTGTGTGAAAGATCTCTAAAAAAGCCTTCAAGAGAGCAGACTCTTAAAAGCACCACTTCCTGCTGTCAGTCTTGAATGTGAACTCATATGTATCCCACTACAAGATCAACACAGAGTTTTCTAGAAAATTCCAAACCATGTGAGATCACGCAGCTCACCTGGAGAGTCTTCATCTTCCTCCCGCAGGACGTTGTCATCATTGCTGTCCTCCTGAGGCGAATTCCTGCCGTCATCCACGGGAACCACCGTGAAGTTTGTGGGCATTTTTACGGCATGTGTTTCTCAGCGAGCAAGCACGCTTCCTACTCCCTATCTGCCTGTCTATGTCTCTCTCACTCACTCTCCCCCTCTTTCTCTCACTCAGTTTTACTTTGTCTGCTGTATTGTCTTTTTTTTTTTTTTGTTCTTTCTACAGGAAGCAGCTCCTTCTCGTTCTGTGCAGCAGCTTATCTGAGCGTAGTTCTCTGTTTCACTCTGTGAGTGCCTGGATACCGGTGGCCCATGTGACCAGACTTCTGACAAATATGGAGCAGCCACGCCCAACTGTCCACGCACACACACACGCGCGAAGTCTGTCTCTTGTCTGCAGCAGCGGGAATCTCCAAAGACAGAAGGAACCAGAAAAGGCAGGAGTTGAAGGGATGTATTGATTAAGCTAAGCCCTCCAGCCACTTCCTGTCTCTTTTAAAAAGGGTAAAGAAGCATGACTTACAGAGGGCTAGTTCTTGGTCAATGAATAATACAGAGCCTACTGTATTTGCACTTTTTTGCCATATCTCCTTATAACAGAAGTGAAATAAGCAAGGTAATTTTAAACCGCAGAATTACAAAAATACATAAATAAAGATTTATTCTATTTATTCTAACTTTGCTGTACACTAACTTTGCCGCTCCGTCTAGTGACGGAGAGTAACATGCATTTCTAATCAACTCAGTGCTGAGGAAAATGTGATCATGGCTGAAGTGTTCCGGGAAGGCAATTGTGCATAGCTAAATTTGGCTTTGAGTACATTATGAATAGCCAGCACTATCCAGTATCTTATCATAATGTCACTCCACATACAGAACTCGCCTGTTTGCACTCCATGCTTCACAGTGAGGTCAGGTTATCCTCAGATTTTTAGGAACGAAATCCAGGAATACATGCAAAAGCATGCTTTTTGAGTGAATACACAAAGGAAACCACTCCCTACATTTTGGCTGGACAATGCATGAATATAATATTACTACTGTAGAAAACTATTTAACAGAACTACTTTAGCTATTGGTAAAACTTTGTTTAGTGACAAGCCTAGTAGTTCCCCCAATGTAGCATTCCCGATTGGATTTATTTTTGTATAATTTGTTTATGGTTAAATAAAAAAAAAGAATCCAGGCATAGCATAAAAGTGGCAACAAAAGACCGCTAGCTCATAACCTCAAAAATGCCACAACCAACAGAGCCCAAGATAGCAAAACTGGGTGGGAGGGATCATGTTACGCTCATAACTTTCATTATTATGACTCATTACTTTCCCCTGGCCATTAGAGTGACACTAGCAATAAAAGCTCGCCCATAGGGCACCACTCTATTATTTATACATTATACAGTACAGTAGTGTCCAAAGGTCTGAGGGTATTTCAAAAATCTAGGATTTTTTTTCTTGTAAAACAAGAAGTATGTAACAATTTCTATGTCACTTTTATTAAATGAAAAAAAAATTGTGGTATAGACCATGTTCAATTCACTACATATAAAGTCAGATTTTCCATGAGACGTAATGCATGTGTTTAGACGACACGCTAATGGGTTTCATCTAACATGGATCATCAGGTTTTACACAAATGTTGAGTCTGTGTTAGGTCAAGTACACACATCATTGAAGTAAAAGGGAAAGTTATCCTACACCAAGAAATTTTTTTTGTTAGTCATTCGGCTGCTCCCATCGAGGGGTCGCCTCAGAGTGGACCATCCGGTCCGCACATAACTTTGTACAGGTTTTACGCCGGATGTCCTTCCTGAAGCAACCCTGCTATTTTATGAGTAGCTGGGGTTTGGGTATTGGGTGGGAATTGAACTGGGTCTTCTGCAGGGCAGGTGAGAAACCTACTGTAGCCAGCAATGTGTTTGGCATACTTATTTTCAGTTTAACCCAAAGGGTTTAATTACTATTATTATTACTGGTAAGGGCATTGGTGGCTCAGTGGTAGGTGGCTATAACAAGATAATAGCAGCAGTTTCCAAAGTTTGTCTTATATTAGGCAGTAAGTGAACAGTCCAATCTCAAGGTTGATTTGTTGGAAGCAGAAAAATGGGCAAACATAAGAATCTGAATGACTTTGACAAGGGCAGAATTATGATGGCTAGACAAATGGGTCAGAGCATTATTGACAGGTTATTTGGTCATTATTGACCAAACTGACAGGTCTTATGCGATGTTCATGGTATTCAGTGGTTAGTACCACGTTTGTTAGGAAGGGTCATGTGCACCCAAGGCTGAAAAAGTTAGTACTCGTTGTAAGTGCTGCACAAT
Organism: Heterobranchus longifilis; assembly: GCA_028570985.1. Taxonomy (NCBI): domain Eukaryota; kingdom Metazoa; phylum Chordata; class Actinopteri; order Siluriformes; family Clariidae; genus Heterobranchus; species Heterobranchus longifilis. The sequence continues at coordinate 11,965,806 of JAOVVB010000046.1, forward strand.
GAAACACATAAAATTCGAAAGTGCATTATGGATCTGTGCAATTATGGCAAACAACATCTTAATGGGAGCATTCATCCAATTATTTGCTTTTAGCCTAGATATGCTTGGATACAAAATTGTACTATTAATAGTTAAATATCCTAGTTAAAATTGCTAAAGCCATATGTGTCATAATACAGTAAGCACAATGTACTATTTTGATCGAATCCTGAAGCTCTACTGACTCTGTAATAGAAGGTGCCAGAACACACACAACATCACAGCTTGCTCAACTCTATATTACAGGGTTACTCTAATCAATTTAATACACAGCAGCGTATAGTCATTCAATTTACTTTTCTTTGAGGCCACGTTATTAATAATGTGGCCCAATTGAAATCTATGGTCATGTGAGCCACTGACTGATACATGCATGTCTATGAGCTCATACATACAGAAGAAGACAATTGGTGTCCGTCTCTAAAAGCATTTAACCACCCTGTCTTTGGTCCCTCCCTCGGCACATGCTGCTATATGACAGGAAAGAGCATCTACTTTTTTCTGATTACATTATGCATTGCTTGAGACAGCCTATATATAGAAAATATGCAAATATGGGGTCATTAGGTTACCCTATCTGTTTCGCCAGATATTTTATTACTTCACAGTATGACATAAATGCTGTCTACTGTTAATTCAATGACACTGCCTACTGTTACACAGTGAGGGTCGTCTGCTTCACAGGCTGCCTGCTACACCGGCCGTCCGCTACACTGGCCACCCATTCACCAACCACTGGCGGCAGGCCAAACAGATTAAATAGATTGTTGCCTCTTGTGTCATGGTTCATGAATATCCCATGCTTTATCATTTTGAGAATTCCCCAAACATTCCCATGATGTTCCATGTGTTTACTCAGACTGTAGGACAACTTCATGTGTTCCTACTCATGTGACATGGGTGCATGATGAGTAGTGCGTTGGCTGTAACTTTAGTCATGAAACACTTGGAAACAGGAAACTCTTGTGACAAACATATTACACAGAATATAAAACTTCCCAAGTTTCTTAAGTAATTGTTATACTAAATTAGCAGTTTTACAAAAATCCACTTTTTCACGCTTCAAATCAGCATTGTATACTTCTGATGGTGTAAAAACCAAACTAAAAAATATAACCCTATGTGCAAGAACACAAAATATGCATCAATAAGTCCCAGGAAAAGCCAGTAGTTATTCAGATAATATCCCCTGCTCGCCCGGGCATTTATCTATCAGGACTCAGACAAAACGGCGACCTGAAGAACAAGGAGGCCTTCCCTCGAGACCATCCCGAAAAACATCCTCCCCCACTGTTACTGCAGGATTCAGGAAGTGGTGGGAATACTGTAGTGTTTTCCATGTGAAAGGAGAGTCTTTAGCTGCAAATTTTGAAAATTGAGACCCCTTTTATTTTAGTTTCATCATGACTGTAGGAAAAACCGGAGGGTGTTGAAGACAAAACTAATTAGTCTTATATCAATGACTTGCTAATAACAAACACTAATTAACACTAATTGGTATTTTAACACCAGTAGAATTATTTCTTTGGTTTGCTGTCATCATAAATAAAGTCTAGCACAGTGTGGAACAAATAAATAAATAAAGTGTCACTATCCAGCTCAGGGATTACAGACATTTTAAATACAAAACACAACCATTTTCGGGGGCTCATAAATAATGGAACAAAAAATATTAAGAGTGGCAAGCTCAGCTACAGCAAAAGCCCTTGAAGACCACCTGAGACAACTAAAATGGATGACTGCAGAATTTTGTCCATGGTGAAAAAGAACCATTTCACATGTAACATCTAACCAAGTCAAGAACACATCTGGAGGTAGGTGTGTCATCATCAAAGTCTACAGTCAAGAGATGGCTTTAAAAATTGAATACAGATGCTTCACAACGAGGTGCAAACCACTGGTAATGCCCAAGAACAGAAACACCAGATTAGATTTTGCCAAAACACTTTACCAGACTATGGCTTGATGAAACCAAAATGAAATTGTACCAGAATAATGGGAAGATGTATGGAAAGTATGGAGATGAAAAACAACATCTCATAAACAAACATAGTGGACATAGTGTAATGGCATCGGGTGACTGGTGTTTATTGATGAACTGACTGCTTATAAAAGTAGCAACTTGAATTCTGAAGTGTATAGGGTTGACACTCACACATGCACACACTCACACACTCAATCACACATTACGGGCAATTTTGGAACGCCAGTTAGCCAAGCACAGGGAGAACATGCAAACTCCATGCACACAGGGGCAGGAATCGACACGGGCGGGATTCGAACCCAGATCCTGGAGGTGCAAGGCGACAGTGCTAACCACTACAAACTTATAACTTGATATACTGTAGGTTTGGAGGCAGACTTGGATGCACTCGTACATTTCTGTATTCTGTAAATGGAATGCAAATGAATGGGCACCATCCTGCAGTCTAGGTGTTAATTAGGTGGGTGTTTAATATCACGTTAACTGTTTGGTGTTGCTTATGTTTTCTCAACACCTTCACACTTCACAAATTGTAATAACTTGTCTTGCCACGTTTCTCTTTCATGATTGTCTCTGTGTCTTATATACTGTGGGTATAGTGGTAGATATAGGTAAAAATAAAAACAAAGCATTTGCATTGTCCTTCTGATGCTTAAGCTACAGAAAAATAAGCCAAGAGTTACCGAAAGCATAAAAAGCATATTTCACGAGAATACAGCCATCCATGAATGTAAAATGAACAAACGCAAATTGTATTAGTTAGCATTTAACTGGATGACTAAAAAAAAATTATGTTAAAAAAGTAATGATAATTTTGATTCTACCTGACATATCTAACATATTGACGTCGACGTCCATATACTGTAATCAGTTGTTGTTTTTTAAATCAGTCATTGACCAATGCTGTGTTGCCAGCATGGATCTGTGTCGCTTGAGTTTTAAAGGTTACTGTCTTTAATGATTTCAAGTTTGTTTAAACAACACCTAAATTACAGGCTAAACTGTGGTCCAGACCTCTCATTTAATTAATAAGCTGTTTACTCTACTAGAAAGATGCCATTTTACTGACACTTCCAATAACCAACAATATAATGTAATGTAATGTAATGTAATGTAATGTAATATAATATAATATAATATAATATAATATAATATAATATAATATAATATA
>JAOVVB010000046.1:11972999-11988008 GCA_028570985.1 Heterobranchus longifilis
TAACCATTTATTAAAAATGTTACAAAAAACCACATGCTTTCAAGGGGTGTCCTAATTTTTTCACATGACTGTATATAATTTTTTTTGCATATCGTCTGAATTCATTCATTTGGGTTACAATATATATTTTTGTCAGCTTTAACAAACTGAGGTACTCGAACCATAGAGAAGTGTCTAGAATAGATTATGTTCCAATATTATAAGCATGTTAATTGTAATTACGTTATTTAACTTTATATAATATGTGCAGGCTTAACCCATCTTAGATCCTAGGTAGACAAACACATTAAACATGGGCCACACTAGAAAAAAATAGAAAGAAATCGATTTAGTTATGTATTGTGATTTTTTTGTGTGGCAATTTATGTATCGTCACACTGACCACGAAATCTTTTTTTTTCTCCCGTTTTATCGTTTAGTGATGAAACGTCGCTGTACCTTATTAACCATGCAAATGCTGTGATCTAAACTATTCATGCAAGCAGCGTTCAAGTCAAACTGGGACCTTTTGATTGGGCAGAATACCAGAACACAGTTCTGAGGATAAAAACTAACTTTATTTCTCTATATAATGCCATGCTACACTAATGCACTAGAGCTTGGATACCATTAAGGTAAACGGTTTTCTCAGTACGCCGGATCCATGATCAGCCTGCTTGCTTCACGTCTGAAACGTTGGCATCCAAGAACTCCTTTAAGGGTGTAAAAATATGTGAAATTGGCTTGGAGCGAGGTCAGGATTATACATGGGATGTGGCAATAGTTCCCAGCTGAGTTTCTGTACTATGCAAGTGTGTTTATGAATGATTGTGTACAGTTCCCACAGACAGACACGTCTCTTTTGCAAGTTGGCAACAAGTACTATATATCTATCTCTCAGTTTTCAAGGATCAGGCGTTCCACTCGCTGAATGTTCCTGGGAACAAGTAATATGTAATATCATCCTGTTGCATCAGGGCAACAAGTACCTTTATTTTTATATTTTAAGGTTTTTTTTATTACTTTTACCTAAGGTCAACAGGGTACTTTAACATTTACTAGAGTAAAATGTTTTGCCTGTTTATTTCCACTTTTACTTCAGTAAATTATTTCTTCCACCACTGCTTGCAATCTTCCATCTGCTTTGTTTCATGCTGATCTTGGAAAGCTTCTTCCTTATGACAGCCTTTCATTCAAAGGCAGATGTGGGACAATTAATAATGGACATGCATACTTTGGTACCTTATGCCCAATAATCTTGGGGTTCAGTTGAACCAAAGTTTGTTTATCCTTGAGACTAAATATCTGCCAGTTTCCTGAACAATGCAGTGTCTGTGTGGTCCTAAGATCTTTACATTTTCATACAAATATTTGTACAGTTGCTCATGGCATCTTAGGTAGTTTGGTAATTGCTCCTAAAAAGAAACCAGACTTGGGGAGTTTCATGATTTTTTTCTTACTGTAGGTCTGAGCTCTGGTTGGGCCACAGGTACAGGTAAGCTTGAAAACCAATACAAGGAAAAAGTGAAAAATGATTCCTCATGCCATCTTACACAACATCCCCAACACAACAGTGCTGGAATATGGCTGTGTCAACATGGACAACATGTTCATTCAGTACATTCAGATCATCAGCTGACTTCAGTTTATTTCTATTTAACGTCACTGAATCTAGACCTGACCAACTGAAGCAACCCTAGATTACGGTATAACACTGCCTCCAGAGGCTTGTACAGCAGACAGTATGCAGGATGTGTGCATCACTATATGTGCTCCTTTCTTGATCCTGACACGTACATCACTCTGGAATAAGTTAAGGCTTTTTCAGATAAGCCTCACTAAATAACAAGCTGTTTTTAGTCCCAGTCTTTTGAGTTCTTATTGCACTTACTGTTAACATAGCTGTGATTTCTACTGTTTAATAATCTAATCTACTAATTGTTTTTTATTTATTTATTTTTTTACGATCCAACCAAGCATTTAAGTCATTTCTGATCCTAGTCATTGTTAATTATTGTCTGACAACATTTCTTTCCTGAAGCTGACAGTTCCTGTGTTGGACAGATTGTAACCCAATTCTAATCATTTCCATGTTTTCCTTTTATGTTCAAACCCACTAATTTGACCCTTCTGAAACAGAGGGGTTTTTTTTGGTCAGGTTGTGTATGCATGCATTTAATCTAGAAAACAGTAAAATGCTTCTTCAGAAAGCCCATTTTATATTGGCGTCTATAATAAATCCATCTCTGATGAGGCAAAGACTGTAAAAGTAGTAAGAGGGGTTAATCACTGAAGTGACGAAGGCCCCTATATACAGCGCAGTACGTCAATCTGCATGACGCATTTCGAAAAATAAATACAGTAAGACCTTCTAAACATAGAAGGAACTGGCAGGAATGCTGGCCACCCCAATGCAGACACTCAACACATATATGCTCACACACCATCTCGAATGTCAAGCACATGCATGCAACTCTCTCAGCTGTCTACTTGACAGGATGGGATCAGGTGATGCTTTATTTTCCCTTTTATGCAATGGGAGAGTTGTGCCTAGCATGCCACCAGCAGCCCTGGTCACTGGTAAAGGCTTCCTGAGGTATGAGGGAACGGAGCATCAGGGGAAGTCACCTAAAACCACAGACACATCAGGCTTTCACACCAGCAGCTTACTGCCAGACAGCTGAGTAGAGTTCACATCTGAGATTTAATAACAGCAGAACCTACAGCAGACTGATGACTCACATGTCTCTTATTAGACTGGCAGCCATAATAAATAAATTCTCTGAATGCACAGACAGGTCATGGTTTTTAGTTTGAAAGTCATGAATTTTTTTGGAACATTGTAAACGCTCAAGCTATTTACTATGAAAAGATACTATAATGGGATTGAACATTATATCACCTAGGTTTTGGGTTCCCCTTGTGCCACTGAGGTGGCACTTTGGTCCCTTGGGGCATGGCTCTGCAGGGCATCTGGGAGTGTGCTGTGGTGTTTGGTGTAGAACCTTTGGGTGCTCTGGGTTGTGGGGTGGGACCTCTGTGGATCAGACTTGTTTGCCTGGCGCATCTCCATGAGTACTTAATCAGATTGTGACCTGGGGAGTTTCATGACAATTCAGCAGCCTTGGGCTCTTTGCCTTCTTGCTATTGTGAGCGGCGAGCCTTTGTGCACAGGGTGGACATCAACATTCTAATCTGGGGCTGCCACTATAACAATAATAATAATAATACACTCTTCTCATGTACTGTACATTTCAGGTAGTGAGTAGAAAAATCTACACTATATCTACACTAGTCCCTCATATCCAACCACCCCTACTGTACAAACAAGACCTCTGAGCCTCCTTGGTTGGTATCATCATTTACAGGTGTACCAAATTCTTCAAAATGTTTGCACTATTTAAATGTTTTACTGCAACTAAGCGCCTCATCAGCATACCATGCTTAAATGTCAACCATCTTTTGTAAATGTCAACGCCTGTTTTGTGCCTTCATTCATCACAAGTCCCAGTTTGACTTGAACGCCGCCGTACTATTTTAGGTCTGAAATCAGAGCCCCAAAATAAACCCACAAACCCACACTGTAGTAGGTGTGGTTATTTACAGCTTACACACTTGAGGTTTACTGAGAACTCAGCTTGTTAAGAACACAGATGTACACCCACATACACCCCCCACAAGACAGAGGGTCAGTTAATGGGCACAGCTGTGCAAAACTCAATGGGTAACTAGACCCTGACACCTAAAATGTGATTCTTAATAGAAACCAGGAGCTCAATTTAGCTTAGACTTTTTAAATACGCACAAATGAACCCACTGTGAACGATACAATCACGAAGCTGTAACCAAAGAAAATGAAACGTTCATGCAATATTGATTCCCTTAAAGTGTCCAAAGATGTTACACTGCATCATCGCTCCAGCTTTTATAGCCCCTGAGAGACCATTATATCCTGCGCCATTGTAAATCTATTCATTGTGGGCAATAAACACAATCATCAGCCTTAATGAACAAAAAACAAGAAAGCCAAAGCAGTGAAGCAAACACCCCTCTCAGAGTAGGCAGTAATGGTCCCAACAGACAGCAGCACCAGGGTGACACTGTTATTTCATGTCAAAGCCCGAGTCATTGGTTCACAAGTCAGTGCATCTAAAAGTACACAGATGGCAAGGATGCAGCTCGGTTGTCTTTGTTTTAACTATGTAACAAAAATGGTTTGTTCATTAATTAAAATGAGACTTACCCAAGTGAATCTTTTAATGCCTTGAAATTAGATTTGTTCATATTATTATTATAATTATATTATTATTATGTTCATAGACTATTATATCAGAATAATAAAAAAAATGTTAGCCACACATACACACATATTTTTCTTCCTCTTTTTTACTTAATTTACATTCATTTAACTAAGAATGCTAAGTTAATTCAATTTTTAAATAATAATAATCATAATAATTATGATTATTATTATTATTATTATTCTATACAGTAGTAACATATTAGTGTTATATCAGTGTTATATCAGTGATTGATGATAGATAGATAGATAGATAGATAGATAGATAGATAGATAGATAGATAGATAGATAGATAGATAGATAGAATTGATTCTGTTAGGGAGATTATTGAATATTATTTGGTTGCACTGATGTGTGAATTTGTATGAGAGATGTCATGTGATATGAAAACAATAGTAAAAAACATTCTCACAATAAATTCTGAATGAGCGTGTATGCCTTCTTGTGTCATAGCTTCAAAAGGAGGTCATGTCAAGCCCTAATGGTTTGGTATGGAATGGCCCAGTTAGGAAAAAGGATGCATGAGTCAGTTGTTTCTCTTGTCCTGACCGACAGAAACTAAAGATAGGAGACACCACCTGATATGCACAGCCCCCATGTGTTTTTCAGCTGAGCAAAAGGGCATCAACACTCAGGAATACTAGCACCATCGATCCCTTCCTGAGAGTGAGTATAGAGATTGGGCTTTGTTGGAAGCACAATTTTGTGTTTTTTTTTTTTTTTTTTACTTATAATGAGTAATATGGGTGTGCCTGTGTGTCTGTGTGTGTCACACATGTGAGCATGTGCGTGTGTGCAGAAAAACCTAAATTATGCACAGAAGGAATACTTCAGAAAGACAGTGGAGAACTGGCCTGGAATAATGTGCTTTAGTGCTTGTTTCCTATGACTGAAATGAAAATGAAATCCTCTGGCACCACTGTAACCATATAAACTATCCTGTATAAAATGCCAATTTGTAGACCAATTTCCATTGTGCTTCCTGATACTGAAAGTCAATTACTGCCAAACATAATCAATCTCCATCACACATGTACTGCAATGTATCGTTTTCAGAAACTATAGTAAATAAAAAACAGGCCAGTATTTGAGACCATCATGAAGATCTTATAGGATTTTTGTGAGTTCCTGGAAGATGCTGCTCTCTGCTTAAGACTCACCGCTGCTTTAAATGTCGTTCATTTGGATATATTGGGTAGGTAAACACTGCGGTGCACTAAGCTCCCACAATAATTTATAGACATTTCCAGACAGATATATCTTACAAGAACATTTTTGTTCCTGTCATTTTTTTGCACATATTTCTTTGATAACGGCATTGTGGCTTCGACTTTACCCCAAAGGCTTCAGTCTACTGTACATGAGAGAACTTGCTCACTGCATGGCCAAAAAAAGTCACACTCTAAGACTTAATCCAGTCACCCTTAGCTTTGATTACAGTTCCCAATGTGGTGGCCGTTTCACATGGGAAAATGATTCCTCATGCTCTTAGAACCGCTCTTTCACAAGTAGAGTCCTGGATTATGCCTGTTCCATCAGGAAAGAAAAACTCCATAGATGTGATACCCTGGTCATTCAGTACATTCAGGTTATCAGCTGACTTCATTTTATTGCCACATAACATGGCTGAGCCTAGACCTGATCAACTAAAGCAACTCCAGATCATAACACTACCTCCAGAGGCTTGTACAGTAGGTGTTATGCATGATGGGTACATCATCATCATTTTTTAAAATTTATTATTAGTCTCAATACACATGGTTTTCTTATGGCCACATAGCCGGGTAGTATCATTCCTGTAAGATCTCATCAAACTGTGTGTGTGAGTAATTGCTCTTACTTATGCTAGTAACCATAGCTATAGTTTTTTTAATGCAACTTCAAGTGTCCATAATATCCATGATTTTTTTTACAAGGTTCAGCACTATCCTTCCAGGTTTTAATAATGTGTTTAAGGGTTCCAGTAATTCATAAATTAAAACATAAACCAGTTCCCGTAATTTCTAATCTTCTAAGTTGTTTGTAAGAAATGACAGTCAAATGCAAATGTATGCTACCGAAAAGAACAAATTTGATACGAGTTTGCAGCTGCACTGATATAATAGTGTGTAATTACATATAACAGACCATAAAAGACATATTAGACATTTAAATCAACAGCTTGATTTCTAGCTGATATTTTTATCTCCACATGCAGCAGAATCAGAGAGAAACATAAAACAGGAATTTCAATCAAATCAGGAATGTTCCCCCAACAACCCAAACTACACTAATCATCCATAACATTAACACCACATAACATTACTGCAATAACATTGATTATCAATTATATACTCATAACCTGGTAAGGGGATCATGGGCACCCAAGGCTCAACCATGTCTGTGGGGACCAAAAGCCAGCCTGCCCACTCTGATGCAATAGAAAAGCACAAGCAGTACAAGTCGCTGAAAAAAAAAAATCAGTGCTGGCCACGAAAGAACAGCACCACAACACCCTGTGCTCCACAGCCCTACGCGCACGGGGACCAGCAGGCAAAGAGCAAAAGCTCCCCAAATCTCAATCCAATCAAGCATCTATGGGATGGACAACAAAGTCCAAACCAATGAGGCCCCACTCTGTACCCAAAGAATCCGAGGACAACCTTCTGGTGCCAGACACCACAGCACACCACCAGAGGTCTTGTGGAGTGGGGACACGGTTTTTGATTTTTTATTTTGATTTGTCACCCATTTGCTGTTAACAAAAGTGCCAGTCACCCAGACTGAGACACCCCTTGGATCTGTTATGCATTTGGGCTGATATCCACGTCACTGAGACATTCTGAATACATCATATGCCAAGATTGCCAAGGGACATATGATACACAGTCGGCGAGGTACTGTACATGAATGAGGTGGACTATTTACTACCCCCCACCCCACGCACACACAAACACATACACACACCAAAAAATGTGAATATGAGAGTATTTAAGATCAATCAAGGAACAAATTACACATTCATTTTCTATAACGCTTATCCTGTACAGGGTTTCCGGAAGCCTGAAGTCTATCCCAGGAGACTTTGTTCATGATGCCGGGTACACCCTAGACAGGTTGCCTCACTCTCAAGGACTGTGGAAGGGAACAAGAATACCCGGAGTAAAGCCACCAAGCACATGGAAAACATGCAAACTCACGCAGACCTCCACAGACCTTGTGGCGGGAATTGAACCCTTGACCACAGTGCTAACCACTTCCCTGCTTAATCAAATCACAAATAAAGCTGTCCTTAAGTGTCTTTATGGTTACCACCTCATTATTCTCATTATGCCATCAATTACATCTTATGATTTAATGAACTGTATTGCTCAACTGTGATCCTTTTATGGTCAATTTAGTGATATTTGATATTTTAGCTCTTTCATTTAATATTTTGACCAGCCACCACTGTTATTCTTTATCTTTTTTTCCTCATTCAGTTGGAACTTTACCCTACATTATGAAATAGTTTCTCAAAGAAGCCATTAGTCTGAAAATAAAGTAAATTTTCTGAAACATTAGATCTTTCCACGGGCATAATTGTTTAAACCTATTACAATTAGCCTGAAAAGTCCCAACATACTGTAACTAAAAGGACGGAAAAGGTAGCGAGACACTAACCCCCCATCCTGAGCACTCAACTGCTACCTACAGTATACTGTATATGAAAACCCATCCAGTCATAGCATCTCTTTTTTCCTACCACATAAGCTGATATTAAGCTTACATTACACACACCGATCAGATTTATCACATTAATTGTAATGCACTGGCCTAATCAACCAACTAACCCTGGTTAAAGGAGTATGTTGTCTTAGAACAATGGTAACAAAATCCACCTCTGACATTAACGGACAAGGCTAAAAGCCTACTTTAAGAGTCTGGGAACTTGATTTTCAACAATTATATGAGTCATTATTAATAATAGAGACACCTAAGCCTAAAAGCTGAATTAAAGAGCATCCGTCCATAGATAAGATAAGCTTACACTTTATGGCTGATATTACGTTAAGTGACGCTATATGCAATAAAAAAAAAACGTGACTCCATAATATCCAACACACAGTCTAGACCTAACATGGATAGAGAAAATAGCAAATATTTAATTTTAACTCTCCTGAGACTCTTAAACTATTTTCAGAACTATAAAAATTTCCCAGAACTGCGTTTAAGATTCTGAATTAAAGTAAGTTATGTAAGTAAGGTACATACATACATACATACATACATACATACATATACATTTGTCCAATCTTCTCCTACATTTTGGGTGCATACTAATCCCCCACGAAAAAAAAATCCACACAGAATATGAACACAAATCATTTAGAGACTCCAAGAAGGACATGTGCCAGCTTGCACGGCTCCAGCTCTCCTGGTGGCCTTTGGATGCTCATCTTCACCAGTCTGGGATGTAAGATGTGTTTTAGGCTAAACATCACGGTTTGTTTTGTTTGCTAAACAGCATCAGTAATCTAACATAACCAACCAGGGCATTTAACTTCCTTTAGAACTTGTGTTTTTTTAGTGATGCAATAAATACAGTTTAAAGCTAGGGCTTCACAGATTGCGAATGAATGCATTCTTGTGTATATATTGTATGCAAATACTGTATAAACTATAATAAATATGGAGAATATACTGGCATAACTGGCAGCCTGTGCTGGAGAAATTGAGCTCTTGGCCATGAAGTCACAGGGGTCAGATTTCATATTCTGAAAGCCATATGCATCATTTTATTCAAAGCAATCTGGGGAAGTTTGTTTCCAACCACTAGCAGAGGGGAAAGAGAAAGAGGTGCCTGGGGTAATATGATAACTCGGCATATTTATATCAACAACCTGCAGGCATTCAAGGGGAAATTAATTAACCACATGAATGAATGAATGGGAAATGATGGGAAACTCATTCTGTGAATGTGGTCCTTGGAGCAGTAAATGTGTAAGCCTAACTAACACCACACATCATCTGTGCACTGAGCTCAGATAAACATGCATGCATGGTGATCATGTTAAAGCCTGTATAATTCCTCATGCACAGATTTCTACAGTTAATTATATGCAGTAGTGGTAGAATTAAAATCAAAGCAGCAGAAACTCACCGTATCTGTTAGGCTCTCTGCTGTACTGGAGAATAGGGACAGCCTCGGGCTCATCTAAATCTCTCTCACCTCCGAACACAGGTAAGATCTCCTGGTTATTATCGTAATGATTAAGCTCCTGCTCCTCGCCCTCACAGCTCTGATCCACCGGCAGGACCACGAACCTCTCCGTCATGTTTGTCCGATCTCGATCTTACGGCTGGGGAAGCTGCACGGGTCAGATGGCGCTCGGTGTGAAGCAGCTCATAGCCGACGGTGCGTGCAGTTCACAAGCGCGCTCAAAACACAATGCGCGTCAGCGGCAACCTCCATGCACTCCTGTCAATCCGTGCCGCGGTGGGCGTGTCCGACCGCTGATTGGTCGAGCCGCGTGCGAGCCGCCTGTCACTCAGAGGTGAGCCTGAACGTCACAATTATTATTATTGTGGATTGTTACAATAATAAATAAAGAATTGTGAGCTAATAATGCTTCTTTTTCTTTCTTATTATTATTAATTATACTTCTTGAATTACTTGTATGGAACTTTATTCTTGTCAGGATATATATTTTTAATTAAATTAGATTTAGTTTTTATTTGTTTGCTTATTTGTTCATTTATTCTGTTCTATCTATCTATCTATCTATCTATCGATAATCAGCTAGTTAGTTATTGAATTGACATACTGTTTTGTTCCTATTTTTATTTCTTTTTATAAAAAAGAAATGTTTATGAACTGGACACTTGGTTTGTTGTTGTTAGGGCCATCAGATTTGGATAGATTTATTCTCTTAATAAATGAAATCATAATTTAGAAATTGCTTTTTTTTCATTTTGTTGGGTTATCTTCGTGCAATATTAAAATAGATATATAAATTTTAATTGTTTGATGATCTGAATCCGTTGTTAAGTGTGTGTGTGTGTGTGTGTGTGTGTGTGTGTGTGTGTATGAATGCAGGATAAAGCGATATAGACGATGAGATAGATAGATGATAGATAGATAGATAGATAGATAGATAGATAGATACTAGTGCTGGTTCATTAACATTTGGACTTGGTTCCCTCTTTTTTTTCTTAATCTCAACTGGAAATGAACAATTATGACCCTGAATTATGACTGGGCTGTGCCCCCCATAAATTACCAGTTAAGCATCGATAATATAAATACGTATTTAATATCAAATCACACCCAGGAGAACCTGCATGAATCATCCAAAATATTATGCTGTGGTGGCTTTCATTCTCTGCTTCCTGAGGATCCTTTGTAAGTGGTTGGTATTGTGGTTTTTCTGAATTTGTGATTTAAATGTAAATGAGTCTCTTTGTGGTTGTCTCTGCAATCTTAAGTTCATGTTTTTTGATGACAGTCCACAGTCTCTAAAACAGGATGTCATTAAAAACAGAATTGCAGCATATTTTTGTGAAATCTATCAACATCTACAGTTGAGATAATGCTGAGATATAGCTGAGATACTGTCTTGATAAATATACTGTAATATAGCTGTATTGTTTCCAAAAGGACAATTATGTGATTGTGTAAATTGGGTAATTTTCATTTTAAGTATTTAATCCATTCATACCCTTGTCCTAAATATTCTCCAAGAGTTCTTTTTGGCACACAGACTCATGTTTACTTCTGCCATTATCCATCTTTTTAAACACTATTGAAATGTGTATAAAGTATACCATTAAAGTGTTGGTTACACTGTGAACTCAATTTTATAATATAACAAATGCTCAGTGATGCTTGAGTGAATAAGGTTCTGTTAGAGTAGTTGGATTATGGTAATGTCTTTATAAGAAAAGTTCTAAGGGTCTTTTAGCTAAGACTTTTGGCTTATAATCACTTGGTTATATGCTTGGGTTGGACTTTGCCTGTCTAAATATTTAGATACTGTATTAGTATTTAAGGCCAGTTAACAAGATAACTATTGTCTTTCATTATTTCTTTTCCATTCTTAAATTCATGAACTACTGTAAGTACAGTAGCTAATAAGCTAGATCAAAAGATCGATGAAGATCACTTCACTGACTATTTATACTGCCTATAAATATATCGTTTGTTAGGGGACATTTGTTTGTTAGATTGGTTCTGACAGGCACTAAAGGGAAATTTTTATATTAAAAAAACAATATTTTATCATCCGAAATTCAACGCTGGCTTACAGTAGCTTCTTTTACAATCAAGAGAAAGTATGACTCATTTTTGTACAATTAGCTGATATGCATCGCTACCTGATTCTCTAAGTGTGTATTATTGTATCACTTCTCTTTGTTATGAAACTGACTCGGTCTGAGGGTGAGGGGCAAATTGTTTCCTTTCCAGTGGAGCTCTTTCAGCAGGGTGTGCAGGCTTTTGTCCCTCAACACTTAAGTTGTCTGAAAGTTGATTTTAGCAAATCTGCTCACTGCACAGAAGAAAAAGATTGTTAAGATCAAGAGGGTAATACATGGGACAAAAATAACAACCAGACAATTATGTAACAAGCAGATCTGAAATGTGAATAGGAAAGGCTGCTCAATGAGTACTGGCTGGTGATTTAGAGTTTTTCCACTGACTACTGCATGTCTGACCTGAATGAAAAAATAATGAAATAAAAAATATACTAAAAGCCTATTGAAACCTGATCTACCTAACGTAATTTCATTAACATAGTATGCAGTCTGGTATAAATTCTCATAGGAAAAAATCTAAAAAGATATAAAGTTTCTCCTAGACAGCCATCAGCAATCAAATGGGAATAAAAGACAGACATTTGCTTAAATGTCTAGTCTGAGCATTTTGCCCCAGATGAATACCCCAGTGACCTCACATAGTGTACTGTACTGTACATCTCCTCTTAACAAAGTTTTATACTTAATCTGCTAACTTAATAAGGTTTTAAGGTCATTAAAAGTGAACTACAGGAATTCAAATGTATATTTGGAGAAATATAGTTAGCAGTGGTTAGCACTGTGGCATCGCATCTTCAGGGTCAAGGGTTAGGATTTGAGTGTGTTAGAATTTGTATGTTCTCCCAGTGCTTGGTTGGTTTCCTCCAGATACTCCAGTTTCTAGCCACATTCCAAAGACATGCAGATTAGGGTAATTGGCATTTCCAAATTGCTCTAAGTGTGTGAGTGTGTGTGCGTGCTTGTGGGGTCTGCTATGGATTGGCATCCTCTCCAGGGTGCACCCCACTATAGAGACAGAGAGAGCAAGTATATTTACTTTTGATATATGATCATATCACAATATATTGTAAAAAAAAAAAAAAAAAAAGAAAAAAAGAAAGAAAAAGAAAAGAAAAAAGGCCACCTTAATGTAAAAAAGTTTTGTAACAAGTTGCACAGCTTTTTTAAGTTTACTCATTTTATAGAAATTTATTGGCTAAACTAAATATTTCACATTGCTGTTTGGTTGACACATTGTGTACCCAGTACAAATCTTAAGTTGACTCAACTTGTAATTCAAATATTTAAGTAAGCTCAAGTAGTATTGTTTGTGGGCTCAATTAATTATATTTCTCTAGGGTTGACTTAGCCCAACTTTTTATCTACTCAAAAAGATTTGAGTTGTCTCCCATTGATGTAGTTTGTTAAATACTCTGACAATTAAAACACGCAGACATTAGTTAAAAAAAACTTTATTCTTCCAAAACTAGAAACACAACAGTGATCTGCATATAACAGGAGAATACACATTCTATTTTGCTTAAAGGTAAATAAAATACCTGAAGAACATCAGATGCTTATCAGTATTTAACTAATTCTTTTACCTTACAACACGATAACTATTTTTAAAAACTAGCAAAGATTTGACCCTAAGACTATTTTTCCCAATGCGTCAGACACAAAAAAAATAGTCTATGGCAACAAGAGTTTGTTTCTCAGCATGTGAATCTGAGGGGAGTGTGTCTCTCCAAGTCCAATAATATTTGTTTGGATGGCTTCATAGGTGTACATCCAGCCCTTTTGGAATTTAATGTTTAGAGCACAGACCTGACCAAACATCACTCCTAAAGCTGCTGCATTGTCACCTAGACCCTCAAAGGACTACAGTCCCCTCCAACAGCTTGTTCACACTCCTCCTGTAGACCCAAAAGACCAGCCGTCACCCTCTGACCCCAATCCTCCACAGCAGAGCCCTGGTTAAAGAGAACCGGTGGAGTCTTCATTTAACTGAATATCTAGTTATGAGAAAAAAGTTAAATATATTAATAAGGCTATATAACACCAGGGTATAATTCACTGTTTATGAAATTATAATGATGTTTTAAAGCTATGCATTGTTCCATATTCAAAATGATTTTATATTTTCAAGGGTTTTACTTTGTCATTCTCAGGAGTAACTACAGGTTTAAAGTGATGTTTTAAATTAACTCATTCAGTTTTCATACAGATAAGTAAACCAATATAACACTCATAGATGAGCATTAGCAACCCTGAAGCCAAACTAACACGGACATCTAACTGAGTACTGATGCGCCACTACTCATTAACTGTTAAACACTTACACAAGTTTCATTAGCTGAGCACTCACGTAGCGGTGTATGCTGGTCTTGATCCAGGGCAAAGTGGGGGCAAAGATAGATACGGTTATGAATGTTTAGCTCCCTAGCTCCTGTACAGTGTACCTAATGTTAGCTAAGCTCATCTCAGTAATGTCAGGGTGCCTAAGTATAACGATAAGCGGAAACACACCCGCCTCATGTATATAACGTTAACTGTCTAAAATACTTGTAGCATGTTCGACCGTTTGTGCATGGGCAGCACCATAAAGCACGGACACGAGGTAAGGTCATATGGGAAAAAGTGTTATTTATTTAGTAATAAATTGGGAAGGCAAAGGGTTTAAATGAAGGAGGATTGAAAGAAAGGGAAGGAAGATTGTGCATGTGCAGGTCCACTGGCATGCAGGCACAGGCTGGTGAGCGGTGGCGGCGGGCAGAGTGGTAGTGTGTGCCCGCGTGAACAGCAGCTCCCACTCATCGCTCCCAGCTCTCTCTGTGGGCGCGGCCTCAGATGGGATTCCTTTGTGACGTCTGGCCGCTGGGCGGCTTTCCTCGGCTGGGAACAGGGCCCAAGTGGCCTTTTCTTCCTCAGCGGCAGGGTCATGAAATCCGGCTCTGTACGAAAGTTGAAGAGCCGCAAGAGTTCCGGCAGTGAGCTTGCGGCTGTCCTTGTCGCGAAGATCGTGTACTCATCTTTTTGAAGTCCCTGGAGCTTGTTCCTTTGCCCCGTGTGCATGCCGCTCTTCTGCATTGTAACGTATGTCGCACTCTCCGCTAAGAAAAGTCCAGTATCTCAACAGGTATATCGCGATATTAGATTTAGGCGCACGCCCCTCACAAGCTG
Organism: Heterobranchus longifilis; assembly: GCA_028570985.1. Lineage (NCBI taxonomy): Eukaryota > Metazoa > Chordata > Actinopteri > Siluriformes > Clariidae > Heterobranchus > Heterobranchus longifilis. Next base: position 11,987,717 of record JAOVVB010000046.1, read on the forward strand.
TGACAGCTAACTATAACGCATTTTATTTTCAAAATTATATTAAATAAATACTCAATAATTCCTCACCAAAATAATAAGGAGTCTACATGGCCATCTTCACCTCCTTAGTGCAATTTGATAGCATTAGTCTAGAGGTAAAATGAAGTTAAATTGCTGGTTTAACTTGATTATTTAAATTTATTCAGTCTGGGTCACAAGAGTTTTCAAAAACACTATGTTACCTGTTGTCTCAACAAATACCACTGTAAGAAGTTGGGCCAACAATACAGTATTAATTCATTCAACATTTATC
>JAOVVB010000046.1:11994631-12007916 GCA_028570985.1 Heterobranchus longifilis
AGGAAAACCTTCCAGAAGGACAACCATCTCTGCAGCAATCCACCAATCAGGCCTATATAGTAGGCCTTTTATATGGTATTCTAAAATCATTTTAGAATAAGGCTGTGACATAACAAAATGTGGAAAAAGTGATGCGCTGTGAATACTTTCCGGAGGTATATATATATATATATATATATATATATATATATATATATGCCTCTTTACTATAAAGTGTCACTTGAACCCTGGGACCTATCCCAGGAGCATTGGCGCACTATGTGGAGTACACCCTGGACAAGGTGCTAAATCATCACTGGGCACAAGCCTGCACACACTCACACACTCGCACACACATTACGCACAATTTGGAAACCAAATTTGGAACACCAAGGACAGGGAGAACCTCATGCACACAGAGCAGAAAGTGGGACACTGTTGTACAAATTAATCAACTATTTAGTGAAAATAAATAGCTGACTCCTTTCCAGGACATACCTAATTTTTATTCCACATATTATTTACTAAATACATCTACATGTATGTCTCTGTAAATGTGCACAGAACATTTTGTAACTTTAAGGGGAAAAAAGAAAACATGTTTAGTTTCAAGGGTTCCTAATGTGCTTGAATTTTATTTTTTATATTATATTTTTGTAATAATTTAGATAATATCAAGTATTTAATGTTGTGTAATACTTCACTTTGTACACTAGGCTGCAGTGTTGGTCAATAATGTGATCTCATGCCTAATGTTTATGTGGCCACTAAAATTTCCCAGTGGTTCATACCTGGGGTTTTATAAAACCTCCCAACCAGATATGCACCCACAGTCTTGTGCGCATGGCAGGATGGTATGATTGTGCATATGGATGCACTCTAGAGATGCCAAAGACACTAAAGTCAAATTTTATTGAAGATTTAGTGAAGATTAATTAAAACTCTTGACTAGCATCTGTTTAATTGCATGCATTGTGTTGCTACCATATGAGTGACTAATTAAATCATTGAATAAATACTGTAAGCAGAAGAAGGGGTTATAATGCCAAAGGCTTGCAACATTATTTATTTAATACATTTTAATATATTATTTTATTTTGCTGTGACTAAGTAGCATTTTTATTCAGCCTTGTTGCTCAGACACACGTGATTTTTTTTTTTTCCTAAGCATCATTGTTCAGTGAAACTTGCTGTTGAACAGTTTCTTAATTTCTGAACTGATCCTAGCTAGTTAACATGTTTGCAATGCAGACATTTTACTATAATCTGCTCTTTTCTCAGCTGCACGCCAAGATGAATCATACAGTGGTGGATGAAGTGAGAAACTGAGAATGTGGAGGAGTTATAAAAATGACCAAGAACAGATTCCGAGCTGTCTTCAGGTTTATGATATACTGTTGAACAGCTGTACATTGCACATTCTTGGAGTTAAATGCAAAACTTCCTTAGCAAAAACAACTGATAAAACACACTAATAAAATACACTTAAAAATTGTTTATGTAATATTGTTTGTTTAGCAGTGCTGTACTGTAAGTACTTATTAAGTAAAATAGCATAAGCAACCACTATAAAAATAGTACAATAATACACCTCAATGGGGTAGGCTATAACATTTGTACTGTAGAATCTACAGTATACAGTCAGTATAATTTATTTAATACATTTTGGAACAAAAGTAATTTTTTTTCCCCCATTTATCCTCTGTACACCACCACATGCAGTTTAAACTGAGTCACTCAAGATGTAAGTGAAGTCAAGACTTTCAGCTTTAATTCAAGAGGTTTTACAAAGGCGTGGCATTGAATGTTCAAGAATTACAGCCATTCTCATGCATACCCTTTTAGGGGGCTCATAAATAATTGAACAAGTGGCTGACAAGTAATTGTATGGCCAGGAGTGGAATGCCTGGAGGTGGTTCTGAGTGTTACATTTGCGATTGGTAAATTGGAGTTACTATGGTTGACTTGACTCATGACATGTTCATGCAAGTGACGGTGACCATCATTAGGCTAAAATAAATAAATAAATAAATAGGGAGTCAGCAATACATATTGTTCAATGGCTGAGAGAGAGAAAGAGAGAGAGAGAGGAAAGTATGGGGTTGCCATTATAATTATTTGGTAGTTTGGAGTATTATGGAGTAATTACTTAAAATTGGAGTATTTACTTTGGAGTAATGTTTACTTTATATTGTCTGCAGGATTACATTTAATTTCATTGTAACTAATGTACAGAGCCCAAACTTGTTACAGCAAAACAATGCTACTATGCCCAAAACGATCTCCATGAAGACATGGGTTGCCAAGATTGGTGTGGAAGAACTCTTGTTTCTGCACAGAGCCCTGACCTCAACCTCACTGAACACTTAAAGGATGAAATGGAATGTCGACTGTATCCCAGGCCTCCTCACCCAACATCATTACCTGATCTCACTAATGTTCTTGTGACTAAATGATCATAAATCTTTATATCTATGCTCTAAAATCTATCATAAAACCTTTTCAGGTAAGTAGAGGTGAAATAAGCAAATATGACAGTGGTCTGGTGTCCACATACGTTTGGACATATATTGTATTCCATGCCATGAATTCAGTAGTAGTTAAATTTAATTATTCAGGATTTAAGCTTTTGAAAGTTTAGTGCTTACACCTCATTTTGGTTTCACCCCATAACATTAAACGTCAACAATTAAAGCAGTATCAGCCATGGATATATGGATGGAGCCTACAGGACTTTGAACATTATGCCCAGGAAGAAAATTTAGAATAAGCCAGGAAACAAAAACAGTCTGTAAAAGATGTGTGTGATGTGAGCTAATTATTGTGCATATGAGAGAAGTCACAACAAAATTAATTGAGGATGAAGTGTTTGAGTAACTTGTGTGTCATAGAGAAACATGTTTGCATAAATTAGGAGCTACGTATTGTATATAGTATATAGGCACTACACTAGGTTGTACATTATTATATGTAACCTATAATTTAGTTGTTAATTATGTCACTTGTCAGCATATAACAGGGTGGTTTTCATTCTTATTTTAGGAAAAATGTTTAAAATGTTTATGAAAAAACTTTATTTGACCAAGTAGAGGGAAAATAGTGTCAAAAGAGCATTTCATTTAATAAACTCATTGAACATCTGTGGTCCTGATGGGAAAACCACTGAAAGTCTGGGAATAGGAGTAAGGCTCATTATGCACTGTAAATGCATTATGAAATGTAGTGAGTCGGTCTGGAGCCAACACTGATGATGAACTGGGGTGAAGTGAGGTGTCCAGTATCCTCGATAAACCAAAAAACCTAATCACAGCTATCAAGCAGGAAGAAATCACTTCACAGTAGAATCCCAATGTTAAAGTATCCCTTTCGGAGTTCACTTAAGTCCAATTGGACCTACATAAACCCTGTTAAATTACCATTCCAGGGATTATGCTGTGTAGCATTACTCCTACAAGTAACTGATGAAAATCCAGACTCTTGAATGTTTAAACTGGAAATTAATGGAGCCTTACTGCAGAACCTTATCTTTAAATTCTAGTGCTCCTTTAAAAAATAAATGCCTGCCAATAAAAGACAATTTTAAGTTTGAAGAAGCTGATATTTATCTAATATCAAGACATAGTTGAATTGTCCTACTCCCTACCACATACTACATATACAATACGCTAGACTAAGTTTTCAAATACATACAAATATTTGTATAAATATAAATAAATATAAACATATAAATATGTTTCATGTTTAGAATATAAAATTGTTCATTCAATAATCCAGTTTGGTGATGTGAGTCAGTAAGGACTTACAGCAGCAGCAGATAAACTCCACATAAAGCCTGAAAATCAAACACAACCGGTGTAGTGTTCAATAAAAAAATGACTCTGAAATTATGCATTGGATAAGCACCCTTAAGCAGATAACAGGACTGTTTGCAAAGTTTTGTACGTTTAAAAAATAATAGGGATGAGATTCTATAGCTCTGTGTGAATTGTGTGTTTGTGTATATTTTCACATTCAGAACAGTGGGAGAGAGGGGGAAAGGGAGAGAGAGCTACTGTATGCGCCAAATGTTGTTTTGTGAAGTCTGATGTATGGTGATGCATGGCTCCTTGTTACTATGGTAAAGGTAAGGAATGTCAGCTCTCTATAATGATGTAGGTTCTTTACTGGAATTTCCTGCCATGGCTGACTACTCTGCTGCTTCTATAAGGAAGCTTCAGTTTATACAATATGCAGCAGCTTGCATCCTTCCTAGGAAAAGAAATTAAAGCCAGCCACATATCTTTAGTTTTCGTGATAAATAAAAAATGTCATTGCGAAATTAAAAGCTCTGAATGGTTTAACTCCCACAATATGAAAACCTACACATACTGTAGTTCAGCTAAGACATGTCTCCTGTTAATTCTTGCAGGAGTTTCTAGTCTTTCTAAAAGAATCGCATATAAACCTGCACATTCATTCAATTCAATTCAATTTTTATTTATATAGCTCTTATTTACATATTGCAACATTGTTGCAGTGCAACTTTACAAAATCAAAAGAAAATGAAGGAAATGACACAGGACAGATGACAACATGTTTTAAACATTTATACAGTTATCTAATTAGGGCGGCAGCAGTGCACATTTAACTAAAATCATACAATTATATGTAGAGAGCTTTACTTAGTCAACATCCAAATTGGGGAGAAATGTGATCTTATTGATTTTGACTGTGACATGGTGGTTGGTGCCAGATGGACTGGTTTGACTGTTTCAGAAAATTTCAACCACAGTAGTCTATAGAGTTTACATAGAGTGTGCAAAACAAACAAACAAACAAACAAACAAACAAAAATTACCTTATTGTTTAAATAATCAGGTCCAAGGTATTCTTATTAAAGTGTCTAGTGAGAGTACTTGATCATTTGTTAAGTATGGTTGAGGGTTTATGTCCCACCTTCAGGTCTGTATATGTGGAGTTTGCATGTTCTCCCCATGCTTGGTGGGTCTCCTCCTTGTGCCCCAGTTTCCTCCCAGCATTCAACATGCAGATTAGGCTAATTTCCAAATTGCCCAATATATATATAAGTGAGTTTGTGAATGTGTGCAAGCTCGTGCCCTGTGATGGATTGGCATGCCATGTACACAGCAATTTATTAGTAAAGCATTTACATTTAAAATACTTTTTAAACATTGAGATTTTGAGATTTTAAGATGAAAATAAAGTACTATATACATAAAGCTTTTTATTATAGTTATATACTTAGTATAGTTGTTAAAACTATACTAAGTATAGTTATAATGCTATAATGTATATAGTTCATATCATTGGATAATTAATAAACTGCTATAAACATATTTAATGCTCATACTAAATTATACACCACTTTAACTTGTGCTTATTATTTTGTATTGTATCATTCTTGTGAAATAAGGTGCAAACAAGAAAAAAGTCTCTCTTTCCCCTTCTTTCTTTTTTTCATTACACGTTACCCCTGGTGACCCTGCAGGTGAGTTCTGTAGTGTGAGAGTGTTTACTGAGAGGGATCAGGATCATTTGCCTAAGAAGCCTTTTCTTTGACTAAACTCCAGCTACTTAGGACTGCTGAGACGCATAATCTGGCGGATGGAGCATCCTGCTTCCTGGATGTTCCTTGGACATAAATCCAGACCATGGAGACGCATATTTTTTTTTCAGTATGAGATATCTCTAAAGAGCTTGGCATTTGTATGACATCCAAAATTAACAAAATAGCCACTTAAAAATAAAATTACTTAATGGCAACCAGCCATTTTGGTTTTATGTTAAAAATAAAATAAAAAGCCAGAAATGGACACAATATTAATTTTTTAATACAGTTTAAAAGGTTACTTCAAAACTGAAGTGCTTGCAGTACATAAACATTTATAGAAGGCAAGATTAAGGTTGTGTCAAACCTTTATATTTACACATATAGTTTCGAGTCTTTATATCTAAGTATGTTGCATATTTGAATGCAATGTGGAAAGCTAGTGTACAATTCCTCATTAGGTTTTGCTTTGCCTTCATGAACAAAACTAATATAAACTTTTTACAACATGATTCTAGACTCCACCATATGTGCCATTATAGAAGAAAGGCTTGTCTGATACACAGTGACCTACAATCTCTGGAGTCCATCTCTGAACTTTTGGTTTACCCTCATTATCTGGTCGCACAATGACTGTGTTTAGAGAAGACAGTGAGGGGTCTTCATTGAAAAAGTTAAACGGTCGAAGGAAGAATCCTACAGAGTTTCCGGGGGTGGCTGTGTTGGGAATGTCTTCTGAATGAGGAATGTGTAAGAAACCCACAGTAACCCAGGCAACCAAATCCTGCAAAATGGAACATACAGTAACGGGTGACATATCCTTCTAGACATGCTTTTTTTCTTAGCAGAATTTTTTACGGTTAGGACAATACATACCTGATTCACAATGTTTTCATTGTTGCGGATGTAGTCCTCAAATGAAACAACAGGTTCCCATGGGTCATTCTGGGTATAGATGCTACTGCTGGTGGACTCAGTGTCCTTATGTCTAGTTACAGCCAGAGGATATCTATAACATCAGAAACACACACACACACACACACACACACACACACACACACACACACACACACACACACACACACACAGTAATTGTCAAAAGTTTGGACACACCTTCTAATTTAACTTTTTTTGCTATGTGAATTATTTTCTACATTCTAGAACAATACTGAAGATTTCAAAACTAATATGTGCAATAGCACATAAAGTAATTAATTAACAACAATTTTTTAAGACATGAAGGTTAGCTGTTCTGGCCTTCAAGAACAGTATTGCCAAGAGCATTTACAAAACCCATTAAGCACTATGATGAACCTGGCTGTCATGAAGACCATCCCAGGAAAGCAAGACCAAAACTTACATCTGCTGCAGATGAGAAGTTAATTTAGAATGATCAGCCTAAAAAAAAAAATCCTAAGTAACAGCACCTTAGATTAGGGCTGTTAGGAAGACTTTAAGTAGCAGATACATCTCAATATCAATTCTTCAAAGGAGATTATTGCATATTTTGGATTCCTTCAGCATTGTTTTACCATGTAGAAAGAAATAAAAATCATGAAAGACAATGCAAAGTAGAAGTAGAACTTTTGACTATATATCTCGCTAGATTTTCAGGTTAGGAATTGTTCATCTTGCAGGCATATGGCTGATATTTTGAGTGACGATACCTTGACCACGTAATACCATTCTCCTCCCTCCAGCCCCGAGGCAGTACACTATGGGCATGTGAGTTAAACTGAATTCGGTAACCCTTCTGATGCCCCCACTTGTTCTTTTGGTTGGGGTTGTAGAAGTGCAAATAGCGAGGGAACTTTTTTCCAAAGCGGAAGGCAGCACTGCGTTCTGTTTCATGTTGCGTCCTGGAGAGAATGGATTGTTTGACGGTATGATGTTTACTCCAAGGGTTGGTGAAGTTGACATATTTCAGGTTTATGGACTCAAAACTGTTGTCACGCCCTAAACAGGAGAAAATTAAAGCCAGTGATTTTTATGGCATCATATTAAAATTTAAGCCACGTTTCCTTGCTTTATATTAAAGTTGATCTTAATTATCTGGGATTGGGACAAAATAAAACAAAGTGTAGTCCTACTATGTTAAGTATACACTCAGTATACACTTAATATGATATTTATATTTTGTGTAATTTTTTGTAGTGATTAACTCACTTAAAATACATTCTTTTATTTATATTCTTCACATTTACTTCAACTTACCTGCAATGTCCAGATCCACTTTGTAATGAACAAGATGTGTGTGTATATTTCCAAGAACATAATTGTAAACCTTGGTTCCGTAGTTCAGTCCATTTTCTGTAAAGTATGTTGCATGAATGTACCCCGTGGCACTAACTCGAGACTCCATTACTCCATTCTGATAGAACAAGAAGTCCCAAATGTAGTCATAGTTATAAACAGTGGATGTGGTTCTTATTACAAGTACATGGTTTTCAAGACCCCCAAAGAAATTGTAGCTTCCTTTGAAGTTGCTGTTAAAGTGTCTTCTAAGAGGCATGCCTGTTGTCATCTCAAAAATACACAGTGCATTCTTATATCTGACAGGTTTGTCTGTATCGTAGAAATGGTACAGGTCCACAAAAGTGGCGATTTCAGGACAGTCAATACCTGGTGCAAGTTCAAAATCTGAGGTTCCCATGGCCCAGCCAGCATCTATGTATTTTGTTTGCATTCCAGCTGGTGTGTCCCCAGAGTAGAATGCAATAGCTTCTTGCAGGCTGATCTCATAGGCAATTCTCTCACCATTAAAACGCAAGTCAAATATCTGCAGACCAGCTGATGAGCGGACACGGTACGCAAAAGACCATCCAGCGTACTCCACAAAGTTTTTTTCGACCTGATATCTCGGGCCTTGAGGCTCTACAAACTTTGGTCCGTAGATATCTGTGCGAGTGTTGCTGTGACCTCGAGGAATGTAAGTGGAAAATAGATCATTTTCATCATGCTCAGGCAGTTTGATTTTAGAGATTTCTCCCTTCTCGTACTTCTCCACCAGCTCCTCTACGCTGTCAAAGTACTGTTCATTGTACCACACTTTTTCCACAGTCCATTTCTTTGGATCTAAGTCAACGTGGTTGATAAGAATCTCAAAACCCACAGGATGAATGAAGAACCCCTCGACAAATTTCTGCAGCATGATCCACGTTCTTCTCTCTCCCGCTTCAAGTCCACGAGGAGCAATGTCTGAGAAGGTTAAGCATCGATCGGTGCAGTTTCCATAAGTAAAGCCTGTGCTCTCATACAGAATTTTATGTACTTGCTTTCCAACTTTGTTTAAGATGTTATCTAAATGCTCATATTCTACAGTTGTGATTGGCCTGGACGCAAAGTTGATGGGTCGATTACCTTTAAAGGTCTTGAGCTGATGGGAATTTGGGAAAGGCAATGGACCAACAATGTATTCTGTTATATTAGGTCGGGCCTGGTTAGCAAATTGTATCACTGCTCGAGCACGACGGGTTGGTTTTGCCTGCCCCCTGTCTAGTGCACGGAGGGCCTCATGCTTTTGAGGAACATGTAGTTCTATCAGAAGGATGCTGTTCTTTTTAAGAGACTTGTTTTTTGATGAAGTAAGGCGTAGCTCACTGCAGGAGTGGAGATAATCTCTCACAGCCATCATTTCTTTAGGGGAGAGATCAGCAAACATAGAAGCTCCATGATGAGCCCATTCTCGGGTTCTAGACGTAGCAGTCTGTGTGACTACTAAAGCTAGCAGCAGCAGACTCAACCACATGTCGAAATCTGCATAAATAGAAAGGTAACAAATAGTCAAAACAGCAGTGGCGGTTCAAATAATTAAAGTTGTGGATCAGAAGGCTGAAGATTCAACCTCCAGGACTGCAAGGCTGCCATCGTTTGGCCCCTGAGCAAGGCCCCTAACCTTCTCTACTGGAAGGGTGCCCCATCAGGGCTGACCCTGTGCTCTGACCCCAACTTTCTAACAAGCTAAGATAAAAAAAAAAAAAACACACACACACACACACACACACACACACACACACACACAAATGTCAAATACACAATTTAGACACAGCTTCTAATTCCATGATGTTTCCGATTTTTATTTTCATCTACATTGTAGATTGTAAAACAATGCTAAAGGCATCCAAAATATGCAATAATATATAATCTAATACTTGCTATTTCGATGTGTCTGCTACTTATGCTTTGTAATGCGTTCATAACGGCTTTAATCCGATGTGCTGTTAATTGGGGATTTTTTGACGCTGGTAACTCTAAATGAACTTCTCCTCTGCAGCAGAGGTAAGTTTCGGTCTTGCTTTCCTGGGATGGTCTTCATGAAAGTCAGTTTCATCATGGTGCACTTAACAATACTGTTCTTGCAAGAACTATTTTAGAACAGCTGACCTTCATGTCTTGAAAAAACAACTGACTGTTATTGTTGTTAGTTAGTTTGTTAGTAAGTTAGTTCATTACCTAATTCCATGTGTGTTATTTCATAGTGTTTTCTATTTTATTTTCAAACATTGTACTTGTACTGTACTGTACACCAATCAGCCGTAACATTATCATGGACACCAAGTCGCATTAACGCCTGTGGGGTCCAAAGGCCAGTCCACAGTTAATAGTCTTCCAGTTAACGCTGGCCACAATAGAAAAATATCAGAATGCTCAATGCTTCACAGCATGCCATATACAGTATGGGGCTTTGCAGGCATAGAGTTTTAAACCAGACATGGACAGAATGCACCCATGGAGGTCCAAACGTTGCAACTTATGGGACTTAAAGGATCTGTTGGCAATGTCCTGGAGTCAGACAACACAGAACACCTTCAGAGGTCTTAGGGAGTCATGACCCCAGGGGCAAGAGGTGTTTTGATAACACAAGGTGAATGTACATAACAATGGGCATAATGTTTTAAGGTTTTAATATTGTGGCTTTTTAAAACCTGTTCTTCTTCTTCTAATGCCATTGTCATATGTCATAAAATGCCATTAAATGGTGAACATCTGGGCATAACATTGTCAATATATCTTCTCACTCAGGCATACTGTACACAACCTTTACACTGATAAAGCTAATTATTTTTACCTTTATTCTTTTGCTCCCTTCTTTAACTGCTGAAAGAAAGACAAAAAAAGAAGAAATCCCTTCTTTTGCCACAACATTATCTTTACAGTGTACACATTACAGTGTACAGTCCATTAAAAGCAACTGTAGCCATTGGTCCACCACACTATCATGCATCAAACCTTTCACAAATGAATAAAATATGCCATATTTATTACCAGACATTTATAAAACTATTATGCAACCCCTTTATCTATAGAGCCTTTGAAGTAATGCTGCCTTTGAAACAGAAGAAGTCAAACTAAACAATGCAAGTATAAAAAGGAAAAAAGTTGCACAATCTTACCTATTGCTCTTATTTCCAATTCTTGTAGGATTTGTTCTGTAAATGTGCCACTTCTGTAGCTAAAATGTGTTTACTCAGCCCAGCCCGAGCAGATGTAGTCTTTCCCCCACAGTCCTATTGGATGATAAGCTGGATATGAAATTAACTCTTCTGTTGTGGCATTGTTCCTTTTATCAGCCACACAGGTCTCTAGTGTAGTAAAGGATTGGTTAATGTTAGGCCATAAAACTTTCAGATGTCAATGGCCAATGGCCAAGTTGTGCAGATTACAGGTTTGCCTTTGTATAATGACCAATTCCATGGAAAAGAAACAGAAAACAAAAAAAAAACACCATGATACTTTTTTTTTTCTTTTTTTTTAGGAATTATGTCATTAGAGTTTGCAAGACATTTCATTTGCCAGTTATTATAAAAGATTTAACTATAAAACATGACAGTCTTGATTATATATTAGACAGATAGTCAACATTAAGTCAGCATTTTATCGTTACATTATTTAATAATTAAATTAAAACAATTAGCCACCGAACCTATCAAAATATGGCAATAAATTGGCAGTCTAACATGAACATTTATGAACTACTGTATTTAGTTGTTGTTAAATAGACAGTAAATCAGATGAAATCATCTGCACAGGGGCAATTTATTTGTTTTCCAATTTTTTAATGCCTTTCCAGACCTGTGTCATCCTATGAGTATATAAATAAACTGCTATCCAGAATTATTTGCACCCTTAAAAAGTATGAGCAGAATAGGTTTGCATACATTAAGTGAAACTCTCTACATGCAATCCATCCATCCATCCATCCATCCATCCATCCATCCATCTATGAACCTTTATAATCCAGCTAGGGACCATGGAGGCCAATGATGATTACCAATATATTTATCCCATTTTATGCCTGTGGTAGAACGGTCAACATTCACACTTGCATTCAATTTGGAAACACCAATTATTCTAATCTGCATGTCTTTGGATTGTGGTAGGAAACCAAAGAATTGAACCAGACTCTGAAGTTTTTTTTATTTTACATTTCTAAAATAAGCATCTGTACAAATCAGTGGAAAAGCATCTCAGAATGCACAACACATTAAACCTTTAGGCAGAGGGGCTATACTAACAGAATATCTCACTTGGTTTCACTCCGCTTAACCTACAACAATAATAGTCAATAGACTCATTAAATTTGGGGCATCAAAAAAAGTTGAGGGTGTTTCCCCTCAAGGTCATCTGCCTCACGGTTCAAACCTTAATGCTATGCATTCTTTCCTGGTCACCGTAGGTTATAAAGAGTTACTATCGGATTCTGATTAGCTTGAAGATGTCCTGACGTGTCCTGAGCCCGCTCATCATTCTTTGGTTCTCACTTTAGGCTAGTTACGATCGGCATGTCCAAACATTCTCCTCTGAACCCTCTCATCACAATGCAGAGCTGCCACTATACAATAACGATTGTGTTCATGAAAATCCACGTATGTCAAGCACTGAGATTGACAGTGGTGGCCAAAAGTACCAAATGACAAGTAATGTCATTAATTAGTTTGAGTCAATCTGGCTATAAAGTTGTGCTCATTAGAATCAGCTTATTTGGGTAATTGACCAATAAGTGTCAGAATGTTTACTTTATAAAGCTGGGTGTCCATCTCTGCAATAAAATGCAAATCTTAGTATTTTGACTGTTACTATTTTAAAATTTGAGAATGTCATAAAAACATTAAGCTTCACATTTGTCTCAATACTTTTGGCCGCCACTGTAGAAAAATGTTGCACAATGCAAATATATTGTTGCCTGGAAAACAAATTCTGCCTTCTGGATATTGACAAATTGTATTTTTCTGTTTATAACACACTTTGACTTTATTCTCCCGTCATACTTTGGCTTGATGTGTAAATGTCTTTGTGCATGTTAACTGCCAATAGACCAGCTGCATGTGTGTACAGTATGCCTAACACACAGTGTTCCTAAGTCAGGTTCCAGGTCCAACACAACCCCTTAGTTAGGATATAGTAGTTGGTGAAGATGAATGAATAAATAAACGAATAAGATTTAAGAAATAAAATTTATTGTTTTTATGCAACTACTGATTTAATATCTATATGGGATCCAGTTTAGGTGGCTGAAAAATTGCTACTTATAAGGACTATGAACAAAGCGAATATAAAAATAGATATCATTTACAAAGTCGTCTTTGTTATTTTTATAATTTATATATTACATTTAGTATTAAATGCAAAATAAATTAATATAAATTATATTAATATCATATATATATATATATACAGTACTGGCCAAAAGTTTGGACACACCTTCTCATCTATCTGTCAATGTGTTTTCTTTAATTTCATGACCATTTACATTGGTAG
>JAOVVB010000046.1:12016700-12026989 GCA_028570985.1 Heterobranchus longifilis
TGAAAACGCGCACACCACCACATCCCATAAATGCCTCAGTTAGCCTTTACTCATAAAATTGTTCAGTGTAAAACTGTTTTAATCACTACTTTCTCTTTTTTCTTCAGATGCTCAGCCATCACCTCTTTTCCCCAGGAGTCTTCTTGGAGGCATTCGAAATCCCAAGGCCTCTGCCACTTGCATGAGCTGGGGTGGGGCGCATTATCGTTCCTTTGACAGGAAACACTTCCATTTCCATGGTGGGTGCACCTATGTGCTGGCCTCATCCACTGATGGGACCTGGGCTGTCTACATAAGCACTGTGTGTGATGGTGGAGGACACTGCAGCAGGGTATGCTAAATTTTTTTTAGTTAAATACTGTAGTATCTGATATGAGCAGTGATCATGTAAAATACATTGGATGTGCCTGTGCCTGAATTCTAAAAATGTTGGAAAGAAATATCAAGGTTTCACTATGTGAATGATTTTGTACATCTGGATCTTATTTTCACTTTATCTGGATCCTCTCCATTTGGAAGAGCAGGGGATTTACTATATAAAGCTCTTAAGGATTGCCTGGCTTCTTAAACTATCACACACGGAAAGCCAGGAAACTCCACAATGGAACAACCTTTACCCCTTTCTGTACCTACGACCCTATTATTTCGCTTATTACCCCTTGTTTATGACAACAGGTACAGATAGTTGTAGATGACCTGGTAAACAGAAAGATGAATCTGACCCAATCCATTTGTCAATCTTTTTCCATAACTCATGCAAGGTCTTTGCTTATGTCTGAAGAGCATAACCTTGGCCTTGAACTTGGAGTCACTTACTGTACTGTCCTCCCAGATGCTTTACACTCAGCTGCAAAATGTTTAAGTCCATGTTGGTGGAAAGTTACCTCAAGCCCTCCATAATGCATACATCTTTTAATATGGCTGTGTTTTTATATCCTGTCCAACAACACAAACATGGTTGGAGATAAGACACATAGATGGAGCCGAATGCCTGCATTAAACAAATTTGACCTACTGTGAATACACTGCTGCAGTGCCTCCCGAATATGCTGCTAAGGGACACAACCTAATGTCTCCAAATCCACAAGATCTATACTTGATTAGTTATCCATCACAAACACCCACAAAGCTGTGTAAGATCTACTGTAGTCCACATGTCTTCAACACTATCCCTTGTATATGTAGGTCAGGTTCTCTCATCTCTGCTTAGCACAGCTTGTGCAAGGATCTGCTGAGGTGCTGGTTTGGTTTGACAGAACATACCTAATGACTTTCTCCCATGCCGTACCTAAACTCCTCCAAGTCTCAAGCTTTAATTTCTTTAACTTAACTGTAGTTCTTGTGGTGTTTAATTTTCTTAATTAATCAGCAAATTCATCCTTGAGCATTGCTCAGTAGTTCCTCTCTGTATAACTTGGCAGTTTGCCTCACAACAGATGTCCTGTAGTCTTATTGATGTTGATGGGCACTGGGAAACAAAGGTTTTTGCAGTGTTCCAATCTACAGTATCTAGAAAGTGTTCAGTGCGATTGAGGTTAGAGTTCTATGCAGGCAACATCAGCCTTGGCAAATCATGTCTTTATGAACTAAATTTTGTTCATTGACATTTCTATTTAAATTCTAAAGTGGTCTATATTTCTATATTTGTACAGCAAACATTTTTCAATATTTGTACTGCTAAGTTTTTTTAATTTTTTTTTAATTTTATTCTAATCCTCTATAGCTATATTTTCCATAGTTAAAGTTCTTCTATATTTTATTTCCTTTTTTATTCTATATTTCTTTCTTATTGGTAATCTTTTTTTAAGGTCATGGGTGGTCGTATAAGCATTTCACTGCATATCGCACTGTGTATGACTGTGTATCGTACTGTGTACTATGTTTGTGACAAATAAAATTTGAATTTGATTTGAATTTTATTTAATTTGCTTGTCATGCTGAAACAGGTTTAGAATTTGCCTCTTAGTTCCATTTAAGGGGAATTCTTAATGCTATGTTATACAAAGTGTGATGATCAAATTTTGGCTATATAGTGTAGATGTTAATTAAAAGCAGGCAGCACAGTCGCATTGTGGTTAGTGCCTACTTTGTGTGTAAGTGTGCGTGTGTGCCCTGTGATGGATTGCCACCCTGTGCAGAATGTACCCTGCCTCGTGCCCTAAGTTCCCTGGGATAGGCTCCAGGCTCTTCACACAGGAGAACCTTTACACAGGATAAACAGTATAAAAGATGAATGAATAAATAAATGAATATATTAAAAGCTGAGACTTACAGTATAATTAAGTAAGAATATGTGTGTTACTGTCTTAAAGAATTCTTCTACTACTGATTGCTGTTAACACTGACCTCTTTTGTGTCTTTTAGGCATTAAGGATGATGTTGGGACTTGACCTTGTGTCTGTTCATAAGGGCAACATATCACTCAACAGTGTCCTTTTACAGCAGGGTGAACCTTTCTTTCAAAATGGTATTAATGACACCTTTAATATTACTTTTTAAATATAGCCTGAACCATGTTCATTGTACAGTACATTACCTATAAGGGAATACTAGCCAACCCTTATCGCATGCCTTGGAATGATTTCTTTTAGCCAATCGTTATCTTTCTATTACAAGTTAAAATGAAGTCAAGCTATTTGGTAGATAATGCAGATGATAAGAATTGTTCCATGACCCTTTTTGGTAATTAAACCATGACTGTTTGCAACATGTTTGGCAAAGAAATTAGTTTTTGTATGTTGGGAACTGAAACATTTACAATGTAACATTGGGCATAGGTTTACAGCATACAGTTATAGAACATGTATGCATTTTTTTTTTGCATAAAGACATTTTTCTTGGCTTTTAATTGTTGCACCAAGCAACCATTGTCAGTGATTACAGGTCTGTTTTATATACACACCATATATAAAAAGAAATGTTGATTTTAATTAGATTTTAAGTTTTAGTAATTTCTAAATTTAAATGTCACAAATATGACACTTTAGCAAATGAAAAAAAATATATCTAGTCAAATCAATCTATTTTTATTATAGGAAATATTACAAAAAAAACAATAAACCAAATATATGATTATTTTGCCTATTTCTAGACAGATTTTACAAAATCTTTAAGCATAAATTTCTTGTTCTGTCAGCAGAAAATTTTGCAAATTTTTTACCAATTATTTCTAGAAATAAGCAAAATTATTTGCCAACAAAACCAAAAAAAATTTGCTTAAAAATTGTCAAAATATGTATGGACATATGCTTATATATTTTATATTTTGTTCATTGTGTATTTACTATTTCTAATAATGAGGGATATGACATAGATTTAACTGGACTCAAGATACTTTCATGTCCTAATATGTCATTTTTGCATTGTATATAGTTTAGATTAACTATATTAAATAGAATTATGCAAAAAATATGTAGACTTTATAATATAATAAAAGTATGTGTTGTGTATGTTTATCTATAGGAGTGAGTATTCACTGGCTAGGAGATTTTGTGTTTGTTGAAAGTGGATTGGGCATCAGAGTGAAATTCGACATGGGGAACACTGTATATCTGACCGTTACTGCAGAGCACTTTGGTGCTACGAGGGGCCTCTGTGGATTATACAGCAATAATGCAGATGGTAAGAGATTTCCTAAGGTTTGTAAGTATTTGACTGAATTTTAACCAACAGAATACTGTGTATCTGACTGTTTATAAAACAGCTACATAAACAAAGTGCAGGATGCTTTGCCATTCCTAGGGGTCTCTGGGTTACAACAATGCTGATTGTAAGGGATGAGGATGCAAATTGCACTCTCACTGTCTCAGAATAAAACAGAATCATTAACTTCATAACATGTTGCACATTGTGTAAAAGCTGTGTTTAAAGTTTCAGGATAGATGATCCAGTCTCTTACATATCATGGACATTTTAAGGTATATTAAAGATGCATCTATGCAATCATTAATCACAGGATACCAGCACATTCTTGTATTTGATATCGCATTGACAGATGAATGACTAAATGACTTCTGTGCTCAACTTAACAAGTGTAAATAAGATCCCAGCATTACTTCCAGTGATCAGGCACTCTGTCAGCAGATTTCACAGCTGATTACAGGAAAACTGTTGGCGATAAAGAAATGCACTGATAAGGTCACTGACATCCTTACTGATGAATGGATTTTAGTGATTTTCACGTCAAATTTAATCCAAATTTTTTCAGCTCCACCAATTTACCCCTGTTGCGCAAGGCCCTTATCCCTGTCTGCTCCAGGGGTGCCATATAATAGCTCATCCTGAGCACTGACCCAACTTCCTAACAAGCTGGAACATGCAAAGTAAAGAGTTTCAGCATTGCAGTAATGAACTGTATATGTGACAAATAAAGGCTTGAAGGATTAACTTTAAATATGAAGCAGGCCAAAACGTCCATCTCACCCAACCAGAGGACAGGGTCATTAATGCACTTTTGGACTTATGGATGAATGCATTTCTGTTGTGTCACTTAGAAGCCTCTTTATACAGTAGACACCTGTAGGATCTCCCTGATGGGTAGTTCCAGCATTTAAATTTTATTTAGGTCAGTTGCTTTTTGAATCATCCGCCCATATTAATCATTTTAATGTATTTACATAATTGGATAGTGTACATTCTGACAGGGATACAATTGATCCCCAAGGATATCTGCTTGATCCAGTGGTGTTCAGACTGCTGACACCCAAATGTGGAATACAGTTCCTGAACGATGTTTCTGTTTCTTATATTTATGCAGATGACTTCACCAGTAGGAGTGGAAGTGTATCACAGTATGCTGCCAGTTTTGGAAATTCATGGCGTGTCCCAAACCAAGACACAGAGGTGATTTGTAACCCTGAAAGAAATAACTTAATTATTATTTATTTGTTTACAATAATCTTGTTTTTTTTATATAAGAGAATTGTAACCAGACTGTGCATGTAGATTAAAGACCCATGATCTAAACTGTCTAATGAAAATATGAATAAATTCCAGACAAAGCTAAAGTTTCTAAAGGTTTTTTTTTTTTCATTTCCAGGACTGTAGTGATGCAGCTGAGTTGGGCCACAGCTGTGACATTATGGGTGACATCAGCTTGCGTAGGGCTGCAGAACTGACATGCCATCAGTTTAAGGACAGTCCCTTTTCACAATGCCATCATCGAGTGAGAGAGCTGTCAGAATACTTCAAAGTCTTTGCCATGTATAAATTAATCATTTTGTGCTATAAAATAATAATAAATTTTGACTTTAAATCCTTTTTTTTCTCTGCTCCAGGTAGATCCAGGTCCCTATATAGATGCTTGTCTATATGTGTACTGCAGTTTAGGTGTTAATGAGAGAGAGGCAGCAGTGTGTGATACGCTTGCTAGCTATGCCCGTGAGTGTGCCCAACAACACATCATTCTCAGCTGGAGAGGCCCTGGTCTCTGCGGTGAGTCTCTCATTTCTTATTCAAAAGTAGTCACTTTGCTTATTTCAGTTGACATATCAGCATCTCAGAAAAGAACCATTTATTGTTTACTTACTTACTTGCTTATAATACAGTCAGGATAGGCAATGTTTTATATAATTTATGCATAAAATCCTATTGTGGCACCCTCAAACCTTACTCTTTAGTAAAAATTAGTTTATTATGATTTTTAAAAGCTATAAGAATCTGCCCTGACTTTGACTTGACTTTTATAGTTTTGTATTATAAACCAGATTTCCCTGCTGTTACCTATTCATTTCTTCTGGCTTTCTTCCTTCCTCTTGCTCATGTGTCATGCAGAGCGAGTGTGTCCTAGGGGTCAGCTTTTCTCAGACTGCGTGTCTTCCTGTCCCCCCAGCTGCTCCTCACCTCTCCCTCCAGCATCGGGCCAATGTCGGGAGGAGTGTGTTGGGGGTTGTGAGTGTCCTCCTGGGCTCTATTTGCATGACGGTCAATGCTTACGGCAGGAACACTGTCCCTGCTTCCATAGGCGACGCTCATACCAGGAAGGAGACACAATTAAACACAAGTGCAACACCTGGTAGGTGCACTGGGAGACATTAACACTGTTCTAGTTTCATTTGTTTTTAATTAGTCATTGTGCTTAAAGAAGAGCAGCAATTCGTGGGCAGACTTATATTTGTATAAAAACAAAATTCTGAAAAGTTAATGCTTATATATGCATCTTAAAAGAAAGACCTTTGCATTAAACAGCTTTTTTATTCTGACATTTGATGAACAAAAGAAGTCACACAATAGAAATAAAAAAAAGAAATAACAGGATAAGAATTAATGAGTAATTAATACAGTTAAAACACAATTTCTGTCATTCCATCCATCTTCATTTTTCCCTCTTTCTTTCCCAATTCTAGTGTGTGTCAGGCAGGCCAGTGGCAGTGTTCTACACAACGGTGTGCAGCTCAGTGCAGTATTATTGGGTCAATGCAAATCACTACTTTTGATAAGAAGAGGTATAACCTCCAGACTGGTGATTGTCAACTCATAGCCATTGAGGTAAGATGCAATTTTATGTGCTGACACTGTACAATCTCTTTTATCACATCTTTTATGGCTTCTACTCTGACTTTTTATGGAATGTATACGGCACATTTATCACTTCAAGTGCAATATCAGAGGCTGCGTTAATAAAAAAGAGAGATCAAAGGTTTAAACGTTTAAAACCAGTAAACATGTGTTTTGCAAAACTGGCTCAAAGAGATCATCTAATGTATTGTTGTTTGTATAGGACTTTGTGGATAAGAAGCTTACAGTGACCATCAGAGGGGGGGAATGTGTAAAGGGAGGTGGAATGCACTGCCCATGGGAGACGACCATCACTGCCCTCCACACCACAGTGACTCTAACTAACACTGGTGAGTTTATCTGTCCATCAAGATATTTTACCTTTGATCTGTCATTCATTCCATATATTTACTGCAGCCAAAGCTATATCTAGTCTGTCTCTAATTCAGTTCAAGTTATTCAGTTGGAATTATTATTCCATCCATCCATCCATCCAACCACTCTATACACCAAGTTGAGAAGCTATAAACATCTATCCATCCATCCATCCATCCAGTGTTAAGCTTTGTCCACTTATTCCATAAGTTTCAATGTACTTCTTTATCTACGTATCCATCTACTGTATCTATCCCTTTAACATCCATCCATTCATTTATTAATTAAATATCTGGTCTTTATCTGTAAACACTGTTATCCGTGAACTCTTTCAGGTTCTGTGATGCTAAATGGACAACCAGAGGCGTTGCCAGTGTTAACAGCTGATCTGGCTGTGCGGAGATCATCTTCAAGCTTTATTATGATCCACGTGTTTGGGGCTCATCTGCTTTGGCACACTGAAGGCCCACTGATCCTCATCACTCTGCAGCCAGGCTTTGCTCATAAAGTAAAGGAGGACAGTATTTCTATCATTCCTAAAAAAATAAAAAAAAATAACAAACAATAACAAAAAACCTCAGCCATGTTCTTGAACTCTTTGAAATGACCTTGTATTATTAAATAGAGAATACTGCACCTGAGCCACCATCTAGTAACATTAAATGTAAGGATCAGTCATGTCCTGTATTGTGTACTTTTGGATAAATATCCAAGGCTGTTTTTAACACTCGCTGTTAAATGCTACCAAATCTGTATAGTGTGCAATAAATTTTAGTTCCTGTTTTCATGGTCCTCTTAAAAAAGTTCATGATTCACTACAGAAAAATGCTTTTTCTTAGGAACAAAAAGTACTTAGAACACTAACTTTCTAAAAGGCTTAAAAGTCTTGAGTATGATTTTTCTTGTGAAACCTCCAGACATTTACATAATCTGAACAGGGCATTCCAAAAATTCATTTAAGCATCTACATAACCCTGTGTCTGAATATGACTACCTTTTCCCACATATTGCAAATATTGATGTAACTCTGATTAACTGTTTGTATGATAATACAGGTGAGAGGGCTGTGTGGAACACTGACTTGGAATCAACATGATGACTTCACCACACCAGAAGGAGACATTGAGAACAGTGTTGCCTCCTTTGTCACAAAGTTTAGCCTTGGATCGTGCTATTTGCCCTCAGCAGAGACTTCAGACCCATGTAATACCTACACTCAACGCAGAGAATATGCAGAGAGCATCTGTGCTATTATCCACAGTCCTGTGTTTCAGGTCAGCATAGATTTATGACTTGATTATGGAGCTCAGCAAATGTTTTATCAGCTTGTAACAGTTGCCAAAATTAAATTACTTGCTACACAGTTGATTTCCACAGACTGAGCAAAACTCATGTGGAGGATGGAATTTATAGGAAAACATCAGTGTGAACGGCTAATACAAATTAAAAAGCTAGGAATTACATGCACATGTTATGTCTACAAGACTTATAAGCCATTTTAAGATTTTATTTTTTTTTTTGTAATATTTCTGTGGTCAAATTTTGGCAGCCATAGTCAGAGCCATAGGTCTGTGGTGATCCAGTTTCTGTAATCACGAGAATGATGTGGACCACAAGCATGTAAGATGTTAGAGCAGGGAGGTATGTCTCTTTGCCTGTTCATAATGGTAACTGTTAATTTAGAAAGCTATATTACTGTTGAAAATTTCTTGCATTGCTATTTAGGATATTGTTTTGGAGAAATTAATGGAAGAGTATACAGCTGTTTGAATTTTAAGTCATAAAACAGCTAGCTATAGCTGGAGCTGTGTGATTTATTCAATAATGCAATTTTTGTTGGTCATTTTAGTTATTTAAATTGATGGGTCAGTTTTTGATCCAAAATTGATTCACAGATAAACTTACAAATGTTAAATGGTCTAAAATTAACAAATTTCTTAAAATATACCAAACGAATTGCTTCTTCTGCAAATACTCATATTTTGCAAGAATATAGCTTCTTCTTCCTCTGAGTTTATGAGCGTTTTGATGCAAAACCACCATCTACTGGCCTGGAGTGTCGAGTGGAAGATTGGCAGTAATAAAAAATTATCATGACATAATCAACAGAAGTTACACAGCATTTCAATGTTTATTAGACCCTTAGACTAGCTTCAAAACCTATAAGATATATAGCTGTTGGGGCAAAACAGACAATAAATATTAGTGCTATTGAATCAAATTGAACTGAGAGTCTACATTTAATGGCCGGCATTAGCTACAGCTACTGTAACTTCAGCTAAAATTGCTAACTGTAATTCATCAATTTCCCAGAGCTGCCATGACGTGGTGGAGCGGGAGCCATACATGCGGCAGTGTCTGAGCGAGATGTGTAGTTGCACCCCACAGATGCAGTGTCAGTGTACTGTCCTCACTGCCTATGCTCAACACTGTGCACAGGAGGGGGTGCTAGTGAATTGGAGAAACCAGACATTCTGTCGTAAGAAATGATCACATTTTAAGCACAAATTTGTCAAAATGGTCATTCAAAGTAAGCCAAAAAAAACAACAACAACAGTATAACTATTGTTAAATGAACATGAGATTTTTAAACCTGTGTCTTTTTTCTATCCAGCGATGCATTGCTCTGGGGGGCAGGTGTATCACGAGTGTGGCCGACCATGTGGAGGCTTATGTACTGACCTGCAGCAGAACTGGAGCTGCCAAGGGGACGCAAGTGCTCGGAGCTGTGTACCAGGCTGCCAGTGTCCTGCAGGTCTGGCACAGGATGATCAGGGCCAGTGTGTGCCAGTCAGTATGTGCCCATGTGTTCATGCCAGAGCTGTACATACGCCAGGAAGTTCTGTACTGATCAACTGCAATACCTGGTATGGGAAAAAGGAGGCCTTTTATAAGTGCAGTAACTTCAATTTCTCTGATGGAGTTTGTTTATTTAACAATCACATATTAGGTGTGGAACGAACAAATAAGCTTTGAACTTAGGCACTATATTGCAAATATTATCACCTATATCTGTAACTGTATTTGTATTTGAACACAAACCCATTGTGTTCAGTGGGGTAGAGCTCAGGGTGCTTCTACACCAACCTTTGAAAACCCTGTCTTCATGGAGCTCATACTGTACACATGGTCATTGTGGTGCTGGAACATGTTGGTCAACTTTTTTTTTAATGAAGAGAAATGGTACTGCTGTAGCATTCAAAGACATTCCATACATTCTCTACACTACAGCTAAAAAGTTTGGGATGACTTTCTAACTTCATGGTCGTTTCTGACTTTTATTTCTTTCTACATTCCATAAAGGCTGACCTTCATGTCTTACAGTAGATTTACATTAAGGTGTTTGGCAGACGCCCTTATCCAGAGCGACTTACATTTTTATCTCATTATACATCTGAGCAGTTGAGGGTTAAGGGCCT
>JAOVVB010000046.1:12038146-12052553 GCA_028570985.1 Heterobranchus longifilis
CCCCCCATCCCCCTCTCCCCCAAAAAAAATCCCCAACAGTGTTTGACTGATAGTACTTAGTAACCTAGTGTAAGGATCTATCCAATGATGGAAACTACAAAGCACTTTTGTAAGTCGCTCTGGATAAGAGTGTCTGCCAAATGCATAAACGTGAAGGTAAATGTAAAAGTAAGTGTAGGAAGTATATAACATGGCTAGTTGTCCCCTTAAACTTAAATGCGGGATTTTCTCAGTAAACATTTCACCTTTATAACACCTCCAAAACACATCAACACTGGACATCCCATGACCAGGCGAATGAGGTTTGATTGTGTTAGATCAGGAAAGGTTGGATAGAAAGATGACGTTACCCTGAACAGGTCAGGATCTCCCAGAGATGTCTACATTTTGTTCAGAATTGGTTTGAAGAACATTTATTTCTAAATGTTTAGTGAAAGTGAAAGGAAGCTCTTTGCATTCTGCAGCATGGTAGTGTTGTGGTTAGCATTGTGGCCTCGCACCTCAAGGGTCAGGGTCACACCTCGGGGTCTGTTTCTGTGAAGATTGCATGTTCTCCCAGTGCTTGGTGGGTTTTCTTTGGATACTCGAGTTTCCACCCACAGTTCAAAGACATGCAAAATTCTTAGCGTGTGCTTGTGCTTGTACCCTGCAATGCGTTGGTACCCCATCCAGAGTATACCGCACCTAATGTGGTAAAGTTCTAAAGTTCTCTGGGCTAGGCTCCAGTTTTCTCGTGACCAAGAACAGGACAAGTATAAAGAATGAGTGAGTGGGTGAGTGAGTGAGAATGTCTAAATAAAACAGTCTTTCTTTCCTCCTGCCATAGCGTGAATGGTTCAGCCCATTGCTCAAGTACACACCGTACCTCATTCGGCTGGTCATAGGAGGTCAAGTATTGCCGTTGTTTTGATGTCTATTAGATGTCCTTAGATTTGCATAGTTGAAATCTCAATGGGACAATAAACAGTCCATCGGGGCGTGTGTTTTGCAGTTCACTGATCTTGCTATACAGTTCACAGCGCGCTTCATGGCTTACTGGTATTGTTTACTAGGTCATGTTTTTTTCTTTCACATATAGTAAAAGTTATAGTTTGTTCCAGAGCTTTTGCCACTGCAACTCCTGCCAAAAAGTGTAGGATGTACAAATCAATGAAATAGAAGTTATTCCCAGTAATTTTAACCCATTAAGTCTTATGCATCATGCACCCAAAAGGGAATTTCTTATATGTGTGTTTGTGAGTCTGTTGGCAGGTGTTTATTTCTATAATTTTTTACCCTTTTTCCAGGGTCCACACGAATCCCACCCTGTCCTGGCAGCTTCTCGTGTGACAACAGAACGTGTGTGAACACATCACGTGTGTGTAATGGTATTCCCGACTGTCCCAGAGGAGAGGACGAACAGCTGTGTGGTGAGTCTGCAAAAGTACAGTGTGGATGACATAAGGAGGGCCAACAACAACAACAACAACAATAATAATAATAGTAAACATCTTGGCATAGGTATCTTTTTTACTTTTAGTATTATTTTTAACCATGGGTTTGCACCATTCTTCCTTTTTCCGTGTCCAGAAAAGCCTAGTGTAACTCCGCTGCCCCCTGGTGACAAGAACATTACTCACACCTGTGCTGAGTTCTCCTGCTGGGACGGAACCTGTGTCCCTTTTAAATCAGTAAGACAGCAAACACAGATTTATCTTGTTGGATTTAGTCATAAACAATAAGTCTTAACTTGTCTATCCATGTGTATCCATGGGTGTGTTTGCATATTAGGTATGCAACGGAGTGGCAGACTGTCCTGATGATGGAAGCCCCTCGGATGAACAAGACTGTCGGAGTTGGGGGCAGTGGGGACCCTGGAGTCCCTGCAGCCACACCTGCGGCTCTGGCGTTATGAGCAGATACAGACGGTGTCCTGAGGGGGACACACTAACACGCTGCATTGGAGATGATACACAGAGACAGCAATGCTACTCCACAGCTTGTCCTGGTGAGAGCCTTTAATAGTACTGCTTTTTTATCATCATCATCATCATCATCAATCTTTATAGAATTCTGGCTTTGGTATAAATGTGATGTTGAAATTAGAGCTGATGATGTTATTTACACTAAGTTAGGATTCATTATTAATGCAGTTGTTGAGACATTGAGACATTCTTAGAAATACAAAAATGCAATAGATTAATAAATAGAATAAAATAAAATAATTAATTAATACAAAAATGAAAAGAACTGGAACCCTAAAAGAGGAGCTAAATTTTGTGCTTATCATAGCTTTGCAGTGGCTATTTCTATGAGCTTTGTCTTAGAATAAAGAATATAAATATAAATGTGAAAAAAGTATAAAAATTTTAATAATAGTCAATTATAAATAGATAAAAATAATACTTAAATATAGCAACAAGGTACAATAACTTTGGTGCTTTTTTTGTTGTTGTTGTTGACGGCATGATGGTGTAGTGGTTAGCACTGTGGCCTTGCACCTTCATGGTTAAGGGTTTGATGTGGGTCTCTGTGTGTGTGGAGCTTGCATGTTCTTCTCATGCTTGGTGGGTTTCCTCCAGGTACCCCGGTTTCCTCCCACTGGTAAAAGACATGGAGATTAGGCTAATCATTTGTGTTCCCAATTTGCTCATTGTGTGTGTATGTGGATTGGCACCCTGTCCAGGGTGCCTTGTGTCCAAAGTCTTCTGGTATATGCTGTTGAATGCCCCCCCCAGCCATGGACAGAATAAGCAGTATAGAAGATGAATGAAAGAACTGAAATGATTAACTAAAGGAATGGGTATGTATACTTATCATTTGCTTTGAATTGTTGACTTGACATGTGAGTGTGTGTTTGATGTGAACAGTTGATGGACACTGGTCAGCGTGGACGACATGGTCTAACTGCTCTAAAGGTTGTGGGGGAGTGGAGATCCGCAAAAGAGTGTGTGTTCCACCACAGAACGGAGGCCGAGCATGCACCGAACTGCCAGGCGACACAACCCTGAGCACCGAGATCAGTGAGCTTATGCAAACACACATACATGCACGCATACACGACAGGGCTTTACCAATATTCATGTAAATATTGACATATTCTCACCATACTGATAAAGTGCAGATTAAGTCTCTTATAATGGTCAGGAAAGCTGCATGAACTAGTGTGATGCAGGCAAACATTCTTGAGTGCTGGGGGAGTACTGATAGTCTGCTTTAATAGATTTTACAGCTCAGTTAAAGGAAATGTCTTCGGATGGATTCAATGAACTAGAATTTACAACTCCAGGTAAAGAGTAATTTAACTGAGCTGTGGAATATGCGATGTTTTATTATAATCAGAAAAACAGGAACGTTACAACATAGAATTGTCTTACAGTTAATCCTAACACTGTCTAATATCAACTTTAAGACAAACCTTGGCTTAGAGTAACACTTGACCAACACAAAAACTACACTAATCTTTAATAAAGCGATCCTATTACAATCTCATAGTGGACAAAGTCCTTAAATTTAAAGATTGTTTTTTAACAAATTACAGTTTAATGTTATTAAAAAAAACTAATAACAGTAGGTGAAATATAATAGAAATAGAGTGTAGTAATGAAAAAAGAAGGAATCTGTTTTTCTATCCTTTGGTCTGCTTTTGCTCACAGAGCCGTGTCCTCAGGACGCCTGCGCTAATGTTTCCTGTCCCGCTGGTCTGGTTTCACACACTTGCACTCCTTGTCCTTTGACTTGTGCTCATATATCAAGTAATACATCCTGTGATACCAGTGCTGAGTGTTTCACAGGTAAGCTGTAAGACTGCAGAAAATACACATATCAATACTCCTGAGGGTTCATATTTCTGTACTCTTCTCTCTTTACCGTCCATCACACTCTTTAATACACACATACTTTATCAACATACACACTCTTTAATAAACAGATATAAAATGTTTGATTTTTACTCTCAATCACATTTGTCTCTGTCTTTAGGTTGCTGGTGCCCAGAGGGGAAAGTGATGAATCACATGCAGCAGTGTGTCCTCCCAGAAAAGTGTGTGTGTGAAGTGTCAGGGGTCCGGTACTGGCCTGGGCAGCAGGTCAAGATGGGCTGTGAGATTTGTAGGTGTGAGAGAGGACGACCACAGCATTGTCAAGCCAACCCAGAATGTTCAGGTACACACACACACACACAAACACACACACACACATACACGCATAGACTGTAGGCTATCATTCATTAAATCTCTCTGGGTCTGTAACTGCGTGTGTTTTGTGTTTGTATGGTATTTTAGTTCACTGTGGTTGGTCATCCTGGTCCCCATGGGGTGAGTGTTTGGGTCCATGTGGGGTACAAAGTGTCCAGTGGTCTTTTCGCAGCCCAAACAATCCCACCAAACATGGCAACGGAAGACAGTGTCGTGGTATTTATCGGAAAGCCAGGCGGTGAGAATACCTCCAACAGATTCTCATGCTTTCAAATACATACTGTACATTTAAATCATAAAAATAAGTGATCAAAGTTACTGAATAATATGATTTGGAAAAAAGAAAATAGGGAAAGCTACGATTGGAGTTAAAGGGTTAAAACCTGTATTTTATTTAGAATACATACAAACTTTTTAATTGGGTGGGGTTATCGGATTCAAAAAATTTCTTTTTGTATTGTTTTACTGAAAAAAGAAGCATACAGTACAATGAAACCAGAAACTCTTTCCACACTTTCCTGGCCTTCGCTACTAGGTTTTGTTATTCCTTATTAAGAGCAAAGAAATAAGATATAAGAAATAACAAAGACAATAGTTGAGGTTGAAACTATATGCCTTTTACAAACATCAGTAGTATAGTTTTGCTTTAAAAAAAAAAAAAGGAAGAATCAGTTGAGGTTTTTAAAAGTGTTTTAGAGAATCTGCTACATCCTTTTTAGATGTCACAGCTGTCACATCACTTTCTTACATACATAAATTTTATATACATTCTGTGTGTTTCATGTTTTTGTATGTGTGCGCTAGCTGTCAGACAGAGCCGTGTGAAGAGTGTGAATATCAAGGACACACCTATGCAGTGGGTGATCGCTGGAAAGGAAGTAATTGTCAGCTTTGCCACTGTTTACCCAACCTCAAAGTGCAGTGTGCACCTTTCTGCCTGTACACTACGACTGGATGCCCGCAGGTGCGTCTGTGTGTAATTCTCAAACAAAGCTTTTTGAAATGTTTATCTGTTCATCAGTTCAGAGACCTGGAAACTGAATGCAGAGACGGATAGCAGCTGGTCATTATGTTTGGTTTTCTGTTCACACTGAGATTGTGTGCTTTGTTTCTGCAGGGTCAGACTCTGATACCAGGGAATGAGAATAGATGTTGCTATTGTAAAGACAAAGGTAACTGATGAGCATAGTATAAAATCAAGTGAAAATATTGATTCGAATGACAGCAAGGTGAAAACATACTATTTGTTAAAACCCTTTTAGAGCAGAAAGTCAGTATCATCACGACAACCCCGGCAGCTCTGCCAATCACTGTCGAGCCTTCCATGGCACCCGGGGTCACACCATTTGTGCCGACGTTTCCTCTGCCACCTGGAGGTCAGTGAAAAATAGTGTTTAGAAAATGTTGAATGGCGAGGCCAATCAAGCTTTTCTTACAGCTTACTTATACTAAGCAATGTTTAATAATTTCATCTGTAAAAATTGATCTATTAGTACTGCTCCTCTATTGAGCTAATATTGTAATTGATTGTATTGTATCTAATAATATGTAATAATATGTATCTAATGTGTAAGATAAGTACGTAGTGAGACAGACTCCATCCTGTGTGCATGTTTGTTTTTGAGATGTTGTTATGTCTGAGGTCTGATACTTTATAATTAAGAGCATTACTATGCACATATACGTCTGAATACGGCCTAATGATTGTAGGAAAATAAAATAATACATTTTAGGCCAATATTGTCCCAATGTCCATTTTTTTTGTTTTTGTAAGTCAAGTGTCTTAGTTGCTGTCATTATGTCTTACCTCCTTAGCTAAAAGAAAACAGCGGCAATTAAAAGAGCAGTAGATTAAAAATCTTGGCATTGCCAAATGAAAATAAAAGAAAAAGCCAATGATGAATAAATAAATAAATAAATGGGTACAGGATATTACTACTGCAACAGTGAGGTTTATGTTCTACATTATTTGCAGTTTGACCGAAGCCTTGGCTATAAATCATGGATATATTCATAACTTTCCATTATTCCCTTAAGTAAATTTCTTAGACTACATCTTCATTTCCTCTGTGTTATATATAGATGAGTGCTGGTCTCCACTGGGAGTGCAATCTCTACCCCGCTCCAGTTTCAGTGCCTCGTCACAGCAGCCTGGTCATCCAGCCTCCGCAGGGCGCATACACTACCATGACCCTCACAGTGACCTGCAGGGCTGGAGCCCTGAACCCGAGGAGTACAGAGAGCTCCCTCCATCTTCCCCTTATGGCCATACACAGCACAGCCAGGCCCCTTACCTTCAGATCGACCTGCTCAGACCATACAACATCACAGGTTTATGTCAAACCACAACATCTGCCTCAAAAACCCATAACCAAGTTATGCTAATGTACTGTATAGCTCTGATTGATAACTTGATTTTCTAAACTGTTGTGACACAGTAATACTGTACCTATGCGCTGGGTTTTAGGATTGCTCACTCAAGGTGGTGGACAGTTTGACACGTTCGTGTCCAGTTTCTATCTGCAGTTCAGCAATAATGGCACTCAGTGGTTTACCTACAAAGAGCTCATCACAGACGCTCGCCCTAAAGCCAAGGTAAATGTCTTCTCAGAATTATATTATACAGTGAGTTAAATTTGCGCAAAATCTCTATGCATAAAATCATGAAGCTACAGTTGATGAGCTTCAGTTAATGATTAAATGAAGCTCCAGAATAGGGAAAATGTGTGGGCTCAGAGACTTGAGGTTTTCCCCTTGTTATTTTAAGACTGCACTGCTGCAACTCACCCCTGGCAGGTCTGCCTCTGTCCACCATTTGTCCTCTGCATCTGATCTAGAATGCAGCTGCACGTCTCAATTTTCAAACTTTCCCAAGTTCTCCCACATCACCCCACTTCTCCGCTGCCTGCACTGGCTTCCTGTAGTTGACCGCATCAAATTCAAAACACTGATGATTGCCAACAAATCTAAAAAAAGGCCCAGCACCCACTTACATCTCAGCTCACACACTTAATCACATCGTACACCGCACCACTTTCCGATCCTCCAGCACTACTCAGCTGGTCCCATCATCTCTCAGAGGAAGACATGCATATAGACTGTTTTGGTGGAATGACCTTTCTCTAAATGCCCTTTTAGTCTCTGGCAATCTTTAAATGATGACTAAAGACCTACAGTATCTGTTTCTTTAATATTTTGGCAAATATTTTAAAATAATTTAATCAATACATTAAAAGTACTGTACTTTCCCAACAGTGTTTGACTGATGGTACTAAGTAAGTAACCTAGTATCCTTTAAAGCACTTTTAAGCTAAAGCCGTAAATATGTAAACGTTTACACAAAATGCCGTAAAGAACATCCAGTGAGGAGCAGTTCTACACGTAGAAACCTGTTGTTGATGAGAGGAATCAGATAAGAATGGTCAGACTGGTTTGAGCTTACGTAAATTCCAGAGTAACACAAATAACCACTTTTTGCATTGGTGGTGAACAGAAAGGCATCTCAGAATGCAAAATTATTTAGACATTGAGTTGGATGTGCTATAATAGACCATATAATAGACCACATGGTGTTCAGCCAAGAAGTGAGAATATAGTGGGCACAGGGTCACCAAAATGGACAGAAATTATCTGAAATACAGCATGGAACCAACAACTATGCCATGGTCGCCATGGTATGCCAAGTCCCTGAGATTTTCCCAGTATGATGTTTGATATGAACATTAATGTTATTTATAAAATGGACTGGAAATGTAAACTGGTATAAGTTTAGAATTATTGGGGTATTTAGCGACATATAAATTCCACATGAAATCCGTACAGTATAACTTTCTATTTAATAATGACCTGTCTGCAGGTGTTCCTGGGAAACCATGATGATCGAGGTGTAATGCAAAACAAACTGGACAGGATGGTGTTAGCTCGGTTCGTGCGGGTGCTGCCTCATGACTTCCAGAATGGCATTTACCTGCGAGTAGAGTTGATGGGGTGTGGAGATGGTGTGTCCAGCTCATTTCTCTTTTTGCTGATATATGTAGCAGAGCAAAACACAATATGCATGATACATCAATTTACCCTACGCCTACATTGTATATTATTGTACTTTTTTTCCCCTTCCCATTTAGTTTTTCTTGCCACGGTTTTGTACTTTATACTATATTATATATATATATAGACTCAGTCTTCCGTAATGGGGTTAATGACTGTGGTGATAATTCAGATGAAATTAGATGTGGTGGGTCATAGATATAAACATGATTTTTACTACTGTTATAATTTACATTGTATCGAACCACTCAGTGCTCAATGCTCAGATCTGATTATGCAAATTAATTTTCTATACCAGCCGTTCAAGGTTTATAGTTATGCTCTCATTTTAATACACTATCATTTTCTAAGATGCAAAGCTTCAGATAAACAAATTACATTTACGCATTTGGCAGATGCCCATATCCAGAGCGACTTACATTTTTATCTCATTATACTGCACATCTGAGCAGTTGAGGGTTAAGGGTCTTGCTCAAGGGCCCAATAGTGGCAACTTGGTGGTCATAGGATTTGTCAGGGGTAGCTCAAATGTTTTTGTCTTTTAATAGTGAAATTTACTTTTTTAGTGTTTTTCTTTATGCATTTTTAATTTTAAGGAAGTTTTTTCCAGTGTCAGTGCTTATAACAGTCAGAGGTAAAGATGTAATTTTAGGTTTAGTAACATGGGAAGCTGAAATTTATGGTCATGTAAGTGAGAGAAGAAAAAGCAAAAGATTGTTTATAGCTGCCATAACATAAGGCAGTAATTAATGTATAGTGTAACTACAAAAGTATGATTTATCCTTTAAAAAAAAAAAAAACTTGTCAGCACTAAATTATTGCTGAGGACGTAAACTATTTAAAGTGTGTTGAAAAATAAAAAACTTAAACAACTATAGGGTGTTTTACTGCCAAATTATTTTAAATTAAAAATTAAATGTTTTATATTTATTGTCTTTAAATAAGCCAGTATTTAAGAGGCCTTGGCCAAAATAGCCCTGTAAGCAAAGCCTAATGCAATCCAGTGAAATATCAGTGTGTGCCTTTTTATTTGATTGGACAGTTTTTATTTTATTTCACATCTTTGGCATTTATTATTACAGTTAAATAAGTTTTTGTTCTACTCTGAAATGTCTCATACCTTTTAGGCACTCCTACCCCGAGCTCCAGAGGCTGTCGAAGAGATCAGTTCTCATGCCCTCCTCCAGGGGATTGTATTGAGGCTGCACAGCACTGTGATGGGTTTCCTCAGTGTCCAGATGGAGCTGATGAGAGAGGCTGTGAAACAAATCGCACCCACGTCACACCCACTGCTGTTCCACTTAGAACACCCAGTATGGCTGCTGTCACGTCAGCAAATACACCAACTCCCACTACTACGCCTGTAAGACCTAAAACATAATGTGCTCATAATATAAAGAAAATAAAAATCCTGCTTTAAATAATGCTTTGAAATAGATCATGCAGTATTAAAAAAATCTGTTATATTAAATTCTGGACTTTGGATTTATTTTAGGGCTTTTACTTTACCTTTATTACTGTTTTATGTATATTGTTTTCAAACTTGATATTGTAGTTCATGTTGCATATGACTGATGCTCTCTCTCTCTCTCTCTCTCTCTCTCTCTTCCTCGTATAGCATGGAAAACCTGGCTCTTTGGGTAACTACTAATGCTGAACATTTTTGTATTTCAGCATTAATGTTTATTTATTTATTTATTTATTTATTTATTATTTAAATTTCCATTAAAATCTTTTGCTTTCTTTTGATATGCAATAAAACCTAGAGGTGTTCATTTAGGATGAAAGTTAATGGATTTAAGAACAATTTTAAGATTCACTTAAGAGAAAGCAGGTTCATTAAGTTGCTGAAAAAAAGATTGAAATGTTTCTACAGGAGTGGTTAATATATTTACATATTTAACACATATAAAAGCATAAATACAAGCTTCCAATCATCTTAAATCTTTAAATTGTTTGCTCAAGCAGCATTACTTTCCCTATGTTTGATTGTTAATAAAAATACAAAATATATGCTGACAATTAAGAAGAAATAAATTGCTTTAGATTTTTGATCACCAGTTCACATATAAAAGTAAGTGTTGTATCCGTGCTTCACAGGTAACTGCTCTTCTCCTCTGGGACTGGAGGATGGCCGTGTGCATTATGGTCAGCTGACCGCCTCATCATTCAGAGAGAACAACCCAGCTGACACAGGCCGCCTCAACATCGTCCCTAATGTGTGAGTGTCTGGCAATGTGTGGTGAAGAAAAAGTTGCATGATGTTTATTTCTGGATCAGAGAAATTAGTTTGATTTGCAATAACGATTTTTTTTTTATGTCTAATGTCAGGTCTTATTTTTTATAAGTCATAATTTGTCTCTATAATCAGGATGTATAGTGTAGAGCCAGGACTATGTTACAGTTAGTAGTCTTTGGTAAATTCTCTTTTGGTAAATTACTACTATGGTACACTCAGTGACATAATGTGTGGACAATATATAACATTTTTGGTTAAAGGGCCTAGAATATGTAGAGTACAATTAATGGATACTGTATTATAAAAAGACTTTTACCACATCGCTGTTCAATTCTTGATTCTGATTGGACAGAATGTGTTGATCAATTTCCTATAACAAAAATGACATATTTACAGTAATGTCCTCTTTCTAATGCATTCTGTTACTATAATAACTATTTCTCTTACTTTTGTTTATCATTTGGAAGGAGTCTCCAGTGTCAAAATGTACTTGTTTTATGATTTGCTAATTTTAAACTAACTAATTGTAAACTACCTGTAACTGTAAAACTTCAAAAAGTACTGTTCTATTCTACAAACACTATTTTTTGTTCTTTAAACTTGTAAAAGTGTAAATGTTGGCAATTTGCTGTTGTATAAGGAGCTTTAGAACAAGTATTTATTGAAAAATAATAATATTAAGGACTAAATCATGAATTATTGTCATTGTCATTATTAATCACAGGTTGATGATGATGATAATTATATGTTTTATTCCTTACTACAGAATAACTGTTGTACCATACATTTACATTGGGTAACAGAAACGTGTCTGTACATTTAATTTTCCTCTGATAGTGAAAGAAGACTTTAAAATCTATTTTTATTATCTGGTACCGTTACATAATATCCCCCATACAGTTTAGTGATGGAACCAGGCTGGAGCCCTTTACCAGGAGACCCACACCCCTATTTCCAAGTGGATTTTCTGGAGCCAACTTGGATATCTGGCATAATCACCCAGGGCAGTGAGCGCATGTGGGGCTATCTCTCCAAGTACCGTTTGGCATTTGCTCTATCAGAGAACCACTTCACGGACTTTACCGAGAGTGGAGACAACAGCTCAGCCCCAAAGGTATGGTTTACATATTAATACAAAAAAAAATAGGAAAAAAATAAACAAATAAATAAATAATAAAATCTTGAGTATACCCATCTCTCACCTATGAGAAATAAACTGTACTTATTCTCTAAAATCAAGATTGTATGTTTGGGTGCATAGTGTGTCTTTTGAATGTGAATCAAACTCTAAGGTGTAAGGCATACCTTTTAGTGGACATGAATTGCTTTATGACAGATCTTTGAGGTGCGGATGGTAGGCAGGACACCAGTCACACGCTGGCTGGGCAGATTGGTGAGGGCTCGTTACTTGCGTATCATACCAGTGCAGTACCGCCACACCTTCTACCTACGAGTGGAGATCCTGGGATGCAGACGAGGTAGGATTTCTCTTTTTTCTTTATAAAGAAACCAAGATCCTTGAAAGTTTAAAATTATGCTTTCCATTTTATTAGCATTTGTCGAGTTGAGACACGATCAACAACAAGATTATCCATGTACATGAACTACTTAAATTTAACTATTAATATAGACTATTAAAATATTTAACATTTATATATTAATATAATATAACTATTTAAATTTAACAAAGTATGTCAAAGCAACAAATGAATTAGAAATTGAAGTGTTGCTTTATCTAATGTAATCATGAATGTTTTCTGCACATGGAAGAATTAGTCACTCCTGTCCCTGCTGAAGTGACCACAGTGCCTTCTGGAGTTGGTGTTGTGACACCGAGTCCCTGCGAGCTTGGTCAGTTTGCCTGTGTAAATGGGGAGTGTGTGCCTGTGGCAGCTCTTTGTGATGGCAGGCTTGATTGTGCAGATCATTCAGATGAGCTCCATTGCGGTGAGTCTAGTGTATGTCTACAGTATCACTA
Source organism: Heterobranchus longifilis (assembly GCA_028570985.1). Lineage (NCBI taxonomy): Eukaryota > Metazoa > Chordata > Actinopteri > Siluriformes > Clariidae > Heterobranchus > Heterobranchus longifilis. The sequence goes on from JAOVVB010000046.1 coordinate 12,050,586, forward strand.
AAGGAAGACAGACTATTTTGGTGCTTTCCTGTAGTAATCCCCACTGAACATCTTTAGAATGAATTCAGAATGAAATACAGGCCTCCTTGTCTGCCATCAGTGTCTGCTCACATTTCTCCTTTTATGGAAATCTATCTTTCCAAAGGATTAGATATGATTATAACACAAAAAGGGACTAATCTGGAATAGAATTTTCAAAAAGAACATGTGGGAATAAAGATCAGATGTCCACATACTTTTGACCACATTGTTTTCCATAACGTCAGCTGATTGTACGGTCTTGTTTGATATGTACTGGGTAGAAAGTAGTTATCACAATCTTGATCTGACCACTTCTATAACTACCAAAACAAAAACATGTGCACATGAAGTAGAAAAATGGATCTTACCTCTTTAATTATTCATCTTTAACTATGTACATATTTGTCCATAATTAATATGAAGACTAAACGTGAGTGCAACTTCCTCAGCTACTGTTCTCTAAGAGATACTGTACAATGCAAAGGTCTTATTTCCTTATATTTTGCTTCCAAAGAGCCATATTTTCTTGTATTTGTGATGTAGTCACTGGGAATAGTTCTCCATCCTTCCTAAATGACTTTTTTGGCTCTAATTTTGGTAAAATTTTTGAGTGTCATTTTTACTCCAGTCCCTTTACCTAACCAATTTCAGGGGAGGGTGTTTTGTTTGTATTTTTTTATGCTTCAGTGATTTACTAATGAATCACTGAAGCATAAAAAAACTTAAGGCGCAGTGGATAAAGACCTTACCAGGAGTGTATAAGTATGGGTGTGGTTGGTCATGATGAGCACAGTTAAACTCTCTGTAAATGGCTCATATTTGACATTTCCTGCTTTGGAATTAAAGATGGTACAGTGCATAGGGTCGACAAGTCACTATTCTGGAATAGATTGTCACCACTCCGTAGCACTTCATGAGTTGAAAATAACATAATGTGGACATCCAGCTAATCATCAGGAACAGAGAGTCAGATCTACTCAGCTGTCAATCAGCATTCAGAAAACCTCTCCACCTGCACTAGAATTCATGCATCCTAACCTTGGCAGCATAGTATTTGATTGAATTTCAAATTTTATCTAGCTTTATATTGTGTTCATCATGGTTATGGTTAACATGATTAATAATACCAATGCTCACAAAATCATCAAACTTGAGTTGACCAGTTTTCAAGGAAAATGTTTCGAAAGCTCAGCCATTATTACTGTATTAACCATTTTTGTGTTCTCTTGATTTACAGGCACTGCTCCTACTCCAGGATTACCAGGTTTATGGAATCACACTGTAACACCAGGAAGTCCTGGGTACCAAACCTACACTACTGGAGCTCCTGGAGTGTACACCAAAACTACACAAGATGGCCGTCCAGGAGTGGCAAGTGTTTCACCCATTGTTACAGGGGGACCTGGTATTGGCCCTGAGGGACCGACTGGACATCCAGGTATATAGTCCATACTGTAGCTTAAAGTACAGTGGAACCTTGGATTACGAGCATAATTCGTTACGGACGTGGACTCGTATTCCAAAACACTTGTAAATCAAAGTTTCCCATAAGAAATAATGTAAACTCAAATTATTCATTTCACAGCCCCCAAAAAATAAATACATAAAAAGAATTAATACAAAATATGAAGTAGAAATAAAACAAACTAACTTGCACTTTACCTTTAAAAAAAAGTTAAAATAAATCCAGACAGATAAGAGTTTCCGTTTATGCGCGCAGACGCTGGTGTGTGTGTGTGAGAATCTAAAGTAAGCGGAGAGGAGGAATCAGCCCCTCCCGTCTCCCCCTCCTCATCTTACACAGTAAACTTTTCTCCTCTCTTATTTGAATTTCACACAAACACACACACACACATTAACGGAAAGACTGTTTTGTCGGAAAAATTAGCAAGGAACATCGCTAATGACACTCGCGTGAGCGCATACTAACAGAATCACTGCTGTAAA
>JAOVVB010000046.1:12056881-12074139 GCA_028570985.1 Heterobranchus longifilis
ATGAAAGGCTGGAATCTATAATCACACCGAGGTCTTTCACTGTTGCACTTGATGGAACAGAAAGGCGATTTAAAGTTATAGTGTGATCGAAAATCTTGCTTCTAGCTGCATGAACTGCATGACTAGAACTTCTGTCTTATCAGAAATTAAGCAAAAGGAAGTTAAGTAACATCCAATCTCTTATGTCCTGCACACGTTGCTTAAATTCAGTAAGCTGATTTTTCTCATCTGGTTTTGCTGAGATATAACTGTGTGTCTTCAGCATAACAATGAAAACTAATACCATGCTTATGAATTATATTGCCCAGAGAAAACATGTAAAGAGGAAAAAGCAGTGGGCCTAAATCTGAACCCTGTGGAACACCAAACTCCACTTGAGAACATACAGAATAGTCACAATTTAAATCTACAAACTGATAACAATCAGTCAAATAGGATCTGAGCTAGGAGAAGACTGTTCCCTTAATTCCTACTACATTTTCTAATCTGTGAAGGAGAGTGCTATGATCAATAGTGCCAAAAGCTGCACTGTGGTCGAGTAACACCAGTATAGTGATGCAACCCTGATCAGAGGCCAGGGTTATTTACTACTTTAACAAGTGCTGTCTTTCTGCTGTGATGAGGCCTAAATCCTGACTGATACAGTTTGTATATGCTATTTCTATGTAGACATGAACATAGCTGCTGTGCTACTATCTTTTCCAGAATCTTCGAGATAAAGGGGAGGTTTGTAATTGGACAGCTGACAAGGGTCGAGGACGGGTTTCTTAATGAGTGGTTTAATAACTGATTTTGATCTAAATCTAATCAGTTAATAAATCTAAATCGTTTTGGGACATACCCACTGCTGAGTGAAGACTCTTTAGCAGAGTTGAGATCCAAGTCACGAGATGTATAGTTTTAATATGATTTTATTTATTTATTTATTTTTATGCAGTATGTGTCGAGATGGTTATGTCTCCTGTGACAACTCCAGCTGTATTCCCAAATGTGACTGGTCAGTCTGGTCCGCCTGGACCTCCTGCGACAGCAGCTGTGGAATCGGCATCCAGCAACGGTTTAGGTAGGATTATCTTTTAACACCAAGTAGATAATTTCTAAACTATTCACAAAATTTTTTTATTGAATTATAATTATCTCTAATTAAAGGTCGGTTTTGAGTCCTTCTGAAGCTGTGAATGTAGAGCCGTGTGTTGGAGACTCTACAGAAGCACGGCAATGCTACACACCCTGCCCACCAGGTCAGATTCCAGCAATTTCTGATTATAGTCTACTATTTCTTCTAAGCTAGCTATCTAAACTTAGCTAACAATAATTGTAAACATGAATCATGATAGGGATGGGGTTTGATGTGAAGCAGGGTTTATTAAATTCTACAAAGAGCAAGTCAAATCGGGACTTGTGATGAAATTTCTTGTTAATGAAGGTGTAAAACTGATTGATTTACAGAAGGTTTCAAGCACAGAAATAATGATGAGACTCTTAGCAGCAGCAAAACATTTGAATGATGCAAACGTTTTAAGAAGTCAGTGTCTGTAAATAATGATCCCAGCCAAGGTGGCTCAAAGTTGTTCCCATGAATGCTCAGTGAGTGGAATGCCTGATCATTAAAAAAAATGCCAAATAACTTGTCAACTTGAAAAAGAAGCACATCTGTCTGTGGGAACTGTATCCACAATCATTCATGGACACCACTTGTACATTACAGGTACTTGGCTGAGAGTTACTGCCACATTCGCCATACAGTCCTGACCTCACTCTAAACAATTTTCATTTTTTTTATGCCATTAAAGGAGTTTGGCGTTAAACACTAGGATAAGTGCATTAGTGTAACAGGGGATTATATGGAGAAAAAAAGGCAGTTTAAACTGTATCGTGTTATTCTACACAATAAAAAGTCCCGGTTTGACTTAAACGCCCCTCGTACAGTATATATACATATACAGCCGAAATTGTTTAAAAATGGTGGTAAAGATCTAAGGGCAACACTTGGCTTGGTAAGGGTTTAACCACGAAAGTGACAATCAGACTAGCTCAGAACTTAAAAATGCTGATATGCACTACTTGCATTTAGTTCCTGTGTGAAATATTCTGACTCTTATCTTGTCAGAAGTATTGTTTACTGTCATCAGTACAGTAAAGTTGCAACTTACTACTTTTCTCCAACTCTTATCCCTTAATTATATAATATATTTCATGATAATAAAAACTATTAGAGATAATACGTCTCCAGCTTTATAGAACACAAACATTCTTGTGTCACTGATGTTCATCTTCAGTTCTTGCAGTCACTGACTCTAAAATAGGACCACTGCATGTTTAGTGTTAAAATATTTAAACACAGGAGCTATATAATAAAGAAAATATAAGTGTTTATGAAATAAGACAATGGGTCAGACTTTGCCAATTTTTAGTATACTATATGCAAACCAGAAATTGACCTGGAAAAATAGGCTAGAACAGCATGTTAGAGGGCACCATGAACTGTTGTGATGATGATGATGATGATGATAATAATAATAATAATAATAATAATATTCATTTTATAATAATAATCATCATCATCATCATCATTTTATCAAGCTTTGCTACTATTATATAAAACTCTCCAAGTATTAAAATGTAAATCTAATTCTGAAATCTCATGGTGATACACACACCGATCGGCCATAATATTAACGCTACATAACATTAACACTGATTATCAATTACTGTATATACCAATAAACTGGTCACAGGTTCATGGGCACCTAAGGGTCACACACATCCCCGCAGGGGTCAAAGGGCCTCCTGCCTGGTCTGATCTCACAAAAAAATCCAATGCAGCACAAATACCGGACCACGATAGAAAAAAACAGAACACCCAGTGCATCAAAGCCTGCCATACACAGGGCCCAGCAGGCAAAGAGTCCAAGACCACCAAACCAAATTATACTTACCTTTAATATTTATATTAAACTTTGATTTAGTCTGAGGGTTGTACTTACTGTAAAAAGGAGAGTGGGCAGCTAGTTGGGGTTGGGATGGCAGAGGAAAATGGGCCAACGTCTGATTTGTTTCTTCATGCTTATTAATAGAACACTGCTTGCCTTATTTGGGTAAACAGTAATTGTTGATTCTGCAGGATGTTCCAGGTTCTGTTAGGTGATTTTTTTTTTCAGCCATTAAAATATTAAATATTTAAGACAGATTTGAAACCTTGGTTAGATTAGGATGTGACACTCATGCAATAGCTATTAAGCATATATCTCTTTACCACATTTTAATTTCCTGTTTCATCATTTCTGAAAGGGGCTCCATGGAGTGAGTGGTCTTCATGGTCTGAGTGCAGTAAGACATGTTTCTTTCACGTGGATGCTGTGGGAATGAGACGCCGCTTTAGGAGCTGTAACCACACTGACTCCGCCTCCTGCTTTGGAGACGGGGAAGAACATGAGCCCTGTAATACATTACATTGTCCAGGTATACACAGATTCTACTCTTTTAAACAAATTGTCCTGAAGTACTTTTGTTATACAATGTTAACTCTGTCCATACTCCATACTTGTGCTCTAAACAAGTTATGCTTTGATGTTTACAGTACGTGTAACTTTTTGTAAACTGTAACTTCATTTGCCTCTGCAGTACATGGTGGTTGGTCAGCATGGTCTGCGTGGTCTGAGTGCTCATCTGAGTGTGATTCTGGGGTTCAGACTCGAGAACGTTTCTGTAGTTCTCCTCCCCCTCTGTACGGAGGCAGCAGCTGCGTGGGACCTCATATACAGACCCGAGACTGCAACTCCCAGCCCTGCACAGGTTTTACTGATCACCATAGGAACATACACTATTGCGCCATTACATTAATACGATTAACATTAAAACCACCTAGGTTTTGGGTTTCACTTGTTCCACCAGGACAGCTCTGGCCCCAGGGGGTTTTGGCTCCGTGGGGCCTTTGGGTTGTGTTGTGGTGTCTGGCACCAGAACTGGCACTTGTAAAAGTAACTTAGATCCTTAGATCATAACTTTCAGAGCAAACTGTTCCCTTGCTGTTCTGTATTAATCTTTTTTTGAGTTAATTCACAAAAAAACATAATATTATAATTATATAAATGTATATTTTTTTAATTATATAATATTATAAAAATATTATAATATTAAAATAATAAAATAAATTATTGTTTTAATGCATATACAAATATTTTAATGAGATAATTATTATCATATAATATTTAATTTAATAATATTTATTAAGATTTGCCAAAAAGTTCCAATACACACAAAAATATACAGTATTATACAATATATAATAAATATTTTTGTGATTTTCAAAAATAATGCATCTTATACAACTTGTCATGAGGGGACTGGTGGCTCAGTGGTACTGTAGGTGTTTTGCCTGCTCTGTGGAAGGCCCGGGTTCGAATTTTCAGCCAGTGCCCAAAAAACCCCAGCCACTGGATGCAGTGCCAATAAAATGGGAGGGTTGCTTTAGAAAGGGCAGCCAGCGTAAAACTTGTGCCAAGCTGGTATGTGTGGACCAAATATGGATTATTGTTTTTTTTTCTCTATGTATTTGCAGATATGTGTCCGATTGGTATGAACTACTTGACTAAAGAGCAGTGCCAGGCGCAGGGAGGAGCATGTCCACGTGTGTGCCTTGATGCTATGACTTCAGTGCAGTGTGCCACAGAGTGCTATGATGGCTGTTACTGCTCTCCAGGCCACTACCTGTTCAACAATTCCTGTGTGCTTCTCAGCCAATGTCCCTGCTACCACCAGGGGGTGCTCTATACACAGGGTGACAGTGTGCCACATGATGCCTGCAACAACTGGTATATACAGTATTCTCACAACAGTCTTGTTTCTTCTTCTTTTTTTTTTGTTAAATCTGTGATGCTATTAATTTTGCTGCATGAAAATATATGAAAAGTGAAAAGTGTGTGTGTTTTGGTGTGATTATTTGTTCACAGTACTTGTATTAATGGAGCAATGCGGTGTGGTAAAGCTCCTTGCCCTGGTGAGATGCATTTTCCATTTCAAGGCTTTTCTTTAATTGCTGTACGCAAACCTGTACACTATGGTAGGGTCAATGTTTCCACACATTGCTATGTGATATATTTTTTTTCTAACCAGTTGATTGTGGTTGGAGTGAGTGGACATCCTGGAGCTCATGCAGCAGGACATGTGATGTTGGCATCAGGAGGCGGTACCGCTCAGCCACTAATCCTCCATCAGCATTTGGAGGCCTTCCTTGTATTGGCGACCGTGTTGAGCTGGACACGTGTAGCATCACCCCTTGTAGTGGTAGGGCTTTAAGAGATTTGCAGTTATAAACTTGACTCTCTGCTCCAGCTGTGAGGCTTAAACTAATGCACTTGTTCTAATACATTATCATTTCTATAGTCACACAATATGACTTGTATGGCAGATTATACACATAAAAAAATGTTTTGTTCTTCCAGGAGTGAAGGGCCCATGGAGCGCTTGGTCCGAGTGCTCGGTGCCATGTGGTGGTGGATACAAGAGCAGAACCCGAGGGCCAATCAGATCTCACGGCACACAACAGCAGTTTAGCGCCTGCAATCTGCACCGCTGCAGTGAGTACATGTGCACAGCAATACAGTATGTGTGTGCTTCAAATAGAAAAATATGGCCTCTCGTAAATTCTTTTTTCCTGTGTCTCTTTGCTTCCTGTGTGCTTGTGTATGGTAGGTAATGGCACTGGCTGTGCCGGCGAGCAGGAGTGGACAGCGTGTGTGAGAGAGGGACTCCTCTGTTCTGATCTGGGCATGAACACTGTATTGAACTCCACCTGTTCTCCAGGATGTCAGTGCCCACAGGGTTCTGCATTACAGGTGTGTAAATGCTTTAGATATCTGAAATACTCCTCGTTCCTGTCTACTTGCTAAATCATGTTGTGTCTCTCTCAGGATGGGAGGTGTGTGCCTTTGCCTCTGTGTCGCTGTGACGTAGACGGTGAACAGTTTGAGCCTGGAGCTGTGGTTAATAAGGATTGCAACACCTGGTAACAAGTAGTTTTATTACCATTAGTTTATTAACTAGGATTAACTAATTACAATCTTAAAATTCAGGATAAGGCCCTGACATCTTGGAATCCATTATGAATTTGATTGGGTAAAACCATTTGTTCTCAATCATCTTATCTTACAGTACTTGTGAATCAGGAGGGCTGATAAACTGCACACAAGTAGAGTGCAATGGTAAGATTCACCTGGAGTTTCTCTGTTCTGCTTTCTAAGAATATATTGAAGTTATACTTTTATAATCGAGTGGTTATCTCCTGGCAGTGGATGGTGGATGGTCAGTCTGGACTCTTTGGAGTGCGTGTTCAGTGTCCTGTGGTGCTGGCCTACAGTCACGCTATCGTTTTTGCTCCAATCCCGAGCGGGTTGGTGCTGGACTGCCCTGCCTAGGACCAGACCGCCAGGATAAAGCATGTGTCCAGACTGCATGCAGCCGTAAGTGATCCTCCATGCGTGACATTGAGCAATCTTCCTGAGAGAAGATAGAGGGATGCAATTTATAATGTCACTGGTGTTTATAAAGGTGATGGAGGATGGAGCGAGTGGACATCCTGGACAGAGTGCACAAAGACATGTGGTGGGGGTGTGCGCAGCCGCCGGCGTGAATGTGACAGCCCAGCCACTGAGGGAGATGGAGACTTCTGCGAGGGCCTAAAAACCGAGATTGTAGCCTGTAACACAGACCACTGTCCAGGTTCTTGCTATTTTTTACTTTCCTTGTGGCAGCCTGGTTTGCCAATGGCATTTGTCTGGTTTGTTTGTGTGTCGAAATAAAAAATATTAACTGTGTGTTGTGTTCTCAGTGACGCAGTGCTCAGATGTTTCAGGCACTGTGTTCAGTAGCTGTGGACCATCATGTCCTCGCACATGTGATGAACTGACTGTGAGTACAAGCTCTGCTCTTTGCATGCAACGCACTACCTGGTTGAATTCTAATGTTACAATCATTTTTGTTACATATGCTGAGCACAGAGTCTTCCTTTAATTGTAAATGTTGTTTGGACAATTTGATTAACTGTCTATCCTAGATTCCAAGTTTTTTTTTTTTTAAGTTTTGATTTAATAGACTGAGCCCCCGCAGAAAAGACTTTCACATGATTTGTATTCTGTTCAGTTCATCTGAAGCTAATCTGTATCTAAAGACTTTATGCACAAACTATGCAAGTGCGAGGAAGCTCGGTTAATATAATTTCTTCCATTTTTGGAAAAGTGAACTTGCTCAAGACTATTAGGAGAGCTATTAAAATCTATCTATGTATTAACAAGTATGTTAAGTGTAAAACAGGTTGTTCATGAATAACACAGATTGAGCTAGAGAGATGAATAACTGCTATACCATATATAATAGGTGTTAATCTCTTACAATTTAGGGATATTTAAAGATGAATATTAAAGACTATGCCATTTTAGATGATGATGATGATGATGATGAATATCCCACAGCACTGTGAGTGGCGTTGTGAGCCTGGCTGCTACTGCATCGATGAGAAAGTGTTAAATGTAAACGGTACGGCGTGTGTAGAGAGAGAGCAGTGTCCCTGTCTGGACCTGACCACCGGTCAGCGAATCGCTCCTGGAGAGACAGTCCTCACTCCTGATGGCTGCAACAACTGGTGAGGCCAGGAAAGCTACATACTGGGCGGAAATCAGAAATTAATGCCAATTTACACCAATACACAAATTAATGCCAATTTACATTTTTTGTACTTGTGTGTGTTTATAGTACATGTGATGGAGGACAGCTCAAATGTGGCAACAACCCATGTCCAGGTTGGGCACATTTTACATTAAGAGAGTAGTTTGTAATTTTATATTAAGGTTTTTAATGCTTAAAATTGTATTGAAACTTCGGTATGTATGCTGTATAACTTCACTTTAATTAAAAAGTGGGAGAAGCTCATTTCTGGGCCAGAAAACCTTAAATAATACTTGTGTAAGTAATTTAAATAAGAAATTTGTTTAAAGAAACTTTACGTAATTAACAGAATGTTTTATCAGTTGAAAAACGCTCATTGTCACACCATAAATGAGTTTTAAAGCATTTTAGATTTACATCCCAGTTCTAATCGCAATGACTTATTACTGTATAATTAGAAATTTCTAATGAACAGTTTGATAGGAAACTGTTTTTCATCCCCTCATCTCAGTGAATGGAGGCTGGTGTGAGTGGTCCAGCTGGACGCCATGCTCGAAGACTTGTGGTGCTGAGTGGGTCTCTCGCTACAGGAGCTGTTCCTGTCCTGTACCCATGGCAGGAGGGGCAGCATGTCCAGGTCAACAAGAGGAGCACCAGGGGGTTGGAGTGCAGATAGAAAGACAACCCTGTTCATCAGTCACTTTTTGCCCAGGTGACAGACACGTCTATTTCAAATACACTGATGACATGAAATGATACTAGATACAACCAATACACTGATGACATGTTGACATGCCTTAGTAGTGAGCAAGTTTACAGTTTCACTATACTCTATAGTTCATACTTCCCCATTCATTCCAATTTCCCCATCATCATGTTAAGTATAGTTTTCTTACTAGAAACATTAGCATCAGATTGTTTTAGTTTTGTAGGTACAGTAGGTATGGTTTACAGATTAGATAAGTGAAAGATCCTGACTGCTTGTATGTGTCTCTTTTCTTTCTAGTCCATGGTTCATGGGGATTGTGGAGTGAATGGTCAGAATGCGATGCGTGTGCAGGTGCGTCTGTCAGGAAGCGAGAGTGTAACAGCCCCCCTGCTAGATTTGGAGGTCTGCCATGCCACGGGGAGTCCCTCCAGAGTCGTGGCTGTCAGGACAACCAAACCGTCTGCTCAGGTCAGCTTTTCTAATTTGCTAATAATGTCCATTAGTGTCCTGTTTACAGTGGGGCGCAAAAGGAAATCTAAGTACCTTCTGTAAACTACTATAAACTAAAGTAATATTTAATACTAATAATTATATATCATATATGATAACTAATATTTAAGTATGTTATTTCAAACAGGAAAAAATAAGCGAACCCAGGCCTTCCGCATGGCAGGCAAAACACCTACCACTGAGCCACCAATACTGGGGTTAAATCCCAAGCAGTGTTTGGATACATTAATTTTTAAAGTAACTACTGTAATTACATTACAAAATTACTGTCATTAAAAAGTAATCAGTTACATTAAAGCGGTACTTTCTGATAAAAGTACTTTTCCATTGCAGAAAATGAAAAGTCCGTTGTGATTCCTCATTCATGTTGTTTTAGTCAAGACCTTTATAATTATTCTACCATCATCACTCAGCGAAGTTTTGCCCATAATCTGTTAACTACTAATACCCCTATCTCACCTACGTGGTTTTGCACGGTGGCTGTGAGTACGGTTCATCATGATTCACTGCGAGTTTTGGCGCTGTGATTAGGTTTCCATCTTTCCGCGCGTCAGTCCTCATGGAAGCTCATGTGGCTCATGGTGCCTAACAGCGGCTCATGGTGCCTAACACCGTTTCTCACTGCGAGTCAAACCGCCGAGGTGAGATAGGGGAATAAAAGCAGGAATAACAGAGGGGGCGGGGCTTGTAAGACAACTTTCACATACACACAATAATGGATTACACTTCACTGCTGTCTGGCTCACGGATTACAGAAATTGTCTGAATAACGGATTACATTTTTGAAAATATAACTAAACTGAGTACTTAAATGGTGGACCTAACGCGTTAGATTATTTGTTACATCAAAAAAGTAATCCAAGAGCGTACAAATGGACTGCGGTTCAATCACAGAAGTAGCTCACGTGTAAAAAAAAAATTCGACACTGCAGTGCATCAAATACCAATATTTACAATAATATACAATGTTTTCAGTGTCTAAGTGAATGTATAAAATGTCTAAAGTCCAGTATATTGTTTGTGCGTGCGTGTGGGGGACCTGGAGAAATGATTCGGCCTCACCAGTTTCAATGAATCAGTCCGGGAGCACGATGATAGAAAATGACTGTCCTGAAAAAGCTGTTCTGATGGGGAATTTCGGAAAATCCTCAACAAAACAGAGTTCACAGTCCAATACAATGGAAAACAGCTGGATGAGAGAGAGAATGGAGAGAAAAAAGAGTGTAAAACAGAGACAAAATGGCGTCGAAAAGCATGAAAGGCGCAGAGACAACATTTCACTATAAGATTAACATTTCCTTAGGCACGATTAAGGATTTTGGCCACAAGATAGCAATGTGGGGAAAGGGGACAAATTTAGTTAAGTGGATTGGTAAGCTTTACATTGTATATTTGTGTCAAAGGCGTATGAGACTCAATTTGTCAGACTTAAGAGCAAATCGGACCTAGAGCATTCTCCCGTAACGGAAATTGTTTATAAGTTGGGGACTACCTGTACTGTAGACTGCCTTTGAATGTGTACAGTGTACACAAGTCCCTGTAAATGAGCTGTTAATATATAATCAGTAACATGCCTTGCATTACAGAGCTGCTCTTAAAAAAAAAAAATAATTACCACCTCCTGACCAATCAAAACTGAGAATTCAGCAACACTGTGGTGTAGTCAGTACTGAATGAAGAAGACAAAATTAACCCATAACTTGTTAGTTGAGTCAGACTCGTGCGCCATAAATACTGTTTGCCGTTACTTGAATGCCAGTGTTATTGCAGCTTTGTTTCATCATCCTGTCTCTCCTTGTCTAAACTCAGACTGTGGAGGCGGACAGGAGGAGTGGCCTTGTGGGAAGCCGTGTCCTCGTTCATGTGAAGATCTCCATGGTGACACTGAATGTATAGACACATCAGCATGCAGTCCAACCTGTGGTTGCCCAGGTGACATGGTTCTGCAGGATGGCGTGTGTGTGGAGAGAGTGGAGTGTCGGTGTAAATTCCACAACAGCACTACTGGTGAGAAAAGCATTCCAGAGTGAAATCATTTCCACATTCTTTATTATGATGGATCTTTATTGTGCTTAAAACATGTTTTGCGTATTTTAAGAGCGGCTCCGGAAGGAAAAACTGTCTGGATTAATTTCTTATTCACCATAAGTTTCACTATTTAGCACTGCGTGCTTGCACCTCCAGGGTCGAGGGGTTCGATTCCTGCCTCGGGTCTGCGTGCATGGAGTTTGCATGTTCTCCCTGTGCTTGGTCGGTTTCCTCTGGGTACTTCAAGTTTTTCCTACAGGTTAAAGACATGCAGATTAGGTTAACTGGCTTTTCCAAATGCAGTGGATTGGCACCCTTTCCAGGGTGCACCCCGCCTATTGCCCAAGTACCAACCCTGCAACCCTGAGCAGGTTTGGTTGTATCGAAAATGAATGGATGAATGGTAATAGTGGTGATAAGTAGTTTCTAACATCTAAGGGAGGGATTTCAGACACAACTAAAAATCTTTGATAGAAATCTTTGACATGCGACCTGTATTCTGTCGTACAACTCTCCTTTATGCAAGCTCAAGAAATTTCTAAGCTTAACCAGGCATCCTTCTGTTTTCTTAATAATTCAGATTTAAATATCACAAACACAGCATGGGAGTGGCCAGGCAGGACTAAGTGGCAATATGCAAACTCAGGAGAGAGCATCATCACAGAGTGCAGCAACTGGTAATGTCAGCCTTCTGCAATTTTATATATTTTTTTATATTTATAGCTTATAGTTATGACATTTGCAAGGCTGATACATAATTCTGGTATATTGTGCTCACTTGCATCTGGATTGTTCATGTTTTATTAGCACGTGTGAAGCTGGTGTATTGCACTGTGACTCGCTCCCTGGTTGTATTGTTGATGGTGGGTGGAGTCAGTGGGGGCCATGGTCCGAGTGTTCAGCTCTGTGTGGGGGTGGAGTCAAGCTGCGGATTCGTCAGTGTAATAACCCGGCTCCCCAGGGAGGAGGAAGAGAATGTAGTGGTGGTGCTGACCAACAGAAGGAGTGTAACAGTCATGCCTGCACAGGTGTGTACACTTGCACTTGCATAACCAGTGCAGACATTTTAGTGTATTCAGTCTCTTTCAGATGAGTAATGTCTTAATGATTGGTACTGTAAGGAATGGTCCCTTTGTCATTATGTTAAATTTGCTTTTATAGGGAAATATTCAAAGACAGGGTTCTCTGGTGCTGTAGATTAGATTGGATAGTTCTCTTAAAACCCCACCATTTTAATTGAATTATTTACCTCATAATCAGTTTATTTAGTATATGCATACCTTTAATCTGGTACGCATAGAAGTAAATACAGAAAAATAAAGATGGCTATTGTAGGTAACAGTGTTATGTCCAATTTGCAACCATAATAAATATTTTAAATGGCATGAACTAACATGTATAGCTGTGCTCCTCAGACTCTGGGATGTGGTACGACTGGTCTGCATGGTCCATGTGCTCTGTCTCCTGTGGAGGAGGGGAACAGAGACGCACCCGTTCTTGCCGCACTCCTCCATGCACCGGTATGACACGTCAGAGCAAGACCTGCAACACACAAGTGTGCCTGGGTGAGTTACTCACTGCATTGTTATACAACCTGCACTTAAAAGAGGGATGGTGAATGAGAACAAGTTATTCATACATTGGTTAGCTATTTTTGACAATAATGTGGAATTAATCAAGTTATTAAAAATAATATCACTGAAATCGACAGGAACAAGTTTAGGGTAGAAGCTTGGGTAGTATATGCAAAACGTTTATTATCTTAAATATTGACTTAAATGGTGCCTTGCGATGGACTGGCACCCCATCCAGGGTATATCCCGCCTTGAACCCCAAGTCTGCTGGGATAGGCTCCAGTCCCCCAACCCTGTATACAGGGTAAAGCGTTATAGACGATGAGAGAGTGATTAACTTAAATGGCTGCTTATTTCATCATAAGATATGGGATTGAATTAGAATGTATACTTTCAAGAGTGTCTATAAGGGAAGTTGTAGTATTTTGGGTGAATGCAGGGACAACCTTGAGCACCTACTGTAGGCATGGATGGTTAAATAGAGTTAACGGCTCATAGTCTCAAAGGATAAGATCATTATGCATAAAAGCTTCAACAAAACCCATTTACATTGTCCTAAGTTTAGTTTCTTCCGGTGCTTAATTAAAGATGCTCTCACTTAGATTGGAACTAATGACGCTCAGCCAGTGATTATGCAAATTTTTTCCCCACTTAAATGGTAAAAGTTGAAATCTGCTGTTACCACCATACATGCTTATTTTTTATCATTGAGTTCATTCAAGTCTTTAAAATTTGACTCTTGATTGATTTAAATTGAATGGATTTATTCCCAACATCACTAACTTATAAACTAAACACAAAACATTCCTGAGTTCTAATAATGAACTTTGAAATTTGTTGAAAGTTCAGGAATAATACGCACTATAGCTCTAATTTATGGCCAGCAGATAATTATGTACTTTGATTAATTACCCCAATATTTTTATTGTTTATAAAAGAAATGTGGACTGGGGTCTGTGGAATTGATTTTACAGCTAAGTGGGCATAACACCTATCTGAAACACATTGTCTCATGGCAAACAGACTTTTCAAGCGCAAATTGATGAAAATCAGCCATCTGTGTCTTATGGGTTTCTGTAATCAGGTTGTTATATTCGTCTGCTCCAACACTCTGAGGCAGAGGAGTATTTGCTATTGAGATTAAACTCTCCCACAAGAACAGTGGTGTCTGGCTTTGAGATTTGCCTAATCATCCTGCCTATTGTGAAAGCCTCCCAGGTTGGCCTGCTGAAACATTAAGCTAACCATTGTTCTCATTTAAAAGTGAAATGTCTCCATTTCACAGCTCTGTCTTTGCTCATTCTTTTAGAAGCTCAGATGGACTATCTGCTTTGGAATAGGCTATTCATTATTTTTAGTGCAGCTCTTAAAAAAAAAATTTTTTAAAAAAGGAGGATCAGTTTGATTACTGAGTCATTTGGGGTCAAGGTCCGGGATGAAAGGACAGATTTTGCTCATGCGGCATGTCTTCTGTCACATTTTATAAATAAATGTGTGTATGTAAGAGTGTAGCACCAACAACAGTCATCAGAATCTATTTATCTATTGTTTTTTTTTTTTGCACCATTTGTGCATGATTTATCTTGTGTGTATGTGTGTGTGTGTGTGTGTGTGTGTGTGTGTGTGTGTGTGTGTGTGTCAGAGGTGGGCTGCCCTCCAGGTCGTCTGTACCGGGAGTGTGAAAGAGGAGAAGGCTGTCCGTTCAGCTGTGCTCAGCTCAGTGGGATTGAAGGCTGTTACTCAGAGGGTTGTGAAGAGGGATGTCACTGTCCACCCAACACCTACCAGCACCACGGAGCCTGCCTACAGGTCACATGACTTATCATAACTGCTGAAAATGAACTCAGCAGGATTGTAGAAAGATTGTGAGGATGTTCCTTATGCATTTAAAAGAATTTATCAGTCCTGCTTGAAGAATGATAATAATAATAATAATAATAATAATAATAATAATAATAATAATAAATACAGAGATATTACTACAAGTTTGTTTGCTTACTTGACTTAATACTACTTGTCAAGGATGACTTTAGTATGTTTTTAAGCAGAGTTTAGGGGACATTTTAGCCTGTTTTATTTGTGTGACTGTTTTTAAAAGTACTTCTTGGGCTATATGACTGACATTACATGCCATAAAATTTGCCACCATTTGATAAAATGACGGTGACGGTGGTGTAGTAGTAAGCACTGTCGCCTTGCACCTCCAGGGTTCGGGCTTGATTCCCAGCCAGGCTCGATTCCGGTCTCTGTGTGTATGGAGTTTGCATGTTCTTCGGTTTCCTCCCACAGTCCAAAGACCTGCAGATTAGGCTAATTGGCATTCCCAAATTGTCCATAGTGTGAGAATGACAGTGTGAGTGTGTGTATGTGTGTGTGCCCTAAGTCTCCTGAGATAAGCTTCAGGGCCCCTGTGACCCTGAATACAGGATTAAGCGGTATAGATGATGAGTAAGTTATGAGTGCGAGTGATAAAATTACAAAACATATAATTTGTATACAAAGACAATAAACACAATGGTTTGCATTTGAACAAATGCTCAGTCTCAGGAATATGTTTTAAAATTAATTTTAGCCCCAAAACTATCTTAGTTATGATTTAGTTGTGATTCTTGGAGCATACTATTTAACAACTGCTATGAACTACGGTGAACAATATAGAAAAAAAAAACACAGTATGTAGGTACAACAGTGGGAAGGGAAAGTCTGCACCTGCCAATATTCCCAGTATTTTGGCCATGTAAAAATATCTATTTGACTGTGCAAACACAATATACAATAGCAAATACAGTATTCTTCAGAGGTATTTGAATTATGCACATGGTAGAAAAGATTCAATTGTTTATAATTTGTGTATGGCGAAATAGTGTTTAATAATGGCATGTGTAATGTTTAGGAGTGTCCATGCCTGGTCGACAGTGAGCTCATGGCCTCACTACAGAAAGTGTCTGTGACCCCAGAGGTAACGCCAGATCTCCATAACATTACCGTGGGAACAGAAGTCAGGTCCGGAGAAGAGCTGATGCATGAGTGTAGCTCCTGGTAAGAAAAGGTTTATTTAAACCTTATTTAAAATTACATTTGTGCTAGATTTTTAACTACTCACGGCATTGTGAATTGCTACAACAAGAATTGCCTTGCCCATTTTTAGCACCAATTTATACCTCATGAACCTGCACAGCCTATAAAGGTTGATTTACATATGCATATATTAATATAAAAAGCATAACATATATAATATCAAATTCTGTAATTATTTATGTGTGATTCTGGGAAAGCTGGTTGCATGTGGTTTTGGTAAAAATTCTGGCAGTGAATTACAAAAAATCATAAATTTATTTGCATAAGCTACCTCTCTCCAAAGATGATGTTTGGTATGGAGCAACGTAAACCAATACAGTCAGTCTAGTGTAAGGTGTCTTGCTTGCTGAGTGTGATTTCCTTACTCAATTACTCAATGGTAGGCTTTGATCAAATTGTTGAATAGCTACAGTATGCATTGTAGCAAAACAGGTATAAGCTTAGGGCAGTTCAGTCTGAAATCAGATTCACTGCAGTAAAAGCTCTACATACGTAGCTCCTGTAGTGCAGTCACAATGAATCTTTAAATGATTTTAGAAGGGTTTTAAAATGCCAGTCAACAATAGCTTAGATCTGAAACATCCCGCCTCACCTAGAAACTGAAGAGTTTGGTTTGTCAATAATACCTCTCCGATTTCCCTCTCAGTTTGTGTGAGCATGGCCTCTGGAACTGCTCTCTCGTGCCTTGTTCTCGCGATGGTGGTCTGAGTTCTTGGGGTCACTGGAGTCCCTGTTCAATCAGCTGTGGGGGTCTGGGACAGAAAGTGCGCAATAGAACCTGCACGAACCCAAGCCCTGCTTACGGAGGTCAAGACTGTGTTGGAGATCTGCAGGAGACAGCATACTGCCAGACTCCAGACTGCCCAGGTGAGCCTACTCCCGTCCTCCTTTTGAAGCACGATGTCCCCGTTTATAGTTTCTTAAAAATCTCCATAGTAATTACGCTGTGCAACATGCTTTCTAATCCTCAGGTGTCATATGAGTCTAATTTATGATCACTCTTTATTTGCAGTAGATGTGCTTCCTACAGCCGAGTCTCCTCTATCAGGTAATAATGAAGTCACAAAGTGGAATTAAAAAAATTAAGGTATTTAAAAAATACATTTATCTATAAAGTGTGTGTATTTTAGTATTTTCCCCACTTTTTATTCTGATTCAAATATGCATCCTTAATTCTACTACATTAAATGCAAAAAAAAAATCTTAGTAATAATTCTTAAATAATTCTTTTGACTTGATTGTGTAAAGCTGCTTTGCGAAAATGTCAATTGTTAAAAGCGCTATACAAATAAAATTGAATTGAATTGAATTGAATATCGATCAGCCATAACATCATGCACAACACTGATGACCAACTATACACCAGACATCCCAGCACACCTCCAGAGGTCATGTGGAGTCATTCCCCAAAGAACCGGAGCTGCCCTGGTGGCACAAGGAATACCTAAACCCTATGTGGATTTACCTGTTAATGTTTTTTAATGTTATGGCTGATCAATGTAACTGAAAAATTAAATTTAGTTAAATTTAATCAACTTGAAGTATCACTCCTTACAAAACAAAAGGATATGTCTTTTATCTAGTAGTAAAATACACAAAAACAAAATAATACTTCCTTCATTTATTCATCACTAGGAACCACTAGCCTGGTCAGGGATGTGAATAATCAAATCAAATCACTTATATTGTCACATCAC
>JAOVVB010000046.1:12087183-12099553 GCA_028570985.1 Heterobranchus longifilis
GGGGGGTAGCAAGAGCACACTAATACCTATCACCATGAAATGACATCTATATAAATAAAAGAAATGTTTTGTCTGTACTGTAACTTTCTCTTTCAATTACATATTTATGTTTCACACATTAGAGGACTCACAACCAGTCTCATAAAATGTTCTGTCTGTTTGTATGTCTGTCTGTTTATATACCTTTCCAACCAGAATTTGCATTCACAGAATCACACAAAACTGTCTGGACAGAATTTAATAAACCTATGCGATATTTAGGTATTTGCCTATAGTTAAACCTGTGTCATAAATAAAATAAAAATGTTGAGTAGAAGTAAAGTCATGAGCAGTTATGTGCCAGGTTATGAAATGAAAATAAAAATTTTGCAGTACTTAAATATCTGCCTGTAAGCGATGTTATGAACAGTTATGTGCTATTCAATGCTCTACCTTAAAATAAGCTGCTAATAAGCTACTTTCTCAATGTAAACACCTGCACCAATAGATATTAATTAGAAAATCTAAACTGAATATTTTTACTGGGATTACTTAATATTTTCATTGCTGAAATAACAGCGCTGAAGTGAATTTTAACACACTTAGAGTCATTTTAAGACAAAACGTAATCTTTATCCATGTACTTTTTCGATTTCTCATCTGTGATTCACTCTCCGATTACCGAACATGGAATGTATTTGGCTGACGACGAAAAAAGTACAACTTAGTGTAAACAAGGCGTAAGATACTTAACCTTACAAAAATGTATGTATTTGTATTAATCCGTTCTGCCGTACAGAAAGACAAACAGATACAGTATGTACGTGGGCTTCAACCTGAAATAATACAGTAAAGCTGATCAGCTTATTTTTAGCTTTAACCTTTAAACTATTTCTACAAACTCTTTTTCCCATCAATGATAGGTAACATTTCATGCAGATGATTTGAACAAGTTTAGGTAAACAAGCCAGTTGTGACTTATATCACATTTAGGGCTATTAATATATACTATACACTGATTTATTTTAAGTTTTATTTGACTTTTTATTATACTGTAGATTTGCTTTATGAAAGGTTTTGCAAAAGTATTGCATTTTAAGAGCTGATGTTCTGCTCTGATTTTATGTTATGCTTTTAGCTGACTGTGTGTTGAGTGAGTGGTCCTCCTGGAGCGAGTGCAGTGCCTCCTGTGGTGGAGGAGTATCTATGCGCAGAAAGACTATTCTACAGAAGTCTGAGCCTGGAGGAGCGGCCTGCTCGACTCCTATTGAGCAGCACACTGCCTGCAACACCAACAGCTGCCTGCCTGGTGAGACGAATGAGCATGCAATAATTCTTTTTTATATACACTGATGCGGAGCCATGCACAGACATACACAGATACATGCACATCATCATCATCATCATCATCATCATCATCATCATCATCTTTGCACAAGGCAACAGACCTGGTTGCTGAGTATTTATTTATCTTTAATAATTATTTCATGCTGGTCATGGTTCCAGTGGATTATGAATGTCTATTCCCGGTGCAGGAATACACACTAGATGAGATGGAAATCCACCACTGGACTGAATCTTTTTTTTTATTATTCTTTTATGCTTTTTTTTTATTCCTTATGTCCTTTTAAAGAAGAGGAACTCAAATGACAAGTTTCCTACACACACAAAATGAGATTCTA
Organism: Heterobranchus longifilis; assembly: GCA_028570985.1. Lineage (NCBI taxonomy): Eukaryota > Metazoa > Chordata > Actinopteri > Siluriformes > Clariidae > Heterobranchus > Heterobranchus longifilis. Next base: position 12,088,845 of record JAOVVB010000046.1, read on the forward strand.
ACATTCGTTGTAGGTGCTTATGTTTATACATATTCCTCCTGAGCTGCATGGGTCATAAAAAAACAGGCATACTCATTTCATATTTATAACGCGCCTGCTGCATTTTTATGGAAGCTTGCATCTCTGGAGAATTGTGCCATTCTAATAGATGACAGGCTTTTTTTTTCTTAAAAATAAATTTTGAAGTTTAGATTACAATTTTGTTGACAGGTTTTTAAAAACAATCTGTTATTAAAGACAGTAAAGTATTCCATCTAGACCATTAAGTGCAAATTATAATAGTGGTAGAATGCGAAAAAAGATTCCTAAGCAGATCTGAGTAGAAAATGCTTTAAGTGAATAATCCTTTTAATCATGCTCTTGGCTTACTGGTATAAACACTGCATCCAAAATTTGGCTTAGTTCACTAATTTATTTCGTGAGTGTTTTATGATTAAGGATCAGCCTTTGATAACCCTATCTGCCTGTGTATTTGACCTTTCTATAATTGCTCCAATAAAGTGGCTTTCACCAGCACCCTATCTCTCTCATACCTTAGTAAAAATGAAGTCTGCCATCATTCTAAATTGTAGTGTTGGAGCCTAACAGACTATGATTTGACAAGCCAATTTTATAACCATAAGATTTTTAAAAAAAAATGAATGTTTTCTCAAGAGTAATGGGGTTGCTGCTGGGTGATATTTACTTAAGTGACTCAGCACAAGTTTAAATGTTAAATATTTAGATTGGTTAGAATCATATCTGTCAGTTTTCTAATTTAAATAAGATAGCCATTGGTTAATCCAAATTGAGAGGATTTCACAGTAATAGCACAATTTCTTTTAATACTGCCCCCCCCCCCTTCTCTCCCTTTTAGAGTGCCCTTCGGGTCAGGTGTTCAGTCTATGTGCAGGTTCGTGCCCGTTTTCTTGCCAGGATCTGTGGCCTGAGAGTCAGTGTGTGCCGGGACCCTGCAACCCAGGTTGCTCCTGTCCCCCTGCCATGGTAAGAACAGCCTTATACGAAATATAAATCTAATGGAACAGCTTTATACTCAGTGTGAATGCCTTAGAATGGTGTTATACTCAACTCAAAATCAACAGAACAGCTTCATACCCAACTCATATGCCTTAGAACAGCTTTTAAACTAATGCCTAACTTAACAGAACAGCTTTATACTCAACCCGACTGTAAAGTAATAGCTTTAAACTAAACCCAAATGCTTTGGAACTGCCTCATAGTCAACCCACATAGATTGGAACAGTTTAATAATACAAAACCCACATGTATAGCAATAGTATTGTACTTAATGCAAATGCATTGGAATAGCTCTATACTAAACCTTAGTACAGCTCAGAACGGCAAGATACCAAATGCTTTATAACAGCTCAATACATACTTTGTATGCAGTAGAACAGCTTATGCTTAATCAGAGTTCTCTACTCTACTCTAACCTTTAGCTTTATACTGACCAGGAAAACCCTTATAATACAATATTACTCCAATACAACACCTTAACACTCAACCATGCTACTTAACAACAGGATTATACGCTAGCTTAATGCTCTGGTACCTATCCCAAGTACCTAAAATATATACCAGGAATAAACTCAAACTAATCACCTGAGAAGTCATATTCCCAGCTTAAAATTCAACTCCTGTTTTTCTTCCAGCTTCCAGTTTCGATGCCTATTTATTCCTTTTATTTTTAATGTGGAGTGTATGTGTGTGTGTGTGTGTGTGTGTCTGTGTGTGTGTGTGTTTTTGTTTCTTTGTATATAATGCATAAATTAACAAATGTCTTCCACTCCAGTGCTTATACATACCAGAAACTGTAGACTGTATTTCATTAAATAAAAATGATATATTTTCATCATGAGTGTAAACAGACGCCCACCAAAGCACAGATAAACACAGAAATGCTATTTACACTCCCACATCCTTGTTTTGAGATAAATTTACAAGAGTAAAAACCCCTTACAGTACAAATGACCGTTCCATCTTTGGTCCTAGGTTATGCTTAATGGATCATGCATGCCCTACTCCGAGTGCCCTTGCTCCCCACTGTCTCTGCCACTGGGGTTGGCCAATGTCACACAGGACCCCCTGCAGGACGAGTTTCCTCCCGGAACCATTATACCACATCTCTGCAATGCCTGGTAATGACTCTTACTCAGACACCCTCCCTTGTTTCCATTTCTTTTCCCATAGGGATAGAGACTATTTCCGAGAGTTTATCGATTTTGAATATGTGCGATATGTCATGTGGGCACTAAGAGGACATGGAGGGAGATGGGGTGAAAATGGATCAGTGTACTGACTTTATAGCGAATCGTAAATGATTTTTGCACTCACATTGAGCTGGGTTATGGCAGGCTTGAGAGAAAGAGAGGCATATGGTGGCAGCATAAAACGATTGTCTCTCTCATTCAACAGTCTGGTGATTAGAGTGGTGTAATTTTGCTATAATGGATTTGTTGGGGAGTTTTGACCATTTATACTTTGGCGCACAAACAAAACAATTGCAATGGTAGATTGATCTGCGTGTCTGATTTTTCTTTTTGTGTGTGATCTCTACCTTTTGTGCATAAAGTGTATGTGAAAATGGGGTATTCAACTGTACGGAGGCGTCATGTGATGGTGAGTGTCCTTAGCTTGTCTCTTTACTACATTTTACTAACAGTAGCTAGACAAAAAGCTCTAACACTTAGTCAACACATTTTTAATGATAAACATCAGTGTCAGGTCTGTTTGTGTGTATATAAGGTACATAATTGATAACACATTTTCAGAAAGAACAGATAATGTGATAAATACAGATATGAATAAGAGGTAAACTGTTAAATGTTAAACTGTTAAATTTTGTTTAGAAAGTCTTCAAGAAAGATTCACAATGCATCTGAGATCAGTTGAGACCAGAGTTGGCATCCCATTGTGGTCCAACAAAAAGTGGCATGACCAGGAGGTTTGCACTTTCCTGTGGACATTTACGAGCTGTGTTTATTAAAAGCCGTTGGTCGGGGGTCACGGTATATAGCTATATAAACTGATCTCCTCATTTATGTATACAAAGGGGTGTTCAGGTCAAACTGGGACTTGTGATGAAGCCTATAGTGAATAAAGGTGTAAAACAAATTGACTTTTACAGAAGACTTCAAGTACAGTACAGTACTCCTGGCCGCATTAAAACATTTAAATAGTGCAAATGTTTTAAAGAAGGCCATATGTCCTGACTGACGATGCTGACCGAGGTGGCTCAGATCCCACTGCAATCGTTCCCTGAACACTTAGCAAGTGATCCCTGAAAATTGACGGATAACTTTCAGCAACTTGAGACAAATATGCATCTTCCTGTGGGAACACCACTTACACAGGATGACAGGAACTTGGCTGGGCGTTGCACACATTTATACTTGAGAATGTTGAACTTGAGTGATTTAAATGAGGTTAAGGAAAATTTTACATACATACACATATAAATATAAATAAATAAATAAACATATATACAGTATAAAATACAGTGGATTTATAGAGTGCTGGCACTACCTTTGCTTTAACAGTGTTGTCCAGTAATTCTACAGTCATATTGGTAGGTTTCATGTTTATTGCTTAAGGTTTAGGCCACATCACCTTCTAGCTTAAATCCAAATACATAACTGGATATATGAAGCACTAAAGAGATATAGATACAGTTATATGGTGCATATGCTATGACAATAATGTCATTCCAGAGCCTGTGGTTTTTAGAGTTGAAATCACTGTCTTGCTGGCTGAGCTGCTTTCAAAGTAGCATTTGAATGACTTCATATATAATTATTGAGAAAGTCTGTAAACTCTACAATTACATTAGCAAGTGACACGCTGCCATTGATTTCCTGTTTTTGCTTGTGACATGAAGCAATAATTCTTGTTCTGCAGACATTTAACTTGAGGATTTCTCAATTTTATGCAAATAGACTATGACAGGGCAAATTTGATTAGTGTCAGTAAATTCCTCAAATGAATCGTATGGCTCCTCTACTTTCACAAACATAATTAAGTCCTGGGTGTAGTTCCCCATTCAGTAGGGTTTGGCATGCACAAGGTAACACAACTTCATCTGCTCCTTTTGCACATTTTTTTTGCTGTGTTTGTTAAAAAAAAAAAAATATATATATATATATATATAATTATTATTATTATTATTATTTTTACAAACACAACAAATCTGAAGAAACCCAAGCAACTTGTCGCTTGCTAGTATGAAGGCTCGAGGTTGCTTTACAAAATATTACTTGCATATAGTCATATTAAATAATTTGTAGGCAGCACTGTGGTTTAGTGGTTAGCATTGTTTGCTTGCACCTCTATGGTCTGAGTTCGATTTCTGCCTTGGTTCTGTGTGCATGGAGTTTGCATGTTCTCCTCATGCTTGGTGGGTTTTCTCCAGGTACTCCACAGTCCAAAGACATGCAGATTAGGCTAATTGGCGTTCCCAAATTGCCCATAGTGTGTGAATCGATGAGCATGTGAAAGTGTGTATGTGTGCCCTGAGATGAATTGGCACTCTTGCCTCGTGCCCTAAGTCTCCTGAGATAGACTCCAGGCCACCTGTGACCTGTTATACAATGTTATAGATGATGAGTGAGAGAATAAAATATTTCTTAATATTTTTAAGTGGATTGTGAATGGAGCAGCTGGTCCGAGTGGAGTCCGTGTTCAGTGTCGTGTGGCTCTGGAGTGCAGAGCTCTAGACGCTCCGTAATGCAGCCCAGGCAGTATGCAGGACGTGAGTGTGAAGGCCCCAGTCACAGGAGCAGATTGTGTACACGACCTGACTGTGGTAAGAGTCTTAAAACCACATCAAGAGTAGGCATATAAGACTTCAGAGTTACTGTTGGAGTATTGTAGGATTAGGTGTGTACGTTGTCTATGCTGTGTGTGTGTGTGTGGGACTGTTTATTAAGATGTCTTTTTTTTTTTTTTTGCTGTAGCATGTCCAGAGGGAGAGCGTTGGAGGCAGAGCATGTCTGAGTCAGAGCGTGTGTGTGACAGAGGGTGTGTGGACATGTACAGCGCTGAACCGTTGAACTGCACTGCAGTAAGCAGGATCTCCGAGGGCTGCGTGTGTGAGGACGGTCGGTATCGTGATGCAGACGGCCGGTGTGTGATTCCTGCTCTCTGTCAGTGCGAGGGAGACGACGGCATACTGCGAGAGGTGAATATACTGTACAAACACGTACTCGCTTAAAAATGCTGCCAGGTTTGGGTATCTCTGGCCAAAACCAAAACAAATGCTAATATATATATATATATATATATATACACACACACATTAGCAAACATGCATGGCATAGGCTTACAGCTAGTGGTTTAGAGCCATCAATCATGCTGCCCAACTGTTACACGCCCCAGAGAAAGGCACAGAACCATCCATCAAGAAAACTACAGCTTTCCTTCTATGCTTTAACAGTATTGCTGGGTACTTTGTATATGTATCCGTCACGGGCTCTCATTATTGGACCTGATGCATAACTCTCCCGTGCATCTATTATAATTACATTTATTAATCTTGCATGCAATCTCAATCTCAGAGTAGAAATATATAAAGTATGTTTTACGGGTAGGACGTAATTAAACCAGAAATACATTTTAAATCCTCTGCATTATTCCGCGTATAATATGGAGTGTGTGTGTGTGTGTGTTCTAGCCTGGCTCTGAGTGGGAAGAAGCGTGCCAAACTTGTCGCTGTGTAAATGGCCTAAAGCAGTGTAAAACCAGCTGCCCACCACTTCTGTGTGACGAGGTGAGAAATCCACAGGGCTCTCTACAGATAATTATTCACCTGTAACATCTTCCTCCAGATTGATTTATTAGAAAACTTTCTTATTTTCTCTTCTATACAACTTTTTAATAAGTGGTATACTGTGCAGCTTTGCACCATTAAAAAATGCAACAGTTGTAAACCATACTGTAGGCCTTGCGTCAGAAAGTGTCCTGAGTGTGAACGAAGTCCCTGGAGAGCAACAGATGCTGCTGGTTAGAGTGACTCGCTGTCCAGGCTCCTTCTCTGGTCACACAGTGGATCCCAGATGGCATCTCTGCTGTCACCCCGTACCACATTTAGAGAGGAAGCACATGTCCTTCCCTCCCCAGGGCTCAACACCTCCGCTGTGCTGCTCTAAAACACGTGACCCGAACACAAAATAGATTGTTTATTAGGAGTGATTTAGGGGTTCGAATCTAAAAAAGTCATGCAATTAAACATTCCTATCACTGAAGCTGTTTTTCTTTAAACCTTTTTGCAAAATCAAAACCTTAACTTTAAAAAGTTTATTAAAAAAATAAATAATTCTAATCTTTTCCTAAATGCTTAATGTTAATTAATTAACAAATACCCGAATCAGTTCACCCTGTATATGTGTGCTTTGATTTTTCTGTTTCTTTTAAGAGAAAGAGTGATGTTTAATCCTGGATTAAATCCTGGATAATATTGTGCATCGGCTGTAAACAATTAATACATTGATTGCCAAAAGGGGGTGTTGTGCTACACATGAGGGAATTTGCAAATGATTGTTTTGTAACAGTAATTAGTTGATATGCTAGAAGACTGCATTGAAAAAAAAAAAACTATTTTAAAATATCACTGATTTTGTATATTAAAGCAAAAATGTCAAATTTTGTGATGAATGTTAATCCAAGCATGGCACATCACGGACCAATTAAAGGATTTTGCTTAATTTCAATTACATTTTAGAAAGAGCCAACATGCATAACAGACTATAAAAAAAGGATTGTTTATCAAGATTTTTTTTTTTACTTGGAGCTTACAATCATAAGAATATTTTGTGAATATGGTCCTTAGCAAACTGTCCCCCAGTGTTATTCACTCAGCCATTATTACCATGAATTATTATTAATATTATTAATAATATTTGCATTTTACTACTTTTTTGTCTGATTCTCGAAATCACCCCATCATTACATTTTAAATATTTTTGTATACCTTTAACCTCACCCCTCTGCTCATCTTCACCGCCCCCAAAGGTAGAGCCGTAACAGGGCGCCAAGGGGGTTGGCATGTTACGGCTGTCACTACCTGATGCCTCATCCTGCTGCTGTGGCCCGTCTCTGGAGAGATGAATCACAAATAAGTGTGTGTTATTCTGAGTTCCACATTGCTGACTCTGCCCCTTTGCTCTGTTTATCCCCTCTGCTGTGCCCAGAGTGAAGTCAAAGTGCTGGAGGATGGACAGTGTTGCCCTGTCTGCAGGAAAGTGTACACAGGTAGGAATGGCCTAAGTCTTACATCAACTTAGACACACGCTGCTATTAGTGCTACTTTCTGGCCTCTGTGGAATTGCTGAGCTTTGTCAGCGATTTCTAAAAGATCCATGTGCAACGGATGAAAAGTTTGTTGCACACTATTACTTCTGGTGTGTGTATAAAAGATTGTCAGCCCTCATCTGCTGTTGCCTGGATTTGAACTGGAGTGAATTGGATGACTCGACAGAAAAAGTTTTTAAGCGGCAGAAACAAAAGATGTCCAAGGAGTCACCTCGTCAGCAGATTTCTTTTCCGGAAACTAGCGAAGGCTATCCCACAGTATGGACACTGATGAAGGGGGGGGGGATTTCTATCCTTCTTCTTTTCTGTTGTGCATTTTTGCTCTTTATTTTCTGCCTGTAGAAGATCCACTCACACAATGTCAACGCTACACTGAGATCAGGAACATCAGCAAGGGTGATTGCCACCTAGACAATGTGGAGGTCAGCTTCTGCAGGGGGCGCTGTTTGTCCGGAACCGATGTCATACTAGAGGTAAGAAAACACTATCTGCAAATAAGTGCTCCGGTCCCAATAGACATCTAAGTGGCACGGCAATAATAGAAACATATAGTATTTAATTTTCTACAGTGTTTCTTAAACTACTCCATGGACACCAGACAATCCGCAGTTTAAATTCAGTCAGCTGCTTTCATACTGTACCAGGTATTTGGTGTATCTTAATTGCTTGGTTTTAGTGTAAGGGCAAATTATGAACACTAATCAGCCATAATATCAACACCATCGCCAGGTGAACTAATCACCAACTATACACGAGGAAACTGCTGACAGTATTAATATGACCAAAAGGTTCCCTGTTTCTACCATGTCAAGATATAAATAAAAACATTCTTTTAACAAAACTTTATAGTAATTATGATTGGGAATTTTTTTGTTGTATTGTTAAGTCAATTTGTATTATTATGACTTACAATGGCTGTTATAAAGTTGTTTTAATAATAGATATTTGCTGCTGTATTTGATGTTCTCTGATGTGCCTATGAAAGAGCATGTGAAAATGTTTTCAATTACACGCCCACAATCTGCACAGGCAACTGCTCTCACGAATTATCTTCAAATCAAAGCCTGAGTGTTCATGTAACTTTGGGAGGTGAAAATTGTGCTGTTTTCATAAACAGAAAACAAAAGAGAATAATGATAAGGCAATAATATTTTATCATAAACTATTCTTGTCTTCACACAGGAAAAAATTATTCAATATTTACCTTTAAACTTTAATAGCTAATAAATACAAATGACTTTCTATTTGCCATAACATTAACACCACATAACTTTAAGACATTAACATTGCAAATAATATATCGGTAAGTTTAAAGAATGGCACCAGAACACTCAGTGCACCATGGCCTGCCACACTTAGGGCCCAGCAGGCAAAGATCCTAAGGCCTCAGATACTAATCCAATTGAGGAACCATGGGATGTGGTGGACAAACAAATCTGATCCACGAAGGCCCCACCCTGCAACCCACAGCACCCAAAGGATCTGCTGCCAACATCCTGGTGCCAGACACCACAGCACACACCCACAGGCCGTGCAGAGCCACACCCTCAGAGGCCAGGGCCACCCTGGTGGCACAAGGGGAACAGAAAAATCTAGGTGGTTATAATGTTAATGGTTTAATGGTATGGCTGATCAGTATATTTTTACAATGTATCTAATCTTAATCTTTACCAGATTGTATCTTAAATGTTATATGAAACATGTCTCTTAAATAATCCATCAGTCATTTAATCTAATCTAATCGAATCTAATCTAATCTAATCATATTGATTCTGTAGAATGATTCTTGGTTCATCTATAATTTCTAGTAATTACATGCAACTTAAAAAAAAAAAGCAATTGAAAAACACATTAAATGTTAGTTTGGCTTAGCTGCCACTGGTTTCTGATAATATAAACATTTTCACATGAGCTAGTCGGTACCCCAAAAGGCATTTATATTAATATTGATGGGGCAGTCACGACTAGCCTGGGAGAAGTACTCTACAGCAGACAAGTACATGTCTGTACACATAGTATACATGCTGCTGTGGTGCAGATGATTTTTTTTCCAATAACAACACATCCCAAACTATTTTATTTCTCTATCCTAGCACTCTTATTCATTAAAGAAGAACACATTATATATTTTTTTTATTTATTTCTATGCTTACTGCTGTGAAACATTTATGTAAAAAGTTGGTTCCTGTTCTTATTTGTGTCACACTGTAAGCAGGGATAGAAAAAAATAGGCGCTTGTCATGTTAACAAGTATGCATAAAACACTTAGTCCTGTTTCCTGAACATTTTTCTGTAGACAGATAGTTGGCTACATTGTTTTATTGATTCCAGAGAGAAATTCAAATTGATTAGTTCACTGTAGTATAACAGCTATGGCTTTATCTCTGACATTTAAAAAAGAGCCAAGAGTTGAAACAGCTGAAACTCTGAGCATCTGTGCAGAGATACAGAACCGATATCATATCGGGATGACATGCTTATATAAACCTGTGATTTGCCCTGTAGCTGGAACTACTATCACATCCAGACTACTAAAGGATGATCTACAACAAAGGAAGGCAATAACATTATAAGATCTGTCTCTGGATCATTTTTTTTTGAGCACACACTGGCCATAAAGTCAATGGGACGCCTGGTTTAAAATCAGCTGCCCCTCTGATGGATGCTTTGTGAGTACAGACCTAGATCTCCATGTGTGGGATCAAAAATCAACACTGACTCACATCATAAATCTGATTTGTCATTGCAGGGTTTCTTCAAGCCAACCGTCTAATCTGGGCGATTCTATCTTTGTGTCTCTGTTTGCTGCGACTGTTAAAAATATGTTTCCTCTCAGAAAGTCTCTCAAGTTACCATGGAGACGAGAAGCAGAGCACTTGCAACCATATAGATCTCCTGTTTGTTCGTTTAAACGCCATAGCACATTTTGTTCCCTTTCTTTGTACCCCATTCATACTCCTCCCAAGACTCTCTGTCCCAGTGTGCCTGAAAATGTACAGTAAGTCATCCTGAGCCTTAAATTACAACACCCTCTTTGTCATGCGGAAGAACAGCTCATTCTGAGGAAAGTAACTGTTCCTAATATTTCGGTTGTTAACGATTGTGGGTTTCACCCCTTCATACAGTATGTCTTCCCTCCACCTCTTGTCACCTCTCTGTGTTATTTGCACTGCTCTGTCTCTCTGCTGTTTTCTGCTCTTCTTTACTTTTCTCTTCCTGTTTATCTTTAGTCAGTTTATCTCCCTGCTCTTGTCTTCACCCCTCACCTTTACTCACTGTACTTCCTTCTTTTTTATTGCACTATCTGTCTTTGATTCACTTTCCCTCTGTGTGTGTGTGTGTGTGTGTGTGTGTGTGTGTGTGTGTGTGTGTGTGTGTGTGTGTGTGCGCGCGTGTGAGAGGCG
>JAOVVB010000046.1:12107545-12128989 GCA_028570985.1 Heterobranchus longifilis
TTGATTGATTGATTATTATTATTATTATTATTATTATTATTATTATTATAAGTAGTAGTAATGTTGATTAACATCAACAACTAGGGTTAGTCCTACTATTATTCCTACTACAATACTATTACTACTACTACTACTACTACCAATAATAATAATAATTATTATTATTATACTAGTAGTAGTAGTAATATTGTAGTCGTAGTGTCGTTAGTGTTGTTGTTAATGTTAATCAACATTACTACTTCTAATATTATCATTATTTGAAGAAATTCTAGGCTATTTGATACACTCATAAAATATTTTTTATTTACACTGCCAGTCAGCAGCACTCTACACCTTAATTTAGTACTTTTATTACTACTACTACTAGCAATGAGACATTCATTTTATTATATTTTTTTTTAAATGCCATACAAATTTCCAGTATATTCTACATTTTTCCCAATATGCAAACTCACATGCAACTCTAATGTAATCACCTGAGTTCATGCTGGCCTGCCCTCCATGTGTAATGCAATAAATTATTAAATAAAATAAAATATTAACATCTAACGTTAATAAAGAAACATAACCATGGGAGACATTAATAAATAAAATCTTACTGACTCAGGCTGTGTTAGTCTTGTAAAGTATTCAGGCATCCTGTCGCATTAACTTTTTATTAATTTTTTTTTTCTTTTTTTTTTGTAAATAGTAAACAAGCAGGGCAGCACAAAAAAGATAAACATCTCATTTAAATCAGAATGGAAGTGATTTATTAATTATAATCCCAGCCAATCAGGACATAATCAGGACCTTTGTCTCCCCCTCCCCTTTTATCTTTATAAGAGATAGCATCAACATACAGTAACATGAATATAGCACTTTCTAAAACAAACACCTTTAACAGACCGAGTCAGTATACGAAACATGGCATTTTGTGCTGCGTAAAGATAATTGAAATAGATAAGCAGTGAATGAAGTGAGGAGTGGTGTCTGGCAGGGATGTTTATCAACGAGGGAAAATAGAAATAAGAGTTTTACAGCCCAGAGCAGGAGTCGATGTGATGCCAGATAGTGATAAGTTATAGAACAGGCTTTTTGAATGATCCTGTTCAAGAGATGTAGTGAATTTCTCTCCTCTGCCACATCATTTTGTACACATCTACAAATGAACTAAAATTACAGCATGTCTTTAATACACCTTCTCTTAATCCTGTAACAACAGGCACTCATGGACACATGTTCAGACTAATGCTAATGCATGCATGTCACAGATATGAGCTTTCAGAATGCAAACTCATTCTAGTATTTTAGACTTGATATGAGAAACAGAGACTATTCCATATAGGTTTCCCAGATTAATGTTTATTTTTCTCTTTAAAAAATAATTTTTAGAAGGACAATATGTTAGTTACAGATTAACTTGGTTAATTTTGTTCAGTTTATAAGGCTGGAATCAGTTGATAAAAAGTGTCATAGTGCTATCTTCAGTTAAAATGACAGGAAATCTGTGACTGCACAAATCCCATTCTAGCTGAGTTACTAGTGACATCACAGGATTGAGCTTTCCCAGTGCATGAACAGCACTGGTGTGAGTAATCCTGCAATAAACACCTTTCTCTCTGTGTAGCAGGAAAAAAGTAAGGTGTGGAAAACACCTCTGATGGTGTTTTTTAATGGTGTGGTTACCCTTTAATATAATTTCCACTTCGACTCGACATTCTGAGACTGTGTTAAAATAATTCATTATGGAGATGCTTGCTCTACGTGATAAGATCTGCTATTAAATTTATGACCTATAATGTGCAGAACATTAAGAGCTTGAAGTCAGTCAGTGCAGTTTCAGCTTTGTCCTTGGGAGCACCTGTGTTCTCTTCCCTGATATGGACTCGTACTATCAGGAACGCTTCATAGTATCCTCGAGATAGTGACTAGCCTTAGATAGTCAGTCCAAGGATTATTAACAAACTGATTCATTTTTAAATTACCTTCAGTGGCTGAATTACGTTTCTCATCGACCAGGGAATGTAAAGAGATTCATATTTTATAGTCTCATTAGTGCTTATGTGGGTGATGTGCCGCTTGTTACAATATTTGTTGTGCATGCCGTGTGCTGTATATTATTCTTCACACTAAAGAAGAAAACTGATCCTGGGTCAGTGCATCTGCATAGAGGTTCTATTGTTGGCCAAGATCTGTGCTGCTTGGTTTACCCCCTGTTTAAAACAATTGTCTTGGCCTCTATTTTTAAATATGTTCAGATTATCCCTAGTGTTTTTTTTTCCAATTGATCTTACGCACATATCCAGTTTGTATTATATTTTTAATGATTCCTAATCCTGTGTGTGCTATACATAGCAACGGCCATGTTGCCTGTACGTCTTATTTTATTTGAGCTATTTATGCTAGATTCGTTAGTTTTTTTTTAGATGTTGGGATACAATTTTTAACACCTGTCCAAAACCACTTGTTGCTCAATAGACTTAATTTCTAACAGCCTGGACTTTAGGGAGCATAAATTAGCCCCAGTGAAATCTGATTGCTTCTGATTATTATACTCATGTAAATAACATCTAAAAATACTTGTCTGTGAGCATGAAAATCGCATCTAAGTTTCAGCACTGCTTTCTAGTTAGTCATTCACAAGGCTTTTAGACAAATGTCTGATTCATAATGGTATTCTTGTTAGACAAAATGGTAGCATTAAGTTGTATAAAAAAATAAAAAGGCCTTAAACAATTCAAGAGGCCCTTACTTTTGACTTATGCTACAGGCTGATATGTAGTGATTTTTTTTGAGTAACCCTGTAATAGGGAGTCTAGAGTCGACAATATATAATCATTCAGCATACAGCTCAGATGTACGTTTGTTCAGCTGTATTCACTCCAGCAGGTGGTTCCATCATCAGTAACCAGGCTTGGCAATTTTCAGCTAAATTTCATGCCCAATTATTAGGCATGCTAGTACCAAAAAAGCATATCTTAAAAAGTCCACAAAAGCCTTACAAATAGACCAACAATTGGCATGGAGAAACATTTGTCTTTTTTTCAGCCTTTATGTGGGGAAACAAGATTAACATGCAGTTCGAATGTACGGATATTAAACACTCCATAATCCCTTTTTCACCTCTTCCAATCTGTGCAGTATAACTTACTAACCATAGCCATGCTGTACACACCTTTACTTGGCCTTTGCAAAAATGTAGGGTACTAGATTTCATTCCGATTATATGCTATAAAACAAGATCTTGTTGTTCCTAAGTACTTTTAAATGAACTTAATTGGCAACCCAGTAGTTGACTGTCCTGCCGAATTTCCATCCCAACACAAACATTTTTTATTTCTGCACCAATTAGTCTATTAGTGCTTGTCGTAGTTAAAATTTTGACACCTAGGTGCAATAATAACTCAACATTGAGAAAGATGTGAAAATGAACAGAACAGCTGCTTGAAATATCTGTAAAATATCAACTCATATTTCAGTCATTAGTAATTAGTATTTCAACAGAATTTGTAATGGATTGAACTGAGAATAAAGCTTTTATGAAGATTACCATTGAACAGTCGATATAGAGTGAGGTGGGCTCTGAAAAAGCCTTCACTTCGAAGGCTAAACTTCAAATTAAGATTAAGGTTCATGTTTTGTGTTTGTTCTGCATTTATTTACAACTCATATGACATCACACAAGACGGCATGGTAGCTTAGTTGTTAGCACTGTCGCCTTGCATCTCCAGGATCTGGGTTCGATTCCCAGCTGCAATCACAAGCATGTTCCCACCACGGAGTACATGGAGTTTGCATGTTCTCCCCATGCTTGGAGGGTTTCCTTCGGGTACTCCGGTTTCCTCTCACAGTCCAAAGACATGCGGATTAGGCTAATTGGCATTCCCAAATTGGTGAGAAATAGTGTGTCATGAGTGTGTATGCATGTGTGCCCTGCAATGGATTGGCACCCCATCCAGGGTGTACCCTGCCTTGTGCCCTAAGTCTCCTGGTATAGACTTCAGGCCTCTGCAACACTGTACACAGGATAAAGCAGTATAGACAATGAGTGAGTGATGACATCACATCCTTTTTTTTTTTAAATGCTTTTAAATTCCTGTTTTTTGGAATTTTTTTGAGGATGGCGATGGCTATGGACGGTGATGTATTACCCTTTTGTGGAAAACGTGTTTTTGGTATACAGTATATAGTGGATTTTAGAATTCCACTATCCAATCTGGAATGGCTACCATTCATAAAAAAAAAATGGAGTGATTCTGATAATAAGTAAAAGCTGTTCAAGGACAAGATGGCTTTATACTGTACATTGACTCCTACCTGAAATGATAAAAATAGTTATAACCTCACCTTTGTGGAAAGGATAATGTTCCAAAAATCACACCTTTAATGCCATTTCTCTTGAGGGCACAAAAATAATAGTTCATTTAGAAATGTGACAAATTGCATATATTGTATATCTTACTCTATAACACAGTATAGTGGCTTGCTGCACTGGACCTTTCCTATTTTGTTGTTAAATCACAAGTTGACTTACAAGTGTTTATATCAAAGCAGTGTAAAGATATTGTTAACCCTGTCCTCTCTAGACCTCTGAACGGTAAGGGTGGCCTCAGAAAATCAAGGATATACACTGCCAAATTTAGTGTTGATATGCCTACATCTTTCATGATGCATAATTAATTGAGCAGACATTATTCACTCTGTCATCGGCTTGTGGCGCTCCAGCGATCCTAGGACAGCCGCCAAATATTGATGGGTATCTTTTTATTTGCTTTGCCAGACACAGAGGAGCCATGCTGATGTTATGAAATGGCTTGTATTGCACATCAATTATTTATTGACGCTTTATTAATGCATCGATAATGAATACCATTACTCTCATTGAGATTTTTTTTTTACAATATTTTTTTTTAGCACTGCAATAAATATAGTTTGTGTGATTAATAAGAACATCAATGTGAAGTGCTTTGCTTTTTGACCTTTTGCTGCTGTTTTTGGTTAGTTATTATATGTACTGTTCTTAAACAATAAATGTGTATACTTATTTTATAATATGACGTTGTTCTGAATGTAGATTTAATTATAGGCTATAGTTTAGAATATACAATTTAAATGCAACAGTTATTGCATGCAAAAGAAAAAGGTACAATTCTAGATATCCATTTAACATTTGTAATGGTTTCGTTCTGGTTGTCTTCCCACACAAAGCAAGCTGTTTGTGTTTCTCATGCCTGCCATTGTCCTCGTTAATATGCCCTGTTGTAAGAGAAATTGTCTCTCACCCAAAAAACAAGCTTATTCTCACTACACTCCACTGAACCTTTGACACATATTTAGACCCTTATTTGTGGTTGATGCTTTACCCCCGTCACACCACACATGACGTGTATCTCCAGGCACATGGTTATCACGTTAAAGCGTTCTCTTCAGGGCAACAGCTGGAGTCACCTGACTCCAATTAGATGTGTGTAGAGCAGCAGAACCAGGGGAGGATATTAAACACTGCACCATGTTCACAAACATAACCATCACCGGGGCAACTATTCAGGGCACCAAGTCAGTACCTGGATCCTGAGGGAGGGGGGATTCATACGTACAACCCTACAGAACCACCTTAACCATCATATTTACTTTACTATTTCTGCTTTGAGCTAGAGGCTTGATTATAATTATATATCAGTGCATTTGTAAAATGATTAACAACACCTATTATATCTTATCTCCATCTCAGGGTATTGCTTTATTTATGGAAATAGACTCACAAAGGCCACTTACATGCTTGTGATTGCAGGCTGTGAATGGAAAAACTGCTTATATCACAAAGTCATTTAATTTATTTATTCATTCAATCATCTTGCTACTCATTGGTCAACACATCTTGAGTACTGTGTAGTCTTTTTAACATCAATGCTTTTTTAACAGTTAAATAAAACATTAAATATTTAAGATATCTTGAATACAATATAATTTTTATGTAATTTTATAATGTATTCAGGATACTTAATTTTTATTTAAACAGGTTACAATTAGAGATCATTAATATTGCAGGTTCTTTTAACCTTTTGCCATAATTCATCTTAGTCTGTCAGCCTGAATTACTTCTGCTTCTCTCTATTGGACCTTTATATATTTAATTTATTTTCTTCGTCAAAAGACTCTGCCCTGTTTCTTTAACTGATACAGTGTACAGTATTAGGGTTGGGAGGTGTTAAAGCTCCCAGGCTCTCTGCGTTTCTCCCTATTTTGATTAAAGGTGCTGTATTTTATGTGCCTATAAAAAAGTAATTGCTCTCTCCACCTGTTTACTCTTTTTGCTGCTGCCTTGAATTCGGCAAGTGGATCTGGCAGGGCTTTTAATTTCTGAGTTCATAGTTGGAACCCACTTATCTAAGATCAGGCTGTAAATAAATGAACTACTGTATTCCAATAGTTATAAAAGATGTATATTTGACTAAATTCACCTTTTTTTAGATTAGATTCTCCAAACTGCTTTTTGTCACCCAACCAGAACCTAATAAAATTTATTTCCCTAAAATTTGGGGGTTGTTTGATTTACACATTGTTTTTAAGTCCATAGCCATGCCGTGTCTTTTTCAAAAAGCAAACTTATAAAAGATGTCGAAAAAATGAAAGGTGTTGCCATAAGCCATCTCTCTTGTTCAAGCTATACAAAACTTTCACCTTTTGTTTAATATAATTTGACTGAATAATGTTTACTTTGTTTGTTTAATTTAACCTTCTCATCCTAACGTATTAAGAAAAAAAAATCATTGATCGACAAAATAATCCACATCGTTTAGGTTTATTACATGTGGTATTGTATTGCATTTCAAATGCACTTTCCCAATTAGTGCTAATGACATGTTATGGGAGTGTCGTTAAAGTGGGCTTAAATAAATTAGCCTCAGTGGACACCAGATCAAGGAGCTAGCCTGCTCTGTGTAATCATTTGAAATGATTAAAAGAAAATGAATATAAAATAATATAAAACTCTAGCCTGTAATAATCTACAGTCTGTGAGAGAAGGAAATAAGTCCCAGCATCTTGACCATTCTGTATATTTTTTATTATTAACATCTGATGTGTCACCATGATCCTGTCACCAGTTTACTGGTATATAATTGATAATCAATACTAATGCCTTAATGTTACAGTATGTGGTGTTAATGTTATGGCTGATCGGTGTATGTAGTGCTGTTAGGTTGTACCCCTATATATTGAGCATAGAGTACACTGTATTGTGAATAGGAAGCCATTTGTATTTATAAGCTATTAAAGTTCAAAAGTTTGAAATTGAATTAGTTTTTCTATATGAAGACAAAATAGTAAAAAGTTAAAGTTATATGAACACTCAGGCTGTGATTTGAAGAGTGATAATTTGTGAGAGCAGTTGCCTGTGCAGATTGTGGGCGTGTAATTGAAAACCTTTTCACATGCTCTTTTATAGGCACATCAGAGAACATCAAATACAGCAGCAAATATCTATTATTAAAACAACTTTATAACAGCCATTTAAAGTCATGATGATAATAAAATAAGCTTGTATTATTTTACAATACTAGACCATAATATAAATATAAACTTTAAATTAATGTTGTTGTTTTTTTTAATCTTAAAAAGGTAAAACAGGGTTGTACAGATTTAGTACCTGCCCCGTGGTCATATTATTTAATCCCCACAATTGCCTTTGTTGCAAAGGCAAAACAAATAAATGGATTGGCCTTGATTCATTGTGTTTTGCTCCTTAAGGTAAAAATGCCCTGAATTTTATATTAACAAAGGCAAACATGCAAAACAGGCAATGCTATTGAGATTATGTAAAATACACAATTCTAATCCAATTAAATAATAAATATTTACATAATCAGTTTAAATGCACGGAGACAGAACGCCAAGATAACGCCAAGATACAGCTGATCCGAGCTTTATGCAATTCTATGCAAATTAGTAAAGCGGTGATGCAGTAAAGCGACAGATGCAAACGACCGACTCTCGAGAATGCATCTGATCAGTAACACAGCACAGGTTAGTTAGTTAGGTAACCGATAAGTGACGGTTAAATCAATATCTACGGTATATTCTTTCTACTTCTAGCATGCATTCTGTGTGAATCTGTGTTTGCAAGTTTGCAACATACATGTGTAAAGAAAGTTTCATCAGAGCAGGTACATGTGTGGTCATGATGTGTGTTGTATTTCACATGCTATTTTGGCCAGCTTCAGCAGGTTGCTCTCTCCATGTGCAGTCAAACCGACCATATTATTCATCACCTGCTTAACGCAAATGTAATATCAGCTGCTCCCGTCATTGCCTTTCACCTATGTTTTACTGTGAGACACACATTGGTTTGCCTTTTGTATGTCCTGTTTATTCATGTGTTCTTTAGCACGGAGGAGACAGGTTTCTCTGATGTAGTTGAACAAAGGCAGTGACAAATCTATTTCTATTCAAATGCTCTTTAAACTGGGAGCGTGTTACTGTCTCGTTCTCCCTGACTAAAGGGGAATAAATGAATGAAATGCCACATTATCTGTAAAGATTATAGGACATAGCATGTGCTAAATAATTCCAGGAACAAGTAATGTAAAAGCAGCTAATAGATGCTAAATGGGAGTCGGGATTAGCCAGTGATTTTTTGCTGAATATGTTAACAGTGAGCTTTCCTAAGATCATTTTTGATGTGATTGGTGTTGTATTGCTGGAAGTAAGATGACAATTCCGGCAGATGTCCAGGTTAATTTTAGAGCTTCAAGTGTCTCATTACATTGCTGCTGAAGGTCCCTCTTTTGCTTCATGTCACCAACACACACCTCTTTGTCTTGCCTTTGTAACTCTTTATCACCACCTCTAGTCTATTCGATGAATCGTTTTAGCCTGTATCATCCCCACTCTCTCCACCATCTCACTTGTACACAAATATACTCTGTCTTATGCTACCTACCACTTAACCACTCCACTGCCTGTTCTCCTTAAAAAGCCCTTCCCTTTCTGTACTGCTTACTGCTATCACTGCCTATCAGCTTTTCTACCCATTTAGCATGCTGTCAATGTACCTTATCAGGAAAATAATCAATGAAGGGTTTATGTGATGCAAAGCCAAGTTAATGCTATCACCTTAGAGCTGATTATTTTCCGATTAACACCACATCATCAAGTCTGTTATTCCCCAGTAATTTGTTAATGATTATAATTATGAATATAATTATTAGTTTTTTATTGTTATATTTAATGTTACCGAGGGTCTGCCAAACAACTTTGATCATGTTGCCATGTCATAGCAGCTATAAATATTTGTTTTCTCACAAGCCTTTTTCTCTCTCTCTCTAATAATAAGAATAATAATAATGATTAAAAGTCTCCTTCCTGAAAGCTATATAGTTTCAAGGATTTTATGTTTTTGTAAAATACTTTTTATCTTCATCTGTTATTAGACTTTGGAGCATCTCCTGTACAAATGCCTGTCAAGTAGTTGCTACTATACAAACAATATTCTACATTTTACTATGAACAACTACTGTTACAGTCAGCACTACTGTACTTGCTGTTGTTAAAGAAAGAAGAAAAAAAAGAAACACTTTTAAACCTTGAGAATTTAACAGCGCTGTGATATGACATACTCTAAACAACAGCACCCAGATTATAACTCATTCCATCCATCTATCTAGGAACCTCTGTATGCTAGGACCTCCGGTCAACATTCACACACTACAGGCAATTCGGAAAAACCAATTAGCCTAATCTGCATGTTTTGGACTGTGGGAGGAAACCCACCAAGCACAGGAAGAACATGTACTGTATACTCCATGCACACCTACCCGAGGCGGAAATCGAACCCAGAACCTGGAGATGCAAGGCGACAGTGCTAACCACTAAGCCAAGAAGGACACTAAGGACACTAAGAAACTCTTTACGTACATATAATAATACAATAATTGTACAAGTTGAAAAAAAATCTAATAAACTATGTACTTTATTTAATCACTTAATTCATTATAATACTTGTTTTTATGCATTCTTTTCAAAATTGTAAGTGAAACAAACCTATAGCTAATTTTACTTTCAAATTGAGAGTTTTGATTTTGTTGACCCGAATTATTGACAGTGAAAGAAATGTGCTAGTAGTTTACACTTAGTAAAAATTATAATGTTAAAGTAGAAGAAATTAGAAAGAAACAGAGTGACAATTTGATCATTTTGATTCACATTCACATTTCAATGTGAATTCCATAATTCTTATTCTTATTCCTCCAGAAAACTTCAAACTTCCATAATTCTTATGATTGTGTAAAGCTGCTTTGCGACAATGACAATTGTTAAAAGAGCTACTCAAAAAAAAATTTAATTGAATTGAATTCAAATTAAACTATCATGTGTGTTTCTTCTCACAAGAAAACCACTTGTTAATGAGACTAATTAGATAAAAAGAGTATGCTAGGGAGCATAAAGATGGGCAATGGAAAAGGGTCATGTGGTCTAATGAGTTCAGATTGGCTGAGCGATCGATGTACATTTCAGGTTAAGAAGGGAACCGCATGAAGTGATGAACGCATCATGCATAGTTCCCTCTGTACAAGCCTCTGGAGGCATTGTTATGCTCTGGGGTGGCTTCAGTTGTTCAGGTCTAGGCTCAGCAATGTTATGTGACAATAAGTAAGCTGATGACCTGAATGTACTGAATGACCAGGTTCTGTGGAGATTTTCTTTCATGGCGGCACAGGCATATTTTAGGACTCAAACTGTGAAAGAGTGTTTCTGGGAGCATAAGGAAACGTTTTTATAGATTAATTGCCCACCACATTGTACACAGTAATCAAAGCTAAAGGCGGTCGTAAGAAATATTAGAATTTTTTCAATTATCTGCCCAAGACAACTGTGCTTGTCACTCATTACTATCTTAATATCCTAGTAGGAGAGAGTGGGAGATGATGCACTAGCTTTCCTATTGTCAGACCCTCTGATTCGACTAAAGTCTGCTGATGAGTGAAAAAATGCTAAATCCTGTAGCCTTGCCACAATTTCCCAGGAAAAAAAGTGCATATGAAAATAATGTCTCTACCCAAATGTTTTCATGTGACAGTTTTGTCAATGTCACTGCCACTCTCGAGACTGATTTGCATAGAAAACACTGTGACCATCCCATGATCGAAATCTGTATAATTCAGCTGGGCCGGTTGACGCATGCTTAGTGTATTAGACTTTGTTTATCTGAGAGAGATAGAGCAGTAAGAATAGGTCACAGGCAGTAGTGTCTGTGTGAGAAGCCTCCAGCTCTGTATTCTCCACTTAAACTCTCACCTTTCCACTGAGACTCCCTGTAGATCATTTCATCCTTTGTTATTTGCACAGGGCTCGGCCCTCAGTTACGGCCTCAGTCCTGCCGAGTTTCAAAGGCCATTAGACCCCTTTTGTAAAAGCGCCGAGGCTAAAATGTCACTGACACTTCTAAGGGAGTACAGGTGCCCAAGGGGAGAATATTTTAATAGATCTCAGCCCACATTATACTCCTACACTAGACAGTTCTGCTAATCTCTTATAGCGGTATCAGTAGGTCTGTATGGTCACATTAGTGTACTTTAGGTCCGACGGATTCCTGTAAAATTGTCTTAAAATTGGAATAGTTTAAAGGATATGGGGTTGACACACCGAGGAACTTTGTGCTGCCATAAAACTCTAGTTTGATCCCGAGATCAGGTTACAGTCTATGAGGAATTTTAGAGTTTCCTCCGCGTTTTACTGTTTCCTTTCAACTCCTATGAAGTGTTGCTCAGTGGATTGGCTTTACTATAAATGTGTGCGAACATGGTGCTCTGTGATGGATCTGTATCCCATTCATGTGTATTCCTGACTTCTGTCTCATTCATGTGTATTCCATGCCCTTCCATGCACAGGATTTGGTTCAACCACAACCCTGACAACAATAAAACAGAATAAAGAAGTTATTTAAGATGAATGAATGAATGAATGTAAATTAATGATTAACTATCTATAATCGTATACTGGCATAAACAGAGTTAAAATTAGCAGTAGTGCTAAGAGGGACAGTGGAGGCTCATTAGTTAAGACTAATCCTGACACCATTACGTTTTCACTTTTTGACCCCACGGACAAGACCGTGAATTTTCTGCTCTGGATTAAATTATTTGCCAAAAATCAGTGTAAATGTACACTGTAAATGTTTGTGTTGAAGGTATGTAATTTTGTGCTATATACAGTACAATACATATGGGTGAAAAAGTAAAGGAAAAATGGGTGGTTCTGTCATGCTGTCATGGTTAACCCTTTAGAAGAATGGTTCACTGCAAAACAATACGGTTTGTGGGGAAAATAAGATTAATCAAAGAACAGTGTCAAATCTTTGTATTTAATATTGCAATCAAATGGTATACTATAGTTTTTGAGTGTAATTATAATCAAACACAACATGGATCAAAGTATGGATTTAAGAAGGTATATACTGTTTACATTAAATTTTAAAACCGTAGCACTGGAAGTAACACTGCTCCTTGCTTGAATTAATATTAAGCAAGAAAAAATATGTTATCCTTGCAATTTATACATTGAGAGATCATTTAAGAAAAAAAAAATCAAACTGTGACTAAAATTTTTATTCTATGGGACTAAAGACAGAAAATCAGAATGTGGTTCCTTAATTCTTGAATGTAAATCTTAATAGCTCTGAAACAGTGAACATCTTTCAGACTCCTCTCTGTAGTTATTAAATTGTCACGTTTCTGTCCTCTAGAGCCTGCCAAAAAACTGTAAAATGTTCAATCAGCATTTACAGAGCTGTGTGAACACCTATTTCAGTTTGCTCACCCAGGATGATTACTTCTTTCACGTCTGCCCTGCCTCCGTCCTCCTATTTCCTTTATATCTTTATCTTCCTTCCTTCCGCATTCATTCTTTCTATTTCATAGCTAGTCTGTAAAATGAGAAAAGATGTGATCTATAAAACAAGGGCTGTATATGGTCAACAGTTCCACAAGTCAACTGATGTTAGTGAAACCTAACTCACAATGCAGAACCCATCTGCTTTTCCCTCCTAGTTATTATACAGTATATATACTAATTTATTATGTCCTGTATTGCTTCTTATATATCTGTGCAATGTTATTGTAATGAATGTGCCATTAATGTGGATACTGTGCGCTCACCAGGAAAGGCTCATCTCTTGTTTTATTAAACATTAGAGCATAAAATTTTATTAAGAGATTAACTGATTCTTTCTATGAGCTATAAATAGTAAATGTTCCCAGTTTGTTCTGTCCTTCACCGTCTTTGTTTCTTTTTTAGTTTCATTAGTCTTGGGAAGCGTGTGTGATGATGAGTAAGTGGTGAGGAATTGAAAGAGAAATCGTGTATTTTGGCGTCGTGTTGTGTCTAGTAGATCTTGTACCTTAGTAGGAAACAGCTGGTACAGCAGGGCCTTGAGGCCTTGGCGTATTGCTGTTGTTCCTCTGTTGTTCTAAAGCAGGGTGGCAGAGCAGGTGTGCCAAAGCAGCACTGATGAGGAAAACAGACACTGAGAACAGACGCACCTCACAAGAGCAGGGGGAATCCATCTGTCCAACTTTCTTTATTCTTTTTCCAAGGCACAAAGCTGCACCAGCTCTTTTTACTGCACAAATCTCAGAAAACTGGAGCTTAGTGTTTTCCATCAACCTCTGGTCCAGTATGATTTGATCAGTTCTGGACAAACAAAAATAATCAGTACATAGTGTGGGGCTAGCAGTACTGTTTGTATCTTACAGTTAACTAATATCGCACGGGTATGAATCGGCAACAGGCGTAGCCACATGTAAGCAGTATATTCAGCACGAAAGTATGGTTAAGTGTGATATCACCATCATACAACAGTTCTATAAATGAAAAAAAACAACAACAATATAACTGTAACTGACATTTTAGAAACAATATGTCCATTTTGTTTATTTTTACTGTTAACAAAATTATGTTAAAAGCCACAGCTGGATAATGTGTTGCATGTTGAGACTGACTGACAGCCCATAATAAATGTAGGAATAGTTTCAATATCAAATATTATGTAGAATGAAAATATTTTGTAGCAAAAAGTGAAACATACCAGTGTACATTATTGTACAAACAGTAAAACAAACCAATATCGTTATACTAAATGTACTTTACCGCATGGCTAAAGGACGGACACAATTTGGCCACAAACCCTGACCTCAACCCCACCAAAAAAAATTGGGATGATGCCCAATTTCTCAATTTTATTTCCTTATAAAAAAATGTCCATTGCAAAAAAAAAAAAAAAAAAGACTGTTGCATGTGAAATTTTACTATCCGTGTTATTTCTTCAAGTTTTCACATATTCAGTGTGAAAGGTTATGAAGGTTGTATCCATGTGGTTCGATGGCTCAGTCTAGAACCAGCAGGACACCTTGGTCACTGGAGTTGCCAAGAATAGGCAAAGGATGAGCATGATGCAGCAAGGACCTTTTATAGACTTCCCACATGGAGCCAAGGTCACAACTTTATTTGTACTTGTACTTCACTGGTTCTGAAGGAAAGCACTCTTGCGATCCAGAATGTGAGACAGCAGAACGTAAGAGTGTCAGCATGAAGAATACATTTCACAGCACAAATACAGCAAGAGCAAATAGAATTTTTTTCTGTTATTTCATTTTGTTTATTCTTTGTTCTTAGTATGAAAAAATCATGTTAATCATTAACAGACAACTTAAAAGTTTTTTTTTTTTTTATCTGCAACTACAGTATATACTTGAATTAAGATTTGGACACAAAACAGGGTCCATGAAGACATGGTTCGCCAAGATTTAAATCTTAAAAATCTTAGATTTAAATTTAAATGCTGTTGCGCACAATGAATGCAATACAATACAATTGCTTTCACTGTGATTATTGTAATGCCTCTTAATCTGACAAGAATCCTAAAATAAAACAAAATGCTGTACTGAGAACTAATTTATATTGCCACAGTAATAATCAAAACAGCGCAAAGTAACCTGATACTCTTTTCACAGATCTCTCCTGCCTAAAGCAACAGCATAAAAATGCTTGACGAGATAAACAACTCATTTACGATCCTCACAATTGCCCCTGATGTTCATCCGTGTCCTTTGCTTCACTCAAACTTTTTGTTTTTCTTTGCCTTCCGTTCCAATTAACCACCGACTCGTTCGAGCAGCACACAGTGTAGTCTACAAGCCTGCATGCACAGGAGCTGCACTTTCTATTCCGAAACATCCAGTGTGATAAATATCAGCAAGAGGTAATTACTGAGTTAAGTTTTACTGGAACGTTCAGGTCAGGGCCTTGCTTTTATTCACAGTGTCATCCTTGAGAAAGATCTATCGCCGCCAGGATTGGCAAGGACTCCCAAATACGGAATGGAAATTACAAATGTGTTGGGTTGTTAAGCTGAGGAGGAAAAAGGCTACGGAGGGTGACAGTGGTGGGCTACGGCAATCAGTGTTCCAGTCACACTTCAGAGTAATGGGTCTCTCAAAAGTCTTAAAGTAAATTCTGCCTAGAATAATTTATGGGTCTGTGACTATTCTTTTATCATATAGACTGTTTTGTGCTTTATAAAAAACCATGACCATGTAGAATTAATAATAATTTTGAAACAAGTTTTTTGGTGTGTGTGTGCGCGCATAAGTGCATGTGTGCGTGCGTGCATGTATTCGTGCTTGCGTGAGTGTGTATGCGTAGTGCTTATATTCCTGCCTTAAGGAAGCAAATGTGTAATGCAATATATAACAGAAATCTCCCCATTCCTGACACATTATTCTTCCTCTCTTACGTTACTCCACACTCTGCAAAATCACGCTTACCGCCTCCTTTCACATTCACCTCAAACACATATTGCTGCATGACTAAACTGTGAAAAGGTGGGCAGAATAAGCTAAATAACCTCAGTTCTAAAGCTAATGCAATATGTTTTGATGTTTTTAATTTCTTTGTCGCCTACTCAACGCAATAACTAGACTGGTTTCTCATACAAGAGCAATAAACACATCATGTCCCATTATCCTGGGTCAGCTTGACCCAGGACAACCTGCCAGTGACACATTCTGACCATGACACAACCTAACCACAATACAACCTATCCACAACATAAACTGGCCACGACACAACCTGACCACGACTCAGCCTGATCACGACTCAGCCTGATCACGACACAACTTGACCATGGCTCGACCTGAGCATGCCAGAAAAGCGTTTTTGTGACTTTACTCAGTGCACTTTAGAGAAAAAAAATCAAAGTTATCCTGCACCAAAAACAACAATAAATTATTTGTAATTTTGAAAATATTTGTAATTTTGACAAGTTGTGAAATTACAGTATCTTCACCTTTTAGGACAGATCACTTAATTGGTTTAAAGAGATAATTCATAAATGCGAGGGAAGAAATTTATATGCAATGTTGAAAACAATAAAAATGTAAGAAAAAACATTAAATGAATGCAAATTTTTGACATGTACTGTATATACTGTATAAGGATCAATATTGTAATTGTATAAATATAGGTAACTGTTTGTACTGGTTGTTTATGGAAGATTAAAATTGACATTGTTTTAGATTATTTTCTAATTGTATTTTTTTTTGACAATTCATTACTTTAAAATTGATGTTCAATGTGCTTTCAAAACTTTGGTGGCCCATTTTATGTTTTTTACTTATCAACTGAATTGTGGTGAGAGTAGGTAGCAAGAAAAAGTAATCAATATCCATGATCAGATATAAACAATTTTGTGGCACACACAAATAACTTTCATACATGACATCTTTTACATTATTTATTGTTTATTTATTGTTTGTATTTATTGTTTTTATTATTATACAACTTGTTTTCTTTTGTGTTCGTCCCGGTCGCCATTTATGACACTTTTACTGGGTGGATCGGAAATGAGAAGAAGACACTTTCCTTTTAGACACTCTTTCTCAATCATGCTGCATCTTGCAATAAGAGCTTGTAGCTGATGTATAGCAGTGGGTACAACTCCTCCTCCTCCATCTGGGACAGCATCCGATATGTGAGCCTACAAAACAAAGCAGAGAGAGAGAGAGAGAGAGACGTCCGGAGAATGTAGGAGTGAAAAGCTGCCAAAGACTGCAGCTTTTATGTGAATATATGCCTTTTGGCACATCTCAGTCTGCTCAGACCTCCTCTTAAGTCAGATCAGTTGGTGAGCTGATGACATCTGAATAATTAGGCACAATCCTATGAAAATAGCCAGCCAACCCCAGAAACTGTCTCACTTCTTCTTTGGTCTTGAGTCTCAGGCAGGCCACAGTTGCTGCTGCCTTATAGATTTGGGGACGCACCAGCCCATTGCCTAAGTGCAATCCAAGTTACTGAATTTCCACCCATCTAATTGAACACTTCTTTCAGTTTTCTGTGATCCCTGCCTGTCTCAGTGATGTCAGGACAGCCGCCTGAATGCTGAACATCTCACTGCCAGTCATTATTATAAATAATAATATCATTGAAATATCACTTGGCAAGTAATTTGGAGCTGAGTATGGATAATAATACAAGCATATTATCTCTATGCGAAAACTCATATTCTGTGATGACCTCTAAGACATCATAAGGCTTGCACCCATACAGTAATTCAAATAGGGGAACCCTGTGGAGGCAGGTCCTCTCATACTGTGAATAATTATAAGCTTCCTTGTGTATGTACTTCCAAATCCTATATTTAAGTGTTTGATTAAATTGCTTGAGCAGTAACAATATGATGATGGTAAATACTGGTACGAATTGATTTAACCCTTAAGAGTTCATGTAGTTTGCAAAGAGTGAGTGACACAAACTTGGTGCATTGTTTGGTCAGGAATTCTTTCAGGGTCCCAACCTGGGAGGTGACTTTGAATCTCACCTCTGCAATGCTCTGATGTTGCGAATAGACACGGGTTTTGGGTATCACTTTGCCTAATCCACCAGGACAAACACAAAGTAATGCCCTTGGACTGTCTGATCGTCAATGATTTTTAGTTATGCTGGAGGGTTTTATCCTACGTTTATTCTCAAGGGGAATTTCCCTAAAGGGCGGAGGGCATAGATGATATTTTATGTCATTGTCCCTGAAACTGGATCTTGACGGTTGTTAGGAGATATTTGTGCACATCCTCATGCACCAAATAATTTTGTGACTTAAGTAAAAATTTGGTTTCTCATATAATTTTGTCTCTCTATTCACAAGCTGTTCATGGCCATACCAGTCAGAGAGCGCCCAATCTCATCTGACTTGGGAAACTAAGCAGATTCGGGCCTGGTTAGTACTGGATGGGAGGCGGCACGGTGGTGTGGTGGTTAGCACTGTCGCCTTGCACCTCCAGGGTCCGGGTTCGATTCCCGGTCAGGCTTGATTCCCGTCTCTGTGTGCATGGAGTTTGCATGTTCTCCCCGTGCTTGGTGGGTTTCCTCCCACAGTCCTCCCACAGTCCTCTCACAGATTGGCGTTCCCAAATTGTGTGTCCATCCAGGGTGCCCTAAGCCTCCTGGGATAGGCTCCAGGTCCCCGAGACAGGATAAAGCAGTATAGATGATGCGTGAGTGAGTATTTACAGGCTCAAGCAATGCCAAGCTGTTGGTGCTTTGAGCAATGCCCTTGACAATTGTTGCTCCAGGAGTCCTGCTTATGGCTGAGCCTCTCATCTGACCCCAACTTTATAACAAGAAAACGATTTGTGTGCTGTGTGATTTCCCCATACACCCTGCAAGGAGTACCCAACCCACCAGTCTGGCTACAGCCTGAATCCACTCGTGTCTGGTATGTACCCCCTTGAATAATCATTGGTGTACGGTACAATCAAATAGTTTAATCATGATAAATCAGGGTCCCAGACCGCTGCCCCTACTTGTTGACATACTTTGCTCCAGACATTGATCCTGGAAATGCCTGAGGACCCCCTTGAGGGTGAGAAAAAACATTAATGGGGAGAGAAAGGAGGTGAGAAATCCTAAGTTCAGGGAACTATTTATGGGGAGAAGCCCCAGTTACTATGTTACAGAAAGGAAGGAATGAAGGGGAAGAATCTGTACAAGAAGGGGGAGAATGAGTCCTTCGTGGGTCTTCTACCTGCCAGACGTACTCTTTGGATCCATTTCAGATTCCTCTTCTTTAGTTTGGCTGTAAACTGTGCCAACTGTGCCACAAGGTCGATTAGGTCTTCAGCTCTGTCCAATTTTGGAAAGTGCGACATAGGGCATGGCAGCAACAGAGTACTGAACCAGCCTTTGGACCAGCTACTGTTCATTTTAGTTGGTGTGGAGAAGGGCCTGGAAATGCTGCTCCTGCTCTTTGTGTAGCTGGAGAATGGCCTGATGTTGCATTTGGTGAATGCCGGTCCTGATGATGAAGTGTCCTGATGATCTCTGTGAGTAATGGCAGATGACAACAGGTCTCCCTCAAGACACCAGTTTAGGCACCAGTGTGACACTTTGATCCAGGGGATCATTGGGAGGCAGTTTTGAGGAAACTAAACAAAACAAAATAGGGAGCTCTTTATTTTTCTTTTTTTCTTTTTCTTTTCACTGATTTTATTCCATTATGTATAGTACATACAGTAAACATAAACACATTTCTCTGTATTTCTCAGGTCTCTCTTTTAGGCCTTATCTCTCCCCTTTTTTTTGCCACTGTTCACAGAAAGACATTTCAGGTCTTTACCATTCCCGGCTCCATCCTCCATGCACAAATCAGCTCCCGACCATGCCCACCAGCTCAACAACCTTATTCAATTGTGTTTAAACCACCCTGCTAGCCGAATTACAGTGTAGACGAATGAATGTCAACTGAAGGACAAAGTTGCTTTAAAACAAGGTGTAATTGATATTGCAGTAAATGACATCACAGTGTGGCATTGGTGTTTTCAGCATTTTTTTTTTAGATCATCATAGACCGACTCTATTTTAAGTCACAGTCCATATCAAATAGTTTATTTTTATGAAGTCTGCTTTTGCACCAGTTTTATTTTTAGTTTTAACACCCTTGTTATTATATGCTAAATTATTTTTAAAAGTAATTTATTTTGTTAGATGTTAAATTGGACTTACATTTAAATAATGATACTTTTATGGCATGGGGGTTAAGGAAAGTACAAATGAAATAAAGTGAACACTGTGCTACTGTATAGGGTAATTTTTTCAGATTTTTTTATTTTTTAGTGTGATCCCTCTGCACTCTGCAAAACAGCAGCCTCCTTAGTTAGTTTGAGCCAGTAACTGGCTCTAACTTAGTATTTTGTTTATGTAATTGTGGCATGCGGTACTCTCTAAGGGAGTAAGGGAGAGAGAGAGAGAGAGAGAGAGAGAGAGAGAGGTTGGACTGTCTATCAGCTAAACATTAACTACTTCAGATTGTGAGTTTCTGCACTTCGTTATATAAATGCTTTGCATAAGAATGATAAGGATTCATAAACAGTCTGTTCTCCTCCTGTTTGAATTTCTGATTTGAATAGTTCAGTGAGTGATGACGTCTTGAATTTTTGCGAAGTGTGGAATGGAAAGCTACAAAACTGAAGGCTGTAGATGATGGTCTCCAGGCCTCAAAGTCATGTCATGAGTTAGGCCTGTTACTGTAGTGGAGAGTTTTAATGTGCCACCCAGAGGAAGCTTTCTGCAGCCTGACTGAGACTTGGCTTGGAATTGAAGCACCTTCTGGGGGAGCTGGCACTGCTGCCAGAGTGATAGGGGAAATGGAGAAGGGTTATATGAAGGACAGTGGGCATATGTGTGAAGATACACACGTGTGTGTACAGTATATATACTCATATTGATGTTTTAATAGGTTTACAGTGTAGTATGTCGGTAATTAAACAAAGATGCTGAAGTTATGTGATGTAATGACTGTGAGGTTTAAGTGTCAATTGTAAATTGTCAGTTTAGATTTATGTCTTGATTTGGGCAAAACAATATATTACTTATATGGCATCATTATGGGGTCTTTTAAAAAGCGTTTACCATCAGAAGGGTTTCTGAACTTCTGAGATTCCGCATTCCTGTGGATGGAGTCAGAAAGCTGCATATCAAAATCATAAGGGTGGATTGAAAAAAAAATTGCTAATAATGATTGCCTGAAGGCTATGACCTTTAGACCTCACCAGATGCTGCTGTCTGGGGTATGATGCACTGCCATTCCTCTAATGTTCCCATATTCAGTTCCTGCTATTTTTGGAGGCTTTTAGTCTTCAGTAGGTGAAATATATGCACAGTGTGCATCAGATGATAGAAGTTGCGAGTCAGCAGAAATTTACCTTTCTGACCTAAATAAAATCTAGCTATTA
This sequence comes from Heterobranchus longifilis, assembly GCA_028570985.1. Classification (NCBI taxonomy): domain Eukaryota; kingdom Metazoa; phylum Chordata; class Actinopteri; order Siluriformes; family Clariidae; genus Heterobranchus; species Heterobranchus longifilis. The sequence continues at coordinate 12,128,812 of JAOVVB010000046.1, forward strand.
TAGTTGAGTTTCAGGCATATCTCACTCTTATGAGCATAAAAGTAAAAAAATAAATAAAAAAAAAAAAAAAAATTGATATATATATATATATATATATATATATATATATATATAAAGAGAGGTCAATAAGTATTTGATAACCCTGTGGTTTTGCAAGTTCTCTTATTTAGAAAAAATG
>JAOVVB010000046.1:12131761-12143588 GCA_028570985.1 Heterobranchus longifilis
TTTAAGTGTGACAAACATGCAAAAGAATAAGAAATCAGGAAGGGGGCAAATAGTTTTTCACACCACTGTATGTGTGTATAATGGTGGAAACTTATAAGCACTTATGAAAGTCACTCTACTGTAGATAAGAGCGTCTGCTAAAGGTCAAAATGTACAGTAAATGTAGAAAATGGGAGGGTTTTGAGAGGCAGGCCATCCAGTGTAAAACCTGCGACAGACCCTGTGGTCCAAATGATCCGATAGCATAAAAGGGTCAAAGCCCAAGTAAAACAACAATTTAAGTTTCTGCCATAAAGGGGCTAATAATTCACTAGTTTTCATTTGTATATTCCCTCTCTCTCTCTCTCTCTCTCTCTTTCTTTAACTCTAACACAGGTCGAAAGTTTGTCATAGCCAACGCACGGGTGGAGAATTGTGCCATCATCTTCTGTAACGATGGCTTCTGTCACATGTGTGGCTACACACGAGCCGAGATCATGCAGAAACCGTGCACCTGTGACTTCCTGTACGGGCCACACACCAAGCGCCTGGCCATTGCACAGATGGCTCAAGCGCTTCTGGGCTCGGAGGAGAGGAAAGTGGAGATCACGCTCTACAGGAAGGATGGTAGGACAGATCTGATGTCTCTCCCTATGATAGGAAGTGACTAATGATGCTTTGGATGCTGAATTGTTGATCTGTGTGTGTGTGTGAGGTTCCTCGTTCAGCATCTGATACAAGAGTTTAAACCTGTTTTTTGGAACAGGCTGCGTATGCTGTGACTGTGTCCGCGGGAACTGTGTAGGATTTATAGGATTAGACAGTGCTTGCTGGCAATCTGTCTGTGTGGCTGCATCATGACATGGCTTAGTTATTGTTCTGATTAGTTACTTCGCCTTGAGTGGATTAAAAACCGCAGTTGTAATCCAAATAAAAGAACGTTAAAAAGATTTAATAGAATATACTGTATATATGTAATAGAAAAGACTTATATAAGAATAACAGCAACAACAGAAAAATGGTTTAGTATTTTACTGATAAAATTATGAATAACTGCAGGTGTGTGTACAACAGCGCAGGTGAGGACACGAGCAGAGCAGCAGCTGTTAGTTGGCATCTGATCAGATTACGTTTCTTCTTTTTTAAAAACCCGGGAGAATTTGACAGCACACCGAACATTCAGTATTTATATTCAGCGCTGCACTGATTTCTCTATAAGCTCCTCTGACTAAGCTAAAAGACTCACTAATGGAACCACTCAGCTGATCTGTGTGCGTCTTAGAGAAAGTCTTCATTCATTTTTCCATTACATTTGGCATCATTATGAAAGGGGTGATGTAGTATCCAAGCTACTGTATATGATAAATGCTGGTATCAAATATACATGCTAGTATCCAAGCATGATGTGTAATACAGTAAGTGCAGGGCTAGCATAGACGCAAGCTGATTTATGTTTGCATAGGCAGTAAATAGCACAACCACAGATTATGACTTTGCTGTGAATGCAAAGCTCATTTTGGTTGTTTTGATAAGAGGCAAGAAAAAAGCATCTGGGATTCCTGTGCATTTTATGGGATCATGGCTTGAACTTCTCTCCCTTAATGTCACTGTCTATTCACAGTCTCTTGCTTTCCATGGTATTTATCACCTTACGCATTGTAGTCATACGTGAAGATGGATGGAAATGCATGCACACACACACACACACACACACACACACACACCAAGACAAGGACACGGACACGTACAGGCACATGCGGACATGAGCACATGCACATAAACACGTACAAACACACATAGGGTTGACTACATGTACAGTATGAAGACGCGTACAAACACTCACATGATCATGCACATGGACACGCACAGACACAAGTACATGCAAACACACAAGCTCATATACAGCACAAACTCTCGTGGTGAAAAATCTTTTCAATGTATAATGCACAGAGGCAAATAGCCTTGGGTTATTTATATGCTTTGTATTAAGGAATTCCTTTTGTACCTTTGAACGTGTGCAGCTACATTGTGGAACCAAAGAGACACACAAGGGAAGAGCAGGTCAAATATCATGTCTTCCTCTCCTTCATTCCAGTGCTTCCATTCATCTGAAGAGCAGTGTGCTGGCATCAGCCTTCAGAATGATAAATCACTGGTTCTCATGCTCTGTCGTCCTATTCTTGATCTAACCAGCACTTAATCAATCACTTAAACTTCAACTCTACTGTATAGAGAAATAGAGAGAAAGAGAGAGAGAGAGAGAGAGAGAGAGTGGAAGCTCTTGTAAATTTGTCTCTTGTGTCGTAGAGTCTGTGTGTCTGTGATTTACCAGTGGACCCTGACTCAGCTGCCACTGGATGAAGAGAAAACATTTCATTCATTCACATGGGGCATTTTAGTGTAAAGAATGTTTCTTGAAATTCTGTGTGGTATAAAGATAAGCTCCTCCAAAAACTTTCCTTTACCTCCGGAGATAATGGAATTGTTTTCTAGAACCGTGCAAAGGTTTTCAATTTTAGTGATGTGGAAAGCATTAGTACAAATAAATATTCTAATTAACACTAGTAAACCTGACACCTAAACTAACATGAACACTTAACAAATAGAGCAGCTTTGCTCTGTCCGTTTCCTTTAGATCAATTTATTTTACCTTCCGGGCATAAAAAACATTTCATATTATTTAAAGGCTTTTAAATAATTTATTATTTTGATTGACATTTCTATTATTTAAATGTCTTCTACAAGGGGTTTTCAAGTCAAACCGGGACTTGTGGTGAAATGAAGGCATATGACATTTATAGAAGACTTAAAGCTCAATACGGTGATGAGACTCTTAGCCGCAGTAAAATATTTAAACGGTGAAAATGTTTCAAAGAAGGCCGAGTATCCATGAATGACGATCCTGGCTGAGGTGGCTCGGAGCCCACTTCAGACATTTCCATGAATATTCATCAAGTGATCCTTGAAAATCAGTGAATAACTTGCGAAAGATACGCAACTGTCTGTGGGAACTGAACACACAATCATTCACAAACACCAGTTGCACATTACAGGAAATCGGCTGTGAGTTATTACCACATCACCCTGTAAAGTCCTGACCTCGCTCCAAGCTTGTGGGATATTAAAGGAGTTCCAGGGATTTCAGACGTGAAGCAGGCAGTCTCATACCAAGAAATCTTTCTACCTTCATAGTATCCAAGCTATAGTGAAACGCTGGGAAAAGTGCATTAGTGTAGCAGGGGATTATATAGAGAGAAATAAACGGAGTTTTATTCTCATAACTGTGCTCAATAAGAAGTCCCAGTTTCACTTGAACACCCCTCGTAATTGACTTTCACTTCGTCTACTATAAAAAAAAAACAGGGGAAAAAACTCAATATTAAAGGAAATACTTGCAAACAAGCTAAATGCCCACGCCCCCATATAGAATCCCATCTAGTGACCCCAGGGTCAGCAGAATGCCTTAGAAATCACTGCCTCGGAATAGCTATTTTTATTTCCTTAAGTGTGTTATATATCCTCTATAGCCAGGCCATTGTAGCTAAAAAAAAAACACCTGCCTAAAAAGTTCCACAGACAAATGAGGACGTAAAGTTTTTTCCAATTCAGTTGGCACTTTTCATTGTAAATTTTTATTCAAAGACCAATACGTTGTGTTTTGTTTTACTGTAGATATTCTATGATTTCTGTTTTTATACACTGTCAAACTTTTATTTATCTTTTTTGGTCGTCTGTTGAAACCAGAGGACCTAGACACAGGTAACTGTGGATGAGGGTTGCTATTGTGAAATGGCTTACAATTGGCCAGTCCTACATTTCTGTGTTGTGCCGTAGTAGCCCAGACTGAAGAAAACGCGGACATCAGCCTTTGAAGGGGTGTTCGGCAAACCATAAGGCGAGATCACACCTTGAGAACACTTTAGAACGCTTTGTAATCTCACTGACATTTAAAAAAGCTATTAAATACCTAATCTGCTGCCTTCAGCATCATTAAATAACTCTAAAACCAATGCTAAACAGTTTTGGTCCTTTTAAAAAAAATTTAAACCCAGACTGGTGACAAGACAGAGCTTGTGCATGTGTCTGTACTGTATGATTTACATGATACTGTATCTGACTCTCCGCTCTGCATTCCAGGGGAGGGTCAGTGAATGTATATTGCTATTAAATCACCTCATATCACTTGGCCTTGAGCTGTGCTCCTACAGAGGAAAAGCAATGAAATTCAAAATCAGAGCACATCATTTAAAGACTGTTCTTAAAATAGTGATTAGAGTGCTAGGATTTAGTTTCCAGTTTTGTCCAGTATCTTATGTCTGATATTGCATTTCATCATGAGGTTATGATATTGCTGAAAAACTTAATACCTGGTCTGCATGACTTAAATAGTAATTTATTATGTATCAGCATTTGTACGAGGGTGAGTCAGAAATTATCCACACTCTGGTGTCTTATCAACGCTTTCCGTTCAACTCTACTGTCTCTTAGTCATTGCCGTGCAGGTGTGAAATTGTTACATCAGATCATTTATAATTCTAATGCGAGCAAAAATGGACTCTGTACTTGTGATAAAAATTTTAAAAAAGCAGCAGGAAGTGATTTGTTTTTTGTACCTGGTGCATTGTATGGAGAAAGTGTGTATGGGGAAAGTCACAGACAATCATTACTTATGATGAGACATGGAAACATCTTCAATCGCCAACCAACAAAAAGTTCGAAAGACAACCATCAGCCAAAAAACTGATCTTTAAATTTTTTTGGGATTCTCAAGGGCCAGTATTGGAACGTCATAAGAAATAGAGTGCTCGTTACAGTGAGATGTTTATTGAAAAGCTAAATATTAAGACCTAAACTTGTGATTACACGCAGAGGACTGCTACCCAGTGGCATTGAGATCTTGCATGACAATGCATGTCTGCACAATTTGCCCACACTGTCAACACTCTGCAAAAACTTTTTAAGGTGTTAAAGAATCCTCCCTATAGTACTGATCTTGCTCATCAGACTTTCACCTGTTTGGTCCCCTGAAAGCAGAATCAGATTCACTTCTGATAAAGAAGTTAATACCGTGGTGCATTCGTGGCTCACAGTTCAGACTGAAACATTTTTTAATGAGGATGAAAGCTTGTTGACAGATGGTCAAAGTGTCTTGAAAAACAACGAGATTTTGTAGAAAAATTATGTATGATTTTTTTTTTTACTTTGGTTTTCTGTGGTATAGACAATGCCTGATTGTTCAACTCTCTTACCTCATCTCTACGCTCTGCTTAAAAAGGTTCTTAAGCTTCAACTTTCATGATAATACCACCATCAGCTTCACTATGCATGCTAACTCAGCTGGATTGAATTCTGGGCCTTTATGTACAATATTTGCTTATTTAAATGCTAAAATGTAACAAAGTATAATTCACATATTTTTTTAAATCATAACTTTTTTTTTAATGGTTCAAGGTCTTTCAAAATTGTAACATAATCAGGAAAAATGTAATAACGAATCTGGATGTTTATAAAATCCACATCTTAACAACTTAACGAATCACAACATTAGTTAAATCGGCACCTAGGTATTGTGATACTACCATATCATGTCATGACTGGTGATTCCAGGCAAATATGAGCTTTGCAAAATGCACAGCGTTTATGGCACATGACCATCAGCAAGCATAAACCTATGTGTTTCAGGCATAACTTTTCCTGACATCACATGCTGCTCATATCTTTACTTTATATACTGTATATACAATATACTGTTTACTTGGCGTTTTAATGAGCAACATCCCCTTGCTTATCCACTGGGATTTCCCACGCTCCTGCTTGTCTTGTTGACAGTAGCTGTATGAGAAAAGACAATCAACTATAAATATTAAAATTTTAATATATTGTGTGTAATATGTTTAAGAGTAGAGTTTTTATTATTATTATTATTATTATTATTATTATTATTATTATTACTTATGGCTTAAAGACTGCTGATTGAAAGGATGAATGTTCAAATCCCATTTTTATCTAACTACCACTGTTTTTACCATTTTTCTAGATATGTGAGTGTTCATGCATTTAGTCTATGCTAATGCTGCATATTTATTCATGCTATATTTTGAATATGGCCTTGTATATTTATTTGATATTGGACTTCATTTGCGTTTGTGTACTGTTATCTCAAGGATAAGAATTCTAGTAGTTACTCACCAGTAGCCTACTGTCATGCCAGAGGAAGTGAAAGATTACTGTAGTCTCCCAGACACTTTTTTGATGAAGGGGTCTCTTTTTAAAGTTTTCGTGCAGCTTGGTGTGTTCCTTCACAATGTCTTTCAAGATTTCTTAGTTCCTTTTTCGCTTGTACTTAAAGTCAAATTTAAACTGTTTTTTAAAAGGATTTAAAATGATTACTGAATTTCTTAAAATTTCACTTGGGGGCAGCTGATTCTGATTATGTAAACTGGCATTTAGATAAAAATTCATTAAAACAATGTTAACGACTATGTTCTAAAGAAATAGCCTTTTAAGTAGCTAATCAGCTACTGTAACTATTAAACATAGATAATTAGCATTTTTTAATGACATGTAGCACTATGCAAAAGCCACCTCGTTTCTTCACATTTTGCTTCTAATGTGCCAGACTTTCCTTTAATGTCTTGAGGTATAGTTCTTTAGGCTTCCTGACAGACTTTTTGGCTCCCATTTTTGGCAGGATTTTGTCTCTCATTTTTAGTACAGTCCCTGTACCTGTCCAGTTTCGGAGAAATGTTTTCTGCTTGTTAAGGCACATAGAGAACTATGAATCATTCAAGCATAAAATTATTATTATTATAAATAAATAAAAAAGAGTCATGAACCAGTGAGAAACAGGTGCGGATGATCAGGCTGGTGATTATTATACTGGTGATGCTGAATGCTGAGTGGTTGGAACAGACGAGAGGGGCAATGAGGTTGCTGCTGAGGTGCTTACATAAACCATCAGTTAATAAATTGTACCTTTATGCACTTTGCAGCCAGTTACAGTAAAACATTTGTTCCCATTTGTTTAATGTGATCAACATAATTTAATTTCATATGAAAAAATAAGGGATGACTCCTGCAGTCCTGCAGACTTTTTAACAAGACAGACTACTTTTACAGGATATTAAATTCCAGCTGACAATTCAATGCAAATCTTATATAGACAAATATAACTTGTCTGTAATTAAATCAAACACGGTCTGTCACTATCTATTGATCGAGAAGATAACTAAATGGCTATATACAGTCTGATGCCTGATGATTAAAGTATATCAGTAAGCAGAAGTTATTAACTAAATATACAGTATTCAGTAATTCTTTAACATTTTATGGAAGACTGATTCAGTGCTTTTAAGGCGCACATTAATATGATAAGAGCTCTGATCTGATAGCACAGCAGACTTAAAAGTTATTAACCTGTTCGTAGTTATTTGAACTGAAAATTATTGCACTGTAATGAACAATTAAATTAACATTTTAATTAATTTGACCCAAACTGACTAATATAAAGTTAATCATAGTCATAAAGGTGAAATGATAACGGATAATTTGGATGATTTATTTATTTAATTTTTTTATTTCATTTATTTATTTATTTATTTATTTTGGCACAACCATTTAATGAACCCTGACTGCTTCGCTGGCTGATGCTGGTTGCCGGCTCACTGCCTCATTACCCACGCAATGACGCTGTAATTTCTTGCTAAACATGAGGCATGATGGAGGGAACAGTATACACAAGCGCACCCATGCACACGCACGCACAAACTGAAACTCCCTCTTGTCACTATGTTTATAATTAAGAATATTATGTAGTCGGAATCTTTGCATGAAAGTCAATTATTTGGCAGCATATTTGATTGCTTTTTACAATAGTTGTGCTCCCTAATGATGCCCCGTGCTCGAATTTGTGTAGACATTGTATTTTTTTTATGGACTGTTATTGAGAATCATCTTTCAAGCTTGTTATCTAAAGGTCTGATTGTGTGCTTTGGGACTCATTAGTTCACTTGCTGGCAGGTATGAAGTTGTGATACTGTGTGATGTACTATAAGGGCTCAGCAGTATCAATACTGTGATGAATTGTGTGACATATTGCAGCTATTGTGATGTATGATAATAGATGTGTATGTTTTATATCAATCAAAAAAAGTTTCTAAAAGCTGATCTTGATATTTTGTTAGTGTCGAAACTTTATCAATCATGGGAGTTGGTGAGTGTATGGATGTGAAAGAGGGCAGATATAATTTTAGAATTTAAAAAATGTCTGTGGCTGGCTTCACATGTCTGGGGGTAAGCACATGGTAGGATTCATCTTCCCTGGTTGATAGCTGTCATGTGATCAGGGAGAACTGGAAACTATCTGTGAAATGGCAAATAACCAAATTGTGGGAAATATAAGGTTCACCAGGACTATCATTTTGTTTGTTTGTTTGTAAACCTACACATCATGATACATAGCTAGAGTCAAATATTTAGTCTATTAAGGTATCATCTGTCACACTTTCTATTGCTCATGTCATCCTCTCTGTCTTTCCCTCCACATCCTTCTGTCTACTCCATCTCTTTTCCCTTTTCCTGCTATAAAGAATAAAACATGGCCATTTGGCACTATGTGTGAGTCCTTTCTCATCATTTGAATATGGAAATATTCAGAGCGCGCCAGGAAATGCACGGCTCACTTGGATGGTCGCGCGGGGAGCGTGACCTGAGCTGCTCATTGGAGCCTCATTCTCCCCTGTCTTTATTCCAGTGCCTGAAACAGCAAGGCTGCACCTCTACTTGCTCTGTGTTGACTGCTTTCTAAGGACAGACAGGTCCGGTGCTGAACAGGTTCCCCTCCGTAATCTCAGCCTCCGTCACTCTCTGTTGCTCACATGCAAATCACATGCAAAGCTTTCGTCTGCTTTCTTCTGCTCTCAGCCACATCAGAGGAAAGGGAATGTATTTTTAAATGAGTGACCTTATTTTATGCATGGTGCTTCCAAACTGGAGGGGAATTTGGACAAAGTTATCAAATAGCTCTAGCTAGTTAATCTAAGGCTGCTTTCCCTGAGCATAATTTAGGAGGTTATTTTGTTCTAGTGGCCTCAGTGGCAATGAAACTGTTGAGGAAGTGTGTTTTCTATCAACTGTTATCCTATCAGGACCTCGATAAGACACATCCAAGACAGATTTTAATTTATTTATTATAATAAAAGTGAGGGACTTTTTTTTTTTTTTAGAATCATCTTCAATGTAATTTAGGCCCATTTTATGGCTGTGTGACTAAGATTGGGACAGTATAACAACGCTTTATTACATTTTCCTCAATCTATTTGCCACAATTAAGGGCAGATATGAATTAGGCAATTAAATTAAGGACTTTGCTCAAGGGCCCAACTGTGTCTATCTAGTGACCCTGGGATTGGAACAACCATTAACTCATCCACCACTGATAAGTAGTTAATATTGTAGTAATTTTAAGTGGACACATTACTGTATATAACAACATAGCATTAATTAATTACTAAAAAAAGAAAGATAATTAAAAAAAATGGTCAACATGCGTGAAGTCTGATTTAATTAATAATACATTATTAATACTAAAGCACTCTTAAAATATCAGCATTTATTTTCAAGAATTTTTAGTAAGTATCAGAGCTTTTTAACACTTTGGTAAAGCAACAACTTTAGGTTTTCCACCAAAGGAAAATCCACACAGTTTGGTTTAAGTCATCAGTATGCTGTATGAATGCATGTGAGCTTTACTTTTTTTGTGATGAATCCTAGTTTGTTATACAGTATGTTTGCATTAAATGTTAATGTTAAACATGCTAATTTGATGATAATAATAATAATAATAATAATAATAATAATAATAATAATAATAATAATAAACTCCCTCACTCACTCATTCCCTATACCTGATCATCCCTATCATTCCCTTATCCTATACATGGCTGTGTAGTCCAGGGGACTCAGGGCACGGGGTGGATACACCCTTTGCAGGAATGGCAAAAACACACACATACTCACTCATACAGTCGCTCACACACTACAGGCAACTTGGAAACGCCAGTTATGACTCATGAAAATGACTCAACCTATTTTATTCATAAACAAATACAATTAAAAATTAAGGAATTTTTAATAATTAGGAATTTATGTAAAGAATCTAACACTTTGACTGCACCATTGCTACCAGATAATTTATTATTATGAGTTTGCATGTTCTTCCCATGCTCGTGGGTTCCCTCCACTTACTCCGGTTTCCTATCAGAGTCCAAAGAGAACATGCAAACTCATAATAGTAAACCATGTTGTAGCAATGGTGCAGTCAATGTGTTATATTATTGACATAATTTCTAATTATTAATTGTGATATTTAATTGTATTTGGAAATGGATAAAATACGTTCAGTCAATTTTCATGTCTAGTATACTGTATCTAGTAATCAATACAAAATTGTGATTTAAGAAGTAAAGCACATGCTGCTCTTCAATATCCACTCAAGGATATGACGGTGATAATAGAAAAATTGAGGATGTATTTATAGGTGGGTGAGGAGTAATACCCAAAAACATGAGTAGATTCCTGAATGGAAAAAGAAAACATGAAACCTAAAATTTACAAGTTTACCGCCTATAAATGTGAAACACATCAGATGAAATGTAGTTCGTTTTAACCTGGTCAAAAAGAAAGAAAGGTTATGACTGTGTGTGTGTGTGTGTGTGCTGTGCTGTGTGCAGAGTAGCTCTGTATTTACCCAAAGCTGAGTTTTAATATGGAAGGTAATTCTACCGTAGTGTACTGACCTGCTTTTTCTCCGCTTTGCCTGATGTTTGCTTTTCTTATTATTAGAGGCACTTTATCTTGATGTCATATTGATTGCATGGCCTAGCCTGTGTAACCAGAAGACAGTTCCACAAGCCCTTGAAGGACAATTTCTCATGTGCAAGATTTCACCACTTTCCTTGCTTGTATCCTGGTCTACAAACACAGCTTGGAAACTGTGTCAGAATGCCTTTAAACATTGTGGTCCTGTGCATGTGTGTCAATGGAGTCTATGTACAATTTATGAGATGAAGGAGAGCATTAATAATCTGAATAGGAATCAGGGAAGCAGGAAGAGAGTGCTGTTATTTTCACTCCCTCCTCTGGCTTTCATCACGCTGCCAAATTCGAGCTCTTTTACGTTCATGGGACTGAGTAAAGACCGTGTTGTCATAAACACACACACACACACACACACACACAGTCAGGAGTGGTGCCTATTTGAATGCAATCCTTCTGTCATTACCATGGAGACACGTCTGCGATTTCTAATCCTGCCCAAATATTCCCAAATGTGACCAATCTGGTAATATCTAGGGCTACTTTATATCATCTAATTGCATACTTACAAAACAAAAACTGTTTGGTATTAAGTTTTATCTTTAAAAATGTATGTTTTTTAAATATTATTATTTTATTTTGTAATTCCTATTATGTGTATATATACTTTTGAGCATTAAAATCAAATATGCTCACTTATTTTAATCATGATCTTTACTGTATTCAGAAATCACCACAGACCTCCTGATATGATATTATCATGATATGTAGGTGCCATTTTAATTTGTATTGCGGTTCAGTAAGTATCGCATACATTTTAAGAAAAATATATATATATTTGTATATATATATATATATATATATATATTTATTTATTTATTTACAATTTGAAACAAAATTTGCAAATAATTCAGTCCTACCACACAGCCTGCTGCACTATGTGACTAGTTTAGAGTGCGCCACCTATAGGGTTACAGAGGAACGACAACATGTTCTCACTTAAACGCAAAACATATATGGAATTTAAAATTAA
>JAOVVB010000046.1:12222448-12239969 GCA_028570985.1 Heterobranchus longifilis
TATTTATTTTTTTTACAGTTTCTGCTTCTGTTTTTATTTACCAAAGTTGTTTTTTTTTTTTTTTCTAAAAATCTTATGCTGTACCATACCCATTTTCAATTTATAACAATGACTAGGTCAGGTAATGAGATTGCAGGAGAATCATGGAAACTGCAGACGCATAAAAGAAACATCTCTTTATTCCATAGTCTTAAACTTTTGACATCATCATCATCATATATAGCCAAGTGAGAAAACATCATAATCACTGCTACTTAATCTCCCCTTTCCTCAACTTTAGTCAAGCAAATTCTGGAGCTGATTTCTTATGAAAAATGTCATCCTAAAGAACAAAAACTAATGAAAAAAAACCCAATATGAGTTCTGTTTTACATTGTGACAAATTTACTTTAATAAATCGGCATGAACTGGCAATAACAGATGGAACTCTGCAAATTGTACTACAAAGAATTGCTGTAGCTAAAGCAATTTTCTTTATTAAGACCCCCTGTTTCTTATTTTTCAACTCATTTCATTCCATTTAAGAAGACAGATTGAGCTTGCTTCATTTGCATTTGTGTGCGTGTGTGTAACTGTGCGTGCGAGTGTGAACCTTTTGTCTTGGCAGCTGTTGAATTCTACCACTTGTCTCAGCAGCATGTGTTTTAATAGCTGTTTCCCCACTGCTCTATAACCCATTCACCCAGCCCAGCCCAGCAGTACCTACTGCATGTTTATGGCACATTTGCATCTATTTTTCAGTCTCTGGTTATATGCAAAGCACACACAAGCCAGGAACTTACTTTGTATCAAACAAATCTGGAGGTTGTGAACAAAACACAGACATCTGATGTGCCAGAAAAGATTTTAATGACCCATCAGCAGACCTATTCTTCATAAATTACATGACAGTTTAAACAGTCCTATGCCACACAGATAAATAAACCTCGGTAGACGCTACTGAGAAAGATCTGATGTAATCTTCAAGAGAGTATTTATGGTACAAGTTGACATTTATAAATCTGCATTAAATCCAACGTCTGCAGTTCGTTAACATTTGTGGCAGGGATCAAAGTTTTCTACAGCCTCCTTAGGAACAAATTAAGGCATTATAGAGAAAAAAAAGTTCTTACATTTCTTACAGTTCTTACATTCACCTTAAGGTTGCCTTAGGACCTTACTACAGCCTAGATAAGTCAATCTTACGAAAATTTTGGTCTTAAGGTGGTTGTACGGCACCTATACAGTATGTCCTTATATAACTTAAGGTGCTCTTAAGTATTGGTAGGAACATCTCCTGTCTGTCGGCACATTTTGTCATGGTATATAAAGTGGCAGCTATCCACCTTTTCTAATGCTAGAAAATTGACTGATGTGCAGAACGTAGGTGGAAGTTATTTGGCCCGTGAACAACCTAATGTGTTCTTGCAGCATACCTACAGCCAACGTAGGAATATGGAAATGTCTTCTGAATCTAAAGGATTCACGAACATCGTACGTTGATGTTAGGTTGTTCCGAAGGCACTCCTAAGGTGGCTGTACGAAGAGTGAAAGAAAATCTTGGACAAGACCATCAACCATAAGGCCATCTTAAGAAGACCGTAGGAAATGCTTGAGAAATCGTTCGTACGATGTTGGCAGCCATTCGTATGGGTATTTGTGATCGCTGCTTTTATATGTGATTCATATCTACAGTTTTCAAACCTGATTCTGGAGCTGCTGGTTTGATTGAAGACCCTCAATCCTTCAGCATGAGTTTGACAGAAACAGTCTCATAGACAAGGCCAGGTAATTGGATAGAGTTATCCCCAGGCCAAGATGCAGGGCATTCACTAAGGAGGCCATGAGGAATCAGGGTAAAGCATGCAAGATGAATATGTGCACTGCTGATAAAAAAAAAAAAAACAGAAGGAGAAAGCTACATATTTTATCAAACTAAAACATCTGGGGCAAATATTCAAACAAAACATCATCCAGATGCATTTAAAACATCATTTTCATTCTCATTCCAGAATAAAACAGCCCTAAAGATGTTTAGATTCTGCACCTATCGGAACATCTCACATTTCCTGTCCGGCATGGAGTTTTTCTTTTCATGGCTGAGCGTGAGGAAGACGAGCACATTCCAACCGATATGTAAACACAGCCATCACACAGGAATGTACGCACGTGCAAAAGTGCCTAATCATAATACTAAATCACTTTCCTGGACGCAGGAAATAACTTTCCTTCAGCTGAGAAGTTACAAACATTAAATGATTTATTACAGCACTGGTTCTCAAGGTCCAATAAATAATTTTAATACTTTTTAAGTGGTTTCCAGGTAAGATATACTGTATGTTCAATTTTCAAAAAACATTTTGCTGAATACTATTATTATAATAATAATAATAATTATTATTATTATTATTATTATTATTATTATTATTATTATTATTTAAAGTGACTTCGATTCTTTACTCAAACATGTACACAGTTTGTTGTACAGCTTCAGGAATTTTTAATTTTTTTTATACATCAAAAGTTCTGCTGTGTGAAATGACATACAGTATTCCCACCAATGACACCATGATGTACTCCGTGCCTCCTCTCAAACATCACTTAGTCTAAATGCTTTGTAATGAGCTTAGCTGACAAAGCCCGTCTGACCTTTCTGGTTCACAGCACTACTCAGGTTGGTCTCAGATCTAATCTTGCTGCTTGACGTGTAATCAGTTAACAACAGCAAGAAGCACACAGCTCCGTATTACATGTCTTGTTTTACAGACAATAAGCCTTGTGCTTCTTAATTCTATAAGTATCACGGTTTTATAAATATCCCGATTCGATTTTACATTTCCCCCAGATTTTGTTGCAATTTTAAACCTTTAAAAAAGTGAGGAATTAAATGTAGGCCGTTCCCTATGACGTTAGTTTGCTCACTTAAAAACCAATCGAAGAATTTAAACAATACAAAATAACAAATACAAGAGTTTAATGTTTAACTGAGCAATGGATATCTCTGTCGTCCACCATAATTATTTTTTCTAAACAAACTTAGCAACTAAATTACTCCGACCACACAGGATGATGATGATGTGTGAATAGTACAGAGTTCGCCACCTGTACGATTATTAAAAAACTGTGACGTGTTACCTTCTCAAATGCCTTAAAGTCTCAAAACTCAACCAAAGAGTGAATGCGTGGGTTAAGCATTTGCGAGCACGCAGGCATGCAGGGCTTCTGCGCACAAGATTTTTTGACTAATTCGTGCTCGTGGTGTGTTGTGACTTATGCATATTGAGTGGGTTTTAGACTAATTCGCTCACAGAGTCGACGAAAAAAGCAGATCAGAAGATTTTAATTCACATGATTTTTTATAATGTAACGCCATAAAATGCATTTCCTCTGCAGCACTTGGAAGCTTCTGCGTTCGGTAAACTATCGGTTATATATGAGGTTGATCGGCCGGTCACCAGTTGACCAAACTGAAATCCTGCATAAATCTGGTCACTGGCTGATCAACCAGTTCATCTCTGTTATAAACGTAAAACTATTTAAAAACAACAACAACAAAAATGTTTTTGGAGTCAGTGTGGCGGTACTTGAATTACTACACGAAAGAACTGCGATTCATAATTGAATCGATTTTTTTCCCATCTCTATTATTTAACATGTACAAACCATGAACATTAGCATAAATTCATTCTAAGTAACAGTAACACAGCATCTAACACTTGTTGTGTTCTTTTAACCAATAAAATAAATATAATAAAGAATGAAGTAAGGAAAATAATCACTTTCATAGCCACCATGAACATCACTTTAATGAAATAGAACAAGAAAAACTACAAACAGAGGCTGATAAGCAAATTTGAATATATTGACTAAGTATTTTTAGAGACCAGCCGGACCATGCTGTAATAAAATTTGACAACTGATGTGGACTAAATGAGATAATCAATAAATTTTGAGATAAATAAAAAAAAAATTGTATTATTGATGATTATTTAATTATAATAATTTATCTGAACTAATGTATTAAATAATGTTAGTTTAAGAAACCGTAATATAAAGGGTTATTTTACAGGGGTGAAAGTAGTTTTAAATTCTTACCAGTACTATGTAGCCAAAAGGAAAGGGGAATTAACCATGGCGGCAGTTATGGGGGTAGTTTTGTTTTAGAATATCAGAAAACTTGCTGTGTTCTGGGGTTGAATTCCATTGACTCTAAAATGGAAGGCTCGAGTGTGATGTAGGATGTACAATCCCTTGTTCCACACACCAAGTAGTGCCCTTGTTCAGAGATAAGGGAAATATTTGGGATTTAGCCTTGTTAGAATGTAGTTATCTTTGAAGCTGATGTTAGAGATGAATAAAGCAGTTAGGTGAGTTATGAACCTATCAGAGTGTTGGCAGAAGCTTGTGTTCATGTTTAGCAGAAACGAAAGATCAAAACACATCACGGATGGTTCTGAAGCAATTCGGAACTGTTAGGAACAGTTGTAGAGAAGGCAACGTGTTGTTTAGGATGACAGCATTATCAGTTGTGGTTTCTTGCTACAGTACCATGACTCGTTTTGAATGTAGGTTTTGGCAGGCAGATGCTCCCTCCCTCTTTCCAGTACTGCGTACCACCACTGAATCTTTTAGTGGTACACAGTACCAGACCGTACTGGCCTACTTTCACCCATATATGTGTAGGTGATTAACGTCAACGAGTGTCCACATTATCTGGGAAATAGACTTTTGAGCCTTGTGGATAAATGCTTTAGTAAAGATGAAGTCTGGCCTTGCTGTCAATAAAATGTGACCAATTAGTGCACTCCATTTGGAAGTTTTAAAGTAGGCCTAATGCAGTCTCTGTGTGCCCTTGATTAAAATGCACTCTCTTTATTCTGACAACAAAAGAGGAGAGAAAGCGAGAAAGAGAGAGAGAGCTTTAAAGAAACAGTGCTGGTGAGTGTAACTCTTACCAACGATGAGTGAGAGATGAATGAGTGAGAGCGAACTTGATTTCCGAGTGCACTCACATTTATACTTACTTTAAAACGAACATTTATCTTGTCAGCAGTCTTCAGACTCCTACAGTCCTACAGCTCTTATCTCTCTCTCTATCTGTGTGTGTGTGTAAAGCATCCAAATTACAGACAATCAGTGTTTGTGCGAGTGGAAGGTCAGCACTGATTTGACTGGATTAGATTCTGAATGATGATAAATGAGAGTCCATTGAAACGACCATCTGTACACAGCCACTGGGAGTTAACCAACATCACAGTAAGCGGTGCAGGTGACGGGGGGTGTGCACATGTGTGTAAGTGTGTGTACACTGACTCTCTCCTGTCTCCTTGCCTGTGAGCAGCTGGTAACTTCTCCTCAGCAGAACATTCCAGTCTAGTCTTGTGAGCCAGATTTCTACCGTTGCGATGTCCTGTACTATAAGTCCTATAGGTATGGTAATTATTGTTACAAAATGTGCTTTCAGAGTAAAGTACACAAAAAGAGCCAAATTTACAATTTCGTAGATGCTCTTCCACATGGTGATGTGAAAAGACATAGTGAAATTGAGATTTCCAATGTACAAAAGGTTTTCCTGCCAGGTTACATGTTGAAAAAAATGTTTTTTTTAATTGTATGTATTTAATATATCAAATTGTTGATGCTACAGTAGGTAGTTAGGGGGGATGCCTATTACCGCCGTGCTTACCACCGTGGCAAAAAGACAGCGGCCAAAATAAATCTGTCGCATTTCGTGTCATAAAAAAGTCATATGTTGTATCGAAGAAATACTACAGTGATGGTAATTTCCACCTCTGAGTAGTTTATACAACAAACATGAAAAATCTGAACCAGAGCTATTGACATTTACTGTACAATACTGAGTAAAAAAAATTTGGTTAAATATTGTTTAGACAGATGATCAAGTTCACTAGCTAACAACTTCATTTGTACGAAGAATGAACCGTTATATAGCCTTTTTTTGTATCGGTTTATTGTTATTATTTTTAAAAAATGCTACATTTAAAGACATCAAACGTTAAATATAGAAATACCTGGAAAAATAGACTTTCAGAATAGAGCATTAGAATAACTCAGAAAATACACACTAAAAAAATGCTGGGTTGTTTCTGTAAACACCTGGTTGGGTTATTTTGACCCAGCAACTGGTTTATTCTTTATTTTCTGGTTTCCTCGAACGACAGCCTGCAAAATGTTCGAAATATTACTGTTATTGTGTCACAAAGTGTAAGAGTTGTTTAGGTGAGAATGCATGTACAGCACAAAACCCCCATCGGTTATTAAAGAAAAAAAAAAATCATCCCAACGTTTTCGGTACATGACTTCTTTATCGTTCGACTAGATAGGCAGATCCCCACTAAAAATAACTGCCTGTGAACATCAAGAAGGTAACAGAGTGGACTGATATACTAGGAGGGCTTTGGCTCTGGCACTAAGCTGTGATAGAACCCAGAATGTGCAGGGAGTTGAGGTAGAGCATATGCACAAGATCAGTGTGCCATGATCATTAGCAAATTCCAGGCACGATTTAAAAGTAGAAGAAACATGGCACAGAAAATCAGCTCAGACCTTAATCAATAGAAATGTATGAAAGGAACTGGCAATGCGACAAAGAACCGGGAGGCTAAAAATAGATTTACTAATTACGGCTGAACAGGGAACAGGTGGGAATAATCAGGGAACACACCAATCACAAAACATGGACAGCGACAAGATAAATCCGTACCTACATGTCCAGAGACAATCACATGATGTACACCAAACCATAAACGGTCTGCTTCAAGGCACATGGTGCACTAGAGGGGAAAATTGTGACATAAGCTTAGACAGCTACATGCTCACTACACTATTATCCCGTCTTGCGCTAGAATTTCTCTCAACTTATCAATTTCCACAAAGTAAAGCAACTGTCTCATTTGAATCATTTGGCTCATGACAGACAAATCAGGGGATTTTATATAATTTCTGATGCCAAAACTGACAAGTAACTAAAAACCCTATTGAATTTGAATTAAGACTTTAACCTGAAACTAAATACCAAAAGCTTGTTTTTATCACATTTCTATTATATCAATGCTGAGAACTCCCTATAACTTTGTTGTTGGTCTTTCGGCTGCTCCCAGCAAGGGGTCGCCACAGCGGAATACCCAGTCCGGACTACAACTTGGCACTGGTTTTACGCCGGATGCCCTTCCTGACACAACCCTCCCATTTTTATCCGGGCTTGGAACCGGCACTGCATCCAGTGGCTGGGGTTTGGGCACTGGCTGGGGATCGAACCCGGGCCTTCACCTACCAGACCACCAGCGCCCTGAGAACTCCCTATAACGATGTGTCTTTAATGGTCATACCTCGCTGGCTGTGAACGCTCCCCAATTTGATACAGTGTTTGTGTGTCTTGGAGGAAGTATGTCTTAGCCTTTGCCTTCTCAAGTTTGTAGATGTCATGTGAAGTGAGAACTACCCAGTGGGTGGCACTTGGCAACAACTCGGCAAAAGTGCTTCATTCAGTGCAGCCCTGAACAGTGTTATGGTCTGTACTGACTTTGCACAGTTTACAGGTTACAGTCAGCATTTGCTTTGGAGCAGGTTATATCGTTTAAGTTATTAATTCTAGTTAATTTGCAGTTATGCCATCAATCATTGTACAGTTTGCTAACAGATGGGAAGTAAACAAATGAAATCCTAGTTCTGCCCTCTAGTGGTGAATTACTTCAAGACTTTATGCTTCCAAATCTCTAAATCTGTAAAATAGCATTATACTTAAAGCATGTTTTCGCTTTAGTGTGCGTGGTTGTAGTTATGTTTTCTTTTCTACCATGATAGATTACACAGATCTTTGTTTTGACTTCCAGTGAGTTTACATGGCTGTGAACATTCTTTTAAATAGGCTAGAAAATATTGCAGTCCACAGTACACAGACCACTTCTTCTCTGGCCTAGCGTATCTCCTGTGCTTTAAACATATGCTACTGGATTATCAGTCACAGCTAGGGCACATTTTTATAGTCATGAGTAATCTTAGTCACCTTGAAAAAATGTCAGTGTGGCAAAAATGTTATCCAAATACTGTATGTCAAGTAGTCCATAAATGTGATAGAGAGGGCATTGGTGTGTTGGTTATAAAATGTCCTGTTACGGTCTTTTCTTTTCTTTTTTCAACCATGACGTCGACAGAGTTCAGGACACTGCATGGAATTTATTTATTTATGTGTGTGAGCATAAATGGTGCAGGGTTCAGCTCTATTTTTTCTAAGAAAAAAAAGGTAAAAGATTGTTGAGGAAAATTGCATGCAGAAGGCATATATTAACATCTAAAGAACCTTGGGTTCTAGATATTGTTGGTAGTAAAAATACTTATAATATAATATAATATAATATAATATAATATAATATAATATTTAGCATATTACACATATAGAATTATATATAATAGAATAGGCAATGTAATATAATGTAACTTGCCCTATTATACATGGGTATCTTCTCACTCACCACTAGCTTGTGAACTGTCTACATTGTTCCACTAGATGGCACAATCGCACCTCATCACACTTCACATTGCTGTGACTCACTTTTCCTATTGCTCAGCCTTGGCATTTAGTTTTGAGATGCCTTTAAAGAGCCTTTCAAATAAAATCTTAATGCATTTTTATACTTAAGTCGGAAAGCTTCTATAAATAACCTACAAAACTAACTGGATAGGGTACATAAGCACATATAGTTATATATAGTGTTATTAAATACATTCCATGTCACATTTTTTCTGCATGATTTTCAGGAACTGGATTTTCATATTTATCTACCCGTAAATTAATTACATTTGGACATTTGGAAGACATTCACTGTTCTTCACAAGATAGTGGAAGATTGGCACATTGTATTGTGCTTATGTGTTTTGTCATGTAATTCTTATTGTTTTATTGTTTCTGTCTGTTAGTTGCAGCCTTGTGTTTCTTGTTGTTTTATTGTACAGCACTTATGTTTTAAAAAAGGCTAAATTAATAAAGTGTTGCTTGCTCCATGCATTTACCTACAGTATATGAACTGAGTAACAAACTTGTAGTTATAGAGTCACTACTGTGACTAAAAAAATTTTACCCTTAAAAACTTTACGGTGCCCTAATCTGTTTTTTTTTTTTTTTGTGCTATCTTGTGCTTGTTTTTTTGTTTTTTTAATTATCCCACTTCCACCTGCACCTTAAGGAATTCTGACTAATTACACCCATTCCCACAATTCTGACCTGCCCCAATAATTCTTACCCGCTCCATCCAACATTTCTGACCCACTTTTTCTCACACGCTTGCTTGGAACAATTCTGACCCGGTTGCGCCAACGTATCTAAAAAATTCTGACCTGTTTCAACAGTTATGACCCACCCGCTTCAATGATTCTGACCGGCTATCTCCAACAATTTTGACACAATCACTCCAACAATTGTGACCCGCTCACCCCAACATTTCGGACCTGGTCGCTTCAACAATTCTGACTGACTCACACAAACAATTCTAATGTACTCCCAGAATTGAATGCAGTTGGTTCGATTTAACGTAGTGTGCAGTTGGTTTTCATTCCAAAACAATAATACAGTAATTGTAATAATAATAATAATAATAATAATAATAATTATTATTATTATTATTATTATTATTATTATTATTATTATTATCATCATAAAAAGAAGTTATTTAAAAAGAATTTACCAGCAGTCACTGCACTGTAATCAACTTTTTGCACATTTGCCAGATTTATGTTTACAGAAATTCACTGTCTTTGGGAAATAATAAAAAGAGCACATCTATGAAAAGATACGGTCTTTGAAAACAACTAAAGTTTTACCATTTGTAAAAGTCAGTTGAATACATAAATGGCACATTAATAGCTCCTCTAAATCTGCTTATTTATTGGCATTTATCTGAAAGGGACATTCTGACTGCACAAACAGATTGAACATATATCAGTAACTAAACCATTAAACAGACTATAAGTCAATTTACATTTATTCAAAAACACAGTTCATTATTAAGTCAGATCAAATCCTTTCCCAGACTGGTCTCGGCCCAAGGGCCACACATTTGACACCACCAAGTAAGGCCTTTATGATAATTTTACTGAAAATAGTAAATTATTATTGAAAATCGGGAAAGGAAGTTTTTTTCTTCTTTAAGAATGAGTAGATCACCATCTCACAGGTGCTTCCTCCCTCCCTCCCTCTCTCTCTCTCCCTCTCTCTCTCTCTCTCTCTCCCTTTCTCTCTCTCTCTTCCTCTCCCTCTCTCTCTCTCTCTCTCTCTCTCTCTCTGTCCTACAAGATCTGACCACCTGCTCCCACAACATTTTTTATTTAGGTCCCGTGGGATCCCAGTACAGATGTACACTTCTACACCACACTTCTCCTCACGTCCCAGGTCACATGGTGAATATATATTTTTAGTTTTACAGACTGCGCTAGCATTATAGTAAATTTGTCCTTGTGTAAAGAATGGAGAAGGAAACCCCACTTTAGTCTGATTTTATTGAACTGATTTCTTTTTATCCCTAGTTCATATCTGTTGGATGAAGACAGCATCAATAACATGAACACTACCTTGGACTAGAACACTCAGATCCATGCTTACAACCCCACAAATCCACATTCATCCTCGTTAAGCTTTAACACAGAGTTCCTGCAGTAGGATTATTGCCCTATGGGTCACTACATCATACTGTGCATTCTGCCTAGACAAAAGAAAATTATAATGCACATCTGGCGTGTGGTATAGGTAATCCTATATCCATATATATATAATAAAATATGTAGTACAGATGCAAGAATGGATTTAATTTGGCTTTCTCATTTAAGGATTTGTGTTTGAATTCTAGTTTTATATCTTATGGTTAAAAGCAGCTTTACTGACAGTGAGATTTTTATATATATTTTTTTATAAATAAAGCTCAAGGCTAGAAAACATTCAGAGCAGTGTTTTTAAATTCTTAAATTAAAGTTCATTATCAATAACACAGGATTATTTTTTGCACTTCCCTGCAGGTTAATGCATCAGCTGGGACAAATGAAAATATAATCTTTATGTAATTCTAGTATGCCCTTTGTGATCATATTTGTTTTTTGTTTTATATGTATATTTCTAAAGTTGGTCCTTAAATGTAAATAACCGCAAATGAATAAATTTTTTTTATTTTTTTTAGATACAAAATGTATACATAATATATAGTTTAGTTATTTTTTAGATGTGTGTTAATTTGAAACTTTGTCTCATGAACTCCAGCTTTTAGAATTTGCATTTACTCTTCTCGCATGACATCATAAATGGATGTAAGGAGTACAGAACTTTGCTTTTCCTGTGAATAGAAGACTAATGAAATTGCTACAATAATATCACATCAAAAATGTTTTAAATTAAATCCTCTTTCTCGTTTTATATCATGTTTGACTTTATTTTTTTTTATTCCACAGTGTATGCATTATTCCAGGCTTCCACAATGATATGTTTCTTGTTCATTTGACCCTGCAACCTGCAAATACACGGAAGGTCTTATATTTTTTAGGGATTGTGAATATACAATAGGTCGTATATGGAATAAATCCCTAATGAATTAAAGTCAAATCCATCCTTTCATACACATTTTTAATCCCTTCTTTTGTGTGTGTGTGTGTGTGTGTGTGTGTGTGTGATGTACCAGGAGGATTATGAATGTTATCTGAACACAGGACATTTTTTTAACCAAACAATTTTTGTTCATAATTAAGGTCTCTATTTTTACGTTAGCTTAACAGTGTTTTTCTCAGCTGGAGTCAACAGAGCTATTACACTTTCTCCCAACACTCATACACCTGATGTATGTACCTCTTGGTAATTACCTGCCCAAAATAAGTTTTCTTGTTATCATCTGAAAGACTGAAGGTTTCTCCCATTATTTTGGTCACTAATGTCCTGCTCACTTTTATTTTATCTCTTTTCCCACATCCATTACTTCAGTACTGTTCTTTCAAGTTTTAACATTGCATTATACAATTATTAACATTTCAGCAATCTCCTTACATGCCTTCTTTAGGCCAATATTTTGACCCTTTTAATGCAACAATGAAAAATATACCAGCTTGCAATTATATAAAAGATTTTTTTTCCCCCACCTTTTTTATTACGCCATGGAAAATTACCACTGGTGTTTAAGTCAAACTGGGACTTTTGCTTGTGCAGAATAACAGAACACAGTTATAAGGGTAAAAACTCCCTTTATTTCTCTATATACAGTAATCCCCTGCTACACCAAAGCACTTCTCCCAGTGTTTCACTAGAGCTTAGATATCATCAAAGAAGAAGTTTTGTCAGTGTGCCAATAATCTAAAGCATTTATTAATTCATTAGTAAAAGCTGTTTACATGGCCTTATTAAAGATATCAGCATTTCAATTAATATAAATTCTTTTCTTATATATACTTTTATTGCTAATTCTTGAACAACTCTCTTGAGTTAGTTGCATACTAATGAAACTTTAAGGGAAAAGAACTTTTCACAGTTCTTAACTGTTCATGCAACTTAGTTTGTGCAATTCTGTGTAACAGTGCAGTCAGGAGACTGTGTGGAGTTTTACACTAAGGAGAATGAAGGAGACTTCCAAAATACCTGCCTATGCAATGAAAAAAAATTATTAAACCAAGTTGATGACATTGATAAGAAGGTTTGGTTTTGGCTTAGAACAAAATAGGTTAAAAGGTTTGTACTTATATTTCAACCATACAGAGATAAAGTGCTTGTTTTAAAGGAGATTGTGATGTTACAGGTATGTCAATTATTTCACTATAGTTTTGCTCAACTGAGTACCAGTTAAAGAGAGACTTTTTTTTGATAATAGGATCATTACTCAAATGCATTTATGATATTTTATCTTCTTTACATAAAAGGACTCATATTTATTTGATTAAATAACCATTAGCCATCGATGTTAGTCTTAGTTATGGCTTCGATGATGTATGGCATGCTTTTAATGTTCCTGTGGCATGATGTAGAGGTTTCTAATGGGTATGAAACATCCATAACACACACACACACACACACACACACACACATACACACGGCAGATGGTGTAAAGGGACCCGTTATCCATGTGGCATTTCCCCTGCTTCTGTCACAGCTAGGCTTATATAGAGTACCAATGTCTCTCTCTCTCTCTCTCTGTCTCCCTCCATTTTTTCTGTTGATTGTCATTCTGTCAGCCATTCATTGACATTCATGGGGATAAAAAGGTGGCAGCAGCTCTTTTTGTGCTTTAAACACCAAGTTATTTTACATTGCGTCACTTCACATTTGGATGCTGTAATAACCTTTATCACAAGGTAATGTAAACTTCTTATGCCACCTCATTGCTTTTACTATATATACTATCTATATATCTATTTATTATATATATAGCGGGTATGGTTTTGTGTCTTGGATTAGACCAAGGGTTGCTAATTGTGAAATATTTTTCCTGATGCTGTTTTTAATTCATTCTTTTTGTTATGGTTTTGGTATGACTCTATAGAAATAATCTATTCAGACGAACTCATGCATAGTTGAACAAAGCAGCAAAGTGCATTGTATTGTGGTTATGTACTGTAAGTTTTGTCCCATTTATACATTTTCCTTAATTTTTCCATTTTTTACTTCATTATACCTGAGACATTGATGGAAAATATGAAATAAAATCAGGTTTATTCAAGCATTTCAATGTTAGACTCACAACTACGGAAATGCGTAGTTTAATCAAAAAAGTCTACATTGTAAAGACAGCAACTTTATAAAAAAGGACTTCCAGTTGTAATAATTGTGTCTAGAGGTTAGGAGCTGTACTTGTAAGCGACATGCTCACGAGTCTAGAGCTTTTTCTGTGATTAGCTACGAAGCAAAAGTGGTCTTGAAATGATCTAAATGATTGTGGGGGTTGTTTGGTGCCTTGAAGAGAAGTGTTTTAAGGTTTTATCTAAAGAAGGAGCAGAAAAAGATAGGTTTCGAGACTAAGAAGGAAAATTCATGTTGCTAATCATAACATTTCTTTGAAAAGGTTTCAAAGTTTCTCTGGTTAATGCGGTTAAGAATTTAGTTCAAGCCCATCATGTTTCATGTATCAGATTTACTTATGGCCATACAGTATTTGCTAAAACACCTGTTTTAGTGAGCATTTGTGGCCACTGTTGTCCAGTTTAACAGCGATGCAACTGAACACAATAGTAAGGCATACACTGTACTCATCCCAACCCAGTGAGCAATCCACCGTGTTTATTGTTACAGTTTCGGAATTGTTCACGAGCTGAACATTTAAGGACTGTGTGTACTTTCTGTTCAGCTGCAGGGATTAGCTGAGTATGGGCCATGTTTATCATCCCAAATAAATTTAGAAATATGTTTAATTTTATTCCATATTTGTATAGTTCCACTAAAAATACACAATAAAGTGGCATGATGGGCAATGTGTGTGCAAAATGATTTGCTTAGGCATTTGGTATTGATTAATAAATATAAAGCTGGGACCAATTATCAAAAAATTGATTCAATTCATAGCTGAAATTACTTTTATCCTATTCTCTTGCTGAACTAAACTTAAGATGAGCTACATTCTGCTCAAAACTATAGTAAACTGAGTAAAGTGTTTGTATCTGTGGTTTCCTTCTAGTTGCCTAGTAGCCTATCCCTATGTTGTGCCTTGATAAACAAATGTCAAAAATTGTATATTCATCTTATTAATGCACTGAAATTTGCTTTTATGCCTCTTTAGGACATCATGACAGTGCCGGTTCTTAATACCAGAATATGGTTTAGTGCAAGAACCCATTAAATGTAGTGTGTTATTTAATAAAGCACTTGCTGAATGTTTTTATTGGTCATTTATGTGAAGTTTTTTTGAATTGGGACAGAACCATCAGGCACACAATAAAAT
Organism: Heterobranchus longifilis; assembly: GCA_028570985.1. NCBI lineage: Eukaryota > Metazoa > Chordata > Actinopteri > Siluriformes > Clariidae > Heterobranchus > Heterobranchus longifilis. Next base: position 12,237,340 of record JAOVVB010000046.1, read on the forward strand.
AACTCTCTCTCTCTCTCTCTCTCTCTCTCTCTCTCTTTCTGGCAGGTGTGTGTTTCTTGTGTTTGATAGACGTGGTGCCAGTCAAAAACGAGGATGGTGTGGTGATCATGTTCATTCTAAACTTTGAAGTCATGAATGAAGAAAAAGTGCGCAACCCTAACCAGGGGCTGAACCATCGGATACCTCTCCCCTGGCGCGCCACAAGTATTTTTTTTGCTCCTCTTTCATAAACAACCTTTAACTTTCATCACCAGCACAATCATGGGGATTTGAATGATAACTTAAAAGTACAACACCTAACTGTTTCTATGCTGATGGACTCCGCTTTCCGTTTCAGATCGAGCACGTCGTATCCGTCTGCATCTGCCGCTTCTGCAGTCACACTGTAACAGCAAGTCATTTCTGCGCGAGGACCCTGAGGCAGGCCGCAGTACTGACATTTCTGCCACTGCCAGCTCCAGGCGTGGCAGCAGTCATGAGTCTCTGGCTCTGGGCGAGCTTGTCTCACTGCCAGAACATGAGCAGGTCCGCCCCTCTGCAACCACACCATCGGGCACGGCATCGTCCTCCTTGTGGCCTGAGGACAGACGAACCCTCCTGGGAAGCGAGTCCACGCCACCTCTATCGGCCCCCACACATTCCTCCACATTGCCCCTGGGCCAGTCTTCGCCACGGGCAAACCGGCTGAACCCTGACGCCTCAGCCTCCAACTGCAGCCTTACACATAGCCGCTCGCGTGAGAGCTTCCACAGCATGCGCCGCGCATCCTCCGTAGACGACATAGAGGCCATGAAGCCTGAATGGGAGCGCAGACACTCCATACGACCAGCAAGCAGCAGTACAGGTAAGCAAAGTGGGCTGGGGCAAAATGATGCAGACTGGGTTGAAATTCTTAAAGGAGCAATTTATTATTGTAAAGCCAGCTGCAGAATGTGTGAATTGAAATTACAGATCCAGTGTTGCTATAATATAAATACTACCCTGCTTGGAGTATCATGAATCTACAGGTTCAGATCTACAGTAGGGTCATAGTTTTGATTTGGTCTTCTGAACCCCTCTAGACTGGGCTTGCTTTTTATTGACAGGTGCAGTGAACAACAAATCCAACATGCTTAACTCTACCTCTGACTCAGACCTCATGCGCTACCGCGCCATTAGCAAGATTCCCCAGATCACCCTCAACTTTGTGGACTTTAAACCCGACCCTCTTATTGCTCTCCCTCCCGGAGAAATGGATATCATCGCTCCCTGCAAGCTCATTGACCGCACACACAACGTCACCGAGAAGGTCACACAGGTGAGAGACAGTTACTGTTTGGGCTCTGGCATTTGTTTGAGATACAGGTGATGGGGGACAAATTGGATCTGTTGATGGTTTAAAGTGAAATGTGCAAGGTGGTCAATTTTAAAGGTGACTTTTAGTTTATGTCGACTTCATCATGCGAGTTGACAGAACCTAGGAGACATTATGGTTGTCTGGCAAACTTTACTCAACGTGATAATGTCCTTGTCATGTCCTGGTCCTGTCTGTTTGGTGTGGATTCTTTTGAAAGGGAAAGAGTCCTGGGCTCAGCTCTGATGAATGAAAAAGATGTTTAAGTAGTGCTGAATCTAGTTCAGCAGGTGCTCATGTGTTGAGCAGATCATATTGTGCAAAAGTCTTAGACATACATATTTTTATATTTATGTGTGTTCTTTATGTTTTCTATGTGTTTGGTGCATTCCTGAGTCAATAGGGAAAACAAGACTTAATTTTACTGCAGATTTCACAATGTTAATCAAAATTAAAATGATTTAAATTAACCATTCAAATGGACAGTAGTCTACTGCAGCAACAAATGAAATGACACATGGATAACTGTAAAAATGTGAAGTCTTCGTAGTTGTGGATCTTCCTCAAGTGATGATATAATACAGTAAATCCAAATAATGAAGTATAATAGGTCTAATAAGGAAGTAGTTCTTCCCTGGCAGACTCTTAAACCTTTACACAGTGGATTGACATGAAACTGGCATGATGTTCCTTGTCTTATGCAAGTATCAGTCTGTCACTGCAGTCACTTCTCTGCAAATACAATACAAAGACCATAATCATAATAATCATAATAATCATAATAGTAATACGGCTGCCAATATTAACACATTAACTCATGTGATTAATCCAAAAATATGTTCCTATTTTTAAATGCAAATTAATTATATGATTAAGTTTGACCCTAACGGCTTCCAATAATCACAGCGCAGTTACCCGGCTGTGTGTGATAATTGCACATTTCACGCAATTAATAAGATGACTGAGGAAACTTAACCTGAATGTCAAGTTTCATTATAAAAAGTTTGGATAACACCAAAGTCGTGTGCTCTGGCTACTTTTAAGGGGAACAATTTTTTACAAGAGTGGATTAGATGCAAGCCATGTGAGTGGTGGCTCAGGAGGCTCAGGAGGCTAAGGATCTTGGTTGTTGATTTTCTGATCTGAGGATCTGGGTTCGAGCCCTGCCATTGGTGGATTGCAAGACCCCATACTACCCAGCCCCTGGGTCATGCCGGTCCCTTTTGAGAGATTTTAATATGTTACTCACTCACTCACTCATCTTCTATACCGCTTTATCCTGTATTCAGGGTCGCGG
>JAOVVB010000046.1:12252576-12272742 GCA_028570985.1 Heterobranchus longifilis
AAAAAATAATTTAAAAAAATTTATAATTTATTGAGTAAACTTAATTAAAGTTAAAGAAAGTAAAGAAAATATGTCCCAAGTATACCTTATGCAGTATTTTTTCCTAATATCAGTGCACTAGTAGTCTATTTGTAAATGTGCTACATCAATTCTATGTGGGACTAAATTGATTTATAAAAATCTATTTTGAAGTTTATTTTAGATTATTATTTTTAAAGTTTTACATTTAAGTTTTATTTTATACTGCAACTATACCATAATTCCTAAGATCATTCAAAAAAGGATTTACAATGCAGAAATGTCTAAATTCTGTAATAAGTCATTTGACCATTTATGCACCCAATACTTGGTTGGGGCTCCTTTAGAACAAATTACTATACTATATTATATATTATATAGTAATATAATAATATATCAAATTACTATACTATATTTTTTATGATACTATATCAGTTTGGGATAGCATGGAGGTGATAAGAATGTGGCACTTTTGAGGGATTATTGAAGACCAGGTTGCTTTGATTTGTTTGTATTGTTGGGTCAGTGTTTCTCTACTTCCTCTTGAGAATACCCTATAGAGGGGTTCTGGTCAGGCAAGTTGGCTGGCCAATATCTCATTCAGTAAACCAGGTAGTGGTAGTTTTGGCATTGTGTGCAGGTGGCATGTCCTGCTGGAAAAGGAAATGGTCATCTACATAAATCTTGTGAGCAGCTGGAAACATCTGCTCAAGGCTGCAGTCATTCCTGTTTCTGGTGCATCTTTTCCTACCACACTTTTCCCTTCCAGTCAACTTTCTATAAATATGCTTTGAAACAACTGTCAATTCACCAGTCCTCCCCATAGTTGTATGTTGCATGTACTGAACTAGACCAAGATAAAAATGATGTTTATACTGTATAAATAGTAATTTTTAGCTCAAAATTAATTATTCTAATATTTTTAGATGCTGGTGTTTTTTATTTTAATTAACTATAAGCTGTAGTCAGTGGGTCAGTCAATACTGACCCACTGAAAGTATGTACTATAATATAGGCAATTTCCATATAGAAGTACATTCCAAATACATTGGGATGTACTTCTATATGGAAATGGCCTATATTATTAGTCGGTATGAATAAATTTCTGTTACAAAAATTTCACACATTGGAAGAATTGTCAGTAAAATCAGCAATATTGTTTCTGTGTGGGTTACTAAATTAAACTCTATTTTCTATCTATTTGATCCATTTGCTATTATAAAACTCCTCGCCTGCACACCAGATGCTTATTTGCTGATAAGTACTGCTTGTATAAGAGAGCTCAGCATGCACTTCGCTGCCGAATTATTGTTGTTAGGATTGGTACAGCGGACACAATCACACGTAAGAGAGGTTTTAGGTTTTCTTTTAAGGTTTATTACTTACGTTTTTTTTTTATATAGGTTTATTACTGAAAGAAATTGTAACCACCCACATCTTGCAAGGGGCAGATCCGTAACACTGTTCACCATCCAGTCATGTCCCAGTGCGTAGCAGAATAATTCAACCAAGTCATAGATACAGCAGAATTTGCTTGGATGAGGTCAGCCCTTAACTGCCAGGGAGCGCTCCTTGGGGCACATAAGGAAGAGCTCCTTCTTACACTGTGGAAGCTCTCCGACATCACAACCCGGATATGACTACTTATGGAGGAAATCCAGGACATGTTGCTCATTTCTTCCTCAGTGCTCCCTAATCTTTAAACTACAGGCATGTGTCTTCCCCTTAAAATGATCCCAGGTGGCCTATGTCATGACACTCCTCAGAAGGAGAGCCCAGAAGTGGAGCACCAAATTGTGGGACGCTCAGGACACTTCCTTTTCTTGTTTTCAGGACTTTGCTAGGGAGATGGACTGAGTGTTTGACTGCTTTTGACTTGAAAGAGAGGCAGGGAGTAAAATACTAAGATTCCGAAGGATCTTGTTCAGCCTATGATTATGATATTGTGTTCCAGAACTTGGCAGTTTCTTGCAGCTGAAATGATTGTGCACTTTCGGGTGTCTTTGTAAAAGGACTGTTCGAGGCAGTCAAGAATGAACTCATCTCCCGAGAATTAGCCTCGCTTCACAATCTCATGTCACTGATTCATAAAGAACTACAGCTGCAGCCCCACTAATTTCCTCAATCTCCAACATTGACTTTAGAGGCATCTTGTCACAAATATATTCCCAAGAAAATAAATTGCATCCATGCCCATTCTTCTCCCAAATTCAAGTTTATCTCCGGCTGAAGGTAACTATGGCTTTGGCAATAGGGAACTCATAGCAATCAAACTCGCTCTGGAGGAATAGAGGCACTTGTTGGAGAGGACTGAGGTGCGGGTTCTGGTCTGGATAGACCACAAGAACCTCAAATATTCTTGTCAGGCCAGGTGGTTCTTTACTTCTGGAGGTTTGACTTCATCTTCTCGTATCGACTATGGTCTAAAAACACCATGCCAGATGTCCTTTCATGCCAGTTCTCCCATTCTCAGGACTCCACACTATGCAAAACTACAGTCCCGCCTTACTGTCTAATTGTCACTGTTGGAACTGTACAATGAGACAATGGTCAAGCAAGCCTTGATCCAGGAACCTGGACCAAGTGGCATTTCACCTAATTGTAGAATGAGAGTTCTCCTGCCAACTCCCTACTGCACAGAGCCAGCATATCATTGAGGAACATTCCTGGTAACCTAAGGTTATGTGGAAGTTGAGTCATGTCAACTGGACTTATTTCTTGTCTGAGAGAAGTTGGTTTCTCTCCTGTCTGAAAAATCTTGTTTCATGAAAAATGAAGAAGGTGAAAGTAGGAGGGAGAGCCATTAGAGAGTAGGAAGAGAACTGATAGGAAGAAACCTCAATATAGAGAGATCCGGGGAATCATTAATGTGTAACAACGAGAGAGAGTAAGGGGAGTCATTAAAAGTGTGGCTTTCCTAATCAACCGGTAAAAAGGTCATGATCTTCCTGGAAAATAGAAAAATAGGGGTTGTGCCTAAGACCTCCACCTCTGTTGACAGAAGGATTTTCCACTTGTAGGTCAAACACTCGCCTTATTTCATCGGTGAATGTCTCGTAGGTGGCACAGCAGGGGACCTGAGCATCCCATAAGGATATTCTCCATTTCCTTGCTCTGCCAGAAAGGATGGTAAAGATATATGCTACCTTGAATTGTTCCGTGGGAAAGAATGATGCTTGTGCATTGTGACAAGAACGAATGTCAGGTGCGTGGATCGATGTTACAGGTGGGTGGTGCAGATAGGCGTTGTTCATGACGGGTGACAGGTGATGATGGTGGGGGTGTCTAAGGAACAGAAGATTTGGTTGGATGCAGTTGCTTGCCTTGATCCGTGATCCATTTGGTGGAATTCTAGAAGAGCACCTTGACTCAGTAGAGCCACTTTCAGGATCCATAAGTGTCAAGATTATACTGTCACGGTCTGGACAGGCGTGGTGGATCCCAATGCACCGCGAGTGTTGGAAAATGCATTGGCTGCTTTGTGGTGAAGAAGAAGTGAGTCAGCCGTGTTGTATAATGGAGGCACAGCATGAGAAAATAGGGAAGTAAAAGGTTAGTGCTGCATGAAGAGCAGATCCGTGAAGAAAAATCATGGTCAAATACTTCTCAATTAAAATTTTGTTGTCCTACCTTAATTACTTATTATTGCAGTGGAATAAAGAACATCAATGTTATTGAGAAATATGTAAAAAAAAAAAAAGGGAAAGACAAGAAGATATGTACAAAAAAAAAGCCAAGGATGAAAACTTCTATATGAATTGTATAGATATTAAATCTGTAATGTTTTGCCTGGTTCTTTTTGTGCTGCATGAGATGAATCAGAATCAGAAAGAGTTTTATTGCCAAGTACGCTTGCACACACAAGGAATTTGTTTTAGTGACAGAGCTTCCAGAACAAAAAAACAAATGAAAAGGCAAAACAGCACGACACAAAAAAAAAGAAAAAAAGTTGACATCAAATGGAATAAGGTGTGAGATACTTTTAAATAAGTTACATAAATATCTGAAATATGTGGTATTATACAGTATATTGCACAGTGGTATTGTTCACAGTATTGCACATATATTTATTGACAGTTAGAATGATGTTTGACTGTTCATGAGGTAGATTGCCTGGGGAAAAAACTGTTTTTGTGCCTGGCTGTCCTGGTGTTCGGTGCTCTATGGCGTCGACCTGATGGCAGAAGTTTAAATAGAAGGTGGCTTGGGTGTGAGGGGTCCAAAGTGATATTCCGAGCCCTTTTCTTCACTCTGGATATATACAGTTCTTGCAGCGTGGGCAGGGGAGTGCCAATAATTCTTTCAGCAGTCCGAACCGTCCTTTGTAGTCTTCTGATGTCTGCTTACGTAGCTGAGCCAAACCAGACAGTAGATATTGTAGTAGTTGGTAGTAGATATTTACTGCGTATTGACAGCTCTGTTGTCAACAGCATTTATACAGAGCCTGTTAAACAAGTCATTTACATTTACCTGATAAACATAACACAATTTTTATTTACCTTTTTAATTATTATGTATTTTGAATTATATTTGCCTCCTACTTTGCATGAATAATTTCTCTTAAATAACCAGCAATACAAAAAGACATTAATAACTTGCTGTATATGAGGAGTCAAAAAATTTATTTAAAAAATCTCATTATTTCTTAAAGTCTCAAACAGTCAATAAACTAAAACTATCATTGCCCCATAAATTATCATTAATTTTCATTTTTTATTTTCCTATTCTATTAAATCATGGCAGTTGATCAATCATTTATCTATTTCCTGTTTTTCTTATTTCCACTTATATGTTGATGAAATCCGCGTGTCCGACCCTGTCCAAGCATTCATTAGTTTAGGATGTTTAGGTCTAATATGGATGTTTTATTTAAGATAAGAGATGTTAAGTTTCAGAGTTGACCATATCACCTCTGTCCAGAAGGTTGCTGCTGATTAGATACTGTAGGTGTTTGACAGCGTGTAGATAACATTATGTTCTTGAGAGTGTGAGCATCATTTATGTTAATTAAAGTTCACTTGCATCTGTCTGCACTTCTTATCTGTGACAAAACTTTATTTATGGAATTTCTTGGTCTTTGCTCTATTACATTCAACCAGTTTAATAATAACATTAAAATCAGATACAGTGATCAGATACAGATATTCTTGTTGTTGGTCTCAAGCTGTGCATACAATTAGGGAAACAACACTTTTAAAATTTGACTTATTCATTCTGCAGGATTACTAAGCAGGAGTAAATAATGCAGTGCAATACTTCATGCACAGGCTTTAGGTTCTTACAGCATGCCGTCTGGCTGTTTAACCCAATCTTCCATGAATAAGAAATGAAGCTTCTGAATTTATAAAGCACTACATATAATTTCTGACATTTATTTCAGCTATTTAGATTATGATTATTCCAAATGTGTGACCTTTGCTTCTGTTTTTTAATTATAAAAAAAAAACTTTTAAGAAAAGTTTTACTCAACACAATTGGGATTAATGTGAAAGAAGTTTTCATAGACCAAAATCGTCAGGAAAATCTTTTACACAGTTAAGTCTGTAATGCATTAGATAAATCAGACATGCTACATTATTTTCACAAAACTTGTTGAGGTTGCTGAAGTATTTACTGTAAAATTGAGCCAATTAAAATAAGAAGCTAAAAGAAATAATTTAAGAAATGATCAAATCAGGAGGAAAATAAAGTTTTTTCACTGACAAACATTAAAAGCATTAATATTTGTAAAATTATTTAAATTCAACTTACATCTGGTTAGATCAGTATAATGATAATATAGATTAATTAGCTTCATTAGAATATTCATAGATACCCTATTCATACACTATTCACCTTCCCTACTTGTTTGCCATTTTGTTTGTTTTTCATTGATTTCATTGCAACACTTGTCACAAGTTAGCAGTTTCAATTTGGGATCTTAGTAAATCTTGAAATAGTGTGTAAGATTTCAATGCACATATCTTTGCATTGATGCACATCCATATCCACACACTTTTTTTTAAACATTATGTGTATATTGTGCCTTAAGTAAAATATTTTACTCAAACTGTCATCTTTTCTGCCTCTGCTCAAAAGACATCTATCAGCAGAAATATCACAAAGAGACAAAACTGAACCTACATCACCACATATCACAGCCACACACTTGCAAAACCTCTTTTTCATTTCTCATAATTTTTTTCTTTATATTCCATTGAGAAATATGTTCAGTTTAAATATTTTATGAAAATGCTGCTTCACTGTTATTTAACACTACAGTTTTAATCATTTTTCAGAGATTTCACATTAGCAATGTCTTGGTGACCTGAACTGTTATCTGGTAACACGTCAACACAATGGAGAAGATAAAAATTGAAGATCAGTCTAATTCTGTCCTTAATTAATGACTATGGCTTCTGAGCTTTGCTTTGCCACAACCTGATTTCAAACTTCATTTAAGCGGTGTTGACCGAACTAATTATGACTTTAGCTTAGTCACATCCATTCCATATCATCATTAGCTCATGCTTTTTTTTCCTTCATGCTGTGCTTTAATTAAAAGCAAAGATAATTTAGACCCCACAGCTCATCACTTCTTTTCTGTCAATAGTAATACCAGCAATTATCAACCTTTTAAATTTTTTATGATATCAGAATCAAAATTGGGCTTTTATCGCGAAGTATCTTATTGTTCTCATGTTATGTGAAACAGTAAAATCTGATAAGCGCGTTCTGATGGCCTACAATTGGTTGAAGTTCTCATTGCATGAAGACCACTCACTGCTGCTAAGGTTGGCCCAGTGTAACCCTAGATGGCTTTGGACTGCATTGATACAAACTTTTTTCTGTTATGGCTTATGACTGCAATCACATAAAAAGTTTTAGGACACAAACAATTTTGTACCCAAGCCTGCATCAGTGAACAGTTGGTAACCTCAACAAAATAGACTTGATGTTAACTGAAACACATTTCCTGTCATGCAACTGCACTGTTAACCTCACATCACATAGTCATGGAAGGGATTTATTTAAGGTTGCATTATTTGGTATCAGTCCAATTGAGGAAGGGTTCCCTTTTTTAATTAATATCCAAAGTTGGTGTTTCTGTAAAGCTGATTTTCCATGCCATACAAATACAGTTAAACTGAATTGAACCCACCTTGTGTCTGTGTGCATGGAGTTTGCATGTTCCCCCCGTGCTTGGTGGGTTTCCTAATGGTGGGTAGGGTAATGGATTTTTCCAAATTGCTTGTGGTATGCGAATGAGCAGTGAGAATGAGTGTGTGTATGTACCCTGTGATGGATTGGCACCCTGACTAGCGGGTACCTGGCCTTGTGCCCCAAGTCTTCTGGGATAGTCTCCAGGTCCCTAGCGGCCCCGTGTATAGGATATTGAGATATACATAATGAGTAAGTGAATGAATTGGAATAGAATATACTGTATGTCATATCTGATCCCACATCCCTGCCTGAATGGTGGCACAGCATGTAAGCTTGAGTTTGAGTGTCGTTTGTGTCTCCTTCCCTCGTTCTTTCACCACGCAAAAGCTTCAGGTGCACTGATTGTGTAAATTGCCACTGAGTATGAATGACTTGCGTGAAATTGGGTATGCATGTTAGGTGATCAAGGATATATTTCTTGGTCATATTAACAGTCTTCACCATGACCCATGACCATGAGTCTTCTTTTCCCCAAAATGACCCTAATTGATATTAAAAAATGTCCTATCCTACTGTCCCTTAGGACAATGTCAACATAGTTGGATTGCTCAAAGAAGATATGAATGAAGATCTGTGCAAATAATAAGAGTAGTGCATCTTTGTATCTGATCTATGTAATAAAGCTCTCAGTTACTCAGCTATAATTCCTTATATTTAAACTTTGATCAGCTTGAAGTGAGCTGCTGGAGAAGCTGGCATTGAGAACCCCATGCTGAACAAGGTGCCAGACACGCTCTCCCTGCTGTCCTATTTAGTGGCTTGTGGACCGTACCATCTGCCCATGCCAAGGGTTGTGTAGAAAGAATCACAGAGTGGGAGGAAGACCAATCTCATATGATCTCACTGTTTCTGCTCTATGGCCACTTGAGCCAACGCTAGATTCATGGCCAACCAGGCACATGGCTTTTCTGATTTACTCAGCCGTATGTTCTTGATGTCAGCCAAGCCTGAAAGATTAAGAGCTCTGAATCATGTCACGCTGCCTGGTTATGCAGATTTACTGTACTGCGCTGGTACTCATAGACATATACATATGCCTAGCCATCTGCTTGTTGTGGTGTTTTAATTTAATTCATTTTATTTTCAATTATTTTATGTAGTGCTCTTAACAATGGTTATTGTCTCAAAAGCAGCAGAAAGTAATTTACTGTGGCAGGCTGCAAAGTGCCTAAAGATACAATTTAAAAGTGGTTGATTATGTAACAGTCTCAGCAGCAACCTCATCTCCCCTCCCATCTGTTCCATCCATCAGCATTCAGCATCACCAGTACACTAATCACCAGCCTGATCATCTGTCATCATCTGCACCTGTTTATCACTGGTTCATGCTAAGTTAGATTTTTTTTTTTTTATGTTTGAATAATTCATACTGTAGGTCACTGTGTTGCTTAACAAACAAAAAAACAATCCTCTAAAACTGGGCAGGTATAGGGACTGATTCGATTACCAAGACGGGTTTGATTCCCGTCACTGTATGCATGGAGTTTGCATGTTCTCCTCGTGCTTGGTGGGTTTCCTCTGGGTACTCCGGTTTCCTCCCACAGTCCAAAGATATGCAGATTAGGCTAATTGACGTTCCCAAATTGCCCGTAGTGTGTATGTGTGTGTGCCCTGCGATGGATTGGCACCCTGTCCAGGGTGTACCCTGCCTCATGCCCTAGGTCTCCTGGGATAGGCTCCAGCTCCCTTTGACCCTGAAAACAGGATAAAGCATTATGATACAGCATTCCTCAATCAGTGTTAAACAGTGGTAGGTCGCCAGTGCTGGGCATTGAATCCCCAACCTTCTGACCATTAGACCATTAGGCTTTACAGTTAGTAGTCCTAACTGTGTCATATAACTTACCCTTATTCTTCAACTTGTCTGGTGGTTTTTGACTTTGCATACATAGCCCTGTAGGACCATTAATAAGGGCCATTAATTTACCTTTATGCACGGACAGTGATTGAGTAATACATCATGCTCATAGGGCTAGATTCTCAGACTGCCTGCGGCAACAGGAATTGGTGTTTCTACGCCCAAGTCTACAGCTAGAAATAGACCTGTCAGGACACACTGGAAAAATAATTATCTAAAAGCCTAATTCACTGTCCTTAATCTCTGTATGGAGGAAATCCATTTTAACTGAAACACAGCAATGATCCACAGAAACCACCAAGATCTCTGGCTTACCTATAATATTGTACAAACACATTTAGATTTCCAAAAATGTAATGATGAAATACAATCTGCATGTATGAAAAGACTAAGTGACCGAGTGTGTATTTATACAACAGTTTGTCTGATTGGATGAGAGGCATTCCATGAGTGGTGATATAGGGCATAACATTACTGGGATGTTTAATTATATATGTCACTCTGCATCACAGGTGATCTAACAATCATTAAGCATCACCAGCATGGGTGAAAATAGGCCTGCTACTGATAAGAGGGGAAGGCAGCTGCCTGCCAAAACCCACATTCAAAACCAGCAAGAAAACACATCAGACAATGTTGTGTCCTCTTAAATAACACGTTTCCTTTGGAATTTCCTCTAGGTTGCCTCTGAACCACCCTTACCAACCGTCCTTACTGTTTTTGAAGACTTACCTGAGCTACAAAGTTAACTAGCTCAAGAATAATCCCAGTTAACCCAAGGAATTCCAAATCCCTGTAAATCCTAATGAAAGTATTTTTGAGCTAAGGAGTTGTACACCCTGCCTCACTAATTTCCATTAAATGCTATTTGGGATTAAACCACGAAAGTTAAGAGTTCTATGATATGCTAAACGAAATAAGTAGAAATATAAAGTGAATATCCTAAGTTTAGGAACTGCCCACCACCCCCAAGGTTTATTCTCCGCACCCTTTGGCTACACAGAACCGGTAAGAAACTTGTTTAACTCCTGTTAATTACACTAACTAATTGGTCACCAGCTCAACATTAGTTCCACCAGTCACGGAAGTATAAGTGTTCTATATAGTGGCAAGAGAAAGTATGTAAACCTTTTGGGTTTTCTGCATTAATTTGTCAGAAAATGTGATCTGATCTTTATCTAAGTCCAGAGTATTGATAAATATAATGTGCCTAAAATAATAACACAAAACAATTCTGATATTTCTTGTCTTTATTGAGAACAACCAGAAAAAAACACTGAATGCTAGTGGAAACACATGTGAATCCTTAAGTTAATGACCTCAGAAATGCTAATTGGAGTCAGGTGTTAGCATACCTAAAGTACTAAACTTTTTAAGTTTGCACCACACAAGAAAAATATGCTTATGTGAGCCATGCCTCAACAAAAAGAGCTTTCAGAGGATCTATGGTTAAGAATTATTGATTTACAAAGACTTTTCTAGTCAAAATTCACTAGTCTATAGTTAGGCAAACGGAGACACTTTGGGACAGTGGCTGCTTTACCAAAAAGTGGGCGCCCAGTCAAAATGACCGAGAGAGCACAATGAAAACTCATCAATGAGGTAAAGAAACAACCCAGAGTGACAGCCAAAGATTTGAAGGCATCAATGAAACTAGCTAACATCTGTGTTTATGAGTCTAAAGCACGTCAAACATTGAACAAGTAGGGGGTCCATGGCAGGAAGGAAGCCACTGCCTATTAAAAAGAACATTGCTATATGCCTAAAGTTTTCGAAAAAGCACATTGACGCTCCACATCGGTATTGGCATAATGTTTTGTGCACTGATTAAACTAAAATTAATCAGTTTTAAAATTAAACTATTTGCAAAGAACACGCAGCACTACATTTGACATAAAAAGGCCACTGCATATCATCATAAAAACATCATGCCCACAGTAAAGTATGGTGGAGGAAACATCATGATTTGGCCTGCTTTGCTGCATCAGAGCCTGGCCAGCTTGCAATCATAGAGGGGAAGATGAATTCCCAAGAGTATCAAAAAATTCTTCAGGAAAATGTGAGAATGTCTGTATGTCAGCTCAACCTCTGTAGAAGCTGAGTGATGCAACAGGATAAACACCAGAACCCAAAACACCAGAGCAAGTACACAACAGAAAGTCATCAGAAAAACAAAATTTGCCTTTTGGAGTGGCCAAGTCAGAGCCCAGACCTCAACCCAAACGCTATGGAATTACCTGAAGAGAGTCATACATGTGCAGGTCTGATCTACAGCTACAGGAAGCACCTGATTAAGTGCGGGTCAACCAGTTATTAATTCCAAAGGTTTACTTATTTTTTTCCACTACTGTTTTGAATGTTGTATGAGTGGTGTAGTGGTTAGCACTGTCGCCTTGCACCTCCAGGGTCCTGGTTCGGTTCCCAGCCAGGTTCGAGTCCCGCCTCTGTGTGCATGGAGTTTGCATTTCTCCCCATACTTGGTGGGTTTCCTCCAGGTACTCAGGGGAGACATGCAGATTAGGCTAACTGGTGTTCCCAAATTGACCGTGGTGTGTATACTGTATTTGGGTGCCCTGCGATGGATTGGCACTCTGTCAAGGTTGTACCCCACCTCGTGCCCTAAGTTTCCTGGGATAGGCTCCAGGCAACCCGCGACCCTGTAAACAGGATTAGGCGGTATAGGAGATGGGTGAGTGAATGGGTATATTTGTCAATACTCTTGACTAAGATAAAGATCAGATCACATTTTATGACAAGTTAAGGCAGAAAACCATGAACTTTCACATACTTTTTCTTGTAATTGTAACTGGATAAATAATGTGTTGATAATAAATGCCATTTGGTAGGACTGTTGCACAAAAAAAAAAACCAATATTACACATTTGTTGAATATCACTCCCTTTCCTGTACTATTGCTTAAGTGTAGTGTATTTGGAACAGTTTCTCTATCTACGGCTTTGCCGGTGTATTTTATGGCATGGCCAGTCAGTGGTTTTCTGTCTTAACTATTCATTATTCCCTCTGTCGTATTTTCTGTCTTTCCACTGACTTATTGAGGGATGAAGTTCACCCAGGTGTGTTTATTTTGAGGTGATTAATATTTGCCTGTCCCTTTGGTGAATCCTTATCTAGCTGAGTGTTTAAATCACAGCTCTTGTTTTTTTTATTACCGGAGCTGTTTCCTGTTAGCCACACAGTCGTGTGCAAAATCTGCACATTATTTATGGGCTACTCCAAGTTTGGTGACAGCAAACCAATCTGGAGGGGGAAAATTTTTTTTTTTTGACTTTTGCATGGACTGTCACTCGAGCTGCTTTGCTGTCTTGCTTACTTCAACCATTACGTTTAAATGGTTTTCCAAGGAGGTACGGAATATCATACTATGCAGTGCTATTACACTGCATTTGTTTAACATAATTTTGCACTGTAACATATGTTTAATAAAAAAGCGCTCTTTTTGTCTGTCCACTTTTTATTTTTGATGCCTCAAATGAAATATCATTATATTTTTCAACCAGAGAAGTAGCACCAGTAGAGGATCACTCCTTTGTTAAGCATCTGTGTCAAATGTGCAGTTTTTGGCTCAATCACGAACACGAGGTTATAATAGAGTTCTCCTATACACCAGATTGGAAAATGCAATGCTTTGGTTTAAAAGAGCATTCACTTCGAACCCTTTAAGGTTCACAGCGTGAGTTCAGTGTTGTCTTTGTAACAAATCATGAAAGGTTATTTACACCTACATAGAGGTGCAGTACAGCCAGAGAGACTGCTTTACCAAAGCAACACTTTGCCCTTAGAAGAAAAAAAAAAGCATGCAGGCTAGTTTGCTGTGGATGAAACATATTTACCAGGAGTTGCTTATGGCATTATGTTTTCAACAGATATCTAAAAAATGCAGGTGCAAAATTTATTCCAGCAATGCACAGTCCTCTCTGTATTGTCCTAACCACATGCGGTTCTAAGCTAAAAGACCTAATTGGGTTGTGTGATGAACGTGATAGTGCTCATTAATTAAGAGCCTGCATGAACTCTCATGTGATGCATCCGTGTGACTAGATTACCCCAACCATGCACACAATCCCTCCTCAGGGGTCCTGAATCACAATGGTGAGTCATTCCATGCTAGCTGTGATATGACCGATTGTTATGAGCTCCATCTCTGCAGGATTGCTTCCCATAATGCTTTTGGGCTGTCACACTAAACAAACAGCTCTTTTACTGCAGGACTTAAAGTCTGACTCACAATCAGTCAGTTTAATAGATGTTTTACAGATTAGTGAGTTTTAGCCGAATTGTCAATTTTTAAAGCAAATAGTAGTTCACACTGAGAAATTCAAAACAATGTAGTGTTTTATTAATATCACGATATAATAGAAACAATGAGACTAAGCAGAACATTGGTGTAGAGGAAGAGGAGAGCTATCAAGATCTGCTATAAATTGATTTTTAGAGTGTTTTCAGGTTGTCTCTCCATCTTTCTTTCTGTCTATCCATCCACCGCTCAAAATCATGCCTGTAGGTAAATTGGTGTTATTTTCCAATATCTGAGGGTAGTGGTTAGCACTGTGGCCTGGCATCTCCAGGGTCGAGGGTTCAATGTGCTTCTCAGTCTCTCTTTTTTTTGTGGAATAGGCACTAATCATATTCAGTACCATGATTGTGACGGCACGGTGGCTTAATGATCAGTAATGTCTCTCTGCACCTTCAGGGTGCAGGTTCAATTCCTGCCTCGGGGTCTGTGTGCGTGGAGTTTGCTTGCCTAACATGCAGATTAGGCTAATTGCCGTTCCCAAATTGCCCGTAGTGTGTGAATGTTGACCGGAGGTCCTACCAGATTGTAAATATGGGAACAAGGCCAATGGTCATCGGTCCCTTGTTGGACTCCAGGGGTTCCTAGATGGATGGATAGAACATGATTGTGCTCCATGTGATGAAACAGGCCTTTGGTTGCTGAAACTGTTTTTCCACAGTGTTTATGTTTGTCTTCTTTTGTTCATTCTCGTCTTCACTAAAGCCAAAACAGACAACACACCATTTTTCTTTGATGCAAGCTGCTCAAGCTGCTCAGGTGGCTTGATGTTTAAGTTCTCCTTCATGGTGCTTCCATCTCGCAAACTGGACATGGTGGGGTCACATGACTACACGTTTTCTAGTATGTTTTAAAAGAACAATACATGAATGAACACAATGAGGGAAATATTAACAGAATAAAATAAAAGAATAAAATAATAAACATGCGCAAGATTGTCATTTAGATTTTCTGAATGTCAGTTATGATTAACTTTCAATGAATACATCCTGCTATATTTTATACTATTAGATGTTTGCAACCCAATATCAAAATGTACACACTTTTTGTATGCTATCTGTTCCTGCAAAGCATCTGCCATACAAGACCGTACACTGTTAGAAACTATAATATATTAGAACTGTTAATACAAACCTGTGATTTATTGTGCAGAAAATTCATTAGTGATCTGACATATATATATATATATATAAAATACAGAAACCTAACCTAAACCCTAAATAACTGTTCTCATTGTATCTGTTGTTCCTGGTGTTCTCAGGTCATCCTTCAGCTCTATTTAAGTGACTGATACTTTTCACTACCCTCCATACCCTCCTGTAGTCTGATGGTGCATTCAATTGTCATACCCAGGTGCATTGAAATCTTGCAACGATTAGTTATCCTCAACCTCAACCTGCGTATTTTTAAACAACTATTGTAGTTTGTTTTTGGCTGCTTCTGTCAAGGGGTCTCCCCAGCGTAACACCCGATCTGCACACAGCGTGACAGGTTTTACACTTAATGTCCTGATGCGACCCTCCTATTTTATCCAGGTTTGGGACCAGAAATGCATCCAGTGCAATGCATGGGCATCCCGAATGGCAGGCGAGAAACCTACCTCTAAGCCATTTTTAAAAGATTGTATTGATTAGAACGTTTAAGCTGTCGGCTCTGTACCTGTCCTGTTCAGTTGTTGTTTCATAATGCGCTCACTGGGAATTTTTACAAAGCTCCTTCACCTTTACCTGAACTGTTCTTGTTTGTTTAGCTTTGTCAGCATTTAGAACAGGCGGCACAGTGGCTTAGTGGTTAGCACGGCCACCTCGCACCTCTAGGGTCCTGGCCTGGTTCGATTCCCGCCTCCGTGTGCGTGGAGCTTGCTGTGGTTTCCACACACAGTCCAACGACATGGAGGTTAGGCTAATCGGTGACCTTAAATTGCCCGTAGTGTGTGAATGAGTATGTGTGTACACTATGTGTGTGCCCTGCGATGGATTGGCACCCTGTCCAGGGTGTACCCTGCCTCATGCCCTAAGTCTCTTGGGATAGGCTCCAGGCCCCCCGTGACCCTGAATACAGGATATAGAAGATGACTGAGTAAGTAAGTGAGTGAGTGAGCATTTAGAATTTGATTGATTTTATGTAAGCTTTACAAGATTCAAGATTTTTATTGTCATATATACCTAGGTACAATGAAATTCTTATTTTGTCTTAGCCTCTCAAGAACAAAGAGATACAGTAGAAGGGCAGTGAACAAAGAAATTACAGTAAAAGGTAAATACAAAAAAAAAAGGAATAATAAATAAATAAATACAGAAATAAATAATAATAAAAAAAGTAGAATAGAATTTGAAATGTACAGTATAAAGAACAAGTAGGTGGATATCCGACCATCACACTTATATATGGGTCACAAATTGTTTCTAAAAAGTTGGAAGCACAAAATTGTAAAAACTGTCTTTGTATACACTCACTCACTCATCTTCTATACCGCTTTATCCTGTATTCAGGGTCACGGGAGGCTTAGGGGACGAGGCAGGGTACACCCTGGACAGGGTGCCAATCCATTGCACACACTCAACCACACCCACTTCAATTAAGAAAAGGCTTGCGCTCTAGAACAAGAGTTGAGAACCACTGAATAAGAGTACATTTCACTTTTTTTCACTTTACCGATACATTTACCTACATTTATCACATTCAAACTTCCATAATTTCTTTTCATTGTGTAAAGCTGCTTTGCGACAATGACAATTGTTAAAAGCGCTATACAAATAAAATTCAATTGAATTTAAGTTAATCTCACCATACAGTACATATGATAGTTTTTGTTTCGATTAGAAAGAAATATGGACAGAACTGAACAGTTGCGAGGCAGTTTGCTGTCCACAATCTCAGACGAAAGAGTGGCAGTGTCTGCCAGTACTAGTCATCATAAAAAAATAATCCACTATCCATTAAATGCTGGCCATTGAGTTTTATGAGCATAAATTAAAGTGTCTTAAGGAGGATCATGAAATGAATATTAAACAAAGATGCTGCAAATGAAACGGCAAATAAACATGACAGAGAAAGAGACACAACTTCCTCAAGTTATATCCAGGGCTGCTTAAGTCTAGGACTAGGCTTAATACCTGTATGGGAAACTATCCCACGGTAGTCGAACACTCTACTAATCTCGGGATTGTGAAGCCATGCACAAGTTCCAAAAGAGTGAGCAGTGAGATGAGGCACAATGTTTATACCCAGAGCCTGCTATGCATGGTTGATATACGATGACATTGCTATACATTAAGCAGAAGAGGTTCTTCTCTTCAGATCAGTTTTGTGACCTCTCTGGCAGTTTGTCAGGAAGTAAGGATGGTTCTGCCTCTATAATCTTATCCATCATTACGCTGAGTATATGGGAGCAATCTGTATCCAAGGACTGACTATCAGGATCCAAAATCTCTGTTCTGCCCTGTTCTGGCTCTGGCATGCATGCATGATGAACAACAAAACTGTCCTTTTTCTCACCTTGAGCCACCACAGCATCACTAGTCTTTGGCTTGATGGCAGGCTGCCTGGTGTGCGAGGTTCACTTTTGGCACCTCCATGAGTGATTCAAGGAGTCAGAGTCAAACGCTTATTGAGCCAGATAAGCTCCCTGAGTGATGAAAAGTGATTTTCAGTGATGATAGCAAGACTGCCATTTTCACATTTTACTAAAACAAGCCTATTGTTGTGTGATAGTTTTTGCTTTTTGATTGTAATGAGGAAATAAGCAGATTAAAGGTCATTCATTCACTTTTAAAAGGAGCTGGTCAGGATTGTTTTGGACCTGGAGTCTGTTCCAGGAATACTGGGCACAAAGCAGGAATACACCTTCAATGGCATGCCAGTCCACTGCAGATAATAGATATGTATGCCAAGCTGCAATTTAGGTTAGCCAACCCCTCTACTGGGATTTTTTTTTTGGAAGACAGAAATCAGACGGAAACAGGGGGGATACACACATAAACATAACACAGACAAAAATGTGATTTCAAGATAAATAACTGGACTCCAATGCACATTGAGTAGAAGGATCTTTTCTTAAGAAAGGCAGATGCAACTTTTTTTTTACATCTCATATGCATTATGGAATGAGTGCCAGTGTATTTTGACATTATTTGAAGCAAGCTCCAGCTGAAACAAAGGAAAATCTTTTGAACACAGAAATAAGAATATCTATCGCTACATGATTGTGTATGGGTATAATCTTGTAGAGATGCATGTGCACAATCTTTGTTATTATGAGGAGTTGGCACAGAGCTGCCTACCTCAGCACTCATGGCTGTAAGTGGGGCAGCACACTGAGCGTCTGTGGGAAACAGCAGAGCCATCCGTTATCTGCATACAGCCCAGACAAAACGAAAGCAGCAGCTGCACAGTGTTGATTAAAGTGCTGATTTGGTAGCAAACTCTTAAGGCTTATAACTGACTTGGAAAACAAATGTTTTATTTATTAATGTCCAACGCAATGTGTTAAAATGCATTTGTTTTAATGGACGCTGGCACTCAATATGTACATACAGATATGTACCTGTATGTATTAATGTTATACACTGATGGCCACTTTGTAAGGAAAGCCTGTTCCAAAGCAGTTATCCACTTAGCTAATCATATGGCATTTCTCGCTTATCCTGTACGGTGTACAGCAGACAAGCACACACAATGGGGAATTTGGAAACACCTATTTGCCTTATCTGCATGTCTTTGGACTGTGGGAGGAAACCCAAGTATCCGGAGGACACCCACCAAGCACTGGGAGAACATGCAAATTCCATGCACACAGACCCAAGGTGGGAATCAAACCCTGGACTCCACCCTTGATTCCACGAGGCCACAGTGCCACCCTGGCAGTATTGAAATTCACAAATCTCTGTGCAAACATGAGAAAAGGATAATTGTAATCTCTTTTAGTTTGACTATAGCATGGTTGTTGGTGTCAGACAGGCTGGTTTGTGTATTTCTGAAACTGATGATCTTCAATGATACCACAGATTTTAGCATGTTTACAGAAAGTCAGCCTACAACCATGCTGAGCAGTACAGTGCTTTCACACTCCTTGGGGGACATACGGCAAACTGAGAGGTGGTATTGATGGTTTTACAAATTGCTGTCCCTCACTTTTATCTTTAGAGGTTAGAGTATGGAAGAATTTTCCATTAATTATTTCCTTTCATTTTACTACCTCCTCCGCAACCAAAACAGTCTCATCTTTCTTTTTATCATTTTGATCAGATTATGCACAAAAAAAACTGTCAGAACTCCAATACCCACAATAATGGATTGCGTGTTTGCAGTTCTCATTGACGTAAACAGTGGCGTCACCTGCTTTCCTAGGAACAGTCCTACTCCTTGCTGAAAATTAGAGTAGGTTACTTTAAATTACTTTTACATACCAAATAAAGTGGCCAGTGGGTGAATGTAATGATCTCATACTGGTCTTTAACCTAATGTCACCTCTGTAATAAAAATTAACCCAGTCCAAAATCATTGGAAGATATGATATCACTTTAATCTATAATAAAAACCTGCTGTGAGGTGCCATAAAATAAATGATTTTTTTTTTTTTTTAGCTTTTATTAAATTCAGAAAGTAGAAATATGCCGTTTACCCCAGAGCTAATGGTCCTGGAGGTTTTCTAAAGTCTAATTAGGAAACATCCAATGTCCCAATCCAATGAGACTTAATTCATAAATATTTATTTACACATATGAATTATGGTAGTCACTCCATAGCAATACACATAATGTGTGTAAAATCACTCAGGACTATTTAAAATGCATTGCACACTGATAGTGGAAATGTGAGGTTACCTCTGCAATGTCTTCCTGTAAGATGCAGTTAGCACCTAAACATGCTGATCTTTTATAAATGTCATGTACACTGTCTTATACACTGATCAGCCATAATTCATTAACAGAATAACATTGATTATTAATTATATACTAGTAAACTGGTGATAGGATCATGAGCACCTAAGGCTTATTCATGCCTCTGACCTGTCTAGTCTGATCCCAATGAAAAGCCAATGCAGCACAACTTCCAGAAAAAAGTAAATGCTGGACACAATAGAAAAGCAACAGAACACCCAGTGCACCACAGCCTACCATGCATGGGAGCCAGCAGGCAAAGAGACTAAGTCTGGTTAATGAGACCAGAGCTTTAATGCCCCCAGATCCCAATCTGATTGAGCACCCATGAGATGCACTGGACAGACATCCATCAAGGCCCCAACCCACAACCCACAGCACCCAAAGGATCCTCTGCCAGACACCACAGCACATCCTCGCAGGTCATGTGGAGTCAGAGCCAACCTTGTGGCACAAGAGGAACCTACACAATATTGGGCTTAATGTTTTGCATTGTAATGTTATGGTGTATGTATGCAAAACAGAGCCAGGACTGGATATGGCTATAACACTGAAATTGAAAATGGGTATTAGAGAATTATCTTTGTGTCACTAGAAGGCTGATGGCCAAGCACTTATTTGAAATTGGCCTTGTTGGTATTAGTGGTAAGGGTGAGTGTGATGTGTTAGAGGGACAAATTTTCCTGATGGTGCCCCTCTTCCACACGGACTCAAGCACTATGTCTGATTTGATCGCTATTGTTAAGTATCACCGTATTTAAAAAAATATTTCTACATAATCACTACTTTGTTATTATTTGGTGACTTTTAATTCTAACAGTATACAGTGGTGTGAAAAACTATTTGCCCCCTTCCTGATTTCTTATTCTTTTGCATGTTTGTCACACAAAATG
>JAOVVB010000046.1:12322629-12333197 GCA_028570985.1 Heterobranchus longifilis
ATATTTGCGTGTGAGACGAATGAGATGACAGAGACGAATCGCTGCACTGGGTCTCTTGCACACATTCCCGAAAAAAAAAAATTCTGTGCATTTTTTCCCCCAAATGCAAGGAATTCAAGTTACATGTATGTTGTTCATGGCAGTTTTTCCAAACTCCGCCTTTAAAATTTAAAATTCTTGATTTTCTATCTTAATCCAGTCTTATATTGTAACTTATATATTTTAACTTATATTTTAAACACATAGCTGATGGTAACTTATAATATACTCACTCGAATGTTGCTTTTTATATCGCTAGTTTTAATTGTTTCCCAGAACACCCACTTCTAGCCGGTTAGCCCATTAGCATAGCTAGCCCTGAGCATGTTTTAGTGAGTGCTACAGTAAGTGTTGGCATTTGCAGAGGAGAACGCTGACACTGCACAAAGTAGGACTAGATAGTAGATTTATACTGCACGTGCAAAGCAGGGTGAGTTGTCACGTGTGTGATGTAAGAGGTACGAGCTCAGTGACCGCTGTAGGAGTGGGGTAGCTGCACACTGACTGAAGGTTGCTCATGTATTTTTTTTGGAGCCAGGTTTTTACATGTAAATATAGATGTATTGAGAGTACAAATACTGTAGAAGGTCAAAACATTTTCCACTTGTGTACCTTTGAACACACAGCCTTCTCTTTGTTGATGTTGCAGTGATGGCTATCCTTCTGTAAGTTTCTCCCATCTCCACAAGTTAACTCAGGGTTTCATTTATAGTGAGCCCTAGGTTCTTGGTTTCCTCTCTAACTATGGCCCTTCATCCCTGATCACTCAGCTTGGTTGGGCGATCAGATCTGTGTAGACTGTTGGTTATTCCAAATCTTTTCCATTTGAGAATGATGGAGGCTGTCGTGGTCCTGGGTGCCTTCAAGGCTCCAGAAAGTTTCTTGTATCCTTCCCAAGATCTGTCTCTTGACACAATTCTGTCTCATGGGTCTACAGATAATTTTTTTGACTTCATGGCTTTGTTTCACTCTGACATGCACAATATATTATGAGACCTTATACAGACGGGTGTGTGCCCTTCCAAATTATGCCTATTGAACTCAATTAGGCACAATCAAGTTGTAGAAGCATCTCAAGGGCATCTCATATCATAACAAAGGGTCTGAATATTTATGCAAATTGGATATTTCAGTCTATTTTAAATAAATTAACACCATACTCATGATTTTTACTTTGTAATTGTGGAGGATTGTTTGTAGAATAATAAATAAAAAAAAATAGGATTTGAATCCATTTTAAATTGAGTGTGAAATATAACAAAATGTGCAAAACTTCTGAAGGGTCTGAAAACTTTCTGTCAGCACTGTACTTTTATAATGTGAAGAATGCAAATAAACATGTATAATGTACATCAAGGTGCCTGTTCACCTTTAAGGAATGTGTAAATCTGTAAAAATGCAAGCTTTTAACTTGATATTTGCATTTTATTTGTGCTGTTAGGTGCCTACTTGCAAGGAGGAACCCGTAATGGCCCTACTTATCACAATAAAGCCCTCCTAGGCATACAGCATTACCTTCAGAAGCTCTTACTGCGCATATCAGTGTCTGAAATCCGGACATGTCTTATGCAATGGAATCAGAGACAGGAGCTATTAATAAATCAAAAGAAACTTTTTAAGGTATTCCTGAGAAAGCAAGGGCATTTTTGTCAAATTGCTATCATTATGCTATCTGAATACCTTTGAACTTGTTCTTTTATTAATGTAAAGCTCAATCCACTTTTTCTAAGGGTTATGGCTTGTTATAAGTCTCTAGAGGTTGTTTGTTTTTCAGTAATGTTCACATATATACTATATATGTAGTTTTCTGTAATTTTAGCATCATGTGTGGCTCTGTGCCAAATCAATCAGAAAGTGTGAAATCAAAGTGGCGTAGGACAAAGAAAGTTAATCCTCATGTGCACGTGATAAACAGTACACTGTATAAAGCCATACAAGGAAGTTTCAGCTAAACACAGGATTGTCCTGTAACTGTAACCCACTGTTAGAAACACTAGCTTGGCCAATTTACCACCTTTTGGACTGTGATTTAATTTGTAGATGACAAAGCCCACATGACGGTTTTGTCGTTGCTGTTGTTGAATATGAAAAGGGAGTGGAATTAAAAGCTTTTATTTGATGAAAATGAAAGCCCACACAACGCCAACTTGTCAAATGTACTGTCGTAGGAATTCAAAATCAGAGGGAGTCTAATTTATGAGAGATGATTACCAAAGCCTTCAGTGCGAGCAAGTATTGTATAAGGGACCTTGTGGTTTTCACCCTCATTACTCTTTGTACTCTCAGTGCTTTTGGACACAGAAACTGTTTGTCATTACAAGTTGCTCTGCCATCAAATTCTGATAATGGAGGCTGTCACTCCCTGGACACTGTCTGTGTTTGATCTGCAGCATTTTTGGCACATCTAGAAATGACTAGAAATAGCAGAAATCAAATCTATAATTCATGTCTGCAATCCCTCTCTTATGGCGTGTGATTTAGAGGTCCTTCTCTTCAGGTTGTTAAAAAAAAAAAAAAAAAAAAGACATTAAGCCCCAGACCTGGTCATTTAATCCATTATAGAGGAGATTCTTTAAATCTGACATGTTATATAAGATCTAATTTTGCTTTTAAATAACTCAGGATCATTAAGTTAGAAGGTCATTTCAAAAATGGATGTTCACCCCAGATTATGTAATTTTGCATTATAATTTTAAATGAAATAAGAAATGCTTTTAGCAAACATTTAGATGGGAGGTGTGGT
Organism: Heterobranchus longifilis; assembly: GCA_028570985.1. Taxonomy (NCBI): domain Eukaryota; kingdom Metazoa; phylum Chordata; class Actinopteri; order Siluriformes; family Clariidae; genus Heterobranchus; species Heterobranchus longifilis. Next base: position 12,325,412 of record JAOVVB010000046.1, read on the forward strand.
GGCCTAGACGGTCCCTGCTACGATGTTCATGTTCTCCAAATATCCATGGAGTTCCTCTGGATTTTACTTTTTTCCCAACACACAAAAAAACATACCAGTAGATGAATTAGCTATACAAAATTGTACCAAAGTGTGAACATATGGCCTGTGATGGACTGGTGTCCCATAAAAGAGTGTATTTCTGCTTCACACCCAGCTCAAGGCAGATAGTGGTGGATGAATGAATGAATGAATGAATGAATGGAAAGAGCAGGTTGCAGGAATTATGTAGTGGATTCCTAACCACTACATAATTAGCTAACCACTAAGCCACTATGCCGCCAATAGTGCTGAATAATCCTAGCAATTTTATTTTTGCACATTTTTGTAGTTTACTGAGAATTTTTTTATTTTTTTACATGAACAGCTAAAAATAATCTGAAGAAGAGATTCACACACGGGTATGGCTTTAGCCCAGACACTCTGCTGGTCTGGGACTCTGGGAAATGAGATGTGATGAACAGTGAGGGTTGAGACAAGCATTCTAGCTCTGGCACATGAAGAGAGGAGTGACATTAGGTCAGTGCTCTTATGTCTGGAGCTAGAGAATAGTTTGTTAGATGTGCTAGCAAGGCTGTCAAAGCCTTTAAATGCTATTGTGCCCAGGCTGCCTGGATGGAAGTTAGTTGTTTTGTTTTTTTAATCTTTAGGTTTGATTTGTAAAAACATCTCTTCTTTTAAATTCAATCTACATGGAGTATTTAGAGATGTATGGAAAAACCTCCATTTGAGATCTATCACAATAACAGCATGGGCTTTAAAATTTAATTAACATTTGTTTGAAAATGTAGATTTCACAGGATATACAGTAACTGGATTAATTTCAAAGTGTGTTCATCTGACGTGTATAGACACCTTGTATCTGTAAGAAATCAATCCAGAAGTGAGACATTTTCACACATTTCACTCACACGTTGGATGGTGGGCTACGTTGCACCGAGAGACACTGTGTGTTTGTGATGTGGCATATAAAAGTGCAGCTGTGTCGAGAAAAGTGAGCAGTGAATGAGTCAGAGGGAATTTTAAACCCGGGGTTAGCGCTCAGTTCCTCCCCTGCATCATGCTTCAGCAGGCCATTAGCTAAATGTGTCAGAGAGGCCATGATTTCACTGTCACACTTGACCATGCTTGACCCTAACACCTATCTGTGGTTGGGTTTATCATTAAATACCTTTTAGTACCTTGTGATGTTTAAATCAATATACCAGGCAGACTAAAAGGTTACCTTAGGGTTATTGAGATGCTTAATGGTACTTGCTTTCTATAGGTGGTTTACTAGAAGCCGAGAAAAATTGCTGTTGGAGATTTCTATATGGAACCTGTAAGGTTGTCTAGGGTTGTGGAGGGCCTGGAGCAGGTACAAGATGGAGTACACCCTGAATGGAGTGCCAAAACATCACAGTGCACAAGCACACACTCACTCAACTTATAGCCTGAGCAATTTGGAAATACTAGTCAGCCTACACCTGTGGGAGGAAACCGGAGTAACCAGAGGAAACCCACCAAGCATGGGGAGAGCATACACAGAGCAGAGGTGAGATTTGAACCCACAACCCTGGGTCATAGCGACAGATGATAGGAAACACTTTGGCATTTTACGGTTAGACAAAAAGGGTTCCAGCGGACACGAGCTATTTGTATTTACTGTATATTCGTCTGGACAGTTAATATTGAACTGTAGTACTGTACTGTACAATACCAGTCAAAGGTTTGGACACACCTTATTATTCCATGGTCTTTCCTGATTTTAATTTCTTTTTAAATGTTAAAGCAATGCTAAAGACATCCAAAATATGCAATAATCTTCTTTGAACATTTGATATTGAGATTTGTCCGCTACTTATGCTCTGTAAAGCCTAACGGCTCTAATCCGAAGTGTTGTTTGTTAATTGGTGATTTTTGAGGCTGCTAATTCTAAATGAACTTCTCCTCTGCAGCAGAGGTCAGTTTTGGTCTTGCTTTCCTGGGATGGTCTTCATGAGAGCCTGTTGTATCACGGTGCCTGATGGGTTTTACAAATGCACTCGACAATACTGTTCTTGCAAGAACTATTCCAGAACAGCTGACCTTGGTGTCTTAAAATAACAATTGACAGTACTTACAGTATCTAATACCATGTGTTATTTCACAGTAAATCCAAACTTTTGTAAAGACTTTTTTTTTTTTTTTTTTTTTACATACAAATCCCACGCTCCAGGCAATGCAATTTATTATGAATAGTTATTGCAATAAACATTTGTCAATGGCCCACTGCAGTCTGGTAACACTAGACTTTGGCCACTAAATAAATTCCCAGGAGTGCACAAATATTGTGAATTTTATGACCTGGAATACGGAGCAATTCCAGGTCAATCCAGTCCCACTTTAAAGCTATTAATCAGCACCCAGGGCTGTGCATACAGTAGTACATAAAAAATAGACTAATGCACTTGCATTTTCACACCCTATCACAAGCAGTGTTGTTTTAGAAACCATTTTTTGTGTGAAGAAAATGGCATTTAAACATGTCTAGCACATGTTTAAATCAAGATTTATTGTGCTACATACTGTAAAGAGAATGCATATTAGTATAGCATAGTATAGCTTGGTGGCAGGGCACCATATCGATCAACTTGCATGATTAACATGTAGGGTTCTACAGGAGTTCAGTGTACCATGAGGTTGTATTTGCAGAAAACATTTTCAGTGTAGTTAAACGATAAAATTATCATTTCCGTGTTTGGAGTAAAAGTGGAGGCAGTGTTGCTTGTGGCACCTGTTTGGCCTTTTCATGGGTAATCCAGCACCTGTCATCACAGTTGCACAGAAAAGTCAAAAGCTCAGGACTGGGGGACATTTCTGTCTCTATGAGTCACATTTATATAAAGATCATACTCAGAATTCTTTTTTTTTTTTTTGGCTCACTGAGGGGTTGTAAAAGAACTGAAACTCCCCTTGCTGTGCAATGCATTTAGTCAGCATGAGTAAAACACCTGGTGACCTTGTGAAGAATTTGTACTTGTTTTAACGGCCTTAAGATAGCAAAAAAAAAAAAGAAAAAAAAAGAAGAAGAAGTGTGTATGGTTTAATACAGTCATGTAAAAATTAATGCCTTCTCTTTTAATCCTGTGTTTTTTGTGTAAAAACAATAAAAACTATCTGATCTTAGCATTAGACAAATACGAACGACAACATAAAACATGCTTAATGACTCGGACGAACAACAACATCTAACATTTTTCGCTGTGCTATTATTTTTAACTTCTCCTTTCGGCTGCTCCTGTTGAGACAAATGGTCGCCACAGCGGACCATTTGTCTCCATCTAACTCTGTCTACCACATCTTCCTTTGTCACTCCACCCTCCTGCATGTCCTCCCTCACCACATGCAAAACCTCCTCTTGGGTCTTCCTCTTCTCCTCCTGCCTGGCAGTTTCATTTCTAACATTCTCCTCCCGATATACCCCTCATCCGTCCTCCGGACATGTCCAAAACCATCTTAATCTGGCCTCTCTAACTTTGTCCCCAAAATGTCCTACCTGCACTGTCCCACTAATGTACTTATTCCTACTGTAATCCTGTCCATTCTTGTCACCCCCAAAATAAGCTCTCCCACCTACAGCTCTGCTTCCTGTATTTTTGTCAGCGGCAAAAACCATGCCATTATTATTTAACAGAAAATGAAGCCGAACAGAAAAAAAAGTACTGTTGGCAATACTAGGCACCCGTTGATTCAATAGCATGTCGATCCACCTTAAGTGGATACTTGCAATAACTTAAAGTGATCATTTCTTCAGAACATTGCTTCAGTTCATTGGGTTCAGCATTTCTGTTGGGTTGAGGCCTGGACTTTGACTAGGCCATTCCACAACTTTTAATCTTTATTTGTCAGCCATTCGGATATGGATTTATTTATTGTACTTCAGACCATTGTCCTCTCGCATGGGCAAATTTCGACCAAGCTTTTGCTGTCGGACAGATGGCCTCACATTTGCCTCTTTATTTTTCATCATTTTGCAGAATTATTGAGTATGTAATTCATAAGTGATATTAAGCTAAAATACAGTATGGCAACTAGAATACAACAGTGAGACATATAGTGATGATATACTGAGAACTGTTTTTTAGCTAATTCAGAGAGAGCATGTCTGGATAAAGCAGCATTCATAACATTCATACCAGGCTGGCAGTTTCACACTCCTCCTCACCTCCTCACACTTTCCTGCAACAGTTCTAAGCTCTCAAATGTTGCTTACTATGAAATAACACTGAGAAATTACCAACTTTTGTCTTACAAACTAAATAGTTCACAATATGGATTTTTCCTAATTGAAAATAAAAGAGACTAGGTATACGTTAATATTTTGAAGTTGAACTAAGCATTAAATAAAACAGATCATATTGTATTTATTGCTGTATGGAATGGTTTTTCATATATAGAGAGTTATAGAGAGTTTGATTATAGAGATTGCATACACTCCAAGTTAAGGGATATTCAGAATGTACACTGAAGTTACACACACAGGGTGGAGTTTCAGTCACGTGTGATTGTGACTTTTTTCACATGGAAATGTAAACACCCTAAACTAAAACAATGCTTCTGTTTAGGTCTTTTTGGGGATTACTGTACATGGTAAATTACACTTTCTTCAAGTGAGTTGTTAACCGTGAATTAACCATAATAATGGGATCATTAGAAAATTTGATATTACAATCCTAAACATGGAGTTATACAGTAAATGATTAAATAGCTTACTTCATGTGCACACATTTCATGACTTTTATTTAGGATTTTTTGGCTGAGTTAATATTGTTTAAGTTGTGTTTTGTCAATTATTTTAACAAAATACAATGGGTGTTCAATTCAAACCAAGACTTTTGATTGTGTGGAATAAAAGAAGACAGTTACTGTATGAGAGTAAAAACTCCTCTTATTTCTCTATATAATCCGCTGTTACACTAATGCACTTATCCCAGGGTTTCACTAGTGCTTGTACACCATCAAGAAAGTTTGAAGCACAGGCCTCCCGGGAACTCCTTTAATGGCCCAAACATGTCTAATTGGTCAGGACTGTATGGGGATGTGGCAATACCTCCCAGTTAATTTCCTGTAATGTGCAAATGTTCTTCATGAATGATTGTGTGTACAGTTGCCACAGACAGATGTGTCTCTTCAAGTTTGAGACAGTCGTGACCAGGTGAGAGGCCACTCGCTGAGCCACTTCGGCCTTGCCGTTTGTCAGTCATGGACATATGGCCTTCTTTAAAACCTTTGGACCATTCAAATATAAAATGAATATGAAAGCATGGGAAATTGCAAGTGTGGTGTAAGAGTGTGTGAAGATGAGTGATTACATGTGTCTCACGTTCATGCGTGAGAGTTGGCAGCTTTGATATATACTGTACATTATACATCAGAGTTACAGACACACAGTGAAACATTTCAGTGCAGTTATAAGAGAGCACTTGGACTGGACTGAAATTGAGTGTTAAATAATGTATTTCATTTGACAGTAAAATGTTGTCTGCATCTTAGGTCAGCATTTCTTATCCCTATATTTTTTCCCCCTTAAAGGCAAACTTTAATATTTAGCATTGGAAGTTTAATGCTTTTGAAAAAGCCATCTCCTATATCACTGCTTAACTAACATCATGCAACCTCAAAGACATGAACTACATGCAGTTGCTTTGGATATTATGAATGGGGGCCCAAAGAATTGACCTAATCTCCTATTATTATATATTATTATATATTAATATATGCAAATGCAAATTCCATGCACTCAGACCTTGAGGCAGGTATACACATATACAGTACACACTTCAGTAAAAAAAAAAAAGTATGATATATATTATACAGTATTAATATGATATTATTATATATGATATGCTGTATATATAAATAACGTATAGCAATAAATTTAGCATTAAAATATTTATACAAGTTTTTCTTATCCCGAAGTGTGAATGCATTTGTTTGTCTGACTCCGTATATACACACAAATAGTGTTGGACTTGGGTTGCAGACTCAGAATGCAGCCCATGTTTAGGAGTGACATTCATGTACAGAATTTGGCCAAGTATTGTTTTGCTAATTATTGTTAAAGGTTTAAAATGATAGTGATTGAGTGATGGAAATTAGCGCTAGGAGAATGATGCTGTTAAGTGTTGAGGGATGAGCATCTAAAAGACAGCTTATAGGGACAGGTCAATATATGAAAAGTTTCCCAGTAAAATATGATCATTTATAGAAACTTTTCAAAGTTTTTTCAAATGAAATTTTTCAAGAATTATTTTGTGTGTGTGTTGTTTAAGTCACAATGGTGAGAAGCACAAATGCCAAAATAGTCTGTTAAAATCACTTAGGTTTTTTTTTTAGTATGAACTGTGTGTGATTTTGCAAAAAATGCTATATCCCTATTTCCCTTTTTTTTTTTTTCACAATTTATGCATGTGTTTCGACAGGTGCTATCACTAGGCGCTGATGTCCTTCCCGAATACAAACTCCAGGCACCACGCATCCACAAGTGGACCGTACTGCACTACAGCCCCTTCAAGGCTGTGTGGGACTGGCTGATTCTGCTGCTGGTGATCTACACTGCCATCGTAACACCATACAGTGCTGCCTTCCTGCTTGGCTCGGAGAAGGAGAACGATACCTGCACGTATTGCAAGCCGCTCAACAACGTGGACCTTGTTGTCGACATCATGTTCATCATTGACATCCTCATCAATTTCCGTACCACTTACGTCAATGCCAATGATGAGGTGGTGAGCCACCCACTGCGCATCGCTGTGCACTACTTCAAAGGCTGGTTCCTCATTGACATGGTGGCTGCCATTCCCTTCGACCTGCTCATCTATGACAATGGCGAGGAGGTGAGCACATCCTTAACTCCCAAACAGATCAATAATACCTGTGTAATATGTAGTAACCCGAATCAGGAACATAAGCCTGAATATTTCTGATTCGGGTTACTACAGTTTTATTTTAATTACTAAATAATAATGACTATATATGAGTAATTATTAATGTATTTTGTTGTATTTGTATTTTGTATAACAATTATTGAAATTGTTATATATTTTATTATAAAATAATATTAATGAAATCGAAGAACTGAATGTTAAGCTAGGACGTTGTCCCTTTATAGGGCTCTCAAAGGGAAATTTGTACTCACTCACTCTCTATACCACTTATCCTGTACATGGTCACAGGGTATCCCAGGGGACTTGGAGCACTAGGCAGGGTACACCCTGGAAGGGGGTGCCATTCCATTGTAGAGCATAAGCACACACACACACACACACACACAAACACGCAGACACACACCAATCCACCTAATCTTTTGGTGTCTAAAAATGTCTTTGGACTATGGGAGGAAACCCACCAAGCATGGGGAGAATATGCGAACTCCTGAGACAGGAGACGAGCCCTTGATTCTGGAGGGATGATGCCACAGTTCTAACCATTATGCCACTATGCTGTCCCTTAGAAATTAAACATTTCAAGACTTTGTTTCCACTTTTGTGATTTCTTCAAACTATTTTAATTATTGCCAGTTTTATGTTGCAAATCAAGCTCATGAAGGTGTCATGTATGTGGTTCCTCGCCCATCTAGGGTAATATTTTTTTCAAAAATATATTAAATATTTTTTTAATCACAGGCAAAGACAAAGACACTATAATTATAATTACAAACCGGATTCCAAAAAAGTTGGGACACTATACAAATCGTGAATAAAAACTGAATGCAATGATGTGGAGG
>JAOVVB010000046.1:12342879-12359191 GCA_028570985.1 Heterobranchus longifilis
CGGAGGAAACACGTGATAGTTTTCGGCCCTCCCGACTGAGTGGTAGTAGCCTTAATGTGGGAGCCCCCTAGTGACAGGGAGGAATTGGACACGACTAAATTAGGGAGAAAATCTGGAAAAAATCCAAAAAAAAGAAATAGTTTCAACATAAATGACACTGTTCCTCCAATAGGCATCTAGAATTGTTGAAAGTGGAATAATCAAATAGTCAAAAAAAGACCCCAGTAATGTTTAGTATGGTATGCTTGCATTAATACAATACAACATGCCTGTTAAAAGATGCCATGACTTCTACTATTGCTCATGTTTTAACTGCTTTGGAGACATTTAAGTGTATTATTTATTTAGCTACTGGTGTAACACAACTGCACTATCTGTATCAGTTTAGTGTTTAAATTATCTGCATAACATACAGCAATATAGCATGACTTACTGTATTCCGAATGTTTAAGAAAAAATCACCTATTCATATGTCTATTTGTACGCATTTAGAACACATTACATGTTCAATTCAAATAGGAAGAGAGATGTTCAAGTCAAACCAGGACGTTTGATTGGACAGAACACACTTATGAAAGTAAAAACCTCCTTAATTTCTATATATAATCCACTGCTACACTAATGCATTCATCCAAGCGTTTCACTACTGCTTGGATAAAATCAAGGTGGAAAGTTTTCTCAGTATGCCTAAGCCATGACCTGGCTGCCTGCTTCACATCTGAAAAACTGGCCTCCCAGGAACTCCTTAAATGGCCCAAACATTTGAAAATAGCTTGTAACTCAATTGAGTTATGTGCAAGTGGTGTTTGTGAATGAGAATCATTGTTGATGGACATATGGACTTCTTTAAAACCATTCAAATGTTTTACTACAGCTGATAGTTTCATCACCGTACTGTGCTTAAAGTCTTCTGTGAATGTCACAGTTTTATGCTCTTATTAAGTTTTATGCTCTAATTCACAAGAAATTTCATCACAAGTTCCTGTTTGATTTAAATGCCTGTCTTATATTTATATATTGTTACATCCCTATTCCTGACGGACGAAGTTGATGACTATAAATTCAGAGAATAAATGATAATGAGGATAAAACTAGGTATACTGAGAATTAGTTAAGATTGAAAGTAAATGTCAAAAATGTGTGTATGTATTTTCCAGGTTGGAGACCCGTATGTCCACAGACATTAGTGCAATCATGCAGTTGCTTCAGAGGCAGATGACGATGGTACCTCCGGCCTACAGCACAGTGTCCTCACCTCCACAGGTGTCGCTGTACCTCGCCTCAAGCCCGGGTCCTGAAGAGTCACTCATCCAGACCGTCACGCCTATGGAGTCTTCACTCTCACAGGTAACAGTAACCATAAAACATTACCATTTAGATATTTTACAATACTGTGTTTTTGCACAAAAAAAAACAACAATCTGAGGTTTGAGGGCTTATCACAAGGGTTACTACACTCTAGGGTACATCTTTTGTACCTTTAGTTATAGAAATAGTGATGTACAGAAAAAGTGCTGAGGATTATCCCAACAGACATGCAGACTACTCCTTAGTTTGTCTATAAACTCGTTTTTAAAACGATTTTTATCAAATTTTTATCATTAAAATATGATACTGTGAATTAGTCTGTGAAGATGCTCTGGGGCTTTTGTAGCTCAGCGGTGAGCTTCTCACATGCCATGTGGTATGCCCAGGTTCGATTTCCAGCCCCAAACCAGCCATTAAGGGCATCCTTAGTGGCAGACCATGTGTCAGGAAGAGCATTCAGCATAAAACCTGTGCCAAATTAAAATGTGTGTATTGGATGGTCTTCTGTGGTAATCCCTTAATGGGAACAGCCAAAAGAACAACAACAACGTTGCTGAAATTTTTAAAGATGGTATATTTTTACTCGATTCCCAAATGATATCTGGTCAGCAGTGGTCTTTTGGTGGCTCACTTCCACTGATGTAGAATATGAAGAAGGGCTGACGAGTCCTTGTCCGAATCCAGATTGGAATCAGTTTGGAATCAGATTGTTTCATGTAGTCAGAACAGTAAAAAAAAAACGATCATGTGATATTGGCATGGATCCATTGATGAAAAATAAGAGGATTATGATAGAAGAAATGAAGATAAAATACTCCGGTTAAGCCAGCTGTTCTTCCTGAAAACAGTTGATTTAGCCACACAGAAAATTCAAGAAAAAAGACCTGAAGTGACCTGCTAAAGCATAGCAACTTAGCTTCCTTAACTGCTGTAGGGAATTTAAGAACAATAGTTCCTGGGCAGAAGACAAAGCGAAATGTCTGATTGCACTTTGGGGGATGCATCTGTACAGGCAAAGCTAGAGGGGCTATACAGAAACAGGGGAGGAAACATAGTGCTGCATTCGAGCCTCCAGTGTCGTTACCACGGCAACCAAAAAAAGGTTGATAGGTTGACAACATGTTGGATTTGGACTGCCAGTCTGCATAGGGTCGGATCTGATCTGATCACTTAGACAGTCAGTTCTAAAGATCAGATTTGTGTGCATAGAAACAGGTGGGCTGCAGTTAGGTTTAGTATACCTATATTGTGTTCCTAGATGGGAGGTATTCATGATGGAATAACCAATAAATATTGGTATAAAACAGGTGTAACTAATAAAGTGGGCACCTGGTTTATACAGTATGAATGGGATAACAATACATTTAGTCTTGCTTTTTAATTAGATCTAAACTATTTCTTTTTTTTATTGTTTATGCTTTATCCAGATTCTGGACCCTCAGGACTTTGAGGAATTCCCTGCCAAGTCATGTGAGTCTCTTCACGGCATGACAGAGCCTTTGCTTAGCCCAGAAGCTGCCACCCTGCAGACTGTGTCAAGCCTGGACCACAACGCTGAGCCTCCAGACCCCGACACTCAGCGGCGTTTCTCCCTCCAGGAACCACAAGCACCTCTGGACTCAAGGACACCGCAAAGACACAGCTCCGATCCCGGGAGCTAGGGAGGAAGGGAAAGAGGGAAGACAAGGAAACAGTGACTGATGAGATCAACCACAGATGCGAAGAGGCTCCTCATTTTCCTGCCTCTCTCACTTCTTATCAATTTTTCAAACTCTTTCTCTTCCTCGTGCATCTCTTGGGGCTGGGGGAGGGAGTTTCTCTTCCCTTCATTCCTGCTTTTGCACTGAGTTAGGGGTGTGACTGGAGGGATGAGATAAGACACATGCATATGCTGGAACTGGAGGAGGACTGTCACTGTCCGAATCTACAGGATTTACAGACAATAATCCACTGAGTGCAACACGAGGATGGAGGATCTTTTTTAAATATGCTCAAAATGTCCTTGACACTGGTGGAAACACTACCAAGCTGACTTAAAAAAGGAAAAGAAAAAAAAATCATAAAGAGCAGTGCAGGTAAGGAAGGGTGTTGAACATTGTTCACCCTTTCTGGCTTTTGATAAAAAACAAAAGCGTAATCCACCCAAAGGAAAGCGTCCACGTTCAATTTGTCCCTTTACTACTGTTATCCAGTATTGGATTAATATGTATGAATAATAATGAAAATAATAATCGAAGTAGCCATCATGTCTTGCACTGAAATTTTGCAGAATCTTTATCTATATCACGTCCGCAGCGCTTCCAAAGTTAAAACGAAAAAGAAAAAAAAAAAGAAAAATACTTCCTAAACTTTTTAGTGTTAGCTGGCCTAACAGAAACACCTTGTGTGATCTGTCTATTCTGTCCTGTTGTTCTGCCTCTTTCTCCCATCATGTCTGTGCTTAAAGGCGTACTGCAAAGCAAGCACATTCTTTAATAGATCAGCTGGTTTGCATTAGGGGGAAATTCAATGTGTCTAAAGCCATGTCATAACTGAACATATCAGCGTTTTTGTGCACCGCAGGATATAGTGTGGCTTAATTGATAAATCAAGCATAATAAATGTGTCTGTATTAAACCCTGCATGATGTCAGGTTCATCAACTCATTTGTCCAAGCTTGCATTGGTTAAAAGTTTCATAAAAAAATATTAGATTTATACTTATTATATTTTTTAGGGACATCCTGGTTTATTAGCAATACGTAACCCTAGAACTCACAACCTCACAGTAATATATTTCTCCCTTGGATAAGACTGCACTGCAGGAAAAAAAAAATCAGTTGCTTTACCCAAATATATGTATTCATGTGTACGTGTGTAAGATATGCAGTGACCATAATTAATAATTGAATTGCTTACAGTACAGCAACTGACGTGCACTGTATAGCACAATTTTAAAAAAATAAGCTTAGCAGGTCCATCAAGATGAAGACTGCTGCATAAGATTCTTCAGGTAGCAGAACATTTTGCTCTGGGAAATAGTATGCTGCATGCTACTGGCAAGCATCCATATACAGTAACACTATCAGACAAAAACGGCACTATGGTGAGTGGGTTGTTACTATTACTGTTTAAAATGTGCATTGGTTTTTATAGATACCAAATAATGCCATAATTTTCCAAGAGACAGATGTTTAGAGATGGAGGCGAACTCAGAAATCAAAGTTGCTGATTGTTAGCACAGTTTTGTAATATATTCAAGTTATTTACTTACAAACGAGGAGAACATGTTGAATATTTGAGATGGTGCAGACGACGTTCTCTTTCGTTCAGCACACAGCTTTTAAAGAAGCTGACAGTTATAGAGGTGCAGCAAGACTATTTTCTCCTCATTGGCTGTAAGCAAGTGCAAGTCATTATTATTTTTTTATTAATTCATGTATTTTTTTCTTTATCTACAATACATCTAACCGCCATGTAATTAGAGCAACCAGTGCAACTGGATCTTTTTTTTTTTTTTTTTTTCCAAATGCTGCACTTTAGAGAACAACCAAAGCATCTACCAACTTCATTGGTACGGATTTTTCTCTCCAACAATGTGGCTTGACTGTGTGAGAGTTTGTGTCATGTTCTGAATGTATTTTACAGACAGAGTGCTGTTTGAAAAAAACAACAACAACAACTCAAACTTTAGATAGCTTGCTTTTTTTGTGTGTCGAGAAGTTGTTTTTTCCAGCCTTCATCGGATTATCCTTCGGGTAACGCAAGCTCTTTAACGATGTTTAGATCCACAGACAATGACGTGTATACACCACTGGAACTCAGTATTCAAAACTGATTCATAACAGGAAAGCATTTATCACCATAATATCACCATCTGTGTGTGGCACCATCTTGTGTTCTAGTGTAAGCCTGTGGCCTCCTCTATTATGTAACTACAATCCTTGTGTTTTGCTATTTGTTTAGTGTACTGCTGTGCACTTTACAGATCCCCCTTACCTTGCAAGATGTAAATAATTCGAGACTTTTTTTTTCTTCTGTTTTTCACATATATACTTCAACTGTTAGGTATGTATATATTTTTTAGTCTTGGTTTTAATTTATTTTGGTAATGTATTTACACTGGATTGCTCTTTTTCTCCTGCTCATGTACTGTACATAGGAGAGTCTTGTAAAGGAATCGATTCTTGGCACTCATATAGCCGGCACTATGCAGAATCTGTCATTTCCTTGGCATGCTTTGAAATGCAGAAAAAAAAAACTGTAGATGAAAATATATATGTTTGATTTTTTTAAGCATAAATAACTATGTTAATAATGATAATATTAATAATTATGATGACAATGACGCTGACAATTATTATATAATACAAGACAAATTTACCTTTGTGCACATTTTATTTGCATGCTGCACTCAAAGGATAGAGGCGTAAAGGCAGCTGACTCGCTGTTGAATTTTGAATGTGTAGACAGATGCACTGTACTTCCAGGTCACTTGCCAGAGTGATTTTTCATTTACTCGTGGAAGAATGGACATTACGGAATTTGAAAAACTACTGTAACAATGTTAGTGGAGGGATTCTGATATTACACGTAAATCACAAAATTACAGAGAATATTTAGGGCACCCATATAGTCTCCATCTCCGATCACTTCAGAAAGCTAAGCTACAGTACAGGTCCTGATTGTGTGAATCATAAATGGTTGAATTTATAAAAATTTAACATATTTCTTTCAATAAACCAAATGAAATTCCAATGAGAGGCTGGTTTTCCTTACATTCATTTTATGATAGTCATCTTCACTTCCTTAGTACTGAAATATTACTAAAAGGATTCATGTACTGTATACATTATTAATAAAATGCATTTCCACATTTACAGCATTTGGCACGCGCCCTTATACAGAACATCTTATTTTAAATCGGAGCAGGTGAGGGTTAAGGGCCTTGCTCGAGGGTGAAACAGCTGCAACTTGCTGATGTTTAGGTTTGAACCTGGGAAGTGGTTTTGAAAAGTGGGAAATCTCAATTTTCCTACAGGGAAGTTGAACTATAACAATATTATGAGGATTGTTTTATAACAATATGGTATTTACCAGTGAGCTTTAAACAGCAGCAGTGCACTGAACAGGTGTGATTGAATCTTTCCCAATCCACCCTATAATAATTAGAGTTAACTGCTGCAGAGGAAGCTACAATTAGCCTCTCAGTCTTTGAAGCCACTATTTTCAACAAGATCATTTATGCCTCAGCCGATCCTGCACATGGTCTCAGACGGAGTTCACAGGAAGACTGGTACAATTAAACAAAAGACCGCATGTTATGAAGAATTAGTAAGCCAATATTAATTACTGTATTTAGGCTGTTTGTATTTAAGCATGGCCTTTTTGAAAGATTCGTTGTTTGGAAATACTCTGAAAAGCTTTCATGGCACCATCTTCGGTATGTACTGTAATATCCCTGCTTACTTTTCACAGCTTAAAGGCTGCTACTGTTGATAAAGCCTTGAAGAATATACAGAGTTTTTAACAGCCTTTTTTTTTTTTAACTAAAATGGGCATAAGAAGCATCAATATGCTGTCATTGGATGATTTTGCATGAATATTTAATAATGGGGATAAAAGCTCATTCAGAATAAAAATGCATCATGTAAACACCTCAATCAGAACAGTGTGACCCGATCCAGCCAGATCGGGATGCGTTTTCAGTCAGAATGGGAGAGATGGTGTAAACCTTTAATAATATGTTCAATAGGTAGATATTAGCCATGTATACACTTAATCTGATTGTTTTTCTCTTTTTTCGAATAAATACAGAGTCAGCCAAAAAAAATTTATACACACTTGAGAAAAATTGATGTATATTATATTAATATAATGTTAATAATATCAAAATATTGTTGTAATATATATGAATATATAACATATAGCAATACATTTTTTTATTAAAATAAGTTTTAATACTAAACATACAAGTTTTTCTTGTTTTTCTTGTGTATACATTTTTTTGGGCTGACACTGGACATTCTTTCTGCACAAGCTTGCCCCATATAGGGGTCACATTAGGTGATGTGACAAGAAATGTTTAGGGAAATTTTCCATCCAATATCTATCTGTAAACTCTGAGAACAACTCTCTCCCCACCTGTGTTTACTTTCATCCACAGGGCTGAGAAAGTGGCCCTGATTGACTCACCATTTTATACATAGGAAAGCATCCAATCATAGATACGTAGGATAGGAGAAGGTGAGATTTGTAAAAATAATAATAATTTAAAAAAAGCTTATTTTTCCTTATTATTCTGTTATATTCAATTTAACCAATTTAAACACATCACAGCTGGCAGAACCAGTTTGCACATAAAAAAACATTCTGCTTTATTTCTTTCAACATGTAAATGTGTATGTTATTAGATCACTTTACCCCTAATCTAATAAGATGTGCATTTACATGCTAAGAGATCAATTCTTTGAGCATGTAAATACACATCTTATTAGATTAATTCACCGGCAGTTTCTGATCAGGATTTAAATTACAACTAGTGCTGTTATAGACGCTTAGAGTTTATTAAACATATTTAAAAAACAAAGCAAAAAAGCAAATTATTAATTAATTGAACAAGGAATTCCTGCTAAGTTGTTTAATTTCACAGGCACTGGCTGGAAGGTCTAAAAAGTACTAGCCACTTAAAGTCACTTAAAGTTCTACGGTTTGCTGTCCAGTCAGATTCATATCATATTTATACTTGAAGAACATGTCATGAGAACCCAGATTGTTCCAGGTTCAAGGTGGTTGTGGAAGTATGGGGA
The DNA here is from genome assembly GCA_028570985.1 of Heterobranchus longifilis. Classification (NCBI taxonomy): domain Eukaryota; kingdom Metazoa; phylum Chordata; class Actinopteri; order Siluriformes; family Clariidae; genus Heterobranchus; species Heterobranchus longifilis. Next base: position 12,350,975 of record JAOVVB010000046.1, read on the forward strand.
GAGATAATACAGTTTGCAAGAAGGCCCCACACGCAACTTACAGGACTTAAACAACCTGCTGCTAATGTATAGGTGTCAAATACCATAGCACATGCCACAAGCACTGGGGGTGCATTGCAGGCCTACTGTAGGGTATTGTATGATCATTCTAAACATACTGATCATCCTGTAACTTAACACTTAAAATGAATGATGTTGTACGAGTTAGCATAGATTTAGTTGGGTGTTTTTTAATATTACCAAAGTAAGTATGTAAGCACACACTTTTACTGTGCTTTAAGAAATCTTCTATATAAATAAATGAAAGGTTTTGTCTGTACATTGGTCCAAACTTGCTCTTTCAATGATATATTTACGTTTTATACATTGGAGGGCCAGAAACCAATCTCTGTCTGTATGTCTGTCCAGCCGATTTTCTGACAGCATCACACAAAACTGGTTGGACAGAATTTAATGAAACTTTGCCAGTCCTTTGATATTTGCCTGAAATTAAATCTCCGCCATAAATTAAATTAAAATGTTGGGTAGAAGGATGTTATTGTTTTGTGCCAGATTACATCACAGCAGCCATCACTTTTTTGGACGAATATAGCGCTTTTTCCCTTGTGGTGGGCATGGCTATACGTGTCACTCAACAGAGCCAATCAATGCGATAGTTTACCACTAAATGCAAATATAATGCGGAAGATACAGAAAGTACTATAATTTCTCTACGAAGTTTCCAAATTCTCACCAAACACAAACAAACTCGTTACACAGAATGGCTTACTCCAAAAAAAGGAACGTACACTATGAAAACTGAACTTTCAAAGATGAATGGACAGATCAATGCGGGAAGTTTAAAATCAGTTTGTCTCATATGTACTGAAACCATGGCGCTAATGACATGCAGTAATATGAAGCGCCACTATGCAATAAAACAGGCAAACATATGAGGGCGTGTACAGTAAAATACCCCAACTGAGAGTGTTATGCGCTAAAATCAAAATGTTGTGTGATGTTATGAACAGTTACGTGACAGATGTAATAATACTTAAAACGGAATGTATTTGGCTGATGGCAAAAAAGTATAACCTAGCGTAAACAAGACATACAGTAACATACTCAACCTTACAAAATTTTATTTCTTTGTTTTAATTTGTTAAAGAAAGAGACAGAGACACAGAAAGACAGGCAGACATCTTCAACCTAAAGTAATACTATCACTGATTACATTAAAGCTGATCAGCTTATTTTTAGTGTTAACCTTTTAACTATGAAACTGTCTGAAAAAAAAACTCTGAAACTGTCAACAACAGCTACTTACGCTAGTTATTCTTATAAAATTCATAATATTGGAGTAAGGACTGCACTGCTTGAGTAAGACAATCCCAGTGTTATTTACCTTTAAAGAATGCTTTCTCTAACAGGTGAGACGAATTCTCCTTTTTTCTTTAAATGTAGTGTGGTGGCCTTTAAGCCTTGTTCTGAAAGCCTTGAAAAGCACATACAGTACATTTAATAACATTAAACCTTCATGGTGAGTACTTGAGTAGTCTCAGTGCTATGGTGAAGGCAGTCTCACCATAGGCTTTGTTCTTGGTTTTAACCCCCTTGCAGACTCAACGTTAAGCTGGCTGAAAATCATTCTGATTAGAGATCCCTCTAACTTTACCAGGACTCTGATCTACGATATTACATTACCGTAATACCGTAGATCAGAGTCCTGGTAAAGTAGTGTGTTTGTTTGGTTGTTTGTATTTTTATTAATTTATTAATAAGGGATGTATAAATTCACCTATTATTGAATTAATTGTATGTAAGAGAGAAAATGCACAGCTGGGGCTCAGAGTCCAGTCTCTAAAGGAAATGAATATATTACAAATAACCACTTCCTGTTCAGTTGTTGGTACCTGACTCTAAAACTAAATTTTGCATTATTGTAAAGTGGATCTTATTAAAATGTGTGTGACCTTGATCACAGTACCCAATAATTATATTCAAAATTTTTCTTACAACAGGCTGTGTTGCATACCTGGCATATCATCAGCATTGTAAATAGATATGATAAATATACATAACAAACTGGCAGTGATGATGTAGAAGGATATTCTGGCCTATTTTAAATAACAATTAGATCTGTCAGTTATTTTATCTTAAACAGCAAAAGTCTCCGTTTTCACATACCTACTTTGGTTATATTAAAAATCATCCCCCAATAAATCTATCTATCTCACTAGTACCACTAAAAAAAACTAAAAGAAAAACATTCATATAAAATTTCAGATGCCTATCCATTTAGTAAAATGTTAAATTAGATCTACAGAATGATCAGTATGATTAGAATGATCATATAATAGCCTACAGTAGGCTCACATTATGCCACCAACGCTTGTGGCATGGGCTGTGGTATTTGCCACCTACTGTATACAAGTGCTTTAAGTTGCAAAAGGGGCTTCCATGCCCTTCCTACAGACGTCCTACAGATGCACGATCAGATAGAGATGTAGGAGGCCAACTCATACCCTTGATCACTTTAACATGTTCCTCAAACCATTTCTCTATGAATTTTGCAGTTTGGCAGGGAACCTTATCCTGCTGAAAGAGGCCACTGTCATAAAGGGGTGCACTTGGTCTGCAACAATCCTTAGGTAGGTGCTAAGTGTCAAAATAACAACCCAAGGATTTCCAACAGACCTCCGCAGTAATTGTCCTATTTTGGATGGCTTCTGGTAGGTACAAACCACAATCTTGTCCTTGCCAAGGTTGCTAAGATCCATATGCTAATAACCATTATGCTATATGAATGAAAATACACATATGCATGTACAAATACACTATACTGTCTGTGGGACAGTTTTATAAATATCACTTGAAAAATATCCACCATTTCAGGCAAAGTTTTTACAAACAAAAAAAAAAGGTTTATTTTTGCTAGGCAAATGAACAGATATCCTAAAGAAGTCACAGGTGCTGAGATAGCTAGATAGCTAACTAGCATACAATGATGTCTGCCATTTGATGACAGTGGGATTCTAAAGGGCATTAAATACGGCAGCAGCAGTAATAACAGCAGCCACCAGATGGCGATATTCCACCATTATTGTTAAAAGACCACAGGCCTTCATCATGGATCGGGCAATCTCATGTTATCTTTTCCCTCTACTTTAAAATATTTTAATTTCACCAGTGTATACCCTTGAGATCTCAAGACGGTGTCAGTTAGCAGCAGTTTTGAAAAACATTAGCCCTGCATAATAAATAAATTTACATGTAAATCAGCCAGGTGGCACAGTGGTGTAGTGGTTGGCACTCTGGCCTCACACACCCAGGGTCTGGGGTTTGACTCCTGCCTTGGCTCTGTGTGCATGGAGTTTGTTGGTTCTCCCTGTGCTTGGTAAGTTTCCTCCCATAGTCCAAAGACATGCCAATTAGGCTAATGAGCTTTCCCAAATTGTCCATAGTGTGTGTGCCACTATGGATTGGCACCCTGTCCATGGTATACCTTGAGTCTTCTGGGATAGCCTCCAGGGCCCCATGAAACTGTACACAAGATAAGAAGTATAGAAGATAAATAAATTAATAAATCAGCCAGTATGCCCGCATGATGTACTGTATGGTCCCTCTTTAATATCTTCAAGCCTTTGAATTACTTGATTTATTTATTTCATCTAACTGATATTTAATGAGTATGATACTCCATTTATATTACACAGTATGTAAATGCGTTAATATAACCTGCCACTGGCTCTGGCTAATCATAGCTTTAAATATCTCAGGACTCAAAAATCTGACGATGTTAAGGATCATTAGAGAGCTAATTTTGTCACACATGTCTGGTTTCTCTGCAGCGTTGTTAATCTTACACTCTGCAAGCTTAAGACCAGACAGTCTTCAGTGGTAGCTTATGAAAGTAATCAGAAGGAGGAAACTTCAAATCTCACCATTGCCATTGTAGATAACTGTTGATATCCTGTAATATTTGTTAATACCTTGTCAGTGAATAAATTCAGACAGTATCTTGCACTGTAGCTAAGGTTGCCATTTTCCCCAGAATTGTCCCCACTATCTGTCCAATGAAAATATATAGCATTTTGGAGAAAATTTATAGCATGTTCTATTGTTCATGTGGCTGATTTTATACAACAGCTATATTTTGTATATCTTTACTTTATCACATGCTCACAGAAGTGATCCAAAAATGGTTGCCAGTGATTATAAGCAAAACTAACACCCAATCCCCAAAGGGAATCGGGTCTTCAAGTTTTTTTCTTTTTTTTTTTTGTATGACAACCCTATATAGATAGATAGATAGATAGATAGATAGATAGATAGATTAGATTGATTAAGTTTGACAAAATGAAACCTTCACTTTCATGAACAATGAAAAGGCAAAGCTAGTCCAAATATACGCTTCTAGGACACAAACTATGAGGCTGTATGCATTGTGTATTGCATAACTATTTGTGTTCAGTACATGTTCCTGGACATTGTTTAGTTTCTACAAACAGATAGAAGTATGGTCTAGGGAAGTGGTAGCACAGTAGTTTCCTTTCTAATTGGATGATTGTAAAATCAAATCCATGCACCACTGCACTGTTGCTAATGGAGCCCATGAGCAAGGCTCATAACCCTCAACTGCTTAGTTGTATAAATAAGATACATATAAGTTGCTCTTGACAAGGGTGTCTGCCAAATGCTGTAAAAAAAAATGCTGTAAAATGCTGCTTGTAAAAGGGTAATTGCCATTTGTCTGAATATGATAGTGCACTTGGGAGACAAAGTGATGTATGCAAGGACAGTGTGGTCTCAGAGATAAATGTAAAAAAAAAAAAGGCAGGTCGTGCATTTTTTTTATGTCAAATTATGTATAAAAGCACATGATGTTATTGCTCATATTGAAACAAAGCTGCGTTCCCTGAACTTCTACATCTGTGCAGGTGCAGGCTTTGTAGTCTCATGACCCATGTCTTTAAAATGCTAATTTTTAGTCCACAGCTGGATTGTGGGTATAGTCAGTTCCTCCTGTACACACACACACACACACAGTCTGCACACACAGCTATTGAGTAAAATAATGTTATAAAAAGTAAAAACATATGACAAATACAAAATGTAATTTTCTGTCAGGGGGACAAATGTCTCCTCGCTGTAAGACCTCAACCACAGGTGCATATGCATAATCTCCTGCTTGCTCTACACACTCATCACAGCCAGAAAGCATCCAGACTCACACAGTCATCCTCTATCACTTCCCCTTTTCCTAATACACACACTCAATGTACAGTAGAAAGTACTGCAGTGTGTACTTTTCAGGAAGTACCCAACTACACCAAGGTTACATCAACAACTCATTTGTACATTGCCTTGGAGATCACTTAAACACTTGGTAAAGTTACATGATACATTTTTTTAAACCTTTTTTTTTACCTGTACATTTTACCACATTTTTCAAAGGTAGGCCACATGATGCAGCTCGAATATTTCTTTATATCTCTGAACTTTAGTACTATTCAATTAAATTGTACAGTATTTGTAGCGCACATTGTAGAATTTTACAATCTTAAAAATGATAGGAATCCTACTTTGGGAAAGATAAGCTGTCTTGAAGGCTCACCATTTGTCTGTAACACTGTAGAATGATGAATTTCAAATTATTTGGGGATGGCCTTATAACCATTCCAAGACTGATCAACAAGAACAAGAAGTCTTTACTTCTTGGCATGATTTAAGCGTAGACCCGAGTGCTCCACACTCCTCTGTCAAAAGATCTACTTTTCTAAAGGTAGTCACACTTCTTGATGATGAAATAATTGTTTTCAAATTATTAGTCGATAATTATGCTCTTACTAATTTTGGAAATATGAAGGGCAAGGTTATTTTTTCTCACCTAGTTTCCGAATGTTGGTTTACTTTTCAGTACTTTCATTTTATTTTGTGTGTGTGTGTGTGTGTGTGTGTGTGTTGTCATTTGATGTTATTTAGTTTTAGGCCCTGATGAAAGAAATGACTTTATGTCTGGACAATAGCTTTGCACTATTTCAGCCTTCTGTTGTGTGTTATCTGTCCATTTTTGCAGGATTTTATTTTTTTTTTTTTTACAGATTTGTCTTAACTACTGTGATAGTCTTACTTTGTGTTATTTAAGTTTTTTTAACACTATTTTGTTCTTTTACATTGAAATTTTTGGACTTAGTGTTGTTGTAAGGGGACTGAGAGTAACATAATTTGAATTCTCTATATGTATGTATTGTACACAAAGCAGAATTGATAATAAAGTTTACTTTGACTTTGACTTGACTAGCTGTTATACACTGCCTAGCCAAACTAAGGAGATTTACAATTTACTGAAACTGGTTTTAGAACCCTTCAAGACATTATCCAAAGTTGGAAAGATAGTGCTGAACCATCAACTTTGTAGAAGAAACGTGGAGAAAACAAAATATGAACGGAGATCACTTAAACACTTGGTGAAGTTGCATGGTAAAAACATCAACAGTAAAAACCATAGCTATGTTTAATAGTGAAAGTAAGAACATTTCCATAGAGACACAATGTGCTGAGAACTCGAATGATTAGGACTAAATGCTATTCCTTAGTGATGGGTGCATCAGGGTAAGAAGGGAAGCTCATGAAGCGATGCACCCAGCACCAGTCAGTTTTATAATCTGGGGTTGCTTCAGTTGATCAGGTCTGTGCTCAGCAAGATTATGTAGCAATAAAATGAAGTCAGGTGACTACCTGAATGTACTGAATGACCAGGTTATCACATCTATGGAGTTTTCCTTCCCTGATGGCACAGGCATACCGTATTCCAGAACTCAATTGGTGAAAGAATGGTTCTGGGAGCATGATTTTCAGCCATGAACTGGCCACCACATTGTGTGCTGTAATCAAAGCTAAAGGTGATGGAATGCAAATTTTGAGTGTGTGACATTTTTTGTTGTTCTTTAAGCTTTGCAAAACATGTGATATAATGTCCTCATCCTGTTTGATTTTGTTTTTACTGCTTAAAGCTTTCATTGTACAAGCGTGTTGGGTATATTTAGAATTTTCTAAATCTGTTTCATTTAATAAACAAGAACTGGCAGGAAAAGAAAGCAAAAAAGCATTCCCGGTGCTTTAACGGGATGCACCGTAGGGCGATACTTTCTGCTTTGAATTCAGATAGGCGTTAGAGACTGTCAAAATCACTTGTTTTTGATTCGGATTGGACGATCAACGTGTTGATCAGAATTTCTAGAAGACGATTGGTCGAATATGTGTGAGGGGCGGGACATGTTGAGGTGAGGGCAGGGAGAGTGTAGTGCTGCTACTGAGCCGGAGGGCGGATCATCAGCGACGCTAACGATACTCCAGACGCCCGAGGAACTGTCAAAAGGGGGCAAAAACAGGGTACAACACGGTGAGTGTGCATTTGAATACATTGTGTCGTTAATGACACGACGCGGTTGATGCTTTTCTTGCTGCTTTCATGGCTGGAAGCGTTAGTTTAAACGTGGTTGGTGTTGACTTTGGATGGGACGTGTGCGTAGCTGGAGTGGAGCGGAGCTGCAGCTAAAGCTAGCATAGTCACTTTTCAATGAGTGACACGGCCCACTAGATATGGCTGTCTCTCTCTCTCTCTCTTTCTCTCTGGCTGGCTCTGCAGTTATGCAAGCAGGCTTTGCGCTGCTGTGATTTTACTGCAACGGCGATTATATATTTGGTTTGACGCTTTCAGGATTTATATATATATACAATATATAATTTGTGTATTTTTGTAGAGTAACACGCGCGTCCGGTTGTGGCTTTTGAAGTGAGCCTGCGCTTTGCAACAAATTTGGATATTTTGTTTCAAGTTGATTAAAAGTGAGCGCGATTTGAATCATCGCGATAACACAAACAGGGTTGACTGTGCTGGTTAAACTTCCCAAACACGACAACTCTCAGTGGCATGTTAAAGGAGTGCCTGCTTTTTTTTGGTCTGGACATGTGCTTCAAACCTCCCTGACCTGTGGTTTAGTGTCAGATTGCACATTAATCTTTCCAATCAGATGTTAGTTCACCATGATTATCTTCCATCAGACCAATCTGATTTCTATCCAGCAGGATTACAGATGTATCAGCCAGGCTGTAGCCTTTCAGTCTGATTATGTGTGAGTATTAAAAGCCAAATAAGGGTTTGGTCAATTTATAGGTTGAATGAGGTTGTCCACCAAATGAGCACAGAAATAAACAATATAGTAACCATATATA
>JAOVVB010000046.1:12366646-12381791 GCA_028570985.1 Heterobranchus longifilis
CTCACGCACCGTTGGGGGCAGCGTCACACACTCGGAGGACAGTGCTATCCGCTCCCTCCGCGTGCGCGAGCTCACAGACGTCCCGAGTGACGTAGAGCCGTGATTAATGTGGGAGCACTAGTACCTCTCATCCCTCCCCGCTGAGAGAGCTCGGCTGTTACTGTTTTACAGTATGTTGATTAAGTTCATGTTAAAAAGAACTACCACTTACAGCTTTCTGCTGATTTTGACATTTGTTTATGTAAAGAATAACATTTGACATTAAAAAAATAAAATAAGAGCATGGTAAGCTGCATTAAAGACAACATGGTTATGGATTTCTTCTAATATTTGCTGTAGGAAGCCAGCTGACTGCATCTTATTGGAACTCCAGGAGTATCACTGAAACACTCAGAGGAAATCGCTATGTACTGTCTTTCACACACGCTGATGTTTGACTAGTGTTGCTGTGATGGGCAGGGGAGAGAAAGTATGCCATCCCTTCCACCCAGAATGCATGGCTAATTTGTTGTCTTGGCTTCTAGCCATGGATGGTTATGGCATCGTTAAGATTCAAACTCTTAATACTTTGTAGGTTAATTAATGTACCTAGCCACGTTTATTTAGTTTGTGGGTAACCAAATATTAGACTTGATAATTCGATTGAATCTATAAATTTTTCCAGTGGCCTAGCTGATTGATTTATTATTTTTTTACCTGTGTGGTACCTCAGCATATGAACGCCTCGCCTTAAGAATTCTCACCTTAAGAACTGAAATTTTGCGGTAAATTTGCCTCGGCATGCGAAACATTTTCAGCATACGAGCGAGTAAACCTAGCGCTGGGTAAGTTGTGCGTATGTCCGGGAGCCGTTTAAAACCTGTTTGCATCAATTCTCATAGACCGCCATGTTAAAATGTCCAACTTTACAACACAAATAAAATGCAAGGATCCTGACGCAACCAGAGAAGGACCAGCTCCAGCTGAGTTCTGCTTCATGAAGGTTTGGAGCTACACATGCTGCTCGTGTGCTCCCAGTGATCCAGACCCCATCTGCCCTCTGCACCTGCTGACTCATCTCTGTGCTGAACTGGACTTCATGTTAACTGGACTTTCAGCTGCATAACACACATGGTGTTATATCATTTCTATCTGTTATCACCCAAATGAGGATGGGTTCCCTGTTGAGTCTGGTTCCTTTCAAGGTTTCTTCCTATTGCCATCTCAGGGAGTTTTTCACTTTTTGACACTTCATTTGTCAGAAATATTACAAAACTGTTTTGTAGGTTGTCAAATGTAGTTCTAAGGAAAACAAGAAAATAGGAACCGAACAAAATCAGTATTGGCAGGTCAAACTTGCGCAAAAAAAAAAAATTGGAAATTGGTATCGGGCAAGAAAATTGTCATCGATAACGCTCTAGTAAAAACCATTCTGATGTTTTAGAATTATGAAATCGTATTATTGAATAACTTTTATATTATTTAGCACCAACACTTTTATTGGCCATCACCTTTCCAGGCAGCACACCTAGTTTAACCTTTCAGACAATGGAGACATGTTTGACTCTGACATGTGGTTGTGATGGTTATGGGAACAGTCGATCGAGTCGTTCTTTGCGCGTTCCAAAGCGATGTGTTAAGCCGTGTGCTGCAACAATGGAGCACAGTTTACCCAGCTGGCAGTCAAACAGCGTGCAAACTTTATCGCTGTGAACGCTAACAAACTTCTCCATGCGCCAGTGAGGAATGTGTGACTTTATTGAGTGTTCATGTTTGTGGAATGTATTCAGAGGTTTGCATGCAAGGTACTACACATGAACACAAGTATGTTCCTGAAATTCAAATTTTTAAACTTTCCCTTTTTTCTCCACACCCTGCAATACCTGGCCAACCTGTTGAACAAGCATTGGTGACACCTCTGGGGTTGATGCTATCTTAATCTTAAGAATTCTCAAACCAAAATTAAACAAAAATAATAATAACAAAAAACAACAACAACTAAAATATTGAGAAGAAGGAATGATGAGTGGCGGCATACACTTCAGTGCTGACTGACTAAACCTCTACAGCTCAGCCTAGTCATTACAGCTCAGGCCTTAATTACTTAAAAATGTGTTCGCGTTTAATCACACGTGCATGCACGCACACTGTGGCAATGACCCGTGTCCTGGCAAGGCAGCCTGCAGCCTCAGTCTGGTTTGGATCTATGAATTAAATGGAAAACTCGTTAACATTAGTACTTGCTGTTGAATAGATATTAATGACAGTGCAGGCACTTTGCTTACTCTTTTTACTCAGTAACGCATGCATATGCACATGATGACTCAGGAGTAATAACCTGTCATGGCCAGCTGTGTTTCTGCCCAGTCAGATCAGAGGATGTGTCTGTTTTTCACTTCACAGTCTTTGCTTTCCTCCTTATGACACCAGCTAGAGCGGAAGGGACATTAAAGCAGTCTCTTTCATAGGTTTGATTTAAAGCTTTCCTCTAAACATGCTGATGAGATACACCATAACAGTACAGGTCTGATCCACCCACCTCTGCAATGATTGGCCAATTATGACATGCGAATGAAATGGTGTTGGAAATTGGCATGCAGCTGTTACATGGCGTGAGTGTGTATCTTATGTGCATTTGGATGATTAAAAGGGACATTCGCTGGATGGCACATCAGCGCCAAAGCATCTTCATCCGTCTAATTTTTAGCCTGAATGTTTAGCGATTTCATGCAGAGCCATGTTAAACACACTGATGAGAGCCATTTCTCTTGAAAACTTTCTGCCATCAGTGTGATTATCATCATGATCTGCCACTCAAATCAGAAAATCCTTACTGTACATACAAAATGTTAACTAATCTTGGAAATCCATAAGAGGTGTGGGAGGTTTATAAAATTTGATCACTAACTACTTGGTGTTATTGCTCAATAACTGTCTAGAATAGTAGAAAAGTATGTTGTTTGAGTCACAGGTGGTTTTGTTGCCTCCACTAAGTACAACGGTCTTGCACAACACCGAAGTGTGACAATAATTTCTAAGGATTTGCATTAACCTACACACCAAATGACCTCAGAGTACACTTGGCAGCCATCTTGTATATGCATAGTTAAAAACGAGTTGCATTTACACAGGTAGCCTTACATTTTGTGTAGGCGTTCCTTGTTTTAACACGGTCAATGGTTTTCACTCAAATAAAAAAGAGAAACTTTTTTGTATCACTAAAACAGCCACTAGGCCAGGCCAGATGACCAATGAATCTGGCAAGACTGTAAGTTTTTTGTGTTTTTAAAGCTCTGATGTTAACTGACACTCCCCTGGAAGCTCCGCCCCTTTTCCCAACTCACTTTACTAATCTTTTGCCAGGGGTATTGATTTGATTTGATTTTTATTTTTTTGAAAGATCCAGTCCCGCTTTCTGTAAAGATAAACGGAAAATAATTAAAATTTAGAAATGTAAAATGTTATTTGTTTGTTAACATTAGTTAGGTTAATACATATATTTTTATAACAGAGCTAACATTGTTGACATTAGATAATATGTATATTGGGAGGCTACTGTAAATTGTATCAAAAAAAAAAAAAAAAGCCCTGCAACAGTGTGTCAGATTTAGCAGTGATTACGTGGTTAAAGACAGATTAAAGACTGTATTGGTCAGCAGAGTTGCACTGAAATGCAGTCAAGCTTGTTGGAGTAGAAACTGATTTTAACCACTTGAGATTTATGAAATGTTCTTGATCTACAGTACTGTGCAAAAGCCTTCAGCTGCTGATCATTTCTTCATATTTTGTTTTCAAAGAGCTAGACTTTTTTTGTGCTGTAATATAGTCTTGAGGAACAGTTCTCCAGGCTTCCTGAAGGTCTTTTTTTTTTTTTTCTCATTTTCAGTCCAGTCCCTGTACCTGAGCAGTTTCAGAGGAGCGTTGATGTTTGTTAAGCCACACAGTGACCTACGAATTATTCAAGCATAAAAACACATCTAACTTAAGGCATGAAGCAGTGAGAAACCGATGGAGATGATGACATGATAAGGCCGGTGATTAGTGTACCGATGAGCCTGAATGCTGAGTGGTTGGAGAGGGGAAATGAGGTTGCTGCAGTGGTTGTTAAAAAAAATTATATTTAAGTTGTATCTTTAGACACTTTCCAGCCTGTCACAGTAAAACATCTGTTCCAATTTCTTTAAATGAATCCACATAATTTAGTTTAATTTAACATAAAGAAATGGGTACTTGGTAATTGATTTAGAAGAGTTGTACATGCCTTCTGCCTTAACAAGCTCTAGTCCTGAAGAACCCCTATACTGCACGTTGTACCTTTTTTTTCACTACAACATTTCACTATAGACTTGGTGTAATGAGTTAGCTTAACAGCCTTCTGTGAGTTGAACTTCATGTGCTTAAAAGCAGGGAACCGGGGAGTACTCCAGGAACAGGATTTAAGGAAAAATGCGAGCATGGTCATTTCAGACGAAGCACAGTTTTGACCACACACTTTTATTTTTTCCACCACAGTTTGTGTTTAGTACACGCCCTCATGTTTGACAGACATCTGTGATCCTCCTATTGTTCATTTCAGATTGTTTGTGGAAGCATTACTCAGGCCTTACAGCTCGAACGCTCCACAACAGAACAGGAAGTGGGCTCTGCCACAACACTATAATATTGGCATTGTTTGTGAGCAGCATTCATTATTTTCACTGACATTTGATCTGCGTTGCCTGTGGGGAAGAACGGCAACGCTTTGAACGCCATAGTTTAGTCTGAGGTTTACGAGAGTGTCCGAGTGTTGAACAGCTCAGCAGCTCTGCTCTCTGTCATCAGGGCTGTGAAAATACATGAAGACAGCTCATAAAGAAACTGAAGATTGTTTGTTCTGTTTTCCTAGTAAAGCTTTGCAATATTTTTAGCTTTTGCATATTTATGGTAAAACACCGCTCTGAACGATTCTTCCTGATTTTCAGCGCCATAGATGATGTGATGTGTTTGGACTCATCAGTGACTCATTAGGTAAAAGCCAGGTTGTTGCATTTCTCCCGTTCACAAGAGATAGGTCACTGATCGATTTACATGTTGGGGGCTTTTATTACGTTATCACCATATGTACCTAAACGGACATCTGATCCCATGGCGTAGAGTTTCATCTCTGGTTTAACCAGTCCCTTTGTTCCTCGCCACACAAGACTGCTTTCACTTGTTGTAGTAAAGTCAGCATTATGCCATGGCTTAAATCAGCCTTTCTGCCTTAGATAAAAGAGGCATTGATTTGACTTGATTTACATAATTCCTGCTTCCATATTAGTGGTTTGACTATACACTGCAAAAATGGCAGCAGTTTTAGTGTAAATAACATGCAGAATGGATGTCAAAATGGATAAATAAATAAAGGTATAAATTTCCTTCAAGATTTTGATTGAAAAACATACAAGTGCCATAGCAGAAAAACAGTGCCAGATTTGTTTGAAAGCTACTGAAGAATTTTTAATTTTGAGCTGCCCAAACTGTTATTTTTAGATGTTGTCATATTTACCGACACTTAGCTTACAAGATGATGTACAAGTCTCTGAAAAATGTCTCACCGAGGTGAAAAAGTGAATTTTCTGATAGGATCGTTTAACACCATTTTTCATAATGCTTAATGCTTCTTATCTTCCAATCCATGCTTTGGTTTTTGTAAATATGCATACACATTTATATTTTTTATCAGATAAAAAGAAACACATTTGATAAATAAAGTTTCATTATATGTAGTGTCCATAACTTTTTTTAAAATTCAGATCTTTTAATGATCTTAACTGTCATTCAGATTAAACTTGGCCAAACTGGATTTTACATGAAAAGACATAATCCTGACAAAGTGTATTATTCTAAAATGCAAAATTGTTAAGATATTGGAACATGAATTTGACATGGTTACGGACACTACAGTTCTTTTTTTGCTTTTTAAGCTTTTACCAAAAACCAATTTAACCAACATTTTTTGCAGGTCATATGCTTCTAGAAGCTTACGCGGATTTTGTATCAATACTAATAAAGAATTATTATTAATTTGGATTTTGATGTATTATTGTTTGAAGCAATATAGTATAATGCTGAAAAATAGGGCAAATTTCTGGGGCACATATAAAATCTTCTCTTCAAAATGGCTGAAATTATCAACTTGAAATGTTTAGGGAAGCAAGATTGGTCACTTCCATGTTGCATAAACTTCAGAAGTGGTGTTTTTGGCACACACATTTTCTATAACATAAAATAATAAAATCAGCACCAATACTGTTTTTTTGGCTGGGTGCATGAGTTAAGTTTTAACTCAGAAATGTCATTTTTCATTTATTTCCGCGAGTGACTTTTGGACATGCGCTATATAGCACTTTTCATAAGTGTGAAGTGATCTAGTAGCACAGGAGACGCTTGTGTGCATGTGACTAACAAGAGGCTATGGATTTGCTATACATTCATTTCAGATTGTGTATTTAAACCAAATTGCATTCTAAGTAACCTTTCGAGTCTAAATCCTCTAATGATACGTTAGTATCAGGACTGACAGCTAATGCCCCGAGTCCCGTCTAGGGAGTTCTTTTTTTTTTTTTTTTTGCTGTAGTGAGTAAAGTGTGTCTGAGAGAACTGTCATAGGTGTGCTTCTATTCAAGCCTTTCATTAAAGTTAATCCTCTCACTTTGTACCTTCAGTTCCAATGACAAATTAGCCAAGTATAATACAAGAATATAAAAGTAGCACCTTTCAGTGAGCAGTGATGGCTGTTTATTGAGGCTCGGAAGTATCTGCAGTGAGAGTAGAGAGTAATCCTGTGCTGCTCTTTGTGGTAGTGTGACACTGAGTCATGTCTGAGTCATCGCCCTAAACCTGGAGCCCCACAAAATCCCAGGCATCTCAGACATGGCCTCACACACACACACACACATATATATATATACATGCAGAGTTAATAATAAAAGCCGAAGCTCTTATCCAGTAAATGTGGTAAAAAGTTACTGCTCTGAAAAAAAGCTAGGCAGTAATAAAGTTATATTACCAACTCGACCTGTTTTTTTTTTTTTTTGTCTGTTCACATTTTATAACGATTTCTCTGTTCTTGGCTGAGCTCCAATGGAAAGCACCTGCCTGCAATTTTCATAAACTGAGTCATGGCTGAGCTGGGATTTTGAAGTCAGACGAAAGTAAAATGAAAAACAAGTTACTGAATGAGAATAAAAGCTACACGAGCAATGCGTGCATCAGCTATTCAGACATATCAGCGCATGTGTAAACAGAAGTGAGAAAGAGAATAAGGAAGTAAAGGCAAATGACCCTGTTGTCTATGTGGAGCTCCCTGCTTTATTAGGGAACTGAGATAAGGAAACTGCAAAGTGCATAATGGTATTGGCCTTCATTTATCAGCTTTACATGTGTGTGTTGATTAATACCAGGCAAATATACACCTGTAATCAGAAGTTTACATACGCTCATCATGAATATGACCGTCATGGTAATATTTGGCTTGCAGTGATTTTGTTCAACTGGCTGCCTTTAGGAGTAGAATGATAAACAAAAAAAAATAAAAATCATACATCTTTGATACAAGAAAACCTCAGGAAATTGGAGCACACATTTAATTCGGGTTTTCTGATATAAACACAAGGTCAAAATTATGCATGCAGGGTCAAGAATCTACATACGCACCCACTTAGTTTATTTATTCAGTGGTGCTGAAAGTCTTGAAAGTGCCGAAAGTCTTTTAATTTGCCTAGCCCAAGCCCTCTCAACTTCCTGTTAGTGATGATTGACTCTTGCTGGTAGGCGAGTCCGCACTCTGGCTGTAGACTTTATTTTAATTAACATTTAGAAAAGACAAATACTTAATTTTTTGTCATAATTACCTTGCTTTTTAACACATTTTGTCCATCTGTCAACAAGCTTTCGTATTTCCTCGTCAAGAAATGTTTTAGTCTGAGCTGTGGACTGCGAATGCACTACTGTCTTCACTTTTTTACCGGAAGTGAATCTTTGTCCTCATAGGGCTGCTGCTTTCAGGGGATCAAACAGGTAAAAGTCTGATGGAACAAGATCAGGACTATAGGGAGGATGCCAGAACACCTCAAAACAAAGTTTTTGTTGACAGTGTCGGCAGAAGTGTGCGGACGTGCATCGTCATGCAAGATCACAATGCCCTTGGATAGCAGTCTTCTGCTTAAGCATCTCACTGTAATGAGCACTGTTGATTGTTGAACCTTTTTCCTGATAATGTTCCAATATTGGTCCTTGAGGAATGAAGAAAACTGTAAGCATTGATTTTCCAGCTGATGGTCGAGTTTTGAACTTTCTTTTGGTCGGCGATTGAGGATGTTTCCGTCCCATCCACTGCCACTTTCTCACAGGCTCGTAGTGATGAATCCATGTCTCATCACCTAGCAGTAATTCTCTTTTAACCCTCCTGTTACCTTAAAATTTACTAACATATTTTATCCTTGGGGTCAATTTGACCCCAGCAATTTAAACCTGTAGAAGTATCATAATTAAAATTGTTATTCAAGTTTATGTATAAGTCACTGAATATGAAGCAAAAAAAATTGTCAATCATTTATTTTGAGACTTTAAAAATTGAATGCAGTCAAAATGACCACAAAGATAATAGGAGGATTAAGAAACTTTCATCTTTCATCATTATTTGCAGATATCCAAACACTTCTGTTTATTCTCTTCCGTGAGTTATTCTGGCACCAGGTACACCCCAAGACTGCAAAAAACGCATCACATGCTGCTGTTCTTTCCTTGCAAATTACAAGTGGCGCATCCATTTTTTCCTCGCACCGCAGTTATAAATTAACTGTTGTAACATGTTCACACCTGCACAGTAGTGACTGGAGAGGCGGTAGTCTTGATTGGAAAGCACTGATAAGATACCCAGAGTGCAGATCATTTTTGATTCACCCTCATGCAAAGGATTCGTTTGATAACGCAGTGCAATGGGAAAGTCCTCTGTGCCCAGTGCAGATCTGCGAAAGAGGATAGAAGATTTAAAAAAGTCAGGAAAGTCTGGATGTTTGAACACTGTGTTAAGGTTTGGAGGAAGACACAAAACTGTCACCCTTAGCTAAGAGGAACTTGGTTTAGAGTATCAGGAACAACACAAAAACCACAAAAGCAAAGGCCTGCAATAAACTGGGAGCTGCTGGAACACCAGTGTCACTCCTTACAGTTTTACCACCATGGACGGAAATGCTGTTTTTTTAAAAAGATCCAAAAGTGAGACCTTTAAGCTCGAGTAAGGTGTGCAGCTGACCACATGGACAGAGATAATGCCATCAGGGGTATGTTTGGAGGAGTAAAGGTATAGCATTTAACTCTCTATCAGTTTTTAACCATGGTGGTGGGACTATCATGATTTGGGGCTGTTTTGCTGCCAGGGGAACCAGATTATTGCAGATGGAATAATGAATAATCTTCACAGAATTCTTCAGCAGAACCTCGAGTCATCAGCTAAACAGCGGACGCTTGGAAAAAAAATGGAGTGTTTCACCAGGACAATCAACCTAAACACACTTCAAGGCAGGTTGTGGAATGGATAAAGTATTTCGTCTTTAAGCTTTTGGGGCCTTAACCATGAAAATCTGTGTTATAAATGTGTTAAACCAACATATTTAATTGAGCACTACCAATTCTACCAAGAAGAGTGATCAAATATCCAACCAGAATTCTGACAGAATCTTGTTGATGGCTACCAGACATTTTTCTAAAGGGGAAGCTCGCTAAGGGACATTCAATCAGATATTAGCTTTGTGTGTATATATGTGTATATGTACAGTACTGTATATGTATATATGTTTGAAATAAATTTAGGGGCATTAGTGGCTCAGGTTTCTCGTCTGCCATGCGGAAGGCCCGGGTTTGATTCCCAGCCAATGCCTAATCCCCAGCAACTGGATGCAGTGCTGGTCCCAAGCCCAGGTAAAATGAGAGGGTTGCATCAGGAAGGACATCTGGCGTAAAACCTTTGCCAAGCTTGCGGTGACCCCTTGCAGAGAGCAGCCGAAGGACTAACAACATTTTCTATATATATATTTACAGTATCTGATAGTAGTATAAGATATTAATTGTCTCTCTTAGCATTGTCCTCTGTCTGTTTAATTCACTCATACCTGTGGACTATGTTGCGAATCTGATTGGAGTGTGAAATGCAAGCATTGTCAGCATGTGTGTTAATATTTATACATTGCATTACTTTAATTATAGTAGTATATACACTGTGTGTATCTCTGATTATTGAGCTTGTGAAATTTGATTAAAAAAAAAACATGTTCAGTTTAAATAATAATGACTTGACACTGTATATAAAATGGTAGTGTTTCAGGCCAGTTATATAATATAAAAGTCTGTACTGTATGTTGAAGTTCCTGTTCATGAGACTCCAACTTAGGAGCTCTCACCATATGGAAGGTTATGGAGGTAACATGCAAAATATGAATAAATGAGTTGTGAGTGGCTCAAGACATTTGCACAGTACTGTATTTCATAACCAATAGGATTTTCATCAATACCGCCTTTCTTGGGTAAATGCTTCTGCAAACAATTTACTAATAAATCAGCTTGTGTCCTGGATACCCAGGATCCCTTAGCGTATTTCTTTTTATTTAACTTCCAGTCAGATGTAATTTGAGCAGCAAGGATGACTTCATACTGCTCTACCATAAGGACTACCAAAGATGGAATTTTGTTGTCATTAAGCTTTCTTCACTCACCATCCTCAGCCCAGATTCTGACATTGCTCATGTTGTCACTGGATATTATGGGATGCCGTTGCCCACACTAAATTATAGGTTTCTTATGCTAAAATAAATGCTGTTGAGATGGCCACAACTGTGCGGATTTTCTTCCAAGGACACAAGCAAAGTCGTTATGAGAATGTGAATGTGAGTGTTCTATGAGTTAAATGCAGGGTCTCATGTCGTACGTCTGATGCTCAGTTCAATCATGGTCATTGA
The DNA here is from genome assembly GCA_028570985.1 of Heterobranchus longifilis. Lineage (NCBI taxonomy): Eukaryota > Metazoa > Chordata > Actinopteri > Siluriformes > Clariidae > Heterobranchus > Heterobranchus longifilis. The sequence continues at coordinate 12,377,602 of JAOVVB010000046.1, forward strand.
CTGTCAGCTTTGTTTTGGAGCTGGAATCAATATCAGCCTGATGAGCTATGGGAGGATGTTTCCAAAAATTTAATGGTTGATTATTATAATCTAACACCAGTGCATTATGGGAAAAGTAAGAGTCGCATTGCTCCGACTTGATATCCTGACCATGTGTGAGTGACCTGCGTTATCGCTCCATGCTGTGCTCAGAACTATGACTTCAATTTTGTAACTAGCGTTAGGGTTAAAAATCTTGTGTAAAATTCTCTGTGTGGCGTAATTGTTAAATCCATCCCCCTTTTTTTTCACCAAATATATCTTTAAATCTTTAAAATCATTACACAATTATTTCGAATGATCTGTTTTTATCCCAGGAGGAAGTATTTCTATCCTGATGTGCCGGGTCTTTTCCAGGATGGCGCCCATCTGCAAAGCATGATGGCTCAAGCATTGAATTGTTTCATGAGGGTATAAATACTATCAGTTATATCTGTTGATAATAAACGGTGTTTGTGGAACTGCTGTATAAAAGCCATATTGAACTTGAAGTTGTACTGCGTTGCTGGATATAGCACGGCTCTGATTCAGTCGTTGGTACATCATCCTACAGCAGAACAGCACTTGTGTGATATTGCCTAAATATATGCCTCATAGTAACCATATCTCAACTCGTCCGAGTACCTTTGAGAGATTTTAGATTAGACTAGACAGCGCTCTCAGCAGCCATCATCAAAACACCAACTGAAAGAATATCTTTTCAGCACAGATCCAGAGAATTGTAGAATTGATGCCAAAGAATATCAGAGCTGTTCTGGTTTATTTATTTATTTATTTTTTTGCTTTAATTTGTCAGTCTTCTGTATGTGGACCTTGGAAACTATTCAGCTATGCAGACTTGTGTCTCCATACACTGTTTGGATGAAAGGATCTATAACCAGATCTTCTTTTTCCCACAAATGGAGAACATAAAATAAGTTGCATATAGATTTATATGACAATGTCCACTAGTTTAGTGACAGCCAACAATCTGCAGCCATCTCCAGCACCTGTGCCGTTCTGTCGCATATTTTGTACTCTTGATATACCTGACTTAAATGTGAGCATCTGATTGGCTTGCTGTGGTGTCTTTCTGTTTACACACATTGGTGCTCTGTTGTAATGCTGCACATTGTAAAGGTTTTAACTCCCTTAATAGACATGTCACAGGCAAAGAACACACACAATGACAAATGCCAACCACAACGCTACTGACTTCAAAGACGTCAAAACAAACACTGCAGCGAAAAGCCATCATTTCCTTCTTTTGCTTAAACACAATGGCTTACTTTACGCCAAGCCAGGTTTTATTGATTAGTTCAATTCAATTCAGTGCTTTAAACAATGGACATTGTCACAAAGCAGAATTACAGGAATAAATGTTCTATATACAACTTAAAACGTTTAAGTGTGTACAGATTTTAAAAATGTCTAGTGCTATCAGTTTGTACCTAATGTGAATGGTGTTAAGACTGTAACTATATGGCTTATAAATGTGCATTTGTTGTGGTTGAGGTTAATCTTACCTTTATGGGCAAAGAAAACAGTATAAATCATTTAAGCACTGTAGGTTAAATACATCATCATAGCTGGAGGTGGCATAAATGTCATGCAAGCTCAACATGCTGGCACAGTGTCAAGAGAAAATAAAGACGATAGCCAGACATAAGTAATATCTCAGGGAGCTTTTCCTTACGTCACCCTCGGCTTGCTCATCAGGGACAATCTGATATTATAAACTATAATTTATACATATTTCCTCATACTTTCTGTAAAGCTGCTTTGTGACATTGACCATTATTAAAAGCACTACATACTGTAAATAAAACTGGATGGAACTGAATTGAAATGATCAACTTCAGAAGCCGTTATGTCCTGTGTTTACGGTTATTTGTTTTCTACCAATGCTTCAATTTCAGTGTACATTTGTATCTTTGTAAATGAGGCTTTTGCCATAACATACACCAAATTGTAATCTCCTAGACAAGTTCCTGAATTGTAATTATTCTTTATGATCCTCTTTAATTACAGTATCTAATTGATTATAGACCTATACTCATATATGGGGTACAAGTTGCTAATTCAGATACATAGCTGTGTATGTTACAGTAAATCATTTAGGTGTTGAGATATAAAAGCTTCTTAAGCAAAGATTTTTGTAAATCAGCAGGGAAGAACTTTATTCTAGAATAAATCCAGTGGTCAGGATTGGGTCATTGGGTGATTTGTTTAGTATGAAAATGATCTAAGCCGATTCAACTGCCTTCTTATTTACTAGGGGTGGAAATCACCAGGGGGTACACGATAGGACGTGATTACGATACCCCGCTGATGATTCGTTTGTATTGCGTTTCTCTAAATATAATTTTATAAATATCCCGATTCACTATTAATCTTTCTTTCTTTAATTTACCAAGGCACTCAACCACAGGGGGCACAATCCAGTGTCTTCTTGTGCCAGTCCCAAGTCTGGATAAATGCAGAAGGTTGTGGCAGGAAGGGCATCCGACGTAAAAAACATTTTGCCGAATCAAATGATGCAAATCACTAAGAGGACACAACCCATGTTAGATGTTTTGGAGATAAAGTCAGAGAGACCAGATTGAGGTGGTTTGGACATGTTCAGAGGAGAGATTTTGAGCATATTGGTAGAAGGATGCTGAGGTTGGAGCTGCCAGACAGGAGGTCTAAAGAAAGACCAAAGAGGAGATTTATGGTTGCAGTGAGAGAGGACATGAAGTTAGTTGGGGTGAAAGAAGAGGATGCAGAGGACAGAGTAAGATGGAGGCAGATGATTCGCTGTGGCGACCCCTAAAAGGGATCATTATATAATATTTAATAATAATAATAATAATTATTATTATAAAAATGTTTTTTCAAAAACATTTTATGCCTCTTAGATGATGTACACATTCTGGATTAATTGGACAATTTTTCAAAAAGAAAATTCCCATATTTTGGAATTGGTAAACAAGCAATATTTAAACCCCGCAGTTTAGAGCTTTCAATACGGTACAATAACCTGGTGATTGGTTAAAGCTCTGCAAAGTGGTATGGGTTAATCTGGATGTTAAATTATTTGTATAACCAGAGCTGTGGGGCATTTTCTTGGAATAACAAATGACTGCTATTGAATAGTTCTTGCAAAATATTGTTTACCCTCTAAAGTGACCTTATAATCATTCTCTTGCTTGCCATTGGACAGATGTTGACTAGTCGAGGCAGTTGGAAGAACATTGAGGAAGACTTAAAGAGGAGGAGCTAAACAAATTTATGCTGAAAATATTTCAAGCTAGGTGAAAGTGTTGCATTTAGTTCATGTTTAGCCTGTTGTGGTTAGCTTACCTTGTTTCGCCTAACTTGTCTAGCTCTTGGATAGCTTAACTTGGTTAGCTCTTGGATAGCTTAACTTGGTTAGCTCTTGTGTAACCTAGCAGGTGTAGCTCTAGTTTAGTTTAGCTTGTGCAACTTAGCCCTTGTTTATTTCAGTTCTTTAGTTCCCACATGTAAGTGTCTAATTCTGTTCAGTTTTCCTTATTAAAAGACTATTCCTCAATGATCACCTCTGCATATATGCCTTCCCAAAAGCCCACACACAGCACCCGTGACAGAATGCCAGACCTTAAAAGTGGTATAGCGGAGGGGCCTCCCCTGGATATTTTGGGGGTGAGGGGGGCTGCTATGATCATGACGTCGGGGCAAGCTGACCTTGTGGGTAGTCGGCTTGCCTTCCGACGGAATAGAGTGGAACACGCAGGAGCGAGTGAAGCGACGCCCTGCAGTGCTCAGCAGCGAGAGACTGGAGAGGGCGAGCGAGCAAAGCAGCTGGACTGGAGAGGATCAAGGCTGGCGATACGACGCGTGCCCACAAGGACACAGGACGACGGAGCCAGGGGTAAGGAAAAACCCTAGTCGGTGTGTCGGCAGAAGGGGCACGGCGTGGAGCAGCAACAGCAGAGGCGAGTGCTCCAACAGCTGGCTGGAGAGCTCATCCAGCAGATCAATGCATGCAGGGCAATCAACGATCATGAGCGTATGCAAACCCTGCTGGAGTTGGGTGCACAGCTCCAGGACCAGCTCGTCCAGATTGACAAAAGAGGGCCCAGTCGAGGGCTCTGTGCTCCCAGAGGGCCCAGTCGAGGGCTCTGTGCTCCCAGAGGGCCCAGTCGAGG
>JAOVVB010000046.1:12381891-12392745 GCA_028570985.1 Heterobranchus longifilis
GGAGTAGAAGAGTCATTGAGAAAGAATCGCTCAATTCTGTTTCCTGTACATAACCTATGGAGGTTTTGTGATGATTTGCGCATGTGCACCCAGTAGAAAATGAACGAATCACTCTCCGAGACTACTCGTTCTTCTGAGTCACGTTAAAGATTCGTTTAAAAAGAAGGATTCGTTTATGAACGATCCATCACTACAGTGCAGTACAGTGCAGCCCTTGAGCTTTTTAGCAACCAGCTTGCCACTTAACATTGTGTTTGTAATTGTGGTCATCATTAACTGTCTTTAGAATAGCTTTATTTTATGAATGATGTTAATCATACTTAATCATACAAAGAATGCTCTGATAGCACCATCACATCACACACATTGTGTGTTACTACATTGTTACAGTAAGCCTAGTGAATGAAAACAATGAACACACTTTCCTTCCAGTTATACAGAAGTGTTTTTTCCCCCTTAAACCCACCCATTTTACATCGCAAGCCTACTCAGTCCAGTTCATGCAGGTCTTGAGAAATACTGTGAAATGAAAGAGCTGTGTTTGAATGGGGAAAACTCCAAACTAGAAACACCTGTGAATTTATCTTGAAAAAATACTTGTTGTCAAAAAATACTAAACAATGTTATTAGAGCTAGCATTTAAAAAAAGTGTGTACATTATTAGTTGATTATGCACTTCATGCATTTATTTTATTTTTATATTCTTTATATTCTAAGCAGCCAGCTCTTGCAGTACATTTGAGTAACCCAGGTCACAGAGATTCCCCAAAGTGTGTGTTAATGTTCCAGTTGAAACATTTAGGAAATGCATTACTTCATACCTCAAACTCCCTCTGTGTCACTCCTTTTCCAAATGTACCGTTTCAGTGTTTATGTAAATAGGCCACTGCCGAGCCACACCCATCCAGAGAACAGCGGAGCTGAGCAACAACCTGGGGGACAAGCTTCTTATCTGCCGTCACATTAGGGAGAAAAATCAGATACGCTTGTTTGAGCATGGATCAATGCAAAAATTGGAAAAGGATAAAAGCAGGGAATGTTTTCCTCATTCATTGTTTGTAAACAAAATGACAAAAAATATATATATTTTATTTTTAAAATCATAGATACTTTATTAAACCTGAAGGAAATTACAGACATGCAGTAGCAATGAGAACAGTAACACAAAGGCAGGTTTGTTGATGTGATGTCATACTGTATACAGTATCTTGCATATATTCAGTAGACACAGGATAAGGTGTTACTGGGCAACACTTCAGCTGATTTTACTATTATTTTTAGTATCTAAGCTGCTTTTTAACAAGAATTAATCCCTAATCATTCTGAAACCAGTAAAAATCTAAAACTGGCAATTTTAAAAATCCCTCCTCTTTTCCTTTGAGAATTCTATTTTATTTGGGGATCAAACTAAATATATACATCTTGCACTCATACTCTGAAAGCATAAACTCTTTGTTAACATATTGCGAAACCATCCTTTCAAACGACAGCATCTCAGCGGCAGCTTGTGCCGAATTTGGAAACAGCTCAAGGATTAACACAGTCGATCGTCTTTTGATTCTCTTTCACACACATTTCAGATTTTCTGCAGCCTCACCAGTGTTGGTGTTGTAGCGTAAGTCTCAGTAAGCTTTTCTTCTTCCTGCTATTCAGCATCTTTTAAAAAATCCTCCAAAATGACTTTGTTCATTCAGCTGTCTGTTTTCTTTAGCGCTTGGACACGTTCCATTAATCGCACAGATTTTACAAATCCAGCACTGCCAACAACTATAACTTAGCTGTAACATTTACAACTTTTGACCTATTGCTATGGCAGTAAATGAGGTGCTAGTTTTTTCAGGTTTTTCAGGTAAAAGCAGCAGGCAAATAAAACGCACTAGGAGAGAAGACTATACACTGAAGGGAAAAGGGCACAGTGTGAATAAAGCTTATTTGCTTTGGGTGCTGATTACTTTCACTTTGCACCAGGTTTTTCTAGGTGAGCTTTGACCTGTAATTTCATAAACCTCACTCTTGAGCCAATGTAAACCAGGCACTGTGATGTCTTTGGTCTGTAAAACACTGAGGACCTGTTTAACTAGAATTCACACTGGACTTACTGTAAGCCTCCTGTTTTTTTTCTGCTTGAAGCAGAAATTGCTGTCTTATCCACATTAGATTTTCTTGTGATAAAATTCCATGATTTCTCTCTACCTGTGAGTATTATTTCTTACGTTTTTTCCACATTTGCAGATGTGTGTTTGAGTTGGAACAGTTAGCATCTCCTGTTAGCAGTTATCTCCTGTTTCTAGTTGTTTTGATCTATGTTGTGGTGTTTCTCCTCAGCGTGATCACCGGTCTCTCGTGCGTGGTGTTTGTGAGAAATTGTTTAAATGTAGCTGGTTTATTAAACCAGTCCTATGTCTTAAACATTCTTGTGACATTTGCGCATTGTTCCACTTTTACGTGTTCTCACTTTTGCATTTCTGACTGATGACCTACCCTGCGTTCTCTCCTCCTCGTGGTGATGGCGTGAATGTGCCTGCTCCAGTAAGAAGCAGGCAGCAAAGTGAGGTGATGCAGCTCCATCTCATGAGGGAGCTGCAAGTGGGTCAGCCTCTCTCCTAACTTTTATTCTACTTTAAGCACATGCTGGACAGTGCTGCAGCAGATATACTTCATGTGCAGTTTCGGTGGAAGTGGCAGCATCTCGATGCATTAAATCATGCACATTTACTGTAGGTCACGATCTTTAGTTAATGTCCCATTAAACATCAATGGAGATCATGGCATGGTTATTAGTGAGTGATTTAGAAACTGCTAATCTCCTTAGATTTATGTACACAACAGTCACTAGAGTTTGCACAGAATGCTGTGAAAGACTTCCACTGAGCAGCAGTTCTGTGGGCAGAAATGCATTATTGATGAAAGAGGTCAGAACGGAGAAGAACCGTTCTGATTCCACCAGACGTCAGTGAAGCTCTCTTTAAAGCTGTAGTGAGCAGAAAAGCACCATGGAATGCAGAAAATGTTGAACCTTAAAACAGACTGAGATTCAAGATTTAAAGAACTTTAGTAATCCCATAGGGAAATTGGGTTCCTCATTGGGTTGCACTTCTGTTAGCCAGAAAATAACAGGAATCTGATGCTACTGTGATTACTGGCTCATGAACCCAACAATTGAAGCCCAGGTAACATTTTTCAGGTTTTAATTAGATTGATGTGAACATTACCTGAGGCTCTTGATTTATATAAATATGCATGATATTATGCATCGTTTAGCTGCCACACGATTGGCTGGTTTGGATCCTCCTCCTCCTCCTCATCATCATCTTTGTCAGTTTGTTGAAGTGAGCAGTTAGCTATTATTTGATGCACAACCAGCACATTATCTGTAGCACATTATTAACTTACCTAAGAATCCAGTATTAACTGTCTATACAAATCTGTAAAATAAGTGAATAAGACTTTAAAGAGAACAAACATTTTAAAAATGACCTGTGCTTTTTACACCGTGTTTACAATCAAGCAAAAGAATGATGCCCTTACTTTATAGGGTATACAGAGTAATAAGAAATGGTAAGTTTTACAGGCAAGATAAAAAAAAGCACAAGCGTGAACTACAAAAGGGCGCAAGGTGCTAAACAATAACAACAATGTCAAGGATAGGATAAATGTGCATGTTTAGAACAAAAACTAAGAAAATACCCTTGCATGATTAAATTTTTTTCCTGATAATTAGCATGATCATTTTTATTCAAAAGGAGTCAAAAATGTAACAAGTTAAAACATTTTCAAGTTAATAATGCCTCCATGTTTTTCTCTGTAGTGAGCATCATCTTGCTCTTCACTCGGCTTGGTACTCGGTGTCCTCTACAACAGGACATGCATAAATGAGAAACCAGCCCTTATGGCACAGAAATGGCATTTTCCTGTGAAAGCAGCAGCTTTTCTCACAGTCAGCCCTCGGTCACAGAGGAGATTTTTAACTTGAGGCTTTTTTAGGCAAATAAAATACAAAAATGCAAAGGGTGACATTTTAATTTGCTTTGTGACGGAAAAGTTCAAGTAAACATGTCTCAGGAATTTAAAGGGATTTTATTATAACGTAGAGTTGCTAGTACATGGGACATTTGTTAAGGAATGTTGACAGTATTTATCATGAAACTGAGTTATTTTAGTTCCTGTTTTTCTGAAAAGGAGAAATATTCATTAAATAAGCAGGGGCAGATTTTGCACTCCTACTCGGATTATCTATGTGTGTGTGTTTGTGTGTGGTCACAATAGGCAAAACACACATTTCCATTCACTTGCAAACAAATGAAGATTTGTTCTGTGTGAGCAAGCAGCTGTGAGAGAAAGGGTGGAACAGAACAACAAATCTGTTTTCCAGAAAGTGTTGATTTAATAATGCATTTACAGTTTGCTGCAAAAGAAACATATTGTTGTTGTTTTTGTTGTTGCAATAACTTTGAATATGGTAGAATAGAAACTATACATTTGTAGACCTTTAAAAACACACAAAAGATGCACTTTAATCTATAGTACAGATCAGCAGAGTTGTTTTGTTATTCACTTATTCTATCTTTTCTCAAGTAAAATTTGAATAACCTTATCATATTAAAAAAAGAGATTAAAAGATTAAAGAGCTGTATCATTTAGTGCTGGACAATTAATTGCATAAAAATAAAAATCTCATGTACATTTGCAATTATTTAATCGCAAAAGTCAATTTATTTTAAGTATACATAGTAAGGAATTTATGTAGATTTTGACAATAATTTAAGTATTTGTTTATTATTTAAATAATTTTGTGATGCTAACTCATCGCGGAGACCAAGCATTTTTTTCTTGACTCAGGTCAAATATTTGGTATCACAAAAATTCATGATGGGTGGATTTTGTCTTTCAGAGTCAGACTGAATCGACATTATGGTTATCCTGTATATTAAAAGCATATTAAAGCTGTGTAGGTCGAGAGGCGAGTCTGTGATATGAGTGTCCTAGTTTGATGTCTGTCTGCCTAAGAGCGTCAGCTGGAGAACGTCTGAATGCAGTTCAGACAGAGGACATATCCTCTTCCTCTTCTCTCTCTCGTCTCTCCTCTGGCTCTCTTCTTTCAGCTGTAATTTATTTAGCTTTCATCACTTTCGTTTTCAGAGTACACTGCAATAACTGGCTCTTTACTCAAACCCATGTCTGCTTTGTGCGTTATAGTTGTGTCAGAATTATGAAAGTGTTAATTATATAACAATGCAATGAAAATGTCGAGATTGAAGGTCAGCTCCTAGACCGTTTGTCTGTGTCCTAGTTACTCGCCACCCAAATATGTCACTGGGCTCAGACAGCTTGGCAGGGTGCTTAGCAGAGTGCTGTGTGTCCTCAACCACTCGGTGTAAAGCTTCTGTGCGACAGTGTAAAAATTCGGTAAAGCTTCTATGCGACAGTGATGATTGTTAAAAGCGCTATACAAATAAATAGAATGGAGGACCAGCATCAGACATCTAGTACGTATCTTGATCTTTATCAGTACTTCACTGACCTGATGAATACATTAAATGGTACCTGAGAAAGTGTTTCAATTGCTGTTCCTCATGATGATTTTGAAGTCAGACAACTCGCACACGGATTCTTTGTGTACGTTTTGTCATCATGGAAGTTGGGTGTGTTATTGTTGTGTTCTGCTTACACACAAAGCACAAAAGGCAACCCCAGTATCTGACCTAAAACTGAATGACTGGTTTTATGCTAAATTGCATTCAGCCAGCTGCACAACTTTTCTCGCATTTTACAGCAAAATGTTTTGGTTAATTATTATTATTATTATTATTATGGAATGTTTTTAATCAACAATTAATAATGTTTTATAAACAGGGAAAATTACTATAGAACTATATAGTAACGATGTACTACAGAACTATAAAATAAAACATGACATTCCTGTTATAACTTGTATTACATAAAAAAAAATATGGACATGACCGTCAAACCCATATGTGGGTTTTTTTCCTCCAAAGTACAAAATTATTTAGCCTGTCTGTGTACACTGTGGCATTACAGGTTCCCTTCACTGGAACTAAAGAGACCCAAACATGTTTCAGCATGACAATGCCCATGACAATATGCACAGCCAGCTCCATAAAGACATAATTAAAAATGTTGGAGTGGAAGAACTTACAGTAAGTACTCTGTGCAGAACTCTGTAAATGATTGTGTGACCCAGTCTGTAAAAACCAAGTCTGATCTTAAAGTGAAAGTAATCTCAGAAATCTGAATTTGTCTCTGTCTCTGATAAACTTTACAAAAATATGCTGCTCCCATTTTTATACTGCAGAGTCCCTTTTTTGCATCACTGCCTTTTTTTGAACACTGTGTATCCAAACGTACTAGCTTTCTTCTCCTGCTCCAGCTATGTAAATAAAAGTGTCTGTAACTGCCACTAGATCACAGAACAGCATAATTGTTATTAAAAATGAGTAATACAGGAATAGTCATTATTGAACACCCCAAAGAAACATCTGCTCAAGTCTAATAGGACAAAATGCTTTTTCTGTTTTCTCCTCAATAATGTTGGCTGCTTGTGCATGTAACACCATCCTAGTGGAATATTACACTCCCTCTATCTAGCCATCATCAGACCTTTGGGTTGGATTGTTGTTGCCTCCACACTTGGTGGTCATGTCTTCATATTCCGTGTAGACTTGAATGTATTCAGCACTAATGCATTGCCATAATTCATGAACCGCTTGGATCAAAAGCGGTTGTTTAATGTACTGCTGAGATGAGCAGGCTGTCAAGTCCGTGTAGGGAGCAGCTCTTTTACATGGATTAAATTGCCTGCACATGCCTGAATGCACTTCTTTCAGTGCTTCTTTCTGTCCAAAATCCTCTGAGGGATGACTTATACTGTTGCATCTACCAGATTGCTGGTAGACATACTGGCTTAGTCACTACTTAGAAGTTTTTGAAGCAAAGCTCAGTTTGACTTCAGAGACCTCTGTTTAGGTTTAGTTGGGCTTTTTTATTCTGAGATTAAACAATTTTCTGTGGAAATTAGCAAGGAGTTGGTATTGCCTTTTTACAGCTCCAGTGATTAGAATCCTGTTCTTGAGTTATTGTACTGTATATGTGGTGTTTAACATGAACTATGTTCCATGTTGGTGTGGGTTTCTTTTGGGCTCTCTGGTTTCCTACCACATCTCAAAATAGGCCAGTAGTTGGATAGTCTACGATTGATTGCTCCTAGATGTAAAAGTATGTGTAAATGTCTAAATGCATGGAGCTGTTTGTTGGACTGCCATCCAGCCAGGATTTGCCAGTTTTTCCCCAGGATAGCCTCTGGTACGCAAATTACACACAATGACGCAGACCAGTTACCGATAACGAATGAACAGATCACCAAAAATATATTGTGATTTAATTAAAAAGAATGAATTAAATCCCTTCTTGATTATGGCAGTATTTCAGAGGACTTCCAAGTATCAGGAGAGCGTTCACATAAGGCAAATCTGAAATTGATTTCAGCGTACAGTGTTTGTGGCTCATTCAGTTGTGAGAGCAGACAGAGCTGGAAGGGTAGAACAGAGGAGGTCAAGTCAGCAAAACTCAAAGTGACAGTTTGATGTTGGAGAGTGCAGCATAGGGGCTGATTTCCAGAAGTGCTGTTAAACATTAACGTTTTCTTACTTGAATTTCAACCACATTATTTGCTTCGCACAGCATAAACAGCCATAAAAGACTGTATACTTGGATTACCTCCTCCAGTTTTCTTGACACAGTACCAGACAGGTTATCTAATCACTGCATGGAGCATGCTTTAATAAACAGCAGGAGGCTTAAGCAGCGAAAGCCCCAAGTACCCAATGTTTTGGGTTTTTTTCAGAGCCTTTGGTGTTTTCTAGTGCCTGTGGGTGTTGTTCTGTCAAGTCTTCTCACTGTCACCCTTGAAGGGTCAGGGAGGGTGCTCTAGCCCTGCTGCGGTCAAACCAAGTACTTCAGATCAGGCGGCAGACTCACAAAGAGTCAGGAGGTTCCCAGTCGAGACGGGACCGCGGGCTCACACTGTGCCAGTCACACACGCACACAAACGCACACACAGATGCCTGCTCCGCTGCACAAACTCGGAACATGCTCTGTCACTAACATTGTCCCACTGATGCCTGTCAAACTGCATTTGTTTACTTAAAGGGTAAAAGGGATTAGACCTCGGTTCAGATAAAGGTGAGTTCATGACATCATTTTGGTCATGTTTTTAGCAAGGTTAGGCATGTACTAAAGTTCTTCATGTGTGTTATTTTCAGGTTTCTGACAAAAATTGGGGCCTTTTTGCTTGTTTGTTACAGGCACTGTAGGTCTAACAGGGACGACGGAGGAACTCATTTCGTTTTCGCACCAAGAGTTGCAGAAGGAAGTGCAGCCACATCTAATAGATCAGCAGGCCTTGGTGTCAGACTTCCTGCCAGGTGAGAACTGCTGGGTAGTAAAGCCAACTGCGTCAATGGCATACATGTGAATATACTGTACAGTACTAGTCAAAAGTTTGCACACACCTACTTGTCTGAGGGATTTACTTTTTAACGATTTAGCGTTTTTACCTGTTTTCTAAATTGCAGAGCAATTTTAAACCATCCTAACCGTTTATGAAATAACACATATGGAATAACGTGGTAAACAAAAAAAAGTGTGAAAAGCAACATTTGGTTCATATTTTAGATTCTACAAAGTTGCCAGTTTACCTTGCTGATAGTTTTGCACACTATTGGCAGCCATCGAGAGCTCAACATGTATGGGAACTGCTTCAAGAGTGTTGAAAAATCTTTCCAGGTGACTGCCTCATGAAACTAGTTCAGACAATGCCAAAAGTGTGCAAAGCCGTCATCAGAGCAACAGGTGGCCACATTGAGGAACCTTCAGTGTTGTTCTACAGCAAAAGACAATAGTTTAATTAAAAAAAAGAGAGAGAGAGAAAAGAACAACCCTCAAATGAGTTGGTGTGTCCATACTTTGTGTGGCCCTGTCGAAAATTAATCTGTAATGTTACACTTTTAGACACTAATTTATCTGAGTCAGATGTATCAGAATGTTTATAACAGCAAGCGACATAATTAAAACACGTTTTTATTAACAACAGATTTTATGAGTGTTTTGTAAGTAATTCATTGGTAATGTTTAAGTACTGTCCAAAGGAAAGGATTGCGCAATTCTTCCTTCAGTGATGCCTGAGTGGTTGCAGCTTGTGTCTTTTTCTCACTCTGTTTTTACTTTCTCTGCTTTGACCTTTCAGTTTTCCTTCTGAAGCACAAACACGTCCTTAGTGGCACTTTATTGGGTTTACTTCCTTTCTCCTCCTTTCTTTCTCATAGGCACTATGTCGGATTTTCCTGATCACTGGGGTGCTCAGTCTCACCCCCCTCAGATTAGGGACACTGGCTTCATGGGACCTTTCTCAGGTTAATGTTCTACTGTTCCTTGCCATTGTCTTGCTACTGTTTTAAGTTTTTTTTTTTTGCCTATTGCCTAAAATATGTTGAATGTATTTTTTGGTATATGCACACACACTTTTATCTGTATTCCTTTTTGGCAAGCACAATGTTAGTGTGTCTCCTGGGTATATTTACAGTCTGCATGGTGTCCATCACCTGGACAGCATTACAGTCACTTGGGCTTAATATAGCACCAGGAAATTCAGGGCACAAACATTTATATAGTTTTATTTAGTATGCTAAATTTGGTAGCTTTAGCACTAGGGCTGGGCAGTATGATGATAGAAAATTGATGCAAGTTATCATGATTCGTTAACCTTAAGCTTTTTTTTGTGAATCATCATTATAGTCAGCTTTTATAACTTATTTGAATAAATGGATGAATCTTAAGCACCATTGCCATGCCAAGCCATTCGTGTACCATATAAATAAGTATGTGATGTAAAATTTTTTAAAATTAATTAATTTATTTATTTTAGCCCAAGTTTAAATAAATCACCAAAGTCTAAATAATTGTTAGTCTTTTGGCTGCTCCTGTCGAAGGGGCGCCACAGCGACCACCATCCGAGCCGCACGCAACTTGGCACAGGTTTTACACCAGATGCCCTTCCTGATGCAACCCTCCCATTTTATTCGGGCTTGGGATCGGCATGGCAACCCCTCGACTGGAACAGCCAAAAGAATAACAACCACCACCCTAAGAAGTCTAATTAATACCACTGCATTTGTTTAGCCCACTTTGCTTAGTCGTCACCGTAGACAGTGCATAATTAATGTTTGCTTGTCCTATAAATACAGTAGGTCAAATGCAAGCATTTTGATTAAGATGAATCAGGTAAAATTTTAAACTGACTGCATTAAAATGCGAAGTAAGATGTATGTATTTCCATTTGCATGTAATACACATGTTAAATTATTTCAGGAGCAATTAAGACCCACAATTAAGCTGATTAATGTAACAATGCTCAATTTTTTTGCATATTACAGGAAGCTGGGGTCAGAGCGCAGGGTCAGATAGGATACAGCGCCCTAGGAGCAGATAGGGTTAAGGGCCATGCTCAAGGGCCCAACAGTGGCACCTTGGTGGTGCTGGGGCTTGAACCCCTGCCCTTCCAATCAGTAACCCAGTAACCCATAGCCTTAACTGTTTGCGGCAACACTGCCCCATCTGTGTATCTGTGTGATGTTTTACATCGTGATGCCCCTGAATTTCTGTGATTTGCTGATTAAATAACTGCATGAATTCACAGATGTTCTTAATAAAAGAAATCGAATGGTTATGACTATAACCTCTGTTCCCTGAAGGAGAGGAACGAGGTACAACACATATAGTATGGGATATCACGCCCTCTCGTGTCCTGGCTGAAGCCACCTTTATTCACGCCGTAAAGGC
>JAOVVB010000046.1:12394754-12405134 GCA_028570985.1 Heterobranchus longifilis
GGCTTCAGCCAGGACACGAGAGGGCGTGATATCCCATACTATATGTGTTGTACCGAGTGAATCGACTGAAAGGGAACTTGATATGTCATGAAGTGTATAAAGTGTGAAATGTAAGGTAGCGCAGCAGGTGGTGGTGATAAGGTATTGCAGTCATGCATTGGGTAGAGGTGCAGCTGTTTTCAGATGGATGTCACTGTGCTTGGATAGAGACAGCTTGTTGCTTTTGCGTTCCCATTTTCGTGATGACATTTAGATCTGGAAGGATGTCACCGTGCTTGTATCGAGACAGCTTGTTGCTTTCGCGTTCCCATTTCTCTGGTGACATTTAGAAAAGTACACTTTTCCCTCAAAATTAACGATGATACCTGCTTTTAGAACACCAAGAGCCTCTTTTAATCGACGTGTCTTAATTAACCAAATCAAATGGCACCATATCTCCACATGTTGCGCTTTCAAGTGCCCATTAGGCACGTATCTCCTGAGAGAGCGGAGAGAATAGATTGAAAATGTCTCACTTCGCCAAGGTGGTGAATCATAGACAACTCAACATTCATGTCAGGTGTAATGCCTGAGCCATTCCATCTGTTCCTGCTTTATCTGATAGTCAGCAGTTGGCCCTTTAGAATAAATCTTAAAATATGATGTCTTGTTTTATTATTATTATTGCTGTTGTTAATTAAAATAGTTGTTTTACTTATTAAAGTAAGCCATTTGTATCTTAGTTGTAAGTGATCATATAGAATAGTTTATGTAAATTCTGTATATGTATTATGCAGAAATTAAAACCTAAACTATTACCTAACTACATGTTCATGTATTACTTAATTTTAAGAAACTGAAAGTCATGTCAGGTGCCAAATCGTTTATTAAAATAACTCAACTTAAATGCAGCTGTGCAGTAAACTGCAGATACACCAATACATACAGTATATACAGTACAACATGCAAAAGTTCAAACTATCACCAAACATTTTGTGTTCCTACAGGTTTCTCTCAGCCAGTGGGAATGGGAATAAACATGGATATCGGAGTTGCATCACTCCTTTCAGAAAAATCTTCAAGCATTGCCGACACGCAGCAACCACCGTTGTTGGCTGCAGAGGCACCTATGATACCCAAGAACCCTACGGCCTTGTCAGCAGGTAGACGGGGAAAAAACACAAACACACAGATATCCACATTTTGATTTATGTCTAAAATCATTTTGCACATTTTGCTTGCCATTTAATGACAGGGAAAGTCTTGCTAATTCAGTCTGTATATGTATCCTCATAACATTTGTGTGCCATAAGTCAATATTATGATCCTCCAGTTTACCAAATAATACTTGTACTGTATATGTATTTAAGTACTAATCTGACAGCCGCTGAAATCTTACCCGCCTTACCGATGAGGGTTGAAGTATATACAGGGTTATGGAATTATAGATGGAGATCTTCTGTGGGGATCATCCTTCCAACAAATCCAGATCCATCACTTTTAGACACCTTCTGTAACCTGTTTTTTCCATCGTGAGGGAGACTCACACAGTTCAACATCCTACATACACTCACCATTCACTTTAATACGAACGACTACTGTATACACCTTTTCATTTATGCAGTTATCCAAAAAATTCAGTCATGTGGCAGCAGCACAGTGCATAAAATCGTGTAGATACCAGTCAAGAATTTAGGCAATGAGGAAAAATTGTGATCTCCATGATTTCCATGAAAAAGGTTGTTGGTACATGATCGACTGATTTAAGTATTTCAGGATCTGCTGATCTCCTCGGATTTTCACAGTCAACAGTCTCTAGAGTTTACACAGAATGGTGTGAAAAAAAAAAAAAAAACATTGAGTGAGCTTTTGCCCCATTATGATATTTGATGTGAACATTGCCTGAAGTGCAATCGGCTGATTAGATAACATGTTCACATAGATGTTTGATGTGAACATTGAACTGCTGCCATGTCGGCTGATTAGATTCCAGCATGAAGATATTACCCATAGCAGAGGCTGTTCTAATGTGCCATCCATCTTGAACTCTCAGGGTCTTTAATGGTGACATCTGTATGGAATGGTACGTGACCACTGAGACAGAGTGTTGTATTTTATTGGTGGTGTGAGTCACATACAAGCACAGCTTGCATAGCAGTCGGTGTGTGCTGATTAAAAATGCGTCATTCTTACCAAATGGAGCTTGGGGCCTAAACACGGGCCACATACATGCAATTTGTAAACCGCGACCAATAAGATGACAGAACTTATTCATAGGGATTTAAAAAGGTTACTAGCTCTCAGATGAGAACACCATGATACTTGTGACTTCTTATACATTGTTGCTGAACATGTGTATGTATTGCAACTAAAATGTGCCATAATGTCCAAATACTTCAATGTTTATTAGTAAATACAGTAAAGTATTGCTAAAGACAGAAACTGTGTTAGTTCAGTTTTGGAGTTACAGTACAGGTCTTGTAAGTGCAAAGGAACGTACAGTAGGTATACAATGTACACCATAAGTTAATTTGAGGGACAGTAAAAAGCAGAGTGTTTTCTGATCATTTTTATTCCCTCTTTGCAAATGAGGTGTCTTTGGTGACTGCTGGCCAGATGATGCTGGCATTCCCTCTGACCTGCCCTTCACTCCCAGTGTCTCTACCGTGATCAGTCGTCATGCAGGCCATCTAACGGAGAGCCAACAGGATGCCCCTGACAACCAGTGGTCCCTCAGAGATAGTGGGCTGGGGGACAGGGATGAAAGAGAAAATGAGGGAACTGATCACAAAAAGGAGAAAAAGAAGAAGAAAAGAAAGCCCAAGGATGAAGTCTTTGACCAAACAGACAGTAAGATTAAGCATGAAATGCAGAGTGAGACCATTGATCTCTCTGAGGGATCCCATCAGATGTTGATGCAGAAGGAACATGATCGAGATGAAAGCTGGAAACATCAGGAAGTCAGTCGGGCTGGTGGAAGGATCAAGAAAGGCAAAAGCCGTAAGAAGATTCCAGAAGAGTGGGCAATTCATGCAGAGCCGTTTGTTCCTACTTCACCATTAATTCGTCATGAGTTTGAAACTGAATTAACAACTTGTCCAGTACCTGAAGAGATTCAAGCCTCTGGCCAGGGTCTGATCTCTTTCACTGAGGATTTCACTGATGGAGGCCTTATGCCATTATCACTTGCCAGTGATCTGCATTCACTTACAGCTAGTTCTCCATTGGCACCTGTGGAAGGCAGCCTTGCAACTCCACCAGGAACATCCTCATGTGAGGGACCCGTTTTTTCAACCACAAGCCACTTGTCTATGTCATCTGGTTTCCAGGATATGCTTATGGAACCAGATAGTGGTGACATGGGTAGTACGAAAGATGCCTTTACCCTCCTAGTTACATCGAGTAAATCTGACGCTCATGTGCCTGCGATGAATCCCCAGTCCTTTGTGTCTAGTGAAGGAGCTTTTGAAGAGGCCATATTTGAACAAGAGCCATCTTTCGTTGACCCGACAGTGGGCACCCATGTTTTGGCTACTGATCCTGTGGTTGACCCCTTGATGTCCACTCCTGGTAAAGCTGGTTTTGGATCATCCATGGAAGCTTTGATCTCAGCTCCTCCATTCTCACCATCTCAAACTGCTTGGTCCTTTAATAGCTCAAATCTGAACAACCAGAGCGAGGTCTTTGATATGTCAGGCATGGAGGGTACTACCTATAATACACCTGTGTCAGTCCCTTTACCATCACCAAAAAGCAAAACACCAAAAGAGGCCAAGCCAAAGCAGAACAGGAAGACCCGTTCATCCTCATCAAAGAGTCCCACATCGCCTGAAGCAAAACCTCTTTCTCCACCAAATTCTGGTTTGAACCCTGCTGCTCCACCATTCTTCCCTAGCTTTGCTGAACCTCGAGAGCATGTGACAGACCTGCCTGCCATGCCGCAAGGTTTGTTTTTAAAGGATAGAATTTGGATCCACTCATTGCATGACTTGGTGGATCCCAAGCCTTGCCTTGTCTGCACTGGGTTTGGGTTACTCTGCTCTTTACCTCAGCCACTAACACATCTGTCCCTCCTACTGGACATCCCACTATCCAGGTTTACTCAAAGTTGGCTGGCTTGGTTTGGCTTATGTGTTTGATGGGTGCCTCACTACAAATAAAAACAGCACTGGTGTGTATGTTTAGGTCAAACTGTACCTATTAATCAAGTGTGATCTGGGGTACTAACCGAATGCCAGTTATATTTGCAGTGTTACAACAACACATTCTTATTCATTCACCACATTTCAGTCACTGTGCCACTCTCTTTTCTTTCTGCCAGGCTGCACTTGATCTACTTAACAAAATAGTCCTTTCTGATCTTTATCTTTATAATGTGTGCATTTATTTCTCTGTACCTGATAAATGTGTATTTGCTGACTGGACATTTAAAATTGATTCTTTTCCTTTTCTCCCCCCCCCCCTTCTTTCCCCAAATAATGGTGGTATCCTTCCATTGATTGACATCAGTTACTGCAGGTAAGCTAGTAATCGCTTGTGGATGCTTATTCGTATGATGTCTTACTGTTATATTTTACATTGAGTTGTGACCTGAATATTAAAGTGAAAAATTGAGTTGATATGCCACATTTGTGTAATAATGAGTTAACCCTGATCAAGCCACTAGGCTATGAGCATAAGGGACAGCTTTTAGATACCATAATAGCAACAGTGTGTATGCCTAGTGTTCACTGCCATGCTAATGAACAGATGACAGAAAATGAAAGAGATCTGAATGAGATTCATAATTAATCATGAAAATCAAAGCATCTCCTTACAAGACAAGAAACTAGATAAAACACTTTAAACAAACTCACAAGGAGTTAATTACTGGAAGCCCGTCGTAGCGAGCAACTCTCCAGTGAGCGTGGCTAGGTAAGAAAAAATATGTCTACAGGGAGACCTTTAGTCTGTAGTGAAACTAAAAGATTACTGCTCTTCACTATCTATCCATCAATCTATTTTCTGTAGTTACTTAAGCTGTTGAATGTAAAGGAACACAGCCAAGTAGGCACAGATCTATGATTAATGAACAGAGAGGATGAAGATACAGTCTACTTTCACTATGCTTATCTGGCTTCATTTCCTTTAACAATTTGCAAACCCACAGGCATGTCGTTCATTGTTTGTTTCTTTTTCATTCTACTCCATTATCAAACGCAGACCTCTCAAGCAGAAACCAAAACCAGAGCTTGTTTTTTTTGTTTGTTTGTTTATTAATTACATTTGTTTTATAATGTCATGTGTTCAAACTGATTGTAATATGAACAGGAATGCATTGATACAGATACTGATATCCATCATCACTTTTCCCTAGGGTTGCAAAGTTTGATTTTTAAAAAATCACATTGCGATTATTTTGACATATAAAGGAATTGGGATTTAAACTCACATACAGTCAGGCCCATACACTTTTGAACTAAGATAAGATTTTGGAATTTGGCCTATGTTCATTACCACATTGAATTTGGAGTAAAACCTGCACAATGTGAGGGAAGTCAAGACTTTTGGGAATTACAGCCACTTTCAGAAATTCAATAATTACAGCCATTTTTATTAACCGCATTATTCATTACATAATTACAAACATAAGGATTGGCTTTAATACTTGGATGAAAATCCTTTGTAATCAGTGACTGCCTGAAGTCTGGAACTCATGCACATGACCAAATGCTAATCTTTTCTTAAGTCTTAAAATATAATACCAGTCAAATCACTAGAAGAGAGTTTTTGAAACTCTCTTTTGAAACAAAGTGAAAATTGTTCTATATTTTTTCCATTAAAGAATCTTTTTTTGAGTTAATTGTAAAAGCTCCCTATAGATGCCGAGAAAGTGCTTTGATTGAGGTTTGAGATGTTGAGATACGAATGAGGTTTGTTTGTATGGCTGCTGCGTGCCTTTTGTGCCCATGATTGTGCGTATGTGTGTGCGTGTTTGTGTTAGGGGGGTGTGGCAGTATGACACAGCTGTCTCTGCTGCCTGTGTAATTTTCAGCTCTCTCTTCGCCGGGGAGGATCTGTGTCACTTGGGGTGCTATTTATCTGCAGGAGGAGGCAGGATACGAGGGTTCAGTGTCAGACTTCCAACATGCAAATAAATATGCTATGGTATTTAAGATTAGGATTTAGGGTCGTTTAAGTCGAGCAAGCATTTCATGTTATGTGTGTGTAAATGTGCATGTGTGTGCACATACTGTATGTCTCTGGGTGTCAGTGTTTGTACTCTATGAAAATACATTGTATTGGAAGGAAAACTGACATCATCTGGCACAGAAACTAATTTGCTTGTGACGTTTCCAAGTTGGTGATGATTTGAGGTGTCATGTCAGTGCTGGTTTTAGTCCACCATGTTTTATCAATGCAACTATCTACTGGGATAGTTGAAGCTTTTGTCTGCTGACAAGCTTAATGGAGATGCTGATTTCCTTTTCCTGCAGGACTAACTGGTTTGCTGACCATTACTGTGCTTGATTGATCTAGAATATATGAGAGTCAAACGTTTGTGTTAAATTATTGGGTGCAGCAGTTCCACAATATAAATTTTTTTTAAGGTGCAGGGTATATACTCATACACATACACTTGGTATAAACTCTAGCAAGCAAATGAAGTGAAGGGCAGCTATTACCTTAAAGAATCTTGTTAATGTTGCCTATGGGAATCTGTGATGCTGGCTCCAATACACTGATGACTTTCAGGTGTGGATATGTTCAGCAGAACTATTTTTAACATCAGACCAAATGGCTGTGTGCTTTCACCCTCCCCTGCATTTTAGTCATCACTCGGGCATCTGTGTCAATTTGACGCAAATAAAATTCTTCAGTATAAACCAAGAGCATCGTGCATGTTTATACTGTATTAATTATAGTGTATAAATTGAAGTACTAAGGTATTTGTTAACGTAAGCTCCTTTACTGGCTTGTCATTTATTTAATCATTCTGCGTCAGTGGGTTGATTGAACTTCTGATGAAGACTATTTAAATGAGAACGATTTAGTGCAAAAAAAGAAAATAGCAGAGAAGGTCAGCTCCTTGTGTTGCTCATCGGCAGGCAGACTTCCTCGGGTAAGAGGTGTGACTTAGCTTGTTGCTATGGTAACAGAAAATCAGCTGATGTTTCCTTGGTAATGGGGACAGATGCTGAAGAAACTAGGCTTAGGGTAAGCTAAGCTCCAGTTTGCCCTTGTGAAATTATCACATGCGTGGATGCAGACTATTTAGTAATAATGCGTTATAACATTACGCAAGAAATTATGTAGACTGTTATAGCACTAGAGATTTACAGTCTGCATGTAAATCCATCACTTTCATCATATTAATTGATTGTCCAGAGTGAATCTCTGCTTTGCAGTTTCGATGTCATGGCATCTGGTTGATGGTGAGAGTTTGTTGTGTTGCAGAAAACAAATACAAATAATCAAAAAAAGACCCTGTAAAAAATGTATAGCTGTATTGAGAAAGAGTATCAGTGTGTTAATTATGCAGATATGGTAATCAGCCAGCCTTGGGCTTGTTTCTATATTAAGCACCAGTACTTGATGGCTTGAAATCCGTGGGTGGTAAAAGGAGAAAGGAAGAACAGTCTGTACTACGAAAAGCATCTTACTCTACGTCTTGATGCAGAATTAAGAAAAAAAAAGATTATTTACAGATATCCACTCCCCATATAATTGAGAGCAGCCTGTTTGCTTACCAGCATGTTTTTGTGTGCTTGGAATGCTCAGGATCAAACAAGTACAACCTGCTGCATCACCAATGAGACTGTCAATCGTTTTTAAGCTTTTTTTTTTTTAATGCTTGCGATGAAAGCGTCAGGTCAGTGAGGTCATCTGGACAACGACTTTAGATATGAAAGATGAATTGACTGCCAGTCAGTAGGAATGGGGTTCAGTCTGACAGCAAGTACAAAAACTTCAGGTGGCATTTGTTTGCAAAATAGCCTACAAAATCTGTATGGACACAGATTTATTTTCACTGTCTGCTCCTGTCGTTGTCAGCATTAAGAATATGCTTTTTTCCCCCCCTGTTCCTGAGATCAATACGTCTGAGCACAAGATCAGCCCTTCGCACACTCACTCCCTTACTTGCAGCCACCACCATGACAAGACTCATGTTGTCATGGCAACAGGAGGCAGTTGCTTTGGAGACTTAATGAAACAGGGCGACCAAGGAAATAACGGCAGCTCACTGGAGAGTTTACGGTGGGTGGGTTACAGAGCTAAACATAGAATCATAGCAGCCAGTACAAGTCGTTTAGGCCCTTGTCGTATCTTCTTTTTCACTCTCCTTTTTTTAATGTGACCACCTGGATCCCTGTGCCCATTACGACTAACGACATTGGCACTACTCATGGGTACTTACAGTTTAGAGGATTAAGAGCTGAGATTTATTTATTAGAATAAACATTTGTTTTTGAACACTCTCAAATATGCTCCTCATTAATGAAATAGCCACTGTTTAAGACTCTTCTGCATGTTGTAGTGACTTATTTGCGACGCAAGTCCACCTTTAAACTTTCCTGACTTTTACTATCTAGGATTTTGTGTTCCTGTGTACTGTTCCTTGCCTGTTAATTAAGCAGCTTGTTTTTAAAAGAGGCAGAAACATAGTTCAAGTACATCAGTTCAGGAACAGGCTGAAACCGATTTCAGGTTTTCATGTCTCCTGAGTGTGTGCGTTCTTTGTGCTGTTGATTTATTCGTTTCAGTGTTGTCATCGGTCTTGTGTTGGGTATGAATTTTATGGCTGGTAGGCATTTCCAGTGCTGTCTGGCTCATCTCCTCTAGGGAATCTGGCAGCAGACTCGATACATGACGAGATGAAAGACAAAAGACTTTAATTTGCCTTTTCATGGTCACTGTTTTTCAATCCATTTGGCATGCCCCATGCTTGTTTATCCCTCTCCCCACACCTCTCTTTCTCTCTCTGACTGTAGTGTGATGATCTAGTGTGAGAAACTGTTTCACAATCAGAGCACACTAAAACGCCACTGATGAAATTGGCATCAAGTAAGGACTCTGACCCTGACAGCATATGACTTTGGAGCACTGATGTGAAAAGCCCCCTGCTGGTAGCCTGAGAATGCACAGGTGCATTTTAAGAGACAGAGATGTGAGGCTTACCAAGGTGGATCTGTAAAGTAACCGATTTTTTAAAATCTAAATGGGAAGGAATAGACGGAAATTGTTCTAATTAGTGCACAGTGGTCAATGCTGTGACTGGTTTCATTTGTACACAGCATCTGGTAAATATGGTTGTGATAACGTTGCAGGTGCAGCAGGTCTTCTGAGTAGTCTTTCACATACTTCTTTTGGGTGAAAGGTAATAGTTTTGTTAGGGTTCAAAAGCAAAGATTATATTCTAAGCTAAATGGTTTGCAGAATTCAGAAGAGGAAGTAGAACAGGAGAGAAAGGATGGGCATAAAGCCGCCAGCGTGGAGAAAATGAGTGAGGCAAAAAGGAAGGGCTTTTCAGAACAGGGAGGGAGCTTATTCTTTCAAGCAGCGAATAAGCTGCTACACAAGGAATCATGTGACATGAGCCAGGGAAATGGCCATCAAATGGGGAGGGTGGAAGGGTGTCTGAGAGAGAGAGACAGAGAGAGGGCTGCTTCACTCTCACAGATTCTTGGTGAATTGTCGATCGTAGATGCAGACAGGGGGTCACAGCTCACACTTTCATCCATTGAAAAACTAGACCAAAGCCAGAAAGGATAAACCTCAGCTATTAGATTGTAACACAGAAGAACAATAAGGACATTTAATAAGGAAGAAGACAAAGATTTATATACATAAGGACTAGATAGCAATAGCTAGAGGAGGAAAAGAATGTCCTCTCTCTCCAACCAACAGCCAGCATCTCCGTTCTCGGAGTACAGTGAGCTATGCAAAGGTGCATCAATGTCCACACAACCTGCCACACAGGGATGGGATTGGCAGCATGGTGACATTGGGGCTCCAAGGAACTTCGCTGGTACCCCACGAGCCCTGGGGCTGACTGATGAAGATAAGCTGTGTTTCTTTGACTCTGCAGCGCCGTTGGGGAAGGAGTCCGAACTGCAGGTACCTGGGAGAAGTGCAATTCCTGGAAGCATGTCACTAAGCAGCGTAGGAGATAGCTTAGAGAGCCCTCTGTCTTCATCTTCTTCACCTGCATCCCCTGGGAAGTCCACAGCAGCTTTCGAATCTGCAGGTAATCGGCGGATGATGCCTCCTTCACAACTTTCAGGATCACAGAATGCTGATGTCCCATCCACTTTTGATTCTCTGAAACCAGCCACTGTAGCAGAATGGGATCTGTCACCTTGTGTTCTCAGTCCAGAGATGAGCCCCAAGATGCGCTCTCTCCAAGCACCCCCTAACTAC
>JAOVVB010000046.1:12406727-12422380 GCA_028570985.1 Heterobranchus longifilis
AATGAGAGTGAGGAAGAGGAGGGCGAAGTTCCCGAACCTTGTTTCATGGGTCGAGCTGAACATCAGAGAAAGGCTATGAGGAGAGCCATGTCTGAGTGTTCCCATTTGTCAGTGCCAGCCAGCATTCAGCTACCAGATAAGTACCCTGGTGGAGGAACGCTAGATGAGCTAGCCTCACCAGTAGGAGGACCCCGTCGGCCTCATACTGGAAGCATGAGACGCTCACTGACCGTGGCAGACGATCAGCCCCCAACACCTCCACCAACTCTCTATGCTACTGGAGCTCGTAACGGAACTGGCACAACACTTCATCTCACTCCATTTCCACCACTTAAGAGTAACGGAAGCTTTCCACTCTCACCCATGGAGGACGTTCCAGAGGGTTCAATTGTGGACAAGGACAAGGGTGTACTTGTGCCTGTGCCAGTCACAAGCCGAGCTTTCAACGGTAGCACTACTGGTACTGAAGGCAGTGTCAGTCTATTCCCTGTACTTGAGGGTAGGTGATGCAAGCTTGTAATAAAGCTGTAAGGAATGCATATTTATTGCAGCAATATTAGTAATCTATAAGAAGATATCCTAAACTCAGAGTCTTTATGCCAATCGTTGGTTAAAATTAATATTTAAAACCAAATGTACGGTAAACATGCTCAGAATGAATAGACAGGTGGACATGAGAATGACATACTTTTTGCTTATTCTGACTGCTGTGTGTTGGTTTGTGTGGTTTTTTTTTTTTTTTCTAAATACATTTGAATGCAATTTTCTTTTCGCAACTGTCAAGACAAAGGCATACAAGAGCATCTAAATCAGAGGGCATTGAATGGCTAGACAGGGAGAGTAGGTCACTCTGATAGTAGTCTCAGTTTCAGACGCTCCACCTACTAAGTTACATAGACTGTTTGAATTATGCTGCATGCTAATATACCTGCTAGTATAATCACACTCATTGAACATCTACACATCCGTGCATATGCACTTGTACTGGTGTGCGGAGATTCTATTAGTGCAGCATAATGCAGATATTTGTCTAAATGCTGGCTTGTGCACCAGAGGCAAGCAGCTTGATAATCACAAGCTTTTCTCAGTAAGGTAGAGTCAGTACCTTTGTCAAAGGTCTTTTATCATGGTCTGTGCTGGTAAAAACGGGCAATTTTATTTCAGACTTAAAAGATAAATTTTACAGCAGTGGTTTTACAGTCTGGAGCCTAGAGCCAGTCTGTCTGCTCCATGATCATTTTTGTAGATTGGATTGGATCACAGTGATATGACATCACTTGCATCACTTTGTCAGTAAAGAAAGAAGTAGAATATTTAAAGTTAACATTTTTAGATTCCCATCTTCAAAATGCACGTTGTAAATAACGTTCATTGTACTGAAGCACATTGTACAACAGTATAGATGCATGCAAATGTTTCAGAGAGATTATTTGCAGTTATCATATCTTTTTTTATTCCATCCTCTCAGTGACTATTAAGGTGTTTAAGAGAAGAGTATACATTATAGCCTCCTTTATTTTACTATCCTTCGCTATGGCTAATAAAAATAAGGAGATTTGCTTTGACTTGCCGCAAATAATTCTTTTCAGCTATTTAATTACCAAAACTATAAATCTTTTACTAATGGACTATTTAGACCACTGTTCAATGACTCACTCATTGTATTCCATTGCATGGAATATGTCTTGTATCATTTATTTTTTACTTGTTTGAGTCACAGCACCATAAGTAAATGCAATTTTCTTTTTTCTTTTTTTTTAGATGGTAATCAAATGACTCATGACTGACTCAGTCCATGCACTGTCCTAATATAATGATTTTGAAAGATTATTGCATACTAAAGATTGAATCTAAATATAGCCTCTACATTTTTATCTGTTTAGACCATGTTTAAAAATGTTAGATACAGTTTTACACCCGTACATACACACATGTACATACACACGCGCACACACGCGCACACACGCGCACACACGCACACACGCACACACGCACACACACACACACACACACACACATATTTACAGACTGACCCATCTTATCCTGTTTTTTCAATCTCTCCATTTTTTAAAAAACATATTATCTAATTTCAGGTTGATTGGTTAATTTTTAATTTGACACACACACTTATTTTGAAAATGCAGAGTCATTGTTTACACTAAAGACTGAAAGAGCAACGGGCCTTGGGAATTGTAACTAACAATTTTTATAATTTTTTTTATTTATTTACATTTTTTTTTTGGTTATACAGCTTTCAACAATCCTTATGTATATTCATGTATTCTGTTATCTTTCCTTGATGCTTATCTATCCAGTGCTTATGTAGTCTGTCTTGACTTTGTTTTTATTCATCAACATTGCATACACCTTACTGAGGGCAACGAAGCACTTTCATTACCAATTCGTCTTGTGTAAGTGATCAGTGTTTGATTCAGAAATAAGTAAGGACTTATTATGCAAGTAGCAATTTTCATAATAAGATATAATTAATTAATGTGGTGACTACACTAAGTGAAGCACCCTTCAACAAGTTTGAGCCTCACGCTTATGCTGATATACAATATTGCTATTTGTTGTAGAATGGTAAAGGCTTCAATTGTCTTTGCTATACTTTATATTGTTTGTTAAACAGTTAAAGAGACATGTACGCATGAGACAGAGAGTCATGTACGCAAAATTAATACGCAAAAGCTATAAAAACTTTATACGTTTGTAATCTTATTCCTTCATTTGAACATTTGTTTTTAAGATGTGTCATTAATACAATTTGCATTGTTAATATTATCTAAGATTCTTGTTCTACATACTGTAAATATTTTGTCTATCTTTTCTTTAAAGTCAAAACAGAGAACATTCAACCAGAGGTGGAAATAGAGAGCCTGGAAAAGTCTGATGTGTTCGGCAAAGTGGACAAGATGGACAAAGTTGAGAAGACAGACCATCCTGACCAGGTGGCCAAAGTGGAAGAGACTGATATAAAAGACCAAAAGGAAAACAAAGACGGTGGTGAAAAGCAAGAGGCATTTACCAAGGTGGAAAAAGTAGAACAGACACCTGTAGCTGATAAGTCAGATAAACCTGAGAAAACCGAGCAGCTTGATAAGACAGAAAAGTTGCAGACACCTGAAAAAACAGATACAAGTAAAAAGCCTGACAGTTTAGAGCAAGTAGAGAAATCTCTTGATATAAAAGCTAGTGAGGGTAAGAAAGATCTGTCTCAAGAGATGGACAAGGAGGTGAAAGTGGAAAAGGTGGACAAAGTCGAAAAGCTAGAGCTGAAAGCAGAAACTACCAAAGTTGATAGCGGCAAAACAGAAGAGGACATAAGTAAGAGGACAGAAGAAAGGCCTGACAAGAAATTAGAGGATAACTCTGCTAAAGACAAGCTCAATCAGAAGCCTGATGAGAAAACAGAAAAGGAAAAGGCTGAGAAAGACAAGATTGATCAGAAGCATGATGATAAAACAGAAAAGGAGAAAGCTGAGAAAGACACGATTGATCAGAAGCAAGAGAAAGACAAATCTGAGAGTGAGGTTGTTAAGTCAGATAAAGATGTAGCCCAAAAAACAGGTGTTGTGGAAGAGACCAAGGTGTCTAAGGAAGGAGAGAAAACAGAAAAAGCTGGAACGGAGGTGAAAAAAGACCCATCTGCCAAAGTGGAGAAAGAAGACAAAACTGAAAAAGCCAAAAAAGCAGCACCTAAACCTGTGGTGACTAATGGTGCTAGAACTGTACCAGGAAAAGACCTGCCTAGTCCAGAGAAAAAAACTAAGGTAAGTCGCATCCTTTTCCATTCATCCATATTCTCCATTGGTCATGCTGCTGCTGCTAATGCTAATTTTTGTTGGAGTTATTTACCCCTCCCCCCTCCCAGACACACACACACACACACACCCTCAAATCAAGCACCAATACATGATTAAGATCTTTATATCGTTTGTTAAAGCTTTCAAGGTTCCACAGTATTTTTTGGAGGGACAATAGCACTGATGCTCCTTATTGGACTAAAACGGAACAACAATGAAAATTCTACATACGTTTTATTCATTTGCTTTCAGTTGAGTTTTCTCTTTTTTTTTCATTCTAAAACACTCAGAGCTGGTCAAACTGGTAGCTGTTCCAGTATGTTTTCTCTCCCTTATTACTTGACTAAATGTATCAACTGTTTAGCTCTTGTCAGCTTGGCGTCTCTTTCAGCAACTGGTACATGGTCAGACTAAGGTGGATCTTTTTTAGCAAGAAATGTCTTAATCTGTTAAAAAAAATTAAACCATCCTTGTGCACGCCGAAAAAAAAAGTTTTTTTTGTTTTTTTTGTCTATAACCCGAAACATTATAAAGCCCGTTTGTGTTTGTTACTATGACAAGACTTAAAGACTTTGTAAGCAGGTAGTTACAGTAACATGTACAGGGCAGCAAACTGATCAACCCCAAGGAAAGGATACTGCAACAATATTGTGCTGGTTTTGGCGAACATTTTTTAAATTTGCTAATTGTTATTTTATAAAATAAGTACTGGGGTAGAAATATCATTTTTCGACATAATTTCCTTCTTTTTTAATACACTTTGTCTATCTGTCAAGAAGCTTTCGTATTCCTTTATTAAAAATGTTTTAGGCTGAGCTGCGAGCCACGAATGCACCACTGTCTTCACTTCTTCACCAGAAATGAATCTTTTTCCTAGGGCTGAACCAGACAGATGAAAGTCAGATGGAGCCAGATCAGGACTAAAGGGAGTATGCTAGGATGCTATAGGGACTTTTGACAGTGTGAGCAGAAGTGTGCGGACTTGCATTGTCATGCAACGTCCTTGGATAGCAGTCCTCTGCATTTAATCTGAAGTTTATGCTTCAGCTCTTTAATAGGCATCACTCTGTCATGAATACTGTCATGAATCTTTTTTCGAATAATGTTTCAATACACACCCTTGAGAATCCCAGAAAATTATAACCATTAATTTTCCAGCTAATGGTTGACTTTTTAACTTTTTCTTGGTCGCCGATTGAGTATGTTTCCGTTACATACTCTTCTATTTACTCTCAGGCTCCTAGTGATGAATCCATGTCTTGTAACCTGTAATGATTCTATTTAAGAAACTTTCACCTTTTTTAGAGTTTCGGTCCAAATTTTGTTTGTAGATATCCAAACACTTAAGTTTACTCTCTTCTGTGAGTTATTTTTGCGCCAGATTACAAATAATGCCTGTACGCTGCTCTTCATCCATGCAAATCGCAAGTGGTGAATCTGTTTTTGCTCACACTGTAGTTACAAATGAACTTATGTAAAACATTCATACCTGCACAGCAGTAACTGGGGAGACAGTAGCAATGGAAAGCACTGATAAGAAGATAGTGTTCCCAACAGAATGTTTTAATATAACTGGACTGTAGATAATTTTTGACTCATTCTTGTAATATTTAGTTATTCAACCTAAAAAAAAAACACTCGCACTGTGGAACCCTAGCTAGGAAAAACAAAAAAAGATTTTCCATTATAACCTTGAACTACAGGGTGTACCTCGGGTGTTTTAGCACTTCCCCTGCTGCTTGGGTCCTGCTGCTATTATTTGTCTTTTTATGCTTTTGTTACTCCTTTGCTTTCCATTGTTTTGGGTTTGCCGTCCATCCATGCAGCCTGCTACCACGACAACCAAAATGAGTGTGGCCAAGTCCCGGCCAAGCACGGTATCCAATGCTGTGACTGCTCCTAAGCGCCCAACCCCAGCCCCTACCTCCACAACCACCACCTCTGCTACCCCCAGCAAAAAACCTCCTGTGCCCAAGGCACCCACACCGACGGCTGGCACCAAGCGTCCTGCTTCGGCTGCCAGCCGTCCCTCCACCTCAACCACAGTGGCCAGTGAGTTCAAGCATAAGGTAAGACCTTCAGTCCTCTCTTGGAAAATTTGAAAATTAGCCTTTTGAAGATCAATTCTACTATACTTTCAGAACCCTTTTGCTTGCATGATTGACCAGTTCATTTGCAATGCCTTTCGCAACGTTCATCCATTGCACATCTGCCGAAATTACTGTCATACTGTCATAAATGTGTAATTTGCAGGAATATTGTAAATATCAAATTGGTAAAGGTCTGCTAATGCTAAGGAATTAATTGCGTAAAAATCTAAATCACAATATGGACTTGTACAATTATTTGATTACAAAAGGTTGTAATTTATTACAGTTCATATAGGCATAGTCTGAAATTTAGGTACAGTTTGTCTGTAATTTAGATATTTGTGTATTTTTTATAACTTTGAATTGATAAATAACTATTGGCAAACAATCCTAATGAGATCATTTGTCCAATTATTTGGTAAATGAACTGTATTCAAAATTAATATCCTTTAGTAGAAAATGGCACATTTAATAGTCAAATACCACAGTTTAAATTGCAATACCTGTCAAGATAATCAGAATGTGATGTACAGTGTGTATTTATTTATTAATTTAGTTATTTATTTAAATCAAATTGTGCCGCGCTATTCTCCACCATAGTCTTGTAGTAAGGTGCCTTAGACAGTGTGATGACTAAAGACCTTTGTAAAGGGCATAGGCATTTTGAAAATTGCGTGGACATTGTCCTTAGAGAAAGGTTGAGCTATGTCTGAAAAATATTGGTCAGAATAAATGCCATAGATTGCATTAGCATTATATAGCATTAATAGTGCGCCCCCCCCCCCCCCCCCCTTTTTTTTTTAGTCAGCCACAGAGTCTTCAGTGCCAAAGTCCCATGCTGCGCCATCTCGGCTCACAGCCTCTAAGAATGGTACATCTACCACAGCGGTGAGCAAAACCACCACATCGAGTGCCCTGACAGCACGGCGCTCTGTGGGTGAGTCTACCACACACACACCCTGAAGTACCGGAGCTTAAAACCAACAGTTCTCTAATTATTTACAGAATCCACTGAGAGTTTGCTATGCATACTGACACATATTAGTGAATTTTGAGAATCTAAAAAAAGAAGTGATTGACACATACCTTGATGTTGTTATATGCAGCTACAAAGACTGAGAGTAAAACAGGGGAAGAGAAGAAACCGAGTACTCTGAAGACCACAGGTACATCATCATGCATTTTAACTACAACATTATTGATCCAGTATAAAATTTTTGATTTGTAGCAATGCAGAGACAGACATGAAAGTCAAGGATTTTTACATAAGTGAAAGATGTTTTCAGCTATGGAGTATTTGTCTC
Source organism: Heterobranchus longifilis (assembly GCA_028570985.1). NCBI lineage: Eukaryota > Metazoa > Chordata > Actinopteri > Siluriformes > Clariidae > Heterobranchus > Heterobranchus longifilis. The sequence continues at coordinate 12,413,928 of JAOVVB010000046.1, forward strand.
CGCCCTCACCAGACAAGAGCAAAACAATACAACAAGCCTGGGGAATGTACAGTATCTTCTTATATGAGGTCACAATAGTGGGGACCACCTTCTTGAGGAGTCTAATACAAAACAGAAAAAGGACAAAAAGCAAGGAAAAAATGGCTAAAAAGTACATTTTGTATAACAGATAAAAAACAGAACATCAACGAACTCACAGCGCCACAATTGGTCTATGATGTTAACACTAACTAGGATTAGGCTCTGCTGATCTGTGTTGATTGTGCAAACATGGATTTGTCCAACCAGGCATCTTTATTCCAACTCAATTTTTCAATTCCAAATTAAGAGATATACTTTGATGTTCTGCACTCTCAACATTGGTACCAGACGTGGACTTGGTCTTTGTTACCCTATTTGAGAAACAGTCTGATAAACAGTGCGTCTTGATGTGTCATTTTACACACCAAATTTTGAGATTCATTTTGCTTGCATATTTCTTAACATTCTCCACTGACCCCAGTGATTTCCAAGATGGTATTACCTACAGACTCACAGATCATTGTTAGTTTTTTCCCCCTCATCATCTGTTGTAAACCCAGAATCATCTGTTGTAAACCCAGAAACAGCGGTGTATAGATCGTAGCTTTTTTTTCTTATGCCTGTGAAAACAAAGCACATTCTGTACCTGAAAAGTAAAGCAATTCTCTGGTATAATGTGTGAACTCAGAAGCAACATCACACAACACTGTGCCCAGCAGCAATCCTTGCCATGACAACCAAATATGTGTATGCGTCCCTTAACGTCCACTATACTTTCTGTATATCTAAATTTTACAGAATTTGCATGTTGTGTAAACACAATATTGCTGTATATACTTATTAAATCTATAAGGGGTGCATTCGTGTACCTGTATTGACTAAATAACTTGGGGGTGCTCTGATCGATGAGTTTTTACTGATCGGTTGTCTCTCAACTGGCCAATCATGTAAACCAATATTATTGTGATGACACAAAATTCATGAGTCGACAGCCACATCATCCTGCCATCGTCAGTAAGATTACCAAGTCTCTTTAAAAGACATGCAAATTTTTTTTTCACCACGTGGGGGAACATCTGCCAAAAGCTTTAATGCAACTTGCATTTGCCACTAAAGCACTAAAACACAGCGTGAATAATTTGAGTATGAAAAGTTGTTCCCAAAGGCAGCAGCTCGAGACGACCCTGACTCACCCACTTATAGACAGAAGCTCTCAAAAAGCCTTACTCTGCAGAGAGTAAAAAAGCTTAATCTATCAAATCAAAAATAATAATGAATTAAAGAGCGGTCCCAAATCCCAATCCTGCCCGGGTTTACCTTACTGCTTCATGCATGCGGGCCGACAGAGAGCGAATATTCAGCACTGCTGTACACTTTCTGCCTGATAGGAGGAATAGACTGTCTCTTAAAAAAGTAGAACCTCTGATTGATATATGTATATGGAAATGCCTGCCCTCGTTACTTACTAATAAGTGGCTCGACAAATACAAAGTGACTGATGTGTGCGTTTATTTTAAAATGTTCGGCGCAGAGTTTTGATTTATTACTCATTGACAGAGCCTTGTTTTATGTGCTGCAGGTTATAACGAGTGAGTAGCAGGACAGTCACATTTTAGATAAACGTTTCAGCATTTGTAAGAGCCCACTTGTTAAGGAATGGAAAATATTTGCTCCTTATTTGAGCATAGGCTATCCATGCTGGTTGGTTTCAGTTTTTTTACAATCTACATGAAATAATAAGGGAATGGAATATGTTGCATATGTTGTCTTCCAGTAAATACAAGTTTTACATTCATAGGGATAAATTATAGGGATAAGTACTGTAGATAAGACAGTTATCAACAGTTATTTAAAAAAATAATAATTTAACCACATTTCAGCACACTTTGAAAAATCAAAGCAAAAGTTTAAAAGATAAAATAACACTTTCTTTTTACTTAAGTTATCTTCCAGTAAAATAAGAAAATTTAAAGCATGAACTGTGGAAAATCATCACAAACTGGTCGAATAGTATTAAATTTGAGTTATAATATTTCGATATTAGACACAGTACACTTGCTTGTATTTATGATATTTTTATTTGCTAAGGTGCAGTGTAGCCTATCTAGTGAACTACAATGTGTTATCTTTGGCCTCCCGACTCCCATCTTACTCTTTTTTTTCCCCAATATTCTCCATCCTTTCATCTTTGTAGACTCCACCAAACCCAAATCTGCAACTGCCAGACCATCCACCATTACCAGTAGTACCGCAACCCGCCCCCGCCCCACTAAACCTACCACGACTACTAACAGTACAGCCAGCACAGTGCCAGAGAGGAAGCCTCCTGTACCCCGTGCCCCTCGAGTCAGCTCTACTACCACAACAACCAGTACCACCACCAAAACCAGTAGTCGCCCAGCAACAGCTCAAGCCCACGATGGTAAAAATGTCCGCTCCAAGATCGGCTCTACCGACAACATCAAACACCAGCCCGGAGGAGGCAAGGTGAGGGGAATACTACTGGAATCCTTAGTTTTATGTCAGTGCCACGCAGTGTTTGGCTATGAGCCTGGGTCCGTACAAATTGTACCTCGTTCAGAAATGAATCAGAAAAAGTGTAGCAATCGATCTGTTTTGAAATGCTGTACAGAGGAGCAAGGCAGAGTGGTAAGAATGCAAAGAGATATTTGTGCATTGCATTTTGATCTTCATGATCAATTTTGACCTTTATAATTAATTTTTTTTTCGGATTTAGACTTTTCTAGATCCAGTTGTTCATACTGTTTCGTAATTTGCATATCTGTAGTTCTGCAAGACGAATCCTGTGCCGCATGCCTGAGTTTTGTCACCTTACAAACATTATTCTGTACCTGGCATCTCTTTATTAGAGTGCTAATTCTTCTTTTTCCATCTTCTTTACTGCAAACATATTTATGACTTGCCAATAATGACACTTTAGTTTATCCACTTTCTCCATCTGTAGTGTCATTCATCTGTTCCTTATCCTTCACCCCACTAATACTTTTCCTGGCTGAGATTTCTCCTTGGACTTCACAGAACAATATTTGTCACCACTAACCTTTAATATTTGCCAAGCATGTAAAATCTGTGGTTGTTAGTATCGATATAGAGCACGAGTCATTATAGTATCATCACCGATGTAAAATACATCATGTGGTCTCACTTCACAGCATGCTGAGGAAAAAATATTATTGCATGAGATCTAAAACCCTGACGTACTAACTACTATTCCTCTTCTCAGTCTTTACTCTTTCGTCTTGTGTGGTTAAGGTTGCTGTGCAATGATCAGTGATTGTTGTTTACAAAATCAGAGTCAAAGGGTTAGTTGTTGTGGTGTGAGTGACTGACCTGTAGGGGATTTGGGGTTGTCTCCCCAGGTCACAGTTTCTCAAAGCAAGACGGATGCTCTTGCTCAGGGCTCCCTCTCCAAAGAGACCAGCCAGGGCAAAGTGAGTTCACTTCATCTTCCATACTTGCCATAACACGCTTTTCCCACCAGCCTGCTGCGTTATCTGCGTTTTTTTATTTATTTTTTTTTTTTTAAACCCTGTTGTGTTTGTGTTCTCTTTCTCTAGCAGTCTTTTCACTTTTATGGTGTCCACATTTTGTTGTATCAACTTTTTTTTCTGTTTCCCATAAATACAAAATGGTTGCTTATTGTTGAGTTTGGAATACAGTAGTTGTTTTTTTTCGTCCTTCATGAGAGACTTTGAAATCCAAATATAGCAAAATAATAGCAAAATAGTCTACAGAAGAAATACAAATCTTATATTAAAAAATGGCTATATACCCTAGTCAGTATGTGTTTGGTAGTCTAGGAAATCAGTTTAATATTTTTTATATTTGATATTATATTTGATATCACTGTGGCTAGAAACAAAATAATTTGGATTTTTGGCCATAGCTGTAATTTGCATGCCTATAGCATACAGTACCTTGACCACCCAGCTTTAAGAAACTGTCAATATATTTCACCAATATACCTTGGAAATGTTTTATTTACTTCCTACACTTCCTTAGACTTCCTTAGACCAGAAATCGTCTCCTGGTATAAATAAATAAAAAATAGACAATATGCCAAAACATCAAATAGTTTTGTAGAGAGTATAAAAATTTTACCCTCAGGTTTTTTTTTCCAGTCTGCCACTATAACATACCAGAAGAATGTTGCTTGATTCTGTAAAACTTGTAAAATTAAGATTCTGCCTGGAGTGTATACTAAAATAATTTGAAGTAGTTGCATGAGATTAACAGTACACACGGGGCAGTTGGTATCCATACCGTATTCTTAAATCCGGATATCACAAGTTCGAATCTGGGGTGATCCCGTAGCCTCCCGCAGACCGGGGCCTAGAGAGAGCTGATTGGACAAGCTCTCTCAGAGGGAAGGATATGATGCACTTAGTGCTCTCGAAAGGAACGGATAGCGGTGTCCTCTGAGTGTGTTACACCACCCCCAACGGTGCATGAGCTAACAGTTCGAAAAGATGAGGTTGGTGGCGTCACATGGCTCGGAGGAAACACTCCTTCCCTAATGGGTGGGAGTAATGATGTGTGGGAATTTGATACGACTAAAGTAAAAAAAATAAATAAAAAAAACTGCGTTGCTGTGTGTGTTTGTGTGTGAACAAAAGCTTGTCGAGTGAGCAGTTGTTGCTACTGAACACTAATCAATAACTCGTATTGAAGAGCTTGAAGGTAAACTGAGCAAATCCTCATAAATTCAAATACTGATCAGAATCTTAGGCAAGATTTCAACCGAACATGAAATATGTCTGCAGCAATGAGTTTTATGCATTGTGACTGGTTTTGCTGCTTATTGAGAACTGGTACTGAACTATTAGTTGTTGTTGATCATACGAAAAGTACGGTCAGTTCAGCCTTTTGTTTATATCCTGTTTGATGATTACATGGAGACAGCAGGGGCACAAGGTTTTTTATTTCATGCAGGAAATGTGTTCAACGGCTAAATAGTTTTACAAATGATTCTTTAAAGGTGTAATCAATTCTGTGTTCGGATCAAAGATGAACGTTCTCCCTGATTAATCTTAAGTTTGATTTAATCTTCCTTTCATCATCACATTTAGTCTTCTTTAACAAAATGTTTGTATTTGAGTGGAGCGATCTTCAGGATCAGAAAGCTAAACACAGTGTTCATATGGTTATTAAAAAAAAATCCAGTTAAGTTTAACGTTATAGAAATGCATTTTACATGTCCGTTAAAATTAATTTTGGGAATTAATTTTAACGGACATGTGGGAAAGCGTTTTGCATTTTTCATTCAAATCTCGCTAAGACACTAGAGCACTCATTTCATCTTTTTTTCCCCAGATAGTCAGATTACATTTACAGTACAGTAGATTTACTTGTAGTGAATATGAATGTGCTATATTAGTTTACTATTCTAGGTACATTTGATATAAACCAACATTAATAAGTGTTTGATTGATTTATGCTTTACATGATTTGTGTTTATGTTTTTAGTTTGGTTTGGTACATTTTAGTTCCTCAAAGAAATGTGTAAATTCTGTAAACTTGTGTTTACAAAAAAATGTGTACGTTATGAAACTGATCGGATTATTACACTGAGGCAGGTATCATTTAGAAAAAACGTATTCAGCGGTTGTCACTGGGACATGCATGGGATACTATTAGTGAATCTCACTTTCCCACGGAGAACTGTTTTTCTGAATTCTTCTTTTTGCTGTGTATAAATTAAATGTTGGCACGTAATATCCTGGGGATGGTTATTTTATACTTTGTTTCCTGGGTGTATCAACATACAAGTCTAAATGCTTTGAATTATGTCCACAAATGGTCACATTTATCTTGTTCATCGTGGTGTACATTTATGCAATGAAATATCAGTATTATGGACATTTTCCAGCATTTAGTCTCTAGTGCCACAACATTTATTTACAGTACAAAGGTGGGGGAACAGTATGGGTGTCATTTTGTTCCTAATCAGTGGTGCTATTTTAAACACAGCATGGCATGTACACTTTAGTCACCTGTAGGTCCTAGCCTGATGAATATCTTCATCAACTTGTGTAAGCTTCTAGTTGCTTCAGCTTTCCCTTTTCTCCTGTCTTTCTCTTATCTGGTGATCCTTTATGTGCTTCTGCCCTGTGCCCGCCATGCTGTGTTGTAGGTTCAGATAGTCTCGAAAAAGGTGGACTACAGCCATGTTACATCTCGCTTGGGTTCCAAGGACAATATCAAGCATGTTCCTGGTGGTGGGAATGTAAGTACTTACTTGGCATGTGGTGACGCTATAATAAAAAAAGGGACTCTTCTGATGACAGAGACATGTGGATAAATATGCAATTATTTTGCAATGAAATTGTTTATTATTATTTTTATTTTTTCAATGGTAAAACAACTGTTGCTTCCTTTGCCATCTTCTAAGCCAGTTCTCAGTAACAGCAGACGTTTAATTTCATTTCTGTCCAGTGGTTACTTTTCTTGGTTTTAAATTGTTGTTTTAAATTGTTTTATTGTTAATTTAAGGGCAGAAATATACTTGCTTTTTACTATGTAACTGTGTGTACGCGGATGCGCATGGTGGCTGCCTCACGCGTCATGGGTTCATTTGGTGTGGAGCTTGTGCACATTCTCAGAAATTCTCGCAACGGGCCCAAGCACACCAGAAAGATGCAGTAAGCATGTAGATAGTAAGGTGAGTGTAGTCAGCCAACATTTCAAAGTTTCAAGAAAAAATGTTGTGCGACTAGGTTTGAAATTAACCCCCACCTGTATGATGTATCTTTACCACTGCACAGTGACAGATATGTCAAAAGAGTTGTCAACAGGGAAACTAAGCTCATGGAGTGTCGCCATGTTTGTTTACTGATCGAATTCTTTGTTGTGCCCTCTATTGGAATTCTCAGCTAACATTATATAGGGAAATACAGTATGTGTATGTGTACAAATACGCTCACGATGTTGCCGGTTGACTATGCGAACGCGTGATTGAACAGCAAGTATATTTCCACCCTGAGGCAAATTATTTTTTCTAACTTCTATTTTTTTATAAACTTCTCTACCTTTTTTTTCTCATATGATCGCTGGTTGCAGCTTTCTTTTCCTTTAGCTCTTCAAAACTTACTGCCTTTAATAATGACTGATGTTAAAAAAATATATTAATGGCCATAGACCTACAGGCACATTTTAAATTGATTTAACCTTTTAAGACGCAAGGTGCCTAAAAAGGATTCTAAAATCTACTGTAAGCAGCCATACAGTATTTACATAATTAATATTTTTTTACTGTTTAATAATTATATCAGTGTAACTATATTAGTTTGTTCGGTGTAGTTTGTTGAAACAATGCCATGGCAAATTTTCTCTATAATTAAAGCTAAAGGTAGACTAAGGAAATTTTAGTGTACAAATTCCAAAAAGACAATTTTCCCTTCCTTATGTGTATTTCAGTGAGTCACAATGCAGTTCATAGATCAGGTCTCTTTTGAACATGAGGTATCATATAAAACGTGCTCACAGCAGATCTTAAAGCCATATACACACATGGCACACCTGGTCTTAATGGGTTAAACATAAATAAATTGTGATTATTTCTCATCCCTTATCGTTCGTACCTTGCAGTGAGTGGCATGCCAGCCTGTGTTGATTTAATTGCACTGCATGTGGATTTTGCACTCTGTAAACAAGCCAGGTAAAACCTGATGGTGTCCTGTATCTCCAGTCCAGAACTGCTTTTATTGGATTAAGTTTGTTGTGTTTTCAGGTCCAGATTCTCACTAAGAAGGTTGATTTGAGTAGGGTGACTTCAAAATGTGGTTCAAGGGTCAATATCAAGCATAAACCAGGTAAGGCTTTGGTCCTGGTTAAATGTTACTAAAAGGTTCTGGGTTGGAGCCAAGCACTCATTAATGGTGATTTTAAGTTATTATTAACGATGATGTTTCTTGTAGGAGGTGGAGATATAAAGATTGAGTCTCATAAAGTGAACTTTAAAGACAAAGCCCATTCTAAAGTGGGCTCCTTGGACAACGTCAGCCATGCACCAGGAGGGGGGAATGTTAAGGTAAGATGGTGAACAAGAAAAATTTGAGTGATTTATAGTGCTATTTTATATTTTATTTTTTGTAGACTTTCCTATACAAATTGTTATTGTATTAACATCCTGCATCTGTGCTGCTTGGGATTTCCTGGAAAAAAATTATAGAAAAGCACTTGAAAGGACTTGGCCATAGTTACACAGAGATATAATCAGATAAGATTCAGAGAAAGATCAGATAAGATTCTTCATTTATTTTCACTTTACTCTTCCTGGTGGGGTTGCAACGGCAAAAGTCTTTAACGGTCAGCACAGATTTTTCTATCCCAAACCACATACAGTGGTGTGAAAAACTATTTGCCCCCTTCCTGATTTCTTATTCTTTTGCATGTTTGTCACACAAAATGTT
>JAOVVB010000046.1:12425348-12439075 GCA_028570985.1 Heterobranchus longifilis
TAGTAATCATGGATCAGTGGAACGGGCAACAGCGTGCGTTAGCCATAAAAATGTTTTATAAAATATTGTAAAAAAAAATTTTGTGTCACCTTGTGTGTATATACAGTATATATACAGTACAGTATTAAAAACTAAATTATTATTATTACGATTGTTGTTGTTGTTGTTGTTATTATTATTAACTGCCTTGGATAAATTTGTTGTTATAGTGGTTAAATTGTCTTATACTGACTTAAGAATTTAGTCACAGTGCACTATGCATTGTTTGTTCTCTTTATCAGTTTATAATGTGAAGTCACATTCATGATGTTTCATTGATTTTCTTTTTTTCTTTTTTTGTTTAACATGTTTCCTTTTTTTACTACCCCATTCATTTTAAGTGCATTCTGGTGCATTTGTCTGTTTAATCGATGTTAAATTGACTTAATACATTCTCTAATGAATTTACTTTATCCATCTTTACCAAAGCTTGACACAGGCATCCTTCTAGGGTCTGGTCCAGGGAAGCTGCGAAACAAATTAAAAGCAATATATATTATATATGTGTCATGAAGTGCTCTTCTTTTCAAAATGTTCTCACCTAAGTCACTGTGATGTGGTCACTTTTGTGATTTGCTTCATTCAACACACCTGACTCTACACACAGGCTGATGATGAAAGCCTTAATTAATTGAATCAAGTGTGATTAAATTTTATTAAGGCTTTCATCATCAGCCTGTGTGTTGAGTCAGGTGTGTTGAATCAAGCAAATGTCTTTTCAGTATTGAATTTCTGTATCTGGTTTTTAAGTAAATAAAAAAATAAAAGAAGAAGCCTCATACGGACGAGCTTTTTATTAGTCGTGGTGTCACCTTACCCCTCAGCCTATGGTCACCCATGTTTGCATGAAAATCTCCATGGCTGTACTTATCATTTATACAGTACATCTTCATTTACACATTCATTTGCATTTGCATATTGAGTACTTTTACCGTGACTTGAAAAAACTTCATAATGTTATTATAGCAGTTACAACTACTTATGTGTTAATGGTGAATTACTGTATTACTAGAGTCCTTTTTTTTTTATAATTTATATAAATTATATTTTTATAATTTATAGTACTGTGTGTAGCTGTACACCAATCAGCTATAACATTAGAAGCACCTGCCGAATATAGTTTTGGTCCCCATTTGCCTCCAAAACAGCTCTGACCTGTTTTGGCAAAGACTCCACAAGACCTCTGAAAGTATGTTGTGGAATCTGGCACCAAACCTCCTCACCAGACACTTTAAGTCAAATAATGTACTGTGTGTTCTAATGCCTTTCTGTCAGAGGCAGCATGACCTTTTTCAGCATTTTGTGCTGCTCTTCTGTGGGATTGCACCAGAAAGGCTAGCTTTCGCTTCCCACCAGTATTAATGAGCCTTGGGTGCCCATGACCCTCTTGCTGGTCAATAAGTTGTCATGCCTTGGACTATTTTTGGTCAGTACTAACCATTGTATGCCGGGAACATCTCACAAGACCTGCTGTTTCGGAGATGCTCTGACCCACTCGTCTAGACATCACAATTTGCTCCTTGTCAAAGTCACACAGGTCCTTAAGCTCTTTTATATCTCCTGCTTCCACCATATCAACTTGGAGAAGCGACTGTTCACTTGCTGCCTAATATATCTGCCATTACAATAAGACAATCAAGGGCTGTGTTTACAAGGGCCTTAATATCCCAATCGATATAAAAATGCATCACCTCAGTCTGTGCTTACTGTCTGACCTGATCCAGCCTGATTATGTGACAAATTTCTGGCAATTATATTTTGCCTCCAATCTTGATTGAAAACTCTCAAACAACATATAACCTATTTCTTATGCTTCCCAGCAGACAGAACCACATTGCAAATGTCAAAATTTTTTATCCATGTTAACATACAGTAGGTATGTTATTTACTTAACCTGTCAGTGGTTTTAATGGTATATCTGAATGGTGTTTTAAGTATACTGATAATAGCGTAGGGAAATAAATAGGTGTATAAAGTAATAAGCATAGTATCTCATCACATTGCATATTGCTCTATAATAAACATTGTTGCGCAATGTGCCATACAATTTATTGTACTTTATTTTCCAATTTACACTACCCGTCAGAAGTTTGGTCACATCATCTATTGTGGTCTTTATTTTATTCTACATTGTATAACAATGCTGAAGGCAACAATCTTCTTGGTCTTCCTTCCTGGGATGGTCTTCATGAGAGCCAGTTTCATCATGGTACTTAATGGGTTTTAAAAATGCACTTGACAATACTGTTTCAGAACAGTTGACCTTTGTGTCTTAAAATAACAACTGACTGTTGTTGTTGTTACTTAATTACCTAATGCCATTTGTGTTATTCCATAGTTTTGAAACAAATCCAGTATTGTTCTAGAATGTAGAAAAATACATTTGAACTTGTGTCCAAACTTTTGACTGGTACTATATAAAGCATCATTTAAGTAATTGTAAAAGGTTATAATGAATTATAGAGTTGCACACAATTATACTGATAAAAATTTTTAGCATTTCATTTCCTTCAGAATTGGTTCGCTGCATGTGCACGGATCTTGTCCCTCTATTATTTTGTAATGCAGTTCGGCTTGTATTTATGGTATATATTTTAAAAGCTTGCAGTTTTTGAATTGTAAATATTTTGTTAATATTTGTTTTTCACTCTCAAGTTATGGGCAACTTTTTTTTTTGTTATTACTTTATAGTATGCTTTGAATCCATGCACCATCCAAAACACCAACACACATTTATTCTTTTTTTAGAAGGGTTCACGAGTCCATATCCATACCATCTCCATTTGTCCTATTGACACGCTGCTGTGTGTTTCTAGGCTGAGGGGGAACAGGAGACAGTTGAGGGCAGTGGGGCTGCCTCTAGTGGCTCAGCCGGCCCAGCCCAGGAGAATGGGCTGAAGGAGGGCACTGCATGTGGGAACGAGGCACTCCGGGACCCCCAGGGCCTGGATTCTCTCATCCCTGAAACAAGTAAGTTTGTGTGTCATCCTGCTCAAGCCCTCTCCCTCAGAAGCATCTCCATATGTCAGGCTGAAATCCCATTAGAAATTCTACACAAGTGCATTTAAAAGCCTGACTCCATTGTTGTACTCTGGTCCCAATCAGGAGTTTAGAAATGCTTTTACTGCTGACTTGATTCTAGTGAAAATTGATTTATTGCTATGTTCATTTCAAATCATCACATTTTTAGGCAATTATGCACAGTTATTTATAGTTCCTAAAGGCCATTCCATTGCAGGGGAAAAAAAGCAGGCATACACTCATTCACACACTAGGGGCAAATTGGAAGTCTAATCTGCATGTCTTTGGACTATGGAAGGAAACCAGAGTACCCAGAGGAAACTCCATGCACACAGACCCAAAGGCTGGTCCCAGAGCATCAACTCTGGAGTTGTGAGGCCACAGTGTTAACTACTATGACACCTAAGACCCAGGCTAGACTACCCAATAAAATCTGTGATCAAATATCAAAGTATCTTTAAATGTAGTTTTCTTCATTTTCATACCCTTTTGGGGTAACCAATGCTAGAACTTTGCTTGTGGCTAAGGTATGTGAAAATGAAAATCGTTTCAGTTCAAAAGCACTTGTGTCGCCTGCCTGCGAAGCATAGGGATAGGCGATACATAGGGATCATTAGACATCATCTTGTGTTGGTGTCATCATTGTCTTTCGTCCTCACACTTTTCTTTTATCCACAACTCCTTCTAAACCATTCATGGGAATTTAACCAAGCCTTCAAAGAACCTTCATTAGGAAGCATACAAACAATAGCAATACCTATTTCACTTGCTGATAAAACCAACAGTTCTTAAAGGTTAACAAAAGGGAATTTGAACCAACTTGCCCTGTACCTTTTTCAGGAAGCACAGAGATGCACAAGTTGTTTAACTTTCTTTAATGTAATTATGGCCAATAAATTTTTATAGTCAGATGTTTAGTAATGCCAAATAACACAAGGTTGCCCTTCCTTTTTGTTGTGGTAGACTGCAGCTGAACAGGGGAAGAAGTTTTGCCATAATGCTTGTCTAATTAGCTATATCGCTGAACTTATTCTCCTAGGAAACGAGCTTTGCAGGGTATGATTTCTATATTCTACAGTTCGTATACAACCAAGAAATATAGTATTGTAGACAACTGGCTTATGTCATAATATTATGTTTAATACTGTACATGTGCACTAGCTATTTCATTGCGTCTGCACGCCTGCGAAGTGTAGGCGATGCAGAGATCAATATTCATCCCATTCATGGGAATTTGACCACACATTCACAGAACCTTTATTAAGGAAGTGTAGATTTGCACTAGCTATTTCATTTTTAGAAGTAGCATGTTCAGTGGACAGGTAATGCGTGTCTTCCCTAAAAAACTCAATTTTTTTTTTTTTTTTTTTAAAAGTACTATGGATTTTTTACGTCATACAATATGTCCATCCTGATGCAATGGGCTTGTGATCTTATATTTCAGTACTACACAATAAATAATGTAAAAATATTTTATGCATATTTCATAAATTATTTGTTTGACCCGCTGTAGTATGGAAAACACAATTTAAAACATGACAAATTAATTTATAATTTATTTTCATATTCATGTTGTAAATATATTTTGTTATACTACATGTTTGAGTTGGTTGTTATTTTTTCTTCTGTGGGAGGTGGGGGAAAGGGATTGTTTTTTTATAATCTCTTTTCCCTGCCTACAAGATCATCTTGATTTCTGTTTTTTTTTTTTTTCAGGCATCTAATTCTTCTTTTTGCTATCACCTCATTTCATTTCATTTCCAAAACACTTTTTGTTCACCTCCTCTTCCTACTTTCCCCTCCTTTTATGTCCAAATCTTTTTCTTCTTCTGTCTTTGTTTTTCCCCCAAAACTTCCTGCTGCAGATTGATTCTTTCAAGCTCAACTTCCGCGTGAACGCCCGCTCTCGCACGGACCACGGCGCCGACATTGTCACCTGGCCCGTCGTGGGCGACGGCCCCGCACAACCCCATCCGCTCCGCAACAGTGTCTCATTCAACGACTCGTTGGTGACAGCCCGCTTGCCTCGCTCCTCCACCATCCCTGCCCTCCTCTCTGCCTCTCAAGAGCAAGAGGGTGATGCTGACTCACTCAACACACTCCGCACGTGACTTCCACCACTCATCTGTAGCTCTCATAACCTTAGCCCATGGGTACACTGTTTCAGTCTAAGTAATCAGTCTGATTAATAGGTGAAAATTAAAATTTGGCAGAATCTATTCACTGGCCCTTCCTTAGCTGCACAACTTGTATAACTTATTGCATACTCATTTTGTTCAACATATTCCCTAATAGGCTCCTGACTTTTTTTCTCAAAAAAAGTTTGATCTTATACAATAGTGCTGCAGTCTTACAGTTGATATAATTTCCCATGATGTCGTTATCTGGATATACATGACCTGTATACTACAATTCTCTTTAGAACCGTTGGACCCTAGTGTTGTGTTGTGCCTATTCGTCAGCATGCGGGGCTGTCATGTTAATCCTAAAAAGCACTGACTACCCTGCTTCAGTATCTTCAATTCTCATAACTCACTCACTCTCATCTTCCTTCATTGTCATTTAAGCAAACTCACATTTAACATACAGTACGTAGTTGGTCTCTTGTAGGTTTTAACTAAACTGCTTTAAAATTGTGTTTTTGTGATGTTTTTGAGTGAATACCGTGGCTACGAGTTGTGTGTTTGTTTGACTTTTCATTTCATGTATGCTCGGTTGTTTGTGTCATTTGTTTTCTTCTAGTAAAGCAATACAGCAGTCTTTGCCTATTGGACAGTAACTACATTTTAAAACAGATACATATACAGTAGGTACAGCTTAGAGTCTCAAACCGAACAACACACGCGACTCAGAAAGTGTTGACGTCAGCAGATGATGAGTCCAGCACAGCTGTTAGAACAAAGAATGTGAGAAAGGACATGGGTATGCATTCTTTTGGATGGAAAATGAAGTTTCAATAAAGTGCAATTGAAGTAAAGCTATTGATTATGTACCACTAATTAACTTGGTGGAGTGCCTACACGTTTGTTCAAGAGGGAAAGTGAACTTGTCATTAAAGTGTGTGCTGCTTGTCCTAATTTTAAGGAAAGGACCTGAAGATGCATCAGTGTGACACAAAGCATTGCGTTTGACTAGATCTAGTCAGTTTTTACTTGTAATGGGATTTAGTCTACTGCAGGTGGTTTTAGGATGCAGAAGCAAAGCTTGGCAGCACACTGTTTATTTAAGAGTCTCTGAAGAATTATTTGACGGTGACATGTATGTTCAGAAAGCGATTATGTTGGAGACAGCAGTTATGTTATATTTCTCTTGTAGCATTTAATCTTTTATGTATGAATAACCTTTATTATAAAGTCATAATCATGTGTCCTGCTTCAAAAAAACCTTACGTCACATACTGTAGGTCTTTGGTCTCTTACAGCTAAAGGAAATTAATTTTCTAAAATATTTGTAATGATGTTAAACGCAGAGCATTTTTTGCCTTATTTTTAAGCAGTGAAGTGAGCTCAAACACACTACAATCCGAATAAATTTAAATATTACTTAAATACCCTTTATTAGCACTAATCGCCTTCATACTGTTGAAGGTTTTTTAAGCACTATTATTAAATCTCAGCAAATCATTCAAATTCCCACTGAGCTTTTGCTCAGTTATATTTAATAGATTAAAGTGCCACTGATGAGAAAATAATTTACTTAATTATGATCTAAGAATTGGGAGGGGCAGATATTATTTTGGTTAATGGGCAGTAGTTATTATTATTATTTATGTAATCATGATTTTGAAAAATGAGAGGTTTGTAGATAGGTGTATTTGAATTATGATGTGCGAGTATGAGTATGGTTCTCATTGAGGTCTGACTTTATTTTGTAACCTTCCTCTAGGTAAATAAAATGTTGTGATCATTTTAAACTTACTTTTTTTTAATGCAGTGTACCCTGTTTATTTCCTCCCCTTTTTTTCATTTAACAGCTATCGTTTCTCATTAGTTACTAGAACACAGCTATATGTAAATATATATTTATACATTCAATATTGGCACTGAAAGAAAAAGTTGGAAATTGGAAAGAACCTTAATCATGTTTTAAAAGGATATCAAGTAAAGCTTTGGTATGTTAAGAAGTGCGCTTGTCATTAATTATTATTATTATTATTATTATTATTATTATTATTATTATTATTATTATCATTATTGAAATGTAACTGCCTTTTTCTGAGAAAAAGGCTGACGAAAGAATGTTTTGTATTTGCGTTTCTCTCTTACGGTCATTGCTTTGGTATGCTGGTTGTGGCTGTGGGTAGTGGGTTACTCCTGCAAACAAGAGTCTGATAAGTTTCACATAGTACTGTACCTTTGACATTGTCTAGTCATAAAACATGAAGAGAACACTGTCATATACAGTATGCATATATAATGTTCATCCCGTATCAAAAGTCAGAGAGTGTTTTTGATCAAATGAATCAAAATCTGCCCTAATAAGGCCGCAAGAGCAGAGACTGAAATTGGCTATGTATTGTGAATTTGGATGTACCTCCTTGGCACTTGTGAAAACTTATCAGAGAGCCACAACCATGAAGCATACCTCCCGAATTATATCGAGGCTTCGTTATACAACCACAATCTTGTATAAAACACATTTTGTTCGAGTTACCTATATAAAAGTGTAAGAAGCCCCATAAACATCCTTAAATTATAACAATATACTAACAAAAAACATACTAAGAGCATGCAGAACAATTGGGATGTGTATGGTAGCTTTTCATGTGCATACAATGTCTTTTGCAGGTTTCCTTTTCACCCCCCCTCCTATTCATTTTAAAATTCAGTTTATTTTCTGGTTTGAAAGAAGTGTTAATTGTGGTCAATTGTTAACTAGTGATGTGATAATTAAAAATTAAATAAAATGTGTTTAAAAATATTGCCAACAGTTGTTTCTTGACACCGAACATTGACTAAGTCACGTTCTATTTGCAGGTGATTTGTGTTGCTCCCCCCAATTTTTTACAAATAAATTTCTCTGAAAAGTGTAAAATCAACTTTTACTACAATTACAGCTGCAGTTCTTTTGGGATACATCTCCACCAGCTTTGCACACCTAGAGAGTAAAATGTTTGTCCTTTCTTCTTTTCAAAATAGCTCAAGCTTAGATTGGATGAAAAGCATCTGGGAACAGCAATTTTAAAGTCTTTCCACAGATTTTCAATTAAATTTAGGTCTGGACTTTGACTGGGCCTTTCTAAACCATAAATATGCTTTGATCTTAAACATTCCATTGTAGCTTTGGCTGTATGTTTAGAGTCGATGGCCTACTGGAAGGTAAGCCTCCGCCCCAGTCTTTTGCAAACTCTTGTTGTAGGATTGCCCTGTATTTGGCTCCATCCATCTACCCATCAACTCTGACCAGCTTCCCTCTCCCTGCTGAAGAAAGGCATCTACCACAACATGATGCTGCCACCATCATGCAGTGTAAGTTTTCCAGCACACAGTGTTTTACATGTAGACCAAAAAGTTCAAGTTTGGTCTCATTTGACCAAAGCACCTTTTTACACATTTGCATTATCCCCCACATGGCTTGTCGCAAACTGCAAACTGGACTTCTTATGGCTTTTTTTTTTTTTTTAAACAATGAAAAGGCCAGATTTGTGGAGTACTGTAAATGACTAATAGTTGTTCCGTGGACAGATTTTCCCCCCTGAGCAGTAAATCTCTGCAGGATATCCGGAGTCACTATCGGCCTCTTGGCTGCATCACTGTATGTCTTGGTCGGTGTGCAGTTGTGCCACACTCTGTCCATTTTCGGATGACTGATTGAACAGTGCTCAGTGAGAGCGAACTACCTGCTGACCAACTTTATCCCTGACCTGTTTGGTGTGTTCCTTGGGCTTCATGATGCTTTTTGTTTACTAATGTTCTCTAACAAACCTCTGGGACTACACAGAACAGATGTATTTATTCTGAGACTAAATTACACACAGGTGGACTTTATTACTAATTAGGTGACTTGGGTATGGCAATTAATTGAAAGGGAGCTGAATACAAATGCACACCACAGATTTTTATTTGGGGGGAAAAAATTGAAAACCATTTATCATTTTCCTTCCACTTCACAATTATGTGGCACCTTGTGTTGATCTTTCACATAAAATCACAATAAAATACATTTAAGTGACAAAATGTGGAAAAGTTTGAGGGGTTTGAATACTTTCGCAAGGCACTGTATATGTGTTTGTGAGAAAAGGTTTCAAAATGAGGAAGTAACTGTATATAACAATGTCACTTGGTTAAAAAGCCACTTAATACAACAGTAATCTAATTGGACCCCAAACCCACATTTAAAACCAGACCTGGATTCAAGAAACCGTTTAGCAATAAAATATAACTGATAATGTTGTCATTTTGACATAACACATTGTTTGTCAAAAATGACATAACATAATCACATTGTTTCTGTTTAATAATTGCTTCCATGTCGTTCCGAATGGTCTGTGTTGTTTTATTTATGCCTAAGGAAAGCTACAAAGCTAACTAGCTTCTAACAGATGACTGAATCCCAAATCCCTACTTGGAGTGTGGGGCTGTACACCCTACATAGCGCACTATGCTTTCCAATCAACGCTATTTGAGATTCAACCCAGGAAGCGGGAATTTAACGGAGCTGATATTTTAAAGCGGAAAAATAAAGAAAAAAAACCTATAAAATCTACAAGACTGTCCACCACCACCTCCATGGTTTATTCTCACCTTTTGGCTACATAGTACCGTAAGTATTTAAGATTACTTTCACCGTTCAAAACAAACAAACAAGCAAACAAAAAACTGTCAGTTAAATAAACAAAAAAATGATATGTTGATAATAAATGGTGTTTTTATAAAAGCAATATCACACCTAAGGTCGTGCTGATACAGTACTGTATTATAAAGCACAACCTGCATAAGCACAACATGTCGACCCAGCCAAGCCATTCAAAGAACTATAAAGTAAGTTATTCGTCCATTTATGTAACACATCTATTAGTGTACATCCCCAGAGATTATCGTGACATGTGATTTTTTTTTTCAGTTGCTTGCAATAATCATACACACGTAATACTAGAAATTCGCTCACAAAAATACTACATAAATGTGAAACAACATAATAACAGCTTAACTTCCTGCACTTTGTCATAAATTGTGCAAGACTTACTGAAGAGTTGAACAGTCCTTCCTGAAAAGTCAATTTCTCTGGTGGCATTTTTTTTAAGCTCACCACTCCCATAGGCATGAAAATCATTCATTATTGGCTAATAGTGCAGCAATGTGTGCTGTGCAGCAAGTAAAATAATAATAATAATAATAATAATAATAATAATAACTTTTAACGTGCATGGTGATTTTTGACCAGCAGGGGGTGTTATGTTACTGGGTCAGTGCTTGTCCACAAACTTACTTCACCAGCAGTGAAATGCTCCTAAGTAGACATTTAGATCTTAATTTTAGTATTGAAAATGTAAGCTGAACAGTCCTTGTGTATTTCAGTGATTACTCTAAATGTTTTGTGGATATTTGGCCTTTGCAGTTTCATTACTGCATTCCACCAATTTTTTTCTGGTTTGGAAATTCAGTAGGACAGGTGTATTTAGGAATGTAGAATGTCTCATTGCTGCCAAGGAACGAGTCTGATTTAGTATGCGGGATGGGGGGAAAAAAAAGAACAAGATTGTCTATGAGATTTCAAGTCTCAAGAAAGAAAGAAAAATATTGTTACTTATGTGTATTCACCAAGTAACTGTACAGAACATTCAAGGTGTAGCTGACCTCCATACAGTAATTGTACTGGGGGACATGAGCACTCATGTGGGGTATAATGGAGATGCTTACAGGAAAGTGATTAAGAGAACGTGAAGCTGTCTTCACCAAGCTATCAAGTGGATGGGGATTTAGATGGATATGACTAGGATAACCTAAATGTAATTTATTTATTTATTTTTCTCTTGTATAGCACTAGACAATGTCTCAAAGCAGCATTACAGGAATAAAGATTCTGGCTATAAATAAAAGAAAAGAAAAAAAAATCACAAATGAGTGTCTATGGGGACAAGGAAAAAACTGTCTGAGACGCCATTAGAAAGAAACCTTTAGATTAACCAGACTCAAAGAGAAACACATCCTTATAACAGATAGCAAAACTATAAATATATTCTTTATGTGTTTAGTTTATATAAAGACTACGTTGTTGAGGGTTGAAAACTGTCTTTATGGTTTTTAAGTGTAACTGTTCTCTGTTATCACATGAATCTTTAAACAGACCATATGGGGCCATCCTCAGCAGCAGTTAGTTGTCTCCATGTAATGAGCACTCTAACCAGAAGGCGTGGATCAGACAGGTCCGGAGGGCAGGAAGAGGTCAGGATCACTGGTAACTCCAAAGTGCCATGTGTCATTAGAGAGAGAGAGTCATAAAATACTAGCAGTTTACTCGGGTACTGTGGCATGAAACCATTCAGTTCTGTATAGGTCAATAGTAGTAATGTATTTTAAAATCAATGTGAGACAGTGCAGTGTGGGTAGGAGTAATGTGCTGACATCTTCTAGTTCTAGTAAGCACTCTGCCTGCCACAATCTGGACTAACTGGAGCTTGTTCATACACCTACAGTAGTAGAACATTTAGACATTAACGCATTATAATAATCCAAACGGAGGTTTAAAAAATGAAAATGGATTAGTTATTCTACATCATGTAGTGGCATTATAGGGTGCGTTCAATAAGTCCCACTGCAGTGGCCACTATAGAGTAGGTTATGGGAAAATATTTGTTTAATGAAGCTCATTATTATTCTCACTCATGTATGTATTTATTAAATCTTGCACAGTGTTGCAATGTGGTATTCTTGTCTCCAGAAAAGCTGCTTGAAATTTTCCACAAACTAATTCCATGTATTTATCGCTAACTTTAATAAAAATATGCTCTACTAGCAAAATGCTTCGATAGTTAATTAACATTTTCACACCAAAATACACAGCTGATGTGAACACGTTGGACATGCACACCTGACTGGTGGCACCAAACGAGTGCGTCAACGCACTACTACTCTACATGGCCGCTGTGGAAAGACTTTCTGAACGCACCCTATTATTTGGCAATATTTCTGAAATGGACAAAAGATAGTCTAGTAATTATATCAGCTACAGTACATGATCTTCAAATGAAAGACTGCAGTCAATAATCACACCAAGGTCTTAAACTGTTGCTCATGGCAGAAAGACAATGCAGAGTTACTATGTGAGCATAGTTAAATATATAACTATGTGTCATCAGCATAACAGTTAAAACTAATAACATGATTGCATATTCACCCAGAGGAACCCTAAAACAGAACACTTTAGTACATGTAGAAAAGTCACCATTTACATCTACAAACTGGTAAGAATCAGTCACATAAGACCTGAGCCAGAAAAAGACTGTTCATTTCACTCCTACCACATTTTCTAATCTATCAAAGAGAAAAAGTCATGCAACACAGGCAAGGAGACACAACCCTGGTTAGAAGCCAGTAGTAGGTAATTTACCACTTTAACCAGCACGGTCTCTGTGCTAAATCCTGACTGATAGAGGTCATTGATTGTTCATCATTAGTAAATACACTGTCTGGCTTTAAATTAAATTAAGTTCTCCCTACTATTTGATATTGTTGTGCATTTTCCTAGGGTGGTATTTTTCCTTGTTAATTTCAAAACGGTTTTAAATAAGAATCTAGGATCTTCTATAAGAGTAAAAAAATATGTTGATCTTGTAGCACAAGAGCTTTTCTATAGGTCAAGATGCTCTCCTTTCATGCCGTTTGAAATAGTACTAATTTAGTTTGGTACAATTAACATTCTACAGTAGTTACGTTCCTTGTTGATCATACCAAGTTACTGTTATTTTTCTCTCAAGCTATTTTTCCTTTAAGTGAATCTAAGTTTTTCTACATCTTACGATAGTCAGGGAACAGTCATAGTCTCAATATGGTGGAACCTCATTGATCTAAATGGATCATGTTTGGGTCCATAGACTTGAAACTAGCTATAAACTGTGTATGAAAGACTAGAAAACTTTAGTGGACACCAATAGTAAGGGAAGCATGGTCATGGTCAAAAAGAAGGCCTTTAGGGTTCTTTTGAAAAGTAATTGAATTAAATTTTATTTGTACAGTATGGCGCTTTTAACAGTGGTCATTGTCGCAAACCAGCTTTATGAAATCAAGAGAAAATTTAAGGAAATGAATATGAAATATGTGAGAAAATATTTATGAATCAAAATCACCTGATTGAACCTGATGAATAAGCTTAAGGTGACGATGGCAAGGAAAAACTCCCAGAGATGGCAAGAGGAACCAGACTCAGCACGGAACCCATCCTGATTTGGGTGATAGTTAGCAGGAATTCTGTATGTTTAAGTTTAGTATAACAGGAGAGGTGTTTAGAGGAGTCCAGTTCATTATTGGATGCTCAGGTACAAGACTGTAGGAAATTCCAGTCCTAAACTATTAAGCGACTGCAGTCACAAGTCCTCAAAGAACAGCTGTGTGCATCAGCCGAGTCCAGCATCATCTTCATAGTGAAATGGATATCTTCTTCTTTGTCTTTCGGCTGTTCCCTTTCAGGGGTCGCCACAGCGAATCATCTGCCTCCATCTAACCCTATCC
>JAOVVB010000046.1:12484594-12504487 GCA_028570985.1 Heterobranchus longifilis
TGTGTGTGTGTGTGTGTGTGTGTGTGTGTGTGTGTGTGTGTGTGTGTGTGTGTGTGTGTGTGTGTGTGTGTACCTGAGTAGATCGGCAATTAAAAATCCTTTCATTTTTGTAAAAAATGGTCACGTCTCTCACTCTAAATTTATAGTATCTTATTACTTAAGTGGTTGGCTCAATAAATTGAATCTCCAACACACGGGGCCTGGTTAAAAAAAAAAAAAAAAGCCATCAATATCCAGTCAGAGCCATCATAAATCCTACTCTCCATTATATGAGTTGAATCATCCGACCAGCAACGTATAGAGCGGACCTTTGCAGAAACAGTAAATATTCTCTGTGTTGTATTGGTTCTGAACAAAACACCTTCACCAATGAAATGACAAAATTCTCAATATTCCATTAAGTAAGTGAAGGGTGAATATATAGACAGAGGTTGCACATGCAAACTCCCTGATAAGCATCCCAAAACACCCACGTCTTGGGCATGAGTAAACAACAAACCTGAGCATTATATTCCAATGTCAACATGTGACCCTGGCCTGCGTGCACACATTTGCAGATGAAATGCACCACGCACAGCTTTGCCATGCAAAGCTGCTTTGCCATGCGTTACTGCTTGCAGCAGGAAAACAGAACCATGTCCTATTTCTTTTCCTCTGTGTTGCATCGCAGCTAGCCAACGAGAGCCCACACCAAAACAAAACGGCTAATGCCAATTGCCAAAAATGTCCTGCACGAAGGGTGAGGTGTGATATAAAACGTACAAGATTCCAGCACAGCCCTGTGTTAGGAAACAGGGTTCCTTGGTGTATAAGGGGGTATGAGTGTGTTAAAAACCTACAGGGTTGTAATTAGTTTCAGATTAGATCTTGTTGATTAGATTGTGTTGATTAATGAACTGAGTTCACAACTTCTGCCATTCAGACTGACTGAGTAATCAGCAGAATCACATCTGTGCCATGTTGGACCCTCTGCGGATTGCAATGATATCAGAAATATAATACAGGTTAACCAGCAAAGAAGGAAGCAACAAAATACGCAAATATGAAGTTCATGTTACTGTCAATTGACGCCTAGTCTCGCATAGCCAGACTTATCTCCACAGCGCTATGTCCACGCTGGGGGGGGGGGGGTCTGGATTCAATGCGCTTTCACTCCTGGATAGTGAAAATGGCCTGTTTGCTTTTCCTTAAACCAATCACAATCGACCTGGGCAGCGCCATGCCATGCCCCAGCGGTGCATCTGCAACATAGTATTGGGGGGGAACCTGTTTCACACCTACAAGAAAATGATGTAAACATATTCTTTGTAGATCTTTACAATTATTGACCAAAAGAACAGAGCAGGACTGCCTTATTGCACGATCCAAATTGTCAAAACGTGTCATTTTCAGCATGTAGGTTGATAGCTCGGAGGATGTTTCCATAGCAAAGGGACTGAGAATGGGAACACGGACTTCCTGTTTCCGGGCCGGGCAGATTTCCCGGAGGCTTTATAGCAGCACTGTTTTTCCGGTAAGCCAGACTACTTGACGCCTCTTTCACACAGAAGCAAAAACCACAGTTGCATTATAACAAATACAATTTGCAGCACAATTAGCAGCAGTGAGTGGGACGCCGGTGAGGTGTCACTGCACTGCTACTGGTTAGTCGGGACGCCTGCACGGAGAGCGGTGGGATCTGGGGGAGACTGTGAACCTTCGTGTGCGTTAGGGGCCCTCGCAGTGAGGTTCTTTGCACCATGTGTATTTGAGCAGCCACATGACTGCCGACACTCTACGCTTTCCTCAGGCAGCAACAGAAGAGTCAGCGACGACAAAGAGTGCAGCACAAGGAATTCGAAGTTGGGGAGAAAAAAAAAGAGATCTTCAACTACAGCTTGTGACGTGTTTAATGGCTGATCAGTGTAAACAAATGCTGGTGTTGCCTGGCAACAAAATAAGTACAGAGTGTGTGTTAAAGGCAAGTTGGCAAGCTGGTGGCTTGCTAAAGGCTGTATGTGTGTTTGGAACAAGCTAGGCTGCATTTACAATAATGCTCTTTTGTTGGTTTCTGTCTAAAAGGGGCTCCAGTCAGGCCCTACTCCAACCACGTCAGTCTCACAGGTTCTCTGAACTGTGTCTTCCCATAATCATTGTTTAATTTAAAGTGAGATGATGTCCTAATTTGCACAGCTATAAATATCCCAATGTCAGATATGCTTAGACCAGCAGAGAAACAATGGAGGAAGTAAAACATGAAAGATGCAGAGGTGGACTAAGAAGAACAATAAGCAATAGAAAAAAGGGGAGGCTCAAGACACTACTGTTGGTGGCTAATCAAGTATCTCGTGGGGCATGGGGTGGTGGACAGAGCTTTCCATAAGCACCGGCTGCCAGCCAAACAGCTGACTACTCATTTAAGTCCAGCTACTTTATTATATACTTACAATTTAATGAATAAACAAATTAATGAATTATCTTTATTTACATTGCACTTTTTACAGCAATTCATGAATTCATGATTCAAGTAGATTCACATGATTTGAGTCAAGTGATTCACATGTTTTGTTATTTTAGAGTTATTTTTGGCATTGGTTTATTTTATTAATAAGATAATTTAAGACCGATACATAATGGATAAGACTTGGGATTAAAAACCTGCCCCCCCTTAAAATAACATTGTGTATTTTCATTGAATGGGAGTGCATTTATGTTTCAGCTAAAACAATACATTAACCATGACATGTATTGATGAACCTTACAGTGAATGTGTCAATAAATACATAAAAAATAAATTATTCTGAATTACAAAAGTTCTGGTCAGTCAGGAATATGGTTTTCAATATTAATAGCTATTTACAGACTATGTGGACTAAAATGCACTATTCTGCCTAATTCTCCTTTACAATAATTCCCTACCTGTTTACAATCAGGTAGGCAAACATTTTAAAATATACAATAATACGATCAGTGTATAATATGACGGAATAGTGGCATTAGAATGTGCCAGAGGTCACCAAATTTGGGCTTTTACCGACACATTGTTGTTCTGGGGGGGGGCATGCCCCCGGACCCCCCTAGCTGGCTGCTTTTTCCCACTGACTGGCTACTCCCCTGTGATGGAGGGCCAGTCGTGTCTTTCTGTGACCCACCACCGCAGAGATCCACAATCAGCAGCACCCCCAGCTTGGTTTTGCATTCCAATGAACACAACTGAGTGTTTTAGTGGTGGGAAGCTGGTGAGAACAAAACCGTAGGCAGCAACAACCTCTGCATTATCAGTGGCTAGACATTCTCTAGAGAATGCCAAAAAGAGTCTTAAAAAGGTAACAAATACCTGCCCACCTGTCATAAAACCAGACAGACTGGCAATGGCTAAGAGATGGAAATGATAGGCCTGTGGGAACACCTTGCACTCATTGATCAAACAGGTTACGGACCAGACACAAGAAACTCCTATTTGTTCCAGACTTGTCCCTCCTGCCTTTCCTCAGGGACCTCTGTTCTTCCCCCAGGTCATTGTCATTAGGAATGTGGAAGCACCACTTGAGCTGTTCAGCCCCGAAACTCGCACCCCAAATTCACTCCACCCATCACACTGGCATGGCCAGATAAGTAATCCTCTTAGAGAGAACTTGATACAGCAGAGGTCACAGGCTGAATGCTGCTGTTTGAGGGGTGAATGGAAGAAACATTTAAAAATAAAAATGGGGTCGCTGAAAGTAGGAATTAATAGAAAAGAGTGAAAAAGGAGAGAAATAATCCATATGAAAGAGGCTGATGACAGTGTTGACAGGACATGTTTGTAAAGGCTGTTTACACACCGGGACCTGATGGATAAACGACAGGAAAATGCAAAATAATCTCCTGCCAATATTTCACATCAAAACTATTCATACCGGCAGTGATGCAAATTTGCAGAATAAAAGGTTCTCAATTCGTGCAGGCAGAGGACCAACGACCGGGAGGCGATCTGTTTTTTCCTCAAGGGATATGACCCAGAGCAGCGTCTGTCTGTCTGAGGTCAGTTGTTGTAGAGTTTAACGTGAAGCTACTGTCAGATAATACAAATTTCCTTTTAGCAAAATGCTTGGAGTGAATTTGAGTTCTCTCTGGTAAACAGTTACCTGGTACGTACATGTCTAGGGCTTTTATTGTGAAAGTTAAGAATGGAAGGAGTGGATCTGCTATGCGCTGCCTTTAGGTTGAAAGGAGTAAACAAGTTTGTCATCCTTGTTCGGAGACAATAGGAGCCTCCATGTTGTTATTTTATAGACCACATGAGTAAACAACACAACGTGATTGGTTGATAACTTTATTCACGGTGCGAAAGCTCAGAAAATCGACCTTGTTCAGAAAAAAAAACCGAGAGAACCGGAAGTGCAGAAATGCTAACTCATTTCCGCGTTTTGGAACTACAAACTTAGGCGCCCTATAAAGGAGACAGGGACTCCAGGATATCAGGTGGTTAGAGTGGCACAAGGTACAAGGTTATGAGGATTTATTGCAGGCTGTGGTCTGTAACAACGATACAAACAAACGAAATTTCATTAATATACAGCAATAAAATACAATAAAATAGAGGGCATACTCATATGCAAATAAGCAAGAGCAAACAGACTTATAATGAAATAGACAGGCAAACTTATTATATAACAATGTGGGCTTTCTAACAACCCCCTCTGGCTTTGAAGATTCCGCCACATACACAATCATTGTAAAATCTGAAACTGTCCGAAAAACAACATGAAACATAAAGTGCGATTTCGTAAAAAAAAAAAAAGTGTCAGCTATCAAAATGCCCCTTTGGCCCAATAAAGTCCCAAGTCTCGTGAATCGTTTAAACTTGTAATCATGTTTCTACGTTACAGTATGATGAATCTGTATGGCCCCAAAGAGGAGTGTTTTTGAGCTCTGTTCACATCAATTATGTATGTCGACATTTATCGCACTTTTTTTTTGTAATTTTGCAGAAACGTAGAAAAATGATCCTGGCAAAAAAATAATAATTGCCGCTTGACTCTGAGGGCTTCCATAGAACAGAGGTTCTCAATCTTTTTTCAGCCAAGGACCCCGAACAAGATAGAGAATATATTGAGAATATATCTTTATGGTGGATGGAAGCTGCCCAAATAAAATTTAAAAAATGTATATACAGAAATTAATACATTTGGGAAATAAATAGGGGGCAAATGCAAAGGGAAAAAAATAAAAAATAAACTGAAAAAAATAATAAATACATTTATAAACTAAATTTTGAATAGATAAGAAATAAAGGCAAACATTACTTTATTTATTTATTTATTTATTTATTTATTTATTAATTATTTTCCCTTTGCATTGTTCCCCCTATTTATTTCCCCAAACTTGTTAATTTCTGTGTATTTCTTTTTTTTAGCAGCTTTCTTTGAGCAGCTTTCGTCCTCCGGTCTTCCATCTGACAGGATTTTTGCTTTTAGATGTTCTATTACAGAAAGTGCATGAAACCCATGACATCAAACATTCTGTCATTGTGTTACTTATGGATGGAGTTATAGTGGAAATAAATTATTCCTCTTTTTGTTGCCTCAAGTTATACCCAGTTAATAGGAAGCTCACCAGTTATTATTTCAGAATAAAAGCCGAAAGTTTAAAAATGAAAATATTTCAAGATCTTTGTTGCATTTACAACTTTACAAGAAAAAAATTTTTTTGTTGAAGTTTTAAGTGAATATGGGTATTTATTTTCTATTAATTTGTATTTGTTGATTTGTCAGGGACAATGCATAAAAACATTGTAACAGGTTACAGATGTGTTGCATGTCCCTAGTCAAGCTTTTCTACTTACAAATCATAACACCTCATAATTACAAAAAATACATTTCTTAAACTTTGGAAACTTGTATTATCGTAGACTAAAACTATCTGAATGGGGTTAAAAAAAAAATTAACTAATAGATATCACCATGAAACTTCCCCAGTTGATTAATGACATTAAGACAGTTATGCTTTGTATTACAAGTTTTATGAAATGTTATGTTTAAATGCAAATGAGGCATTATTTTATTAAATATGTGCTAATTGTCATAAATGTTCCAGAACAGAAATGTGAACATTGTATAAAGCCAGGTTCAAAATTATTGCTTCATTTTCATATTAGAGTCAAAGGTTTTTACATAGTAACAAGAAAATGATTTATGAGCTTTTACTCATCAACAAGATCTTCTGGTAAATTCTGCGTATAAATAATCTTTCAACTGCATTGAATGTTTTTAAATAATATTGTTATATTTCAATATTAGTGCTCAGATGGTCTTCATACCAAACTCCATCTAAACATCCTGTAATATTATGGTAGCTGCCTTCAGTAACATATTTAAAATGGTGATCAGAAATTGTTTTTAAGCTTTTAATAATCAATGAGGTCTCCTGGTGGATTTGGCAAATACATAATTCTTTCAAATTATTATTTTGGTCAGAAAATACTGTCAACAGCCATAAAAATAAAAAAATAATATATTTTATTAATAAAATGTAGTATAAATCAGGCTATGAATGCTGTAAAACTCTTCAGAATATAGATAGGAATGAAAGTGGAAAGTTTGGTGTAGTAAGTGCTACTGAAGTGGAGATTTCTGGATCAGAGTTTGAGGAAAAAAACCTTTAAAGACATGGATTGTAGTTCAGACATTTTGGGTGAATAGGGTAAAAAAAAAGACACTTAAGATTTTGTATTACAAGTTCTCTGAAATCTTATGTTTAAATATGCAAATTAGGCATTATCTAGAAATCTACAGACACAAATAGACAAAGTGTAGTAAAATAAATGTTTTCTTTAGTGAAAGAAGACATGTTATGGAAGAGAACTAGAACTAAATCTATAAATTGATTAAATGTTTTGCCTGTCTCAACTTAAAAACACTTCAAATTAAAATTAGTTTTCTAATCTTGCAGGCATCTTTATGATATTTTTCTGAATCATGAATCAACAACTTATGAAACGTATCATTTTTAAAAGCGTCAACAGTGACGTCTCCGATTGTTTGAGTTTTATAAAACTCTGATGTTAATTCATGTTTTCTTTTTTAAACACATCAGGGGCCAATCAGAAGAAGAAGATCAAACAAACACAACAGCTCATTGATGTTTTTATTTCTCTTCATATTAATGACAGTTTCTAATCATCTCACAGCTTTATATTGATTTTTTAATATTCTGATATTGATGCAGACTGAAACCCTCAGGAGTTAATTATGTTTTAGAAACACATATGAATGCAGAATCTGTTGGGACAAGATTTTGGTATCAGAAGCGTTCTGGTTTTCATTTGTAGTCCAAGTCACTGTCCTATTAATGTATTCTCATGAACAGGTTCATAAATCTTACTAAAATTTATGCACAAATAGTCTGAAAATGTAATGTCACAATTATCCTGGGCAAAATAATTCACGATATTATCCCGCTAATCAACAAAATATGTTTAAAACTCTTAAAATGGCACTAAAACACACTGGAATCACTTTACCTTTTTTTGAATTTGTTGGGACTTTTTCTTTCAAAACATTATGACTTCTTTCTTGAAACTTTACAACTTTTTTCTTTAAACATTACGACGTTTTTCTCGAAACATTACGACTATTTCTTGAAACATTACAACTTTTTTCTCAAGACATTACGACTTTTATCTCACAATATTCCCACTTTTTTCTCAAAACATTACGACCTTTTTCTCAAAACATTACAACTTTTTTCTCAAAACAGTATGACTTTTTAAGCAAGTTATTTATAAGTGAACATACTGGAAGTACGTGACATTTGCGTTATATGACGCAAAGTGATTTAATGTATCAAATATACTTATTTTAGCCCAAACCACCACCTTTTTTCTAACCCTACCAAGTTGTTTTGTTGCCTAAACCTAAACCTATCACCACAACGTCCATTTTAATGTTAACAGCGTGTTTAAAACCGCAAACTTAACGTTTAGTTATAGGCTGGAAAATGTTCATATGGGTCGTATTTACTCCGACCGCTAGGGGGCGCTATTTTAGTAAAATGCTCATATGGGTTATATTAGAGACTATTCTCTAATATAACCCATATGAACAACACATATGGTCTTATGGTTTGGAAGACTTGTTGCTTTAACACTTTGACAAATACAACGTCGGTCATATGTCGTAAGATATCGTACGAAGCCGTTGAAAATGAGAATGCATTGAACGGTCATGTACCAGTCACAGCATTAAACAAAACGTCATATTAAACTTAACCGGTCACGTAATGGTAGTTTTGGTGCTTAAATTTAACCATCATGCACTGGTCGCCGTTCCACAGCGTTAAACAGAATAGAAGATATCATATGAACCATTGCATTGGCGTAGATTTGTCCCCCTCCCCAATAAAAACATGAAAGTAGCAGAGGAATTTTATTTGGAAGAATTTAAAGACATTTTCACCATAAGTTGATGCATTAAAGGCCAAATGTGTACATTTGCCATGATGCAGGAAATTAAGTGTTCTTGTTAAGTTAAGTTTCCTGAGAGAGGACCCCCCAAACCTACGGAAGCACATTGCATCCACAAAAGAAAAAAAAAATTAGACATGCACCTTATCTCGTAATTATTATTAATTTAAGTTACTGTTTTTTAATAACAAGAAAATATCTCATAATTACGGGATCAAGAGGATCTCATAATTATGAGAAAAGATCCTGTAATAATGAGATCTCGTAATTACGGGGTACCCCCCAACCCCCCGCCTCCAATGTTGAAACAAAACCTAGGAACCATTGTGTACGCTGACAGAACACAAGAAACAAACACCATATATTGTCACAAACTCCACAGGAAACTCTGAAGGATTTCTAATGGGCAACAATATCAGACAGTGTATACCTTAATTTAACACTTGTTGTCTCCCATTTCAAATGACTATAACTATTTCTACTATATGTGCTGATAGAATAATCCTTCTGTCGGCTTCTGGTTCCACGTCACTGCGTCAGGAACACCTGTCGATCAAAACACATTCACAAACTCATAAATCATTCATAAAATCAAAACATTCACAAGCTATCAACTCATAAATCATTCATAAAATTAAAACACATTCACAAACTGTCAACTCATAAATCATTCATAAAATCAAAACACATTCACAAACTATCAACTCATGAATCATTCATAAGATTAAAACACATTCACAAACTATTAACTCAATAATGATGACAGACGAAATAATGCTGCCAGACTTAAAAGATATAGAAAATGTACTCTGATTGACATGACCATTTCAGAAAATGTCCTGTGAGATGGAGTCTGGCTTTTTCTAATGTGCGTTCACAAGTTATTCCTGCAACTGCAAATTCAGATTGGATACATACAAACTAAATGCGCTAATATAGTCCTGTCAGTGATGATTAAACAAAGGTTCAAGAACGTCCCAGTAAAATGTTGTAAACATATTCTTACAATCATTCACTGAAAGAACAGAGCTTGTCATTTTCAGCAGGTTGATAACTTGGAGGCTATTATTGTTTCCGTAGCAACAGGATTCTGACAATGGTAACATGAAGGGGGAAGGACTTCTTGCAGGAAGTGAGGAGTTATGCCCGCACTCTTTATCAAGTAACCCAGACTAAAACGTGATTGTCACAACATGAGGTCATATTTATTTTTAAACAAGTGACAATTTTGAATGGAAAATACAGACTCGCTTTGCAATGGCCTTTACTGTGAGTGTGAATGTTCACTATTGACTTAGGAAACAGAAGTTTGACATAAAACAACAAAACATCAGAATGAATATTTTACACACCTGTGCTGCAGACTCTCTGGGATCTCCTCACTCATCCAGGCCCTTCTTGGAGGATCCGTCCCTGGTCTTTGCCCGTAGCTTGTTCACCTGTGACTCAGCGATGTCAGCCCTCTCCTCGGCCTCTTCCAGCTCGTGCTGCAGCTTGCGGAGTTTGGCCATGTTGCCGTTTGCTGCCTCCTCAGCCTCCTCGGCTGCATGTTTATAGGACTTGACCTTCAGCTGCAGCTTGTCCACCAGGTCCTGCAGGCGAGCCATATTCTTGCGGTCTTCCTCAGTCTGGTAGGTGAGCTCCTTGATGCGGCGTTCATACTTGCGAACACCCTTGATGGACTCCGTTCCCCTTTTCTGCTCCGCCTCCAGCTCGTTCTCCAGTTCTTTGATGCGAGCCTCCAGTTTCTGGAGCTGCTTCTTGCCGCCCTTCATTGCGATCTGCTCGGCCTCATCCAGACGGTGCTGCAGGTCTTTGATGGTCTGCTCCATGTTCTTCTTCATGCGTTCCAGATGCGCGCTGGTGTCTTGCTCCTTCTTCAGCTCCTCGGCCATCATGGCCGCATCCGTGATGGCCTTCTTTGCCTTCTCCTCAGCGTTGCGGTTCTCCTGTATGGCCTCCTCCACCTCGTTCTGCAGGTGCATGAGGTCTGCTTCGTGCTTCTTCTTCTGATTGATCAGGCTGGTGTTCTGGGAGTGCAGGAGTTGCATGCGCTCTGTAGCATCAGTCAGCTCCTGTTCGGCCAATTTCCGACTTCTTTCCGTCTGCTCGAGGGCAGCCCTCAATTCCTCCAGCTCGGCCTGGATCAGGTTGTTTCGGCGTTCCAGGAGAGCAACGTTCTCTCTCAGGTCATCGTTGCCATGCTGTGCATCATCCAGCTGCAGCTGGGAGTCCTTCAGGAATGCCTGGAGGCTCTTGAGTTGTTTCTGGGCATCTGCTGCCTGCCTGTTGGCTTGGCTGAGCTGGATCTCCATCTCGTTGAGGTCACCTTCCATCTTCTTCTTGACTCTCAGGGCCTCGTTGCGGCTCCTGGTTTCAGATTCCAGAGAGGACTGAAGCGACTCCAGCATCCGTTGGTAGTTCCTCTTTGCCTGCTCCATTTCCTCATCTTTGTCAGCCAGCTTGCGCTCCATGTCGGCCTTCACTTGGTTGAACTCCAGCTGGGCTCGGAGGATCTTGCTCTCTTCATGCTCCAGAGAACCTTCCGCCTCCTCCAGTGCTGACTGGAGTTCGGCCTTTTCTTGCTCGAGCTGCTTCCGGATTTTCTCCAATTCGTGAGCACTCCTGCCGCCTTCCCCCAGCTGGTCAGTGAGGTCTGAGATCTCCTCTTGGAGGTTCTTGTTCTCTCTCTTCATCGTCTCGAGTTGATCCAGAGACTCCTCATAGGCATTCCTCAATTTGAAGAGTTCCGTGCTCAGCGACCGAGCTTCCTTCTGAGAGGCCTCCAGCTCACACTGCGACTCCTCAAACTTTTGCTTCCACTCTGCCATGACTTTGTCAAAGGCCCTTTGCTTCTTGTCCAAGGCTGCAGATGCTGCATTGGATCTCTCAAGGTCCAGCATCAGGTCTTCGATCTCATTTTGGAGGCGGTGCTTGGTCTTCTCAAGCGATGAACACTTTGCATTCACGGCTTCAATGGCCTCCTCGGCCTCCTGCAGTCTTTGAACCAGCTTCTTCTTCGCTTCTTCCAGTTCCTCTGTTCTCTGGATTCCATCGGTTTCATATTTTGTCCTCCATGCTGAGACCTCCGTGTTGGATTTGGACAGAGCTCTCTGCAGCTCAGCCTTGGCCTCTTGCTCCTCTTCAAACTGCTCTCGGAGCAGATCGCAGTCATGGCGAGCAGATTGTACGGCATGGGCGAGGGAATTCTTTGCCTTGACTTCTTCTTCCAGCTGTCTGCGTAGATCTTCGACCTGCTGGTTGTACGAGTTCTTCCCTCTGGTCAGCTGTGATATCAGACAGTCCTTCTCCTCCAGCTGACGTCCAAACTCACCATTCTCCGTGAGCAGCTTGGCCCTCTGGGTACTCAAGTCATTGATGGTGCGGTGAGATTCCTCGTATTTACTCTTGTACTCATTCATGTTGTCTTCCATTGTACGGCACATTTTCTCAATGTTTGACTTGGCCTTCACCACACTCTCCATGTTTGAAGACAAGTCATCCAGCTCCAGCTTCAGCTCGCTCTTTTCCTTCTCCAGCTTTTGCTTCACGCGCTGCAGGTTATCAATCTGTTCACCCAGTTCAGCAACGCTGTCGGCATGTTTCTTCCTGAGAGAGGCAGCGGTGGACTCGTGTTGGAGGGTGGATTCCTCCAGCTCCCTCCGCAGCTTCTGAAATTCAGCATCTCTCTTCTTATTCATCTCTACCTGTGCTGATGTTGCCCCACCTGCCTCCTCCAGGCGCTCGCTGATGTCCTCCAGCTCACGGGAAAGGTCGGAGCGCTGCTTTTCAACTTTGGCCCGGACTGCACGCTCAGCATCCAGCTCCTCTTCCAGCTCCTCAATTCTCGCCTGGTTTTCTTTCAGCTTCTTCTGGAGCTGAACTGAAGCAACCTGCTCGTCTTCTAGTCTTGAATTTATTTGTACAATCTCAAAATCTTTTTTTTTTAGTTTTTCCTCCAGCTGCTGCTTGTCATTTTCTAAGTCCATCAAACTCTCCTGAGTCAGCTTCAGGTCTCCTTCGAACTTCCTCTTTGAGCGCTCAAGGTCCATCCTGACTTTCTTCTCTTGCTCCAACGAGCCCTCCAGATCATCTACCTGTTGCTCCAGCTTAACTTTGGCTTTGGTCAAGCTGTTGACTTTATCTTCTTCACTCTGAAGGTCATCCAGTGTCTGCTGGTGAGCCTCCTGGAGTGCCTTCTTCTCTTTTGTTAGCTTCATGATATTTTCATCCTGGGAAGCCATCTCCTCTGTCAAGTTTTTCACCTTATTCTCTGTGGCATGTTTCTCTTTCTCGACCTTGGCCAAAGTCAGCTCCAGATCATCTATATCTTTCTTCAACTCAGAGCATTCATCTTCAAGCTTCCGTTTCTTAGCTGTGAGATCTGCATTCAGCTCCTCTTCATCTTCCAATCTTTCTGTCATCTCCTTCAGCTTGGCTTCCAGTTGAATCTTACTCTTTATAAGCTGTTCGCAGCGTTCTTCGGCGTCTGTTAGTGTATCCTGTTCAGACTGAATCTGCAGAGTCAGATCATTCTTCTCTTGGAGAAGTGTCACTATTTTCTCCTCCAGTTCCTTCCGTCTTGTTTCAGATTTTTCCAGAGCTTCTTTCAGCTTGTTGAATTCATCCTTCATGTTGGCCATCTC
This sequence comes from Heterobranchus longifilis, assembly GCA_028570985.1. Classification (NCBI taxonomy): domain Eukaryota; kingdom Metazoa; phylum Chordata; class Actinopteri; order Siluriformes; family Clariidae; genus Heterobranchus; species Heterobranchus longifilis. Next base: position 12,497,666 of record JAOVVB010000046.1, read on the forward strand.
TTTCTCAGACTCTGCGCTCTTCAGCAGGGGTTTGATCTTGAAGAAGAGCTTCATCCAGGGCCAGTTCTTTACACCCAGAAAAGAGCGAAGGTTCCATTGGATGACCATCAGGGCATCTCTGCGTTCTACCAGCTTAGCAAACTCTGCCCTCATGAGGATCGCCCGAGCATTAGCCTGGATCCTGGTGATGATTCGAGAAAGTTGCTCATCTCGCATCTCCTCCAGTGTCCCCAGCAGACCAGCTTTAAAGAAGACTTTGGTGTGGCCAAACTTATACTGAGTGTGGTCAATGTCCAGTGATCCCAGCAACTTTTCGGCACTCTTCTTGCAGTCAATGAACTGGCCTTCAGGAATGGCGGAGGCATTCAGAATCCTGTACCGTTGTTTGAAGTCACCGTAGAGGACCCTGTTTGGGAAACCCTTCCTGCAGATTCGGATGCCTTCCAGGACACCGTTACAGCGCAGCTGGTGCATCACAAGGCAGTTGTCCATGACCCCTGGAGTTTTCTTCTCATTGGGAATCAGGCAGCGGACAAAGTGGGGGTGTGTGGTTTTCAGGTTGTTCATCAGCTTGTTCAGGTTTTCCCTGTGAAGTGCAGACACGGTCTGGAATGAGGAACCTTTCTTCTTGGCTCCTTTTCCGCCTGCTTTGTCACCGCCGTCAGCTCCGGAATAGCTTGAAAACAGCAGACTGAGGAGCTTCAGAGATGATTTCTGGTAAAGACCGACCACAGTTTCATTCAGGGGGTCTTTGTTTTTGACCAACCAGTTGCCGATGTTGTAGTCCACCGTGCCGGCATAGTGAACCAGGGCAAAATGAGCCTCTGCTTTCCCCTTTGCAGCCCTCGGCTTCTCAAACATCTTGTTCTTGCCCAGATGATTATCATAGAGCTTGGACTTGAAGGTCTGGTCACTGGCTTTGGGAAACATGCATTCCTCCTCCAGAATTGACAGGATCCCCAGCGGCTTCTCAATGAGGTCAATGCAAGCTTGTAGGTCCATCCCAAAGTCAATGAACTCCCAATCAATACCTTCTTTTTTGTATTCTTCTTGCTCCAGAACAAACATGTGATGGTTGAAAAACTGTTGCAGTTTCTCATTGGTGTAGTTGATGCACAGCTGCTCAAAAGTGTTGAAATCAAAGATCTCAAATCCAGCAATGTCCAGCACTCCTGTGATAATAAGAAAATAGAATTTTAAAAAAGAGAAAAGATTTAGGAAAATTGATAACTGATGAGAAATAAAAATAGATGTAAAATGACAACAAAGACATAGTATGACAAAAAATAGATGTAAATTGACCACAAAGAGATGCATAGTGACTAAAAATAGATGCAAAATGACAAAATATAGACATAAAACAAACACAAAGAGATGAAAAATTACTAAAAAAACTGACGCAAAATGACCACAGAGACACAAAATGACTAAAAATAGACACAAAATTACTAATAATAGATAATAAAATGACTAAATATAGATGAAAACTACCACAAAGACATGCAAAATTACTGAAAATAGACATAAAACAACCACAAAGAGACAAAAAACAACTAAAAATATACATTAAATGACTTAATATAGACATTACATGACTAAAAATAGACATAAAATGACTAAAAATAGATTAAAAATGGATTTAAATGACCACAAAGAGACACAAAACTAAATGTAAACTGAAAACGTAAAATGACGTAAAATGACGTAAAATGACGTAAAATGACGTAAAATAGACGTAAAATAGACGTTAAATTTGTTAAAATAGACATTAAATGACTAAAAATAGATGCAAAATGACTAAAAATAGATGGGCTTTGAAAAAGGAAATAAGTGACTTACCTATGAAGTACTGCCGGTGCTGTTTGGTGTCCAGGGATTGATTGATTCTCACCACCATCCAGTTGAACATCTTTTCGTACACGGATTTAGCAAGGGCGCCGATCGAGTAGTAGACTTGGTCGACACTTTGACCTTTGGTGACGTATTCGTTGCCGACCTTGACTCTGGGATGGCACAGCCCTTTGATGAGATCCGCAGAGTTCAGACCCATCAGGTACGCCGATTTATCTGCCGCCTCCGTCCCGTCCGGCTCCGCCTGCTCCTCACGCTGCTTCTGTTTGAACTTCATGTTGCCATAGTGCATGATGGCGCCCGTTAGCTTGTAGACGCCCATCTTCTCCTCCGCAGTGAAGCCAAGCACGTCAAAGGCGCTGTCAGTGGCCATCAGCTCCTCCGAGTCGTTGATGGAGGCGACTGTGACCTCTCCCTGCGAGATGTATGAATAGTCATATGGGTTGTTGGTGATCAGCAGCATGTCCAGCAGCTCCGGCTTATGATTGGACAGGATCTGGTAGAAGATGTGGTAGTTCCTCTCTGCCTTCAGCTGAAACGTACACCGCGACTTCTCCAGCAGGTATGTCTCGATGTCAGCCGATGACAGCTTGCCGCTTGTACCAAAGTGAATTCGGATGAATTTTCCAAAACGAGAGGAGTTGTCGTTTCTCAACGTTTTGGCGTTGCCGAAGGCCTCCAGCGCTGGGTTCGCCTGGATGATTTGATCCTCCAGCGTCCCCTTGCTGGTGTCTCTCTTGCCCCCACCGACTGCCGCGATGCTGGCGAAGTACTGGATGACTCGTTTAGTGTTCACGGTCTTCCCGGCTCCGGATTCTCCGGTGATGAGGACAGACTGGTTCTCCCTGTTCAGGAGAAAAGTTTTGTCATGATATTATATCTATTCTTTGGACAATGATATGGTATTTTATGATATTCAGCCCGGGTTGCCAGAATAATTGGCATTGTACTTTCTGCAAACCATGGAAATGTTACATTTGTACATGTCATACATAACATATCAACATTTCTAAAGTTTCTCATCAAGAGGAGGTGGATGTGGATCGTGGATGGTATGTAACCTGGGAGAGATGAGACAGCAGGAGACCACTGTTCAAGACCAACAAAAACAGGTACTTTTTTTTAAAGAGACATCGGGGGCAATTCTAGCCGTTGTTCTGGAGACAAAACCCGGTATTTTTTTTAACAAGACGTCAGGACATTTTTAGCCGTGGATCTGGAGACAAAAACAGGTATTTTTTAACGAGACATCGGGACATTTTTAGCTGTGGATCTGGAGACAAAAACAGGTATTTTTTAATGAGACATCGGGGCATTTCTAGCCGTGGATCTAGAGACAAAAACAGATATTTTTTAACGAGACGTCTGGACATTTTTAGCCGTGGTTCTGGAGACAATAACAGGTATTTTTTAACGAGAGGTCTGGACATTTCTAGCTGTGATTCTGGAGACAAAAACAGGTATTTTTTAACAATAGGTCTGGACGTTTCTCGCCGTGGTTCTGGCGACAAAAACAAGTATTTTTTAAAGAGAGGTCTGGACATTTCTAGCCGTAGTTCTTTGGGAAAAAAGTGCTATTTATACGCTTTACCATGAGCTCACGTTGACATCCACTACGTTTATGAAACATGCAAATATATGTTTTCTTAAATGTACAAATGTAACATATCCGTGGTTTATGAAAAGTACCTGAGACGATATCATCAGTTACATTTATATCAACTCACAAACACAAAAATATGATTTTAACATTTAATTTGTAAGCTATTTTTTTTAACGTTTAAATGAAACTTTTTAATAAAAAAGCATAAAGAGGGAAGTGGGAAATGATAAAGATACCTGTCGGTCAGCATGTACTGGTAGGCGTTATCGGAGATGGAGAAGATGTGAGGCGGAGCCTCAGTTCTCTTCTTCCCGCGGTATGCCGCCACCACCTCAGCGTCGTAGACAGGAAGCCATTTGTAGGGGTTGACGGTGACGCAGAAGAGTCCCGAGTACGTGTAGATCATCCAAGCAGCGTAACGCTCTTTGAGGTTAAACAGCACGGCGGGCTCATGGAGGAAAGTGAACATCGCCATGTCTTCGATTTTATCGAACTTTGGCGGGTTCTGGGGGTGGATGTCCGACTCCTTCACTGTTGCCGTTGTTCCATCCTCCTTGTTGACCGTCACCATGGCCCCGTCTTTGCTTTGGATTCGGCCCTTCATATATTCCACCTTATTGTCCACCACGAAGCACTCTGTCTTGATGTCGAAAGGTCGCGTCTGGGCTTCCAGGCGCTCCTTGTCCGACTTCCTGAGATACGGAGCAGCCTTCCCAAACTCGGCCATCAGAGCGTCACCCATGGTTGGACAGAAGAAGAAGACTGATGCAGAACATTGCAGCTGGACGCTTATAAAGCCCCCCCCGGGGCCAAATTAGGAGATAAGTGCTGAAAAGAAAAAAACTAAAGATGACACTAAGTTTGGATGTGAAGACGCAGGAGGGCAGTTTCACGACCTTTGGCTGTTAAAGTCCATTTTAGGAAAAGAAGTGTTTCAGGGCTTATCTGCCCGCTGATAGGACGTCCTGACACCTCTCTGTTTAGACTCTACTGCAGATCATACAACTTCTACACCACTGGTTCTCAAAGTGGGGTCCGGGGCCTCCAGGGGACCCCGAGGGGGTTCCAGGGGGTCCCCAGTAAAAAGGGGAATTATTTATTTTCACTATAATTCCATCCATAAATAACAATGATAGAATGTATAACTATTTTGGTTTCATACAATACATACATTTTAAAATGAATAAATACATAAAAAAGTTTCCAAATACATAAAACCTAAAGACAATTATAAATAAAAATAAATAAAAACATTTAAATAAATAAATAAATAAATACATTTAAAAATGAATCATATGAAACGAGATTTAACATTTAGTCCAAATTTAGGCTACATTTTAGCGAGGGAAACTGGCATGGTCATTTTCAAAGGGGTCCCTTGACCTCTGACCTCCAGATATTTGAATGAAAATGCTAGAATTCTTATCCAAATGTGTTATTTTCGCCTATTATAAAATGGTGTATTTGAATATTTCTGCATACTGGGGTCCATAAATAGTCTTGAATTACATAAATTGGGTATGAACCATTTCATTGTAGTGAGACCATTATTTTAAACCTCAACCTCACTGTATAAAATTACATGTCGTAACCTCTAGGATAATCACAGCCTCATGAAACTTTACAAACACAAACTAGAGACCTAGAGCATTCAGAGGATGTATTTTCCTAGGTATCATAACAATAAGGGAGTTTCTGAGCAGAAACTTTCCAGAACAGAAATGCTCGCTATCCAATCACAGAAAAATGCAAATATTGCAGAAATCTCCAAATGTCAAAAGGTTTTGATAAAAAAAAAATAAGCATGATTTTTTTCTATGATGTTCCTCAAAGTCTGGGTGTCTTAATGTGGTAGTTTATAGGAATATTCGACCATTTTGTTTTAATCAATTCTCGAGTGGTCAAAAATGATTAAATTGTGCACCAAATGAGTAACAAATGGTATCAACCCCAAATTATTATAATTATTATGAGACATAATAGAACATTTGTATGTTGATCATATACTTTGATCATAATGTTCTAAGACTTTATACATTAAACCTTCAAAATTGAATAGGCGCCTAAACAAATCACAATGTTTATTACAAATGTATGAATATAAAACCTTGACACACGGTGTTGAGCATCTCAAATTAATGTTCAGGTTCTCAGCTTTCAGATGATGTGGCATCTACTGTTGACCTGCTATCTCCCCTTAAACTAACCTGTCCCCCACTACAATAATGGCAATAATGAATTAAAAAAAAACAACAACATTTAAGTGAATAATACATTAAAAAAATGTCCAAATAAATAAAACATGAAGGCAATAATAAATAATGAATGAATACGTTTAAAAAAAATAAAATAATAATAATAATCAGTACAGAAACAATAGGGCCTCACCAACGATGTCAGTGCTCGGGCCCTAATAAATGGATGGAAAATTAGCCTAAGGCTACAATCTGGCATATTTACATGTGACTGTCCATTAATATGCTCTGTCCCTTCTAAATAAAGAATAAATAAATAAACAAATAAATAAATAAAGGGAAAATTTGAAAGGAATATAGGGAAATTAATACAAAGTTAAATGAGTTCTAGCCATGGTTCTGGCGACAGTTTCCAAATAAATAAAACATAAAGGCAATAATAAATAAAAAATAAAAACATTCAAATAAATAAATGAATACATTTAAAAATGAATACATACATTTAAAAAAGTTTCCAAATAAATAAAACCTAAAGATAATTATTTTTTTATTTTTTTTAAACCATTTAAATAAATAAATGCATTTAAAAATGAATAAATACAGTAAACGTTTTCCAAATAAATAAAACACAAAGGCAATAATAATTAAAAAAAATATTATAATAAAAATAAAAACATGTAAATAAATAAATGCATTTAAAAATGAATAAATACATTAAAAATGTTTTCAAATAAATAAAACACAAAGGCAATAATTTAAAAAAACATTTAAATAAATAAATACATGTAAAATGAATAAATACCCAGAACCCTCTTGCTGCGAGGCGACAGTGCTAACCACTGCACTACTGCACCACCCAATACAAAAGTAAATTGATAAAATTATTATTATTATTATTTATAATTTTTTTAAAATTGAAATACAAAGGTAAATCAATAAAAAAAGGCAATGAAAACATGAATATCAATGTATGTCACATTCTATCAAATTAATTAATGCCTACATTTATTTTTAAAATTATTGTGGGGACATTATATTAATTCATTTATTCATGCATTTACTTTTTATTTTGACAGCTTCCGTCATTGTTATTGTTATTGTTATTGTTATTGTTATTGTTACTGTTATTATTATTATTATTATTATTATTATTATTATTATTATTATTATTAT
>JAOVVB010000046.1:12511865-12535067 GCA_028570985.1 Heterobranchus longifilis
TTTGAGAAATTTAAAGCAAAAGTCAGCTTTTATGACAGGTTTGATGATATTTAAACTTTGACGCCCCCTTTTTAAATAATATAAAAAACAGTACAGTAGAATAACTAGAATAACAAATTAAATATTAACAACTAAAATGTGTCATTTTTACCCAGACAAGTTCCTTTTGTGCCTGGATAAGTGAAAGGTAAATGTACTTGTCCAAAGGACAAGTGCCTCAAAATGTTAATGTCAAGCCCTGGGTGTTGTTAAGCTGTACAGACCAATGTCCCTGGAGCTGTTTCTGAGGAATACGTACATCTGGCACTAATGGTTGTGCTCAGAGTCACTGAAATCACAAGTCCTCTCTGACATTTAGTCAAACAGTAACTGAACCACTGAACCCAGTCTGCATACTTGAGATTGTGACACACTATCTGGAAGAGTTAGCTCCTTGTATAAACAAGGAAGTGCACCTAATTTTGTGACCCATAAGAGTAGGTCAGTAGGGGTGTAAATCACAAGTTTTATCACGATCCAATATTATATAGATTCTTTGGACAACAATACATTATTTGCTGATATCACAAAGTCTGCCACGATGCGATTTTGATTTGATTCAATTCAGGGGCCTGGGATGATATCATATGCCCATTTAATACAATCAGCAAATCACAATCAACTCACAAAAAACAACTAAAATATGATTTGATTTAAATGAAAAAAAAACACACTATTCTTTTTGTTTATAAAAACAATAAATATAAAGTGAAAATTCCAAAATAAAAGTGCATGTTAAAAATGATATGTATCAATATTTTCACTTTGCATCGATGATATTGGATCATTGATCATTGAATCGATATATCGATCCTGATCGATCATTACAACCCTATAGGTCGGACATGATTGCACTGATGTGCGTTTGTCTGTCCATGAGTTTGTGTTACAGTACTTCAGAGAAGGTTTGTACTGTATTAGCATCTGCTGCACATTTTCCCTTGAGCATATTTGCATGCCTACATGTGATGCAACGTATGCCAGAGATTACAATAGCCTTATCAATAGAGGTCATTGATTGAACTAGCTTTATTGGTTCAAGTGAGAACACACCCCTTTTATTGTCTGCTGCTCACCACCTGCAGTCTTTTCATACCATCCAACATGACCTTATATAGATGTCTTGCACTGAGTGTGATCTTGTGTGTGTACAGTATGCCCATGTGTGGTCCATGTGCTATCACGTCCAACATTAAAAAAAAAACCTTGTAAGTGCTTTCATAAATGCTTATTGGGTGTGACTTTGGTGCACATGTGACGGTGAGAAAACTGTTTAGTAGAGAGAGGCGGAACAGAGGAATGTGGACCATCCTGTTGATCAGCATTGCTGTGAAAAATGTAATACCTCAACTGTTTCACACAAAAACATTACAGTAGAGCACAGGAAGACTGGGTGTGTCCATATGAAATGTGATATTTTTTAAGCATAAAATTACACTTATACCATTTATTCAAGTTTTATTTATGTAATTTATTTATGTATTTTATTTTATTTTACTGTTATTTTCACACCCTGATTATCATGTTTACAATGTTCTTAGCTGGTGAAGTCTTGCCGTGTGAAACCTAACCAGATAGATAGATAGATCGAGATAGATAGAGCAGTGTCCATTATCACTGAAAGTATTTTTCTTGTATATTTTCCTGTAAACACGTATGTGCATAACACATCCAGCAATAACAATAATAAAGCATATTTCTGTAACCCTTTATTGTATCAAATATATAATCAAAAAGCTCTGCAGCAACCATATTCACCATATCAGAGATTTTGTTTTTAAGGAACTCCAACAGCTGCTCAGTATTATGTAGGGTAACCGTAACATTTTGCACACTGTACATTCTACAGTTGAGTGACAGGTGTAATCCTATATGTAACCTCATATGCCTAATAGTTTTCATGTCTTATCTCTCCTGTTCTGCCAGTTTAACTGAAACAGAGAGGGCTGAGACTGAGAACAGCAGCTGTCAGGTAAGAATTAGTCATGATCTTAATCCTTAATATCATAATGTTTTAGGGCTCATGCTGCAATCATTACAATGTATAATACCATCTAAAACAAATGTTAAATTGCACATTCCATTCCCAGTTAATCCAAAATATCCCCAACCAATCAATATTTATAGTACCAAAGGCAACAAGTTAAAAGCCACTGAAATTCTCTGAGATCCACATGAAGTAATTGTCTGTGAAAACACCACAACATATTAACTGGCATTGCATACTCTTGAAAACATCAGATTGATTGTTATTTTAAGCATTAGGAGGGACAGGGTGTGTGTGCTTTTGTGTGTGTGCCCTTGGAAATCTCACAACTTTCAAAATAACCTGTTTGTCAAGGCCTGAATCTCTTAAATAGCTACACCATGGGAACAGAAGCTTTAGCAAAGCGCTGGCTCTGCTAGCACACCATTTGCAATTCAGATAGCACGCCACTGTTGCATACTTGCTGTAAATGCCAAAAAGCATTTTACTTGCAAATAATTTGCATTTGTATGATATGAACTTGATATATGAAAATAGTTGGGCTTTAAGGATACTGCTAAACATAGCTGGTCTGTGGTTACAATACAAATCTAGTGTGTGATATTGGGTGGTCATATGAATTGTTAGATGTCAAAATGAATTTTAAAACATTAATTTATAATGCAGATTCCACATGTTGGCAAAAATATACATTCGTATGCAATATCTGGTCACTTGCAGTAATTCTTCTTCTCTTAACAGGTTAATGGACAAACATCACCACTAGACACCTCTATAAAGGTAGCCAGTGACTCTCCATTATCTGAAAGGATACCGTTTCCAGCCAAGAAGAAAGAGGAGGTTGTCACAGCTGTTTGCCATGAACTGGAGACTACCAGGGACTTGAGTAGTACTCACAGTTTGTCAAATGGGGAGTTTGCCTCACATGAGTGTAATGGCTTGGACATGCGTCCATGTGGGCCACAACCAAGGACTGGCACTAGATTACTTGAGTTAGGAGAACATATAAAAGACCATTCAAAGCTTGAAAAACATACTGATCTTGTGGAACTATCTAGCCATACTAGAACCATGTTGTCGTCCACTGTGGTAACAGTTCTTGCTCCACATTGGAGTGGTCGACTAAGACGGACCAAAAGACCAGAGGGAACTGGCAATTCGGAATTCCAGGGGAATTTACAAGACGTGACAAACACTGTGGCAAACCGTGCACATGAACGCCTTCCGGAGACTGTGGACAGGTCATTGACAGATGAATTGCAAGCCCAATTAAGGGTGCCATTTCTGGGTACAAGGAGGAATACAGTCGACTGGTCAACGAACAGTGGTCCTGCAAGCTTGGACTATGAATCTAAGAGGAACATGATTCAGACGGTGTCTTTGGATGTAAACTCTGGAAGGGTGGACAATAGAAAAATGGATGCAGGTGCTTTAAGCCCTGTACCAACAACTGCATCTCCCGTGTCTCCCTTCTCCCATGACCCAAATGAACAAAGGAGGAATCCACAAACTGGTCATCAAGGGGGACTGTCATCTTTAAGCTCAAAACCAACAACCAGCAGTCTGCTTCTGTCTTTAAGAAGATTCAACTCAAATGGCAGGAACTTAAATGCAGCGTCCACCCTCTCTGAGATAAATCCTTCGCGTCTGAGCAGTTTGCCAAGTGACCAAGATGGAAAAGTATTCACAACACACCTTTCTCAAACCTTCGTCAATAATAATGTGCAAGAGAGGTCAAAGCCCCTCCTCTCTCCATCATCCATTTCTTATAGGGCAACTGAAACTGGTCCTATCCTTTCCCCATCATCCTCCAATCAAAGAGAAAGGAATTCATTTGAAACACGCTTCTTTTCAGCTTCACCCATTAACAAAGACATGGAAGACGCACCCTTTTCCCAACAACCTCAAACAATGAATAGGACTCAGTCCAGTCTTTCATGTTCCAAACAGCCATTTCTAAGTAGAGGGCCATCAGAGAGGCAAGATAACTGCAGGGGTTTAGACAAAAATACAAACGTATTCCCAGAGAGCTCTGACTCTTCACCCAGACATTCCCCATATGACCGGTCTGCCCACCTAAAAACCCATTCCCTCCCTAGAAGGACCACCCTGACATCCACTTCCTGGTGGAAACAAGTTACCCAGGAAGGCAGTTCCCCTCTAACGCTCAATGATACAATGAACATCAAAGAAAAGCCAAACACACCCTTAGTTCCACCCTGCAATGATAATAGAGACTTGGCCTCTCCAAGTCCAACTGACAACAAAAGGTTTAGCAGTCAAATCCCCGACAACAATAACACAACAGAGTCAGTTTTCAAAGGTAACATGAACCTTATTATGAAGACACGGGGAGGAAGTCACAACCTCAAACAAAATGCTGAGGATTCACCTGACCACGATTCAGACAGGCTTGTCAAACAGCAATATGGCTCCAATTTAAACAGAGAACCACAAAAGCCTCATAGTTTGCCTGATGTTTTGTCGAGTGCTAAAATTAGCAGAGCTACAGAGCAAACAACACTGAGTCACCCTAAAGAGATCAGCAGGCATGATGTAAATAATAGTTCATTTACAGCAAATGTAACTGAATTACCACCTACTTTGCTAAATCCCAAGAGCTCAAAATCACCCACTGAGAGCAGCAGCAAATACAATAATTATTGTACATCCAAAGCCAACATCACCTCTGCATCTTCATACAATAAGGACTCTCAAAGGTTTACCAAACCACCTCTTTCTCTTGCTACCACCAACACTCTTGAATGTCAAGCTCTTACCTCTAAAGCTACTTCTAGTCTCCCCCTAACTACAAACACTAAAACTAGTGTCTCCTTCCACTCTCATCCAGTTGCTTCACAGACCAGTATCCATGCCCCATCATACACTGGCTCTTCTTCCCAAAAACCCAAATTCACTAACACAGCCAATGTCACCCCTCTTGGCTTTGAAAGAAGCTATGCTTCTGTTCACAAGCCTATACACCCTAAAACTGTGTCTAGTCTGATTCCCACGCTCAATGCTTCCTTTAAAACAAACTACAGTCCTGTGTCCACTGCTTCCACCAGCTCTTCTTTTACCACTGGCAGCCATCCTGCAGCCACAACTGCCCCCAGCCCATCCCTCCTTACTCCTCCAGTCACTCCTGCCATTGCATCTTCTCCCACCACTATCGCTGTTTCCTCTCTCTTAACGCCCCCCGCCACCCCTATCATTACCAACCCCAACTACTCAGATGCATCCGGTCCCAAGGAGGGAAGGGCATTCTCAAGCAGCCCAGAAAGCAACCCAAATAAATTACGCCCGACGGAAAAGAGAGTAAGACGAGTAACATGGGATGACTCTGTGGATCTGAAACATTCTGAGCCCATCACAGTCAAGAAGCCAGAGCCATCTCAAGTCCCAATGAGCCCTCTATCTCCCTCCAGTTCCATGCAAAGCATCAGAGTTCCATCCATCTTTTCCTTTCTAAGATCAAACAGTCCAACCACAAATGCATCTCCTCTTTGCTCCCCTAACCCTAAGACCTCCAGCATACAGGTGGTGAAAGGAGGGAAGTATCGATCCTTATCATCTGACTCTGCTGATTTAGCATCCAGAGAGCGAGAGAGGTCTAAGCAAAGACCTAGTGACGCTATGATCTTTGACCAGGGAAGATGGGACTTAACCACACCCAGACAGGAGAGGACACTATCAGTGGAGTCTGGCACAGTTCAGTGCCATTCTTCTGCTCCCCTCTCCCTCCCTCCTGACTTTTCAAGTGGTTATAAGATCCGATATAGCTCCCCACCTTACTCTACTCTCATGTCTACCAGGTCAACACAGGGAGAAACTAAGACCACAATACCCAGATCACAGCTTTTCCAACAGTCTCAGTTAAATTATACCCCACATCTTTCCATACATACTGACACAATTACAGCCATGACCTTGCCCACATCAAAACCCCCTCTGTCACCTATCAGTGTACCCCAGCCCCTATCTTTGCCTTTCCAAAACCAAACTGCCACCCAAGGAAGTACAAAGTGTGGGGTTTCAGAAACTGATCAAGTCAACAATCACAGCAAGAACAACAGCCAAGCTTGCCAAAATGGTCAGATATTACTTGTCAACAACAGACTTCATAAGGCACACAATTCCTCCTTAACATGTGTAACTGAGACACTGGTTTACAGTATTGCATCTAAAGTAGATACAGCTACAGCTGCCCCAAAGAACACCACACCTAAACCTTTGCAACACACTGAAAACACACCAGATTCTGTGGAGACCAAGTTAGGTCAACAGTCACACACAGTGCAGATTAAAGAAATTGCAAGAGAACCATGCAGTCATTCAGATCAGAGCTCCAGTGGTAGCAGCTCGACAGAGAGTCAGCCCCATGGTGAAAGCTGTAACAGAAGAATGAAGGAGAGTGTACTGGGTAAAAGCAGATTTTTTTCAGTGGAGAGCAACAATGAACAAAGCCCAAAGAGAAGCCGGTTTGCACTGAAGAAAAGTGTCAGCACACCAAACCCCAGTTTGTCAAGGTCAGAGTCAGAGAGGGCCAGCAAGACTAATAACAAAATGGACCAGGTCCTTAACAGACTGAGACAAACATTCAGCACCAGACGGTCTGATGATGATATATTATTTCCATGGAAATGGAAGAGAGCCTCCCAAACACCTTCTGTTAGTGGATCAAGTGACGTCAGTGATATCACTGTTCAGAGTAGCAAAAAGCTAGAGCAGCAAGAGCAGGAGAAAGGGATGGTGCTGAAGGACAATGAAAAAGGAACAGAGAATACAAACAGATGGACACAAAACAGATACACTCTCATACCACCCTCAGCTGCTGGGAGTATAATGGCAGGCAAGTCAGACACATCAACTCCAGAAACTGTCCAAGACAAGCAAACTGGTTGTGCAGAACACATGGAAAGTCAAAACCAACCTTGTTTGACAATCCACAGCCCAACAACACACCAGTTTGACTTGTACAAAGACAATGAGACAGATTATACACCAACAAACCAGTTACTTTCTTGTAGAGATCCCAGTCCTGGTAGGAGCCCTAACCTCTCTGTTGCGTATCCTACTCAGTTCAAGAAGTCTGCATCCAGCCCCAGGAGCCCCTTCTCCCCTTTCTCCTCTCTTTCCCCTGTCTCCCCATTTACCTCACCGGATGTTACAGATGACAATGTCTTCTATAGTCCAAAGCTACAGCGTCGCAGAGAATCCTCCTCTCCATGTGAGCTGGGAGAGGGAATCAGCCTGGGAGGTTCAAGAAGAAGCCGGGCATCCACTGGTCCTCCAAGTGCAGGTCCAGGACAGGATAAGGAATGCTTGGCATCCTCCTATGCAGACTTAAAATATGGCATTGAGCCTGGGAGGTCGTTTTCTGTGAGTTCGGTACTGTCCAGTCGACCCTCGGGACCTGGTCGCATCTCCACTGGATCCAGGTTCATGAGTGTGGGTGACCTCTCTGAATCTGCGTTGACCTGTGGAGGCACTAGCAAGGACTTGGATCAGTGGTCTGTTAACTCTGAGTGGACCACAGAACATGATTGCCAGCCCAATAAGGACAGTCTGATGTCATATTTCCCCAGTGATGGTCGTAAAATGAGATCAAGATCTCTTCCTCGATCACTGACCAGGCGCTTGGCAAATTGGAGCTCAGAAGTTGCTGCTTCTCCACCTGTAAGTACCACAACCTCAAAGCCAGCCCGCCTTTGGAGCCCGAACATGGACATTTGTCACTTTGCGTGGGATACAGAGGGTCCTCCGACCCCTCCTCCAACACCTCCTCTGTCACCAGTGTCCAGACGTATGTCCAAACCTCCCAGCCCTTCCAGCCCTTCCAGCCCTTCCTCCCCTTCTTATCCCAGCTCATCAGGAGCACCGCTGCAAGCACAAGTGGACAGCCAGTCCTCCAGAGGGCATCTGCCCTCCAGAGGTTATGTATCCAGCCTTAGCACCTTTGAGGAGTCTTCAGACAGCAGCTCAGACACAACGACAGATGATGAATATTACTTAGAAACAGGTGAAGACGAAGAAAAAGAGACAGAATTGTGAAAGCGGAACAAATGCTTTAAATCATCTCTTCTGTCAAGTCTCTGTGATCCTGGACTTCATTATCTACAAGAAGAAAGATGGGCTAAAGGCTATTATGTATAGTGACCTTCTCTACTTGTCTCCTGTTTTTTGTTCTCTGCTCTCTCATTGTCACAATGGAGACGAGAGGCCAATAGGGACAGTTTGTTTGCCTGTATGATTTGCTTCTCAATAGTGGTGGTTGCTGTCATGTTGAAAAGACACTAAATGAGCAAGCATGCTAATATCAGCATAGGTGTAAAGATTATGTATGCATTGGTACAGTATACTGTATGTGACTGCAGATCTACAATCTAGGGATATCAAACATTGTTTAAGCATTGTTTAACATATAGTTTGGGCAGTTGCATGATATAAGTGAGGGTACATCTGTGTAGTTGTTTCAATGATCAAATTTTGACATACAGCTTATCTTTAGGTTTGCATTTCATCCTGCTGCTTAATAAGTGCTGAGGTAATGTTGATTTTTCATCATATGTTTTCTTCAGTTTGAAGATTGAAATTAATTGTGGTAAATGTTGTAAGCATAAAGCAGATTTATTTTCTTAATGTTGCTTTGAAAAATTTAAAAGGTTTTGTTGAAAAAGTTTTTTGAATTCTGAGATGAAATGTAATCATACTGTATTAACATTGAATGTCAAACATGGAGTACTTTATATAGGGCCTGCTCTCATTTGCACAGTGGCAATCTAAAGTCTTAATATATCTATTTTATAAATAAATGTAATATTTCCAACAATAACTCGTGTTTTGGGATTTATGCTTGTATTATGTTTTTGCTTAACAAGTTGGGTACACTCTTGCTGCTGTTTGATGTCAAATGATCCATCTTAAACCAGCATGGTTTTCCACCATCGCAGTATTTACATGCCATCATAAGTGAAAAGGTATTGGCATGACAAACAGAAGATTTGGTGCCTGAGGCCACATTCCTGTCTGCAGGGAGTTTTTCAATGACCATATTAAACAATGCTTTGCTGCTTGCTATTTACTTTAAATAGTCTCTGCTATAGGTGGGGCTTCAACATTTTCACATTATTCAAGTGGGTGTTCCCTTTTTGTTCTTGGCTGTGGCAACACATAAACTGTTATGGTGAATGTCAGATAAAACATCCATTAGACTGGGTGGATTGAGTTGTAAAATCATTGCTGCATGTGGACTTTGTCTTTCTCTTCGTTGTACGATTTTTACCAGAGAGACATTCACACTGAGACAATACAATCTGCTTCGTATTATTAGCCATGACATCAACTGGGAAAGGCATGGCTGCTTCACATCATGTGTCATAGTCTTCAGAGCAATGATTTTGAGTCTGTTTTTCCATCCCATGTCATAAGAAAAGTGCAGCACTGGTTACACTGCAGCAGTTCAACACAGTCAGCAGCCTCATCCAGAGCCCTGGGTTCTCTGAGTAAAGACTTGTTAATGAAACTAAAGATGGATCGACAAAGAGCTTATCTTGTAATTTGTACAATGATAAAGATCACAAGCAGTAACATTTAAGGTCTGCACTCTGCAATAGGCTGGGTAGACCAGATTGGCTTATATACTAAATATTCTTGTGTAGAATCTACTAAAAGTTAGATTCTTCATTCAAGGCGTAACAAATCCACAACCCAAATATGATGCAGACTTACAATAATTAGTATTTTACCAAATAAGATAGAAACCATTTTGAAATGTTTTAAACAGGCACTTTTTTATTAGTTAAAGAGACACTCCTGTGAAAATCATGTTTTTAACCATGTTAACATGTCTATATGGTGTTTTTTGTTTGCTACAAGCCATATCATGAGTGAAATGAGCAGTCAACACCATGGCTGGCAGTGTGCCAACAACAGTCTCAAAAATCCAGATTCAGACAGCCAGGTTTTATGATATCATATGTCTAAGGAACCAATCAAATCACTTGTGGCTGGGGCATTCTTGTGTAACTATGGCAGTGGTGGTGGGTGGGGCTTGAGGCCAGATCAAGAATTGCTTTATGAAGGAGAAGAGTAGATGCTTTTTCCCCCTTTTTTTGGCAAAAAAACATGTTACACAAAATATTAGTATGTTAACATATGTTAAAACATGGAGGAGGAGCACTTTAAGTAAGATTCCCTCTGTGCACCTCATTACATAAACCTGTTAAACTGCAGGCTCTGCACTATGGAATCTACAAAATGCACATGACAACAGTATCAGCTTTCACCTAACAATAAACAGCCTGTTTTTCTCACGGAGAGTTGCAGCACCATCATGGTCATGGTGGCATCAAACAGCCTGGGGAGGTGATTATTTTGTGTGTATGTGTGGGTGTGTGTCTGTTGTATAGGTCTACAACTGAGCATTATTTTCATTGTTGATTAATCTGATCAATTAATCTTTACAGTTATTGTGCATGTAAACTTGGGCTGTGCCGGGCATATAGCAGATGCAGTTGTTCAAAGTGAAACAAAAGAGGTTAGCAAACAAAAATAATTGCTTTGAACAGTGGTTTAAAGCACAATTATCATATCGCTATGAAATTATGTAGGAAGGTTTCATTTTGAAGAACTTCAATCCAGCCACTCTATTTCTGTGTAATTGCACTGTAATTCTTGGTTACATCCCTGAACCAATCATTCAAGTATTGCATGTGTTGCACACTAAGAAATCTATTTAAGATGTAATAAATTAAATTTGACTGCATTTACAAAAGTGCTTTTTTTCTTTTTTTTACTTCTGAATGAACCTGTTGGTCCTCATTAACCTCTACACTGGACAGGTGTGCTACTCCTTCAAAATATGTATATATATATATATATATTATTTTTTTTATTTTTTTTTAATTGATATCCTTTCTTTCATTTTATTCTACTTTTCGAAGAGATACAAGAAATACATTTTTGTGAGTGGAACTCTAGGAGCATCTAGTGGTGGTTGAGTGTAGTTCACCTACCACTTTACATATTGACTTTCTTTGAGTGCAATAATCGTGTATGTTTACACTGTGAGGATTAATTCCACACGGTTTGGTGTGGTAGAAAAATTCTGTGAGCTGCGTCCAAATTGTAATTGAAGAAGGTTCAGGAGGCAGTGATGACTTAAGCAGAAGTGGTTAATGAAAGCTTGATCGAGGAGTATGCTATGACAGTACAGCATCGACCAAAAGTCCCTCTTGGTAATATACATATCATTGGACATACCAGATTAGCAACCAGCTAAATATGGTGTTTTGTCTTTGTGTCAAGTGTTATGGTTTATTATACAATAGTTAGTTACAACCAATATTCAGCACAACATCACTGGAACTTTTAACTAGACGTATAACTCCACTTTACAAGTTTCAGTCTATGGTTTACGTTCGTTATGTGAGGGATAATGTAGCACGAGCTGGTCATTATTGAACATAGAACCCTGACAGGGTGACGCAGGACCCCGACACGTCACCTTGAAGGCAAGCCAACGCTAGTGTACAGGAGAATGTTTGTGTTGCGAGGCAACAGCCCAGTCTCAATCCAGTTGTGGAACTATTTTGTGTTGGCGGAGCCAAATAAATGATTAAATAAACAAATCAAAATCTGCAGTCGCGTATTTCTGTTAACAAATAAATGACTCTTGTGGAACTCTTATATAAAAGCAATATCACACTTGAGGTCATGATGTTGTTCTGAATATCATCACGGCAGTGTTTCAGTCATAGGCCGCATAAGGACGCATTGATATTCAGCACTTCACTCCCTCTCATGTGATATTACTTAAGTAATTATTGCTGCTCTTACCTTAGGATAGATGTGTGCCCTCTGACCGAGGCTAAGTCAAAGCGGAGACAACAGCATTCTCTTCTCTTGGTACAGAGGTATGTTCTTGCTTCTCTGTTGACCTTGATGAGCAGAGGGAGGCCTGTGTGTGCTTAAATTATCCTACTGTAGCTGCAGAGCTGTCTAAAACCTGAGAAAATGAGCTCCAGGCCCAAGAGGTATTACGAAATTGGCAAAGTAACTTGGGGCCCTCAGCTGTCCTGTCTGTGATCTCTGATCTGACCCTGTGCTTCCCTATTCTGAGAAAAGAGGGAACATCCTGAGCAGCACACAGTAAACATCAACATTTACCATTACATTTGGGTCACATGACATAACCGACCATTCTGGCAATAGCTTGATTTTTGCAGGCATGCTCAGATGAGATATTAACACAACTCTTTCTAGTCCATTTGACTTTTTCTGACTCTTTTCTAGTCTTTACCAACTCATGCTGTTTAATAAGGCTCATCAACGGTCTCAATCACTTGCAGCTGTTTTGAGCAAAAACAAGGAGCAAAGGTTTGATCTCTTCCGCTCTTCTCATGTCATGAAAAGCAACACTTGTTGGTTTGGATACTGTTGTCAGGAGGTGCTACATGAGTTTTTATTACAGATACTACCTCACAGTGCAGGTCTCTACTCTTTTTCAAATACAGGGAACATGAACAAAGTGGTGCATTTATTCTTTATTCCGCTCATGTTGCATGGAGAATAAAGAAACTAAAATACTATAATCAAAGAAGATCCCGTTAAAGGCTTCACTCTTCATCATGTGCTCTCTGTACAAAGAAAAAATGTTTGATAATCAGACTTTAACATTCCTGCCAAGTTACTCACTCTGCATTGCACGATTCCAAGATGTAGTTGCTAATTAAAAGTTGCATTATTCTTAATGATTACCGACCTTAGCACCGGTGTCACGGCTCTTTGCTCTCAGCTTGTTGACCTGAGACTCTGCGATGTCGGCCCTCTCCTCTGCTTCCTCGAGCTCATGCTGTAACTTGCGCAATTTGCCCAAATTTGTATTGGACTGTTCCTCCTGAAAAATCAAGATGAGAGTATGGAAACTTGTTATTGAGCTGACTCATAAAGAGGCAGATGGACCATGTTTCAGTAAATGAAGGTGTAGTATTTTTGCTTACAGCCTCCTCTGCAGTTCGCTTGTAGGATTTCACTTTCAGTTGTAGCTTATCCACCAGGTCCTGCAGACGGCTCAGATTCTTTTTGTCCTCCTCTGTCTGTTAAATTAGTACACAAGACATATTGCTTGTTAAAGCATAACCTTTCATAGTTTGGTGAATGTTTATCACACAGTCATTGTATCTGCAGTGTGTACCTGGTAGGTGAGCTCTTTGATGCGCCTCTCGTACTTGCGGATACCTTTCACTGAATCACTGCATTTCCTTTGCTCCATATCCACCTCATTTTCCAACTCTTTCACCTTGAAAAGGAAAGTTATGAATGCAGCTTTCAGAATGTTAAAGCCAGTGAATCCTGTACTGTGAGGCAACACAGTGGAAATTAGAAATACTCACCCTGGCCTCCAGCTTCTGGATCTGTTTCTTGCCACCTTTCATGGCTATTTGCTCAGCTTCATCCAGACGGTGCTGCAGGTCTTTGATGGTTTGTTCCATGTTTTTCTTCATACGCTCCAGGTGAGCGCTGGTGTCCTGTTCCTTCTTTAGCTCCTCTGCCATCATGGCGGCATCAGTAATGGCCTTCTTCGCCTTCTCCTCAGCATTTCTACATTCCTGCACCGCCTCCTCCACTTCATTCTGAAGCTGAGTTGTGTCGCTCTCAAGCTTCTTCTTCTGGTTCAGTAGGCTGGTGTTCTGCACAGAATCATAGTTTTTTAAAATAAATTAAAATTAAATTAAAATGAGTATCCAACATAGATATACTGAAATACCATGACAGAATGATTTGACATACCTGAGAGTGCAAGAGCTGAACTCTCTCACTGACATCCAGCAGCTCCTGCTCAGCCAGTTTACGACCTCTCTCAGTCTGTTCCACCACAGACCTCAGCTCATCAAGTTCAGCCTGTAGCAGGTTGTTACGTCTCTCAACAATGGCGATGTTCTCCTTCAGATCATCATTGGCACGGAGAGCATCATCCAGCTGCAGCTGTGCATCCTATTCAGAAAGAGTTTTGGAAATCTTTAAATCCTTCATTTCAGTAACTAGTAAAGAGCCCATTCGGGATGGACTGATTGCTTGGTTCCCAGTATTTCTGCTTGCAATACACCTGCCAAGTGTGAAATCGATTGGATGAGCATTTCTTGAGATATGCGAAGGACATACATACATACATACATACAATGCTGTTACAGCACCACCTATTGGCCCAATGGCACAAAATGTTTTCATGGCCACACAGACATCATCAGCATTTGAGCAAATTTTGAGGGCCAGCTATAGCAAAACTGCATAGAACATAAAAAATATGAAAATGTAACTTTTTCCGAATTGGTCCAGAGATGTTCTCTACCGAATTTGGCAATGATTGCTCAACCTTTTTAGGAGGAGTAGTGAAAAAACAGATTTGGATACAATTCAAAATTGTGGAAAATCTAGATGCACAAAATGGACGTGGCTTATATCGATAGAGTCATCTGGACCCACAGAATCCAGGACAAAAAAGCATTCTGTTTCTGAGGCCAAAACATCAAGTTTGTTGTTATAGTGCCAACATCTGGCCAAATTGCACCAAATTTGACAATGCGCATTCTTGGGTATCCAGCAATGCACACGCCAAGTGTAGAAGTAGATCAGATGAACGGTTCTTGAGATATGCGAAGGACAGATTAATGGACAGACACACAGACAGATATTCCTTGCTTTATAGTGAGATTAAAAGAAGAAAGAAAACTTGTATAACCTCTATAGTACCTTCAGGTGAGCGTGGACTCCCTTGAGCTGCTTCTGAGCCTCTGCGGCCTGCCTGTTGGCCAGGCTCAGCTGGATCTCCATCTCATTGAGGTCTCCCTCCATCTTCTTCTTGACCCTGAGAGCCTCATTTCTGCTGCGAGTCTCAGACTCCAGGGAACTCTGCAGAGTGTCCACTACTCTCTGATGGTTACGCTTGGCCTGCTCCATCTCCTCTTCCTTCTCAGCCAGCTTCCGCTCAATGTCAGCCTTCACCTGGCTGAACTCAAGCTGAGCTCGGAGAATCTTACTCTCCTCATGCTCGAGGGAGCCCTGTTAGAAATAGCAAATCACTGTATATCTTTCATCAGAAAAGGTCATTCCAGCGAACTGATCAATGAAAAAATGGCCTATTGGCTTACACCAGACAAGATTTAATATTTGTTCACCTCAGCTTCCTCCAGAGCAGATTGTATCTCAGCCTTCTCCTGCTCCAGCTGTTTACGCATCTTCTCCAGCTCGTGGATGCTCTTTCCTCCCTCACCAAGTTGCTCAGTCAGGTCAGAAATTTCCTCTGTTTTGTGCATATTCATTTATCTTACTATTGTCCCAACCTCTTCACTGAATTCAGTGAATGTTTAAAGGTAACTCATGTTTCAATTATATCTTCCTACCTTGGAGATTCTTATTTTCTCTTTTCATGGTCTCCAGATGATCCAGAGATTCTTCATAAGAGTTCTTTAGTTTGAAGATCTCAGTGCTGAGAGAACGAGCCTCTTTCTGCACACATTCCAGCTCAGTCTGGGACTCCTCGTACTTCTGCTTCCACTCAGCCAGAACCTAATTAAATTGTATATTAAATGATGTTATGTTATTAAATTATAGACACTCAATTTATACATTCAGAACTTTATTCTGTACTAAGGTACACTTATCTGGAATGAATCCCTGTCATTCCATATGCCATTACCTTATCAAAGTTTCTTTGTTTCTTGTCCAGAGCTGCAGCAGCAGCATTGGATCTCTCCACATCCACCATGAGATCCTCAATCTCACCCTGAAGCCTGTGTTTGGTTTTCTCCAGGGAGGAACCTTTGGCATTAGCAGCTTCAACAGCTTCTTCTGCATCCTGTAAGCGTTGAGCTAGCTTTTTCCTAATAGCAAAAATGAAAGCATCAAATCATTACCTCACAGATAAAATGGGAATATCATGGTAACATTTAGGAACCGTCTCAAGATGGGTCTATATAATGTGCCTATTGAATCCTTACTTTGCTTCTTCCAGCTCCTCCGTTCTCTGGATGGCATCAGTTTCATACTTGGTTCTCCACTGAGCCACCTCAGAGTTTGCCTTGGACATGCTGCGTTGGAGCTCAGCTTTGGCCTCCTGCTCCTCCTCAAACTGCTCCCTCAACAAATCGCAGTCATGGCGAGCAGACTGCACCGCATGGGCAAGTGCATTCTTGGCCTTTGATAAAGAAACATGAGGTCAAGTCATTTTGCAGGACATCGGGCTCTGTACTTTAAAAGCAGTAGTTCTTAAAGTCAAACTACCTTGACTTCCTCCTCTAGCTGTCTCTTGAGGTCTTCAATCTGCTGAGTATGAGACTGCTTCCCTCTGGTCAGCTGAGTGACCAACGAGCCCTTCTCGTCCAGCTGCCTGGCAAGCTCACCTGTAAAAGAAAGTTTTGTAAGCCCCCATATCAAGCTGCAGTTGGTATCTTTCTTTTCTAAACATAATGCTATTGTAACACTATTGGAAACACTACTTAAATGTGAGAGTATGTTAAACTGATTACCATTTTCTGTTTGAAGCTTTGCTTTTTGCATTGTGAAGTCATTGATGATACGCTGGCCTTCCTCCGATTTTGTCTTGTATTCACTCATTTGATCCTCCAGAGTTCGACACATTTTCTCCAGGTTGATCTGAGTTAAATGATTCATATTAATATGGTAATATAAGTCATTGAATGTATACGACCCAAGCATTCTTTTCTGTGTATGTCCTAAAGACATAGTTTGACATTTCGGGAAATATGCTTATGAGCCTACTGAGAGTTAGATGAGAAGATCAATACGGGTACCGATCCTCTCATCTAACTCTGCAAGAAAGCGAACTTCCCAAAATGTCAAACTGTTCCTTCTGTCATCTGTATGGTAAATATGGAGCTAATGCCAGCAACTAGTTAGCTTAGCACAAAGATTGCAAATGGGAAACAGCTAACCTGGCTCTACCCAAAGAAACTAAATCTTGTCTTTATGTTAAGCCAAGTTAACCAGCTGCTGGCAGGAGCTTCATATTCACTGCACAGACATGACAGCGACAGCAATCTCATCATCTAACTCAAGAAAGTGAATACAGCATATTTCCGAAAATGTGAAAAGCAGTGTTCAATGAAGACTTTTTTTTTGTCTTACTTTAATTTTGACAATTTGCTCCATGTTGGAAACCACATCATCCAGCTCCAGTCTGAGCTCGCTCTTTTCTTTCTCCAGCTTCTGTTTGACCCTTTGCAGGTTGTCAATCTGCTCTCCCAGGTCAGCCACGCTGTCTGCATTTTTCTTTCTCAGTGTAGCAGCAGTGGCTTCATGCTGTAGAGTGGCCTCCTCAAGGTCTCTGCGCATCTTCTGGTACTCAGCCTCCCTCTTCTTGTTCATCTCAATCTGGGCAGAAGTGGCTCCTCCGGCCTCCTCCAGCCTCTCACTGATCTCCTCCAGCTCTCTGGCCAAGTCAGCCCTCTGTTTCTCCACCTTGGCCCGGGCAGCTCGCTCTGCTTCCAGTTCTTCCTCCAGCTCTTCAATGCGAGCCTTGATGACATCCATGATTATAATGTTTGAGTAGGAAATCACAAAATAGAGATAATGAAGAGATGATAGCGCAACAGATAAAACCTGTTTGTGCAGTTACCTGTAACTCCTTCAGTTTCTTCTGGAGTTGAGCACCCATGGCCTGTTCATCCTCAATCTTACTTAGCTGCTGGCTGATTTCAAAGTCTTTCCTACATTCAATGACAAAATGGTTCAGCTTAGTAATTAGCTCTTGTTGCACAATGGGCATCGTGTTTGTGATTGTAAAAGATTAGTTTTACTTTTTTAGTTTTTCCTCCAGCTGCTGCTTGTCATTCTCCAGATCCATCAAATTTTCTTGGGTTAACTTTAAGTCCCCTTCCAATTTTCTCTTGGCTCTTTCTAGATCCATCCTCACTTTCTTCTCTTGCTCCAATGATCCTTCAAGCTAACAGACAAAACATTCCAAACATTCCTGCATAAATTGTGTCTCCAGAACTTGAGATTTAGTCACAAATACCATTGTACTCACATCATCGACTTGCTGCTCCAGCTTGACTTTGGCCTTGGTCAGAGAGTTGACTTTGTCCTCCTCACTCTGTAAGTCGTCCAGCGTTTGCTGATGAGCCTCCTGAAGAGCTTTCTTCTCTTTGGTCAACTTAGCAATTATTTCATCCAAAGCTGCCATCTCTTCTGTCAGATTTTTTACCTTAGAAAACAGATCACAGTTGGTGTTAAGTCAGGAATATAGAAGCATTCTTCATTAATACATGTAACTGATCTTTAAACCTTCAATAACTGATTTTTTTATTGAGAACACCATATTGACATATTGTTACCTTTTGAATTAATGGCTTTAATTTGGCTTAATTTTAACTTGTTCGCATACAGTTGCCAATTTACACCTCAACCAGACACAGAGCAACATTAACATTAATTTAGAGCTGTTTGTCCACCAAATGTAAGTCCAACATTCATTTAGGTCTTTTGCTGAAAAGAGTTGCCTGCTGTGGTCAAAAGTGAAGCTATGATAGTAGCAAAAGTGAATCAAAATAGTAAAGTTGTGGTCTATAAAACCAAAACAATGTGCTGAAAGACGCTAAAACATTCTTTAGGGCTGAGGAGAACTGCAGCCAGGTGACAATTCTCTGGGTTTCGCACTGCGAACCTACAATCATAGCTGCTTTCATTACCTTGTTCTCTGTGGCATGCTTTTCCTTTTCCACTTTAGCCAGAGTCAGCTCCAGATCATCGATGTCCTTCTTCAGTTCTGAACACTCATCCTCCAGCTTTCTCTTCTTTGCAGTCAGCTCTGCATTCATCTCCTCTTCATCTTCCAGTCTCTCTGCCAGCTCTTTGCCTTTGGCCTCAAGCTGGATCTTACTCTTGATCAGACCCTCACAGCGCTCCTCAGCATCTGAAAGATTGTCTTGTTCCTGCAGACAGCAGGTTTAAGAAAAGCTGTTATTCATCACATTTTAGTAAGTACATCATTGTAAGTTTTAGAGAAACTGAATGATGGATCTTACAGTTTGAATGTGGAGCTGCAGGTCATTCTTCTCTTGGAGAAGGGTGACCATTTTTTCCTCCAGCTCTTTTTTGCGGGCCTCAGATTTAGCATAAGCCTCTTTGAGCTTCATAAACTCCTCCTTCATGTTTGCCATCTCCTTCTCAGTCTCAGCTGATTTCAGCAGAGGTTTGATCTTGAAGTACAGCCTCATCCAGGGCCAATTCTTGACACTCATGAAGGCCCGCACGTTCCACTGGATTACCAATAAGGAATCCCTGTAGACAACATCAGTAAGCTTGAATCCATTTTTCTGTACCTTGTCTTTTTTCAGTTAATGTTAAAAGTAAAGCACCAACCTGCGCTCAACAATTTTCTGGAACTCAAGTCTGGCAAGTATTCCTCTGGATCTCGCTTGAATTCCTGTGATGATGAGAGAGAGACGATCATCTCTCATCTCCTCAAGAAGACCAAGCAGACCAGCTTTGAAGAACACCTGAAATTGACAGAAAGGATTTTTTTTTTTTTTTTGTAACAATGATTTATTCCAACATTGAACCCCCCCTCTTTATAAACAGAACCAACCTTTGTGTGTCCCAGTTTATACTGTTCGTGGTCAATATCCAAAGAGCCCAAAAGTTTTTCTGCTCCTTTCTTATTGTCAATGAACTGTCCCTCAGGGATAGCATTTGGGTTCAGGATGCGATATCTGAAATGGTACAACCATAACATCATTACAATTATTGAATCAATTTGCAAATTATTTACAACAACAAATAAAGTACACATCACAAGCTGAGCCACTCCAGATCAAGTTCCTAATCTGGTTGGTTTACAACATCCTCCCCAGCCCAATCAACCGTTTCTGCTGGGGTCTGGCAGACACACCGGCATGCCCACTTTGCCAGGGAAGGAGATCTCTGAAGGATATCCTGAGTTATTGTCCAAAGGCCTTGGGGTAGGGGCACTACCGGTGGCGGAATGGCCAGGTGCTGAGGGGAATAACAGATACTACTTGCACAGGGATTATCAGCAGCAAACAACTCCACCCAACAAGGAAGAAAACTGGCTTTGTTAAGGAAGGGGAGAACCTGCAGCATCACTCAAGATCTTCAAGTGGGCAACTTGCCACTGCTTGGGACTGAAAGTTGAAGGTTGACCTAGGGAGGCAGCTCAAGGTCCCAGATACCATTGCGGAGAAAACACTCAGGCCAGACATGTTTCTAATTGTCCGAAACAGCAAGGCAGATTGTCCTGCTGGAATTGACTGTCCTATAGAAAGACTGGACAAGGACCTTGAAGACTGGCCTCTGCAGCCAACCTTGATGGGCACACATTAAGCACACCATCCTCAACTCTGGCACACAGGACTGCACAGGAACAGAGCCTCCAGGAGCATCACTGGTGCTATAGAAAATGCATCAAAATGGCTGTGGATCAAGACCTGTGGACCATACACACTAACTACAAAAGTTAGAGCATGATCAATCCCGGCCTGGTCGCCTAGGCGAGGATGTTTGATGAAAGACCCAGGACGACTCCAGGTTCCATCATTTTGATTTTGAAAGAGCAATACATAAACATTGCTTTTCTTGCCTTTGTTTGAAGTCTCCATACTGGATCCTGTTGGGGAATCCCTTCCTACAGATCCTGATGCCTTCTAGCACACCGTTACAGCGCAGCTGGTGCATGACCAGAGGATTCTCCATTGCCCCAGGAGTCTTGGTCTCATTGGGGATGATGCAGCGTACAAAGTGGGGGTGAGTTGACCTGAGATTGGTCATCAGTTTGTTCAAGTTCTCCTGTAAGTGAAAAGAATAATTAACAGGACCAATTTACCAAATTTAGGCTATTTACCAAAACTTAAACATAGTTTACCCTGTGCAGTGCAGACACAGTCTGGAAGGAAGAACCTTTCTTCTTTCCTCCCTTTCCCTTGCCTCCTGCATCTTGGGTTGTATGGAAGTTGTAGATAAATATGTCATTTTCTATCTTGTTGATTTTATGGACAATTTATGGACAGTGTGATCAAAGATCCCTTACCTGAATCTGCACCAGCATACCCAGCAAACAGGACAGCCAGTAACTTTAGGTTGGACTTCTGAAACAGTCCAACCACGGTCTCATTCAGTGGGTCCTTGTTCTT
Source organism: Heterobranchus longifilis (assembly GCA_028570985.1). Lineage (NCBI taxonomy): Eukaryota > Metazoa > Chordata > Actinopteri > Siluriformes > Clariidae > Heterobranchus > Heterobranchus longifilis. Next base: position 12,533,061 of record JAOVVB010000046.1, read on the forward strand.
CACCAGCCAGTTACCGATATTGTAATCAACAGTACCAGCATAGTGAACCAGGGAGAAATGAGCCTCTGCTTTCCCCTTAATAACCCTGGGCTTCTGGAAGTTGGGGCTTTTACCCAGATGGTTGTCATACAGTTTGGCTTTAAATGTTGCATCACTGGCTTTGGGGAACATGCACTCCTCTTCAAGGATGGACATGATGCCCATGGGCTGAAGGAAGGAATTGGTTAGAATTGCATGTAAACCTGTCGCAAAGAATAGCTTATGTTTATTACGTTAATTCTGAAATCCAATTTATCTCATGGCCAACCTTCTCAATGAGTTCAATGCAGGCTGCCAAGTCCATGCCAAAGTCAATGAACTCCCACACTATGCCCTCTTTCTTGTACTCTTCTTGTTCCAGCACAAACATGTGGTGGTTGAAGAACTGCTGCAGCTTCTCATTAGTATAGTTGATGCACAGTTGCTCAAAAGTGTTGAACTAGGAAGAGCATTCAAAGAGAGAAGTTAGAGAAAGTATATTTTATACTCAGATGTCAATAAAACCTTTTTATACTCACATCAAAGATCTCAAATCCTGCAATGTCCAGCACACCGATGAAGTACTGGCGAGGTTGCTTGGTATCCAGAGATTGGTTGATTCTCACCACCATCCACAAGAACATTTTCTCATACACTGACTTTGCCAGTGCACCAACAGAGTAGTTCACCTACATAATTACATAAAATCAATTGAAAAAAAAATTATTCAACCACCCCCCCCCCCCCGAAAAGGATTTCAGTGCAGTGCCCGCATCTTCAACTTACTTGCTGCACATTTTGACCTTTGGTGACCCACTCGTTGCCTACTTTCACTCTTGGGTGACACAGACCCTTGATGAGGTCAGCAGAGTTCAAACCCATCAGATATGCAACCTTGTCTGTATCTGTAATGGATTTTGTATAGGATAAGCATTTATTACATTGTTTTGTATCAAAAAGGCATGAATGGGTAGTAGTTATACTCTTGTTTTAAGAGAATAAAAGTAATCTTTTTTTTTATTATCCTGATGATTCTTTACCCTCTGTGCCGTCAGGCTCTGCTTGCTCTTCCCTCTGCTTCTGTTTGAACTTCATGTTTCCATAATGCATGACGGCACCAGTCAGCTTGTAGATGCCGTTTTTTTCCTCTTGGGTGAAGCCCAGGACATCAAAAGCTTCCTTTAACAAAGACATTTACATTTGAGTTAGCTGTGAAACTTTATGTGTGTAGCAAGGGCATAGGTTTCATTTCAACATTTGGGGTGGGGGGCACATGGGGGTCTTCCCCCAGGAAATTTTGAGCATCAAACATGGAATTTCCTGCATTCTGGTGAATTTTTATGGACCAATGTTTGCCTTTTCTGCATCCATTTATGGTTGAAATGTCTTTAACTCTATGAAAACGGGCCTCCTGTGGGAGATTGTTGTTTGCATCATCCTGTTTGAATCGATCTAAAATAAAAACCATAATAGTGAGAGAATTTATTTGTTTTTTGCAGCTGAAAGCTAAGGCTTCTGTCTTTCACGTCATCATGTTGTATGCTCGCGATGACATCATTATGTTACGTGCCGTGCCAAATCATGTAACAAATGACACGATCAAAATGCCTTGGCACTATCTCAAAAACTAAAAAGTGTTATGAAATATTTTACCTATATTTCTACATTTAAAAATATTTTGGATCAATATGTGTGTGTTTATTTAGTCAAATTTGATGAAAAAACATGTATATAACAGTATTTTTGTTTTATTTATGACTCAATTCAATACTTTTTTCATTAATGTGGTTTATTTACTTTGATAGCCTTTTAGCTGAGGTTGTACAGATTTGAGGGATACAAAGCATTTGAAGATACAAGAAGATACAAGAAATCACAATAAGCAAAAATACCAATGTAGGCACATTTCTATCCAGTCTAAATGGTTAATTGTGTAACTCCAAGTCCATTGCTAGCCTACATTCATGTTTTTATTTAATGTTTTAACAA
>JAOVVB010000046.1:12545712-12563179 GCA_028570985.1 Heterobranchus longifilis
TAGATCATCCAGGCTGCGTAACGCTCTTTGAGGTTAAACAGCACAGCAGGTTCATGCAGGAAGGTGAACATCGCCATATCCTCGATTTTATCGAACTTTGGCGGGTTCTGAGGGTGAACGTCGCACTCCTTCACGACAACAGTCTGTGTGCAAAAGCATATTTATGTCAATTGCTTCTATTTCTAGGACTTTTTAATTATTTTTTTTTTCAAACACTCTCAGTAAATTCTTACCTTCCCTTTCTCAGTCTCACAAGTAACCTTTTCTCCATCACGACTGAGAACTGTTCCTTTAACAAATTCTTCTTCTACATCAGGAACAAAAACTGCCTTTTTCATGTCAAAGGGCCGCGTTTGGGCCTCAAGACGCTCCATTTCTGACTTTCTCAGGAATGAGGCTGCAGCCCCAAACTCTGCCATCTGAGCATCCGACATCTTTCAGCCTATGCAACAAAGATGCCAAGCTTTAGGTTATATGTCTTGGTACCAAAGTAAGGCTATATAAACTATATAAAGCATCAAACAGTAACTAGTAGTATTGCTATAACTCACAATGCTTAGACGGCATTGCCAAATGTCAAGACACATCAAGCATACACATGGTTAGCGCTTACCTCTGTTGTTCCCCCTCTTTAGTAAATATGAATGGTGTTTTCACTCTGGAAAATTTAAATTCAGATTATAAAATTCAGCAATCAGAATGACATAAGAGAAGGCTTCTTAGTGTTTTACCACAGCCGAGTACTTGGCTTTGAAGCATGTTCAAAAATTATTTCACTGAAGTTAAATATGATGCAAATGTATTGCATTTGCTTCACATAAAATGGAATCATTCAGAACTGAGACATCACAGCAGTTATAAGACAATAAACAATATTAAAAGGTACTACTAAAAGGTATGTTTACCTCTAGAAGACTGAACTTCCGAAATCACCAATGTCCAGGCCATCATCCCCTTCTTTTATAAAGTAAGCACCCTCTAAATATGGCATTTGGCATTGTTAGGTAGGAGTGTTATTTTGTTTGATTAAACTGCAGGTGGGTGGGGTACCATGACTTTTCCACATTATAGTGGTGGTGGTGGTGGTGGTGCATGGAGAGAAGGGAGAGGCTGGTCAAATTTGTGCCAGCAACCAACTCACCAAACGATAGTTAATGTGAATACTTACAGACCAGTGTATTTTTGGTATAAACATACATGGGCATCGCTTCTTTTTTAGTTCTTTATTTATTTATTTTTATGTTTTTTTTTGGTAATTTAGTATTTATTTAGTGATTTAAATATTACTATAACATTTTTATTGTTATTATTTTCAGCCTGCAATACCCCGATGCACTCCTGGTGCTAGAATAAAGGTAGGAGCAGCCATTGGAAAGATTTGGTTCGTAAACAGATGTATTCAATTTACAAGTGCAGAACATCATTTAACATTTTTCCGTACAGGTCACATGTCATGCCTTCCTATGCTAACACCTGTAAAGAAGACCTTTAAAATAATTAGATTAAAAAAGTGATTTTAGTACATTCAAAATACAGCTATTTCTTTCACTTGACTACCGTCATGTATTTAAACGGTGACTCATCCCCTGCTCAAATAATACGCCTTAAACTGGAAAGAAAAACATTGCCGCGTGTCTGAAATGGCTTTAGAGATCTGTCATAGTTAACAACACTTAGCGGGACCCGAGGCCCATCAACAGCTGTTGACATTATTCCTCATCTTATCGGCGCTTGGTTAACTCCACTGTTTTGTCCTTGAGTATACACATAACCCCAGTAACATTCCTGGTGGGTGACAGTGTTTGATTGAGTAGCACAGGTTTCTCCGCACACAATGGCACACCCATATTAGTGCAGCTGTGGTCAGAGCCAGCAAAAGCATGTAAAACAAGGCAAATGTTACAAATGTCATTTCTTTATTCTTCATTATATTTTTAGCAATATTTAATTTTTTTCTGTAATATATTTATTCAAGCACTAATGTAAAAAAATTCCCTTCTGGATTGTTTTTTTTGTTTTTTTTGGCATGGTAACCGATTTATGCCATGGTGTCTCCTCTTAAATATCCATTTATCCTGATAATACAGTATGCTTAGACAAATGGAGACTATAATGCACTTCTGTATGTCACTCTGGATTGGGGTTCCTGCTAAGTGCTATAATGGTAAAGGCTGATATTACTGTGATCTGCTGTGTGTGCTGTGTCAGAGGACATGGCTGATAAACAATAAAACAGTATGCAGAGTCTTATAGTGCCAATTCTCGTTCCAAAGTCGCCATGGTAAGGGCATAGATTTGGATGCCCTTTTTGGGTTCCGGGGTATTTGGTCCTGCCAGTGGGGGAAATTATTTTCAAAGTCAATTGACTAAACAATTGCCTATTTCTATTTTGGTGAGTGATGACACTTGGGAATGTGAAGAGCAAATGTTTTGTACTTTGCTGGCACAAATATTATTCTAATCAACAGATGTACTGATGAAATGATTTCCTTTCTATATGCATTAGTACATAGTTGGTACATTTAAACGAATAATATTAGCCAGCAAAACACTACACAGAAGTATGAGGAAAGGTTTATTTTTAGAATGAAATATCTAATAGGGTGAAGTGTGAAGTAAGCAGACATGCCTTACCAAGTGAGAGAAATGGAAACCCTTACATGCTTTACTAAGTGATAACAACAACAAGGCAGAGGTCAGTCCACTTAATTCTCTAAGTGTCAATGATGACTATTAAAACTGTTCTCCTTAATACCCTCTTTAGCTACAGAGAACTGTTCTATACATCCTTTGCCTGTCAAAGAAATATGAGATAGCATTAATGAGCTGTCCCAAGAGAACTAGGAATTGACTAGACAAAATGAGCATTCAAGTCGATTACACAGCTGACCTAATGGATTAACAAGAATGAAGGGGTGTGTATGGAGTTGCAATCGTGTGCTTTGCTTGTAACTAATGCAAAGAAACGTATTTTTTCACTTAAGAAATAGTCAAACCAGACATGATCCTGCACTTCATCTAAGATGAAAAATGACTTTTGCACTTCTAGGCTTTGCACTTCTAGGCTTACTTATTTACAGAAGAGGAGGATTTCTAAAATCGCAACTTGCATTCATTAACTGTTTCTACACAGACCACAAAAATAAAAATCATTGGAAAGTGGAAGAAATAAATTCATTTTCACAAAACTCTTAAGGGCGGCACAGTGGTCAGCACTGTTGCATTGCACCTCCAGGATACAGGTTCGATTCCCACTTCTAAGGAAAGCAGTATAGATGATGATAATGAAAAAATCTTCAGTGAATTGTCTTTTCCATCCTGAATAGGATGTGTATTTGTTCTGGCCATTGTTTTATCCGAAAGGCTTATTTCAGTATGTTTCCAGCTTCAGATCTTAGCCTAGTCATATTTTTCTAAAGCAGGCTTCTTAAAAGCCAGAATGTTATCTGACTAGTTTAGTCTCACAGCTGTTGATTGCTACAGTTCTCCCTTTTGTTGAAGGCGTTTTTACACTCTCTGAGATACTGGCTCTGGCTGCCTGTCTACAGCAGACCAAAATGCTTTGTTCTGTACCCTTTTTCAGTCAGTCAGTCAGAGATATGAGACCAAATATAAGGCTAATAGTCTCTTCTCTGTCTTTATAAATCTCGTGTTGCAACTGTGTCTTTAACATGCTGCTGATCTTTACTGCAAAGTTCCAAAGGAGTTCCAAGAAATCTCTGATTCCCTCTATATTGCTCATCCCAAATCAGTAAACTCACTTCCTAACTGGTTGATCACGTTACAGTATATGCTTGTATGGTTTGTTACTGAATGTATGCCAAGTTAAACTCATTATATTTAGTAAATAAAAATGTTCTGATTTTGACATGCAATGCTGCATGCATGTGTATTATGGGGCAGCTGTTCCAAGAATTGGCTCTACGGCGCTCAGTCAAAAATAGTAAGACAAACTTAGTCATAACAGAGCCGACTGGCTGACTGACCACACCACATGAGAGGGAGTGCTGCTGCCTGAGATTTTAACAGGATGAATCACTATCCTTATCAAAATAGCACAATGCCATTGTTAATAAAGCCTGAAGCATTTAAGCAGGTTTTTATATTGTAACAAAATATTAACATTGACCAAAAGGAATAGAACTAATGAAAATCATTGCACTGGTAAAATGATTCCTTTGAAATGCCTTTTATGGCTTGCACTTTTTTATACACACATAATACACTTATCATGAAGTGAATAAATAAAACACGTGCTTGATGCTTTATGGCATTTTAAAATAGATCACAAACCCCTCCCCATAGCGAAAGGAGCGTCCAGCTATTTGCCAAAGGTTTTAAATAATCTTACTCCCTAATCCCACAGTGCATATGGGAGCCCAGGTCTACTTCAGCTGTTTCAGATTAAAACAATATCTTAAAACAATAACATGTGCAAATCTTTGTTCAAAAGGATGTCAGTAAACACTGGTGTGATGTTTCAAAGAGAAATAGTTGTATATTACATTCATCATTCATTCTTTCTCAGTAATCACTTTATCCTGGTCAGGGTTGTGAGGTCGTGGAGTGTTAATAACAACAATACTCACCCGTCCATTACATTCATACAAAGACAGAGCCAAATTCTCTTTTCTTTTTTTTTCTTTTATTTTCAATTAAATTAGGTTCAAGATTTATTAACATAATTACAGCATGTGAATTACTTGGTAAATAATCATAAGCAGTCAGTCATTGTTACTACTGTCAAGTATTTTTTAGCAATTATTATACTAATAATGAATTCTCTTATTATTACTACCAATAGAGAATTAAGTGCAATTTTTAAAACAAACTAACAAACTGACAGAGCAGTGATGCTAAGACAAGGCTGCATTATTCATTCCTTCAATTTTTTTGGCCCCTATTTCACATTTGTGCTCAGAGCATGACCAAACAGAAATTATAGCGCTTGCCCTTTTCTTCCCTGCACACTAATATTGAGTGCAAGATTCAGTCCTGTTTCCTTCAAGTGCCTGTAGGCGTACTACAGGAGCGTTATCTGTGTGGCATAAAATAAAATAAAATAAAATCCTTCTCTGTCAGCATGCCACAGTCCAGCATACACAAATCAGAATGATCAGTACCATAATGTTATTATAAACTACCTTTTGATAAATAGCAGAACTTGCAATGAAGTTTTTCTATTGTGCTGATAGGCCAGCAGGAGCGTACTTCTATTTCCTCCCTACCTTTTATATCCTATTTCAGTTCAGACAAAGTATTTTAGGGTATTTACAAAACGCCTGTAGTATTTTGAGCCCTTGCCTGTGTGAAGTGGGGTTGATATAATTAGATGCTTTGTCACTAAGTGCTATATGAGCCATACACACTTGTATTGTGTCCGTGATGTCATCTGTCTGGTGTGTTACTTTTCTAGAGTTATCACCTGTTGCATCGTTTTTGAAACTGGCCTCACTGCAGTGACTGGAGCAGCTCCCTGGGATACTAGAGAGTACAGAGGCTCTCCATACCATTGAGTTTCTCACCCTTCGCACTTCAGCAGGAGCCTGGACGGACTCAACATGCTGCAGCTCCATTTACGCGTTAGGAATGATTACAGGATGGGAGGTTAAGAAGGTTTGTCCCGTGTGCCCCCTCTCATCCTCTGCCACACAGACATGATGAGAGCTGAGGGAAGGGCTGAGGTGAACAGGTGTACAGTATGTGTGTGTCTACAAAGAAGGCTAGGTCTCTGGATTTGGAGTGGCGAGCAAAGGAACGTTGTCCCTCCTCTTCCGGCCTAGCGGTGGGCGCTTGTACTGCTCACCATCAGCCAGCGTCTGTGGCAGGGGCTTGCGTTTGCTCTCCGGAAGCAGCAGAATGGACAGAACAGCAAGCAGGGCGAGAGACGAGTATACGACGTGGTGCAGGAAGTAGCCGTAGTGGTTGCGCAAATCCATTAGTGGAGAGCTAAGACGACCCACGCAGCCCAGAGCCAGGATAGTGCCCACACCGCTTCCCCTGAAAGGACCAATGAAAATGTGCATGGTTTAATATTTAATTTAATTTATTTGCTGCAGAAATACTGTTACATATTAAAATGGTTTTAATGGTTTTAAAACAAATATCTCAATTACAATAGATTTGAATCATCTTATGTTCTATTTTGATTCACTTAGTCTAAGGTTTGCTCAACCCACAGGCTAAATGACATTTAAATGCATTCAAGTCATCCTTAATCATCATTTTTTTAAAAAACTTTTTCTTTTTTTACAATAGAAATAATTAATTTACTATTTCTGTGGCTGAATGTGAAATCATGATCTAATAGGTATATAGGCATTGAAGAGGTTTAAATAAAGTGTTACCTAATGATGGTGGGCATGATTTCTGCAGTAAAGAGGACACACAGAGAGGCGGCAGCCTGTGATGAGAACAGGCCCATCACAGAAAACACGGTAATGGCAGACTCGCTTAGATCTACAGAGAGAAACATCAACAATCATTAAATCCACAAGCAGGAAAATATTTCTAAAACCTGACCTTTGGATCATGTAAATGGTAAATCGATGACATAATATATGCATTTACTACAGACTGTGAATGTGGGTGTACTACCGCTCTGCCACATGATGGCAACATTGTGCCAGGAACGTTCATGACATAATGACAATCGCCTTAATCATATTTCAACATTTTCAACTTCAAAACCATCATTTCAATCAGTACGATCTCACTCACACTCCATCAGGCCCAGGAGAATGAGAGACGCGAGCCCCGTCATCGTCATGGACAGCAAGAGGATCCCACGACGACCGCACCGGTCCACTGTTGCCCAGAGCGACAGCCAAGCTCCACCTCCTGCACAGACAGACAGCAGGTAGGTCCAATAGAAACTGGAAGCGGTGCCTCGGACATCACCCCTGAAGGAACTGTAGCAGTGACTAATGCCATGAGAGATGAACCTGAGAGAAGGAATAAAAACAGGAAGGAAGAAGTTGCACATTTCTATTCTTTAATTCAGAATCTTAATAATAGGTGTGTGCTGGAGGTCAGGAGTACATCCCAGTGATGCTGCAACTAATGCTTATTAAGAATATTAAAAGGAATAATTGACTATTCGGATTATGAATCAAACAATTATTTGTTTTCTTAATATTATTTACATTTCTTAGTTTTTAAAAGTTTTCCTTGAGATTGTTTTTGACATGTGCTAACTCAGAATAAAGCCAAAGATTCACTAATGCGTTTTAATGAACTTTTCACTGAACTTCACTTCAGTACATGGGAATCTCTGACATGTCAGAACATTTGGAGTCTGAAAAATGTGCAATGACACAAACTAAACAATATTTAACTACATTTGTTGACAACTAATTTGGTCATCAATTTTAGTGGACTACTTCGATTATTTGTGCACCTCAAACACATGCATACACTAGTTCATACTTCAGAATAGCCAATCCACCTACAGGCTCCTCTGAGATGTAGAACCAAACCCCAAAAAGTAAGAACATGCACAGTGACCCCAACCTGAGCTTAGGATCCGTGATCTTGGAGCTACGAGGTGCCAACGAGACCTGCAGTGCCTCATTAACTACAAAGATAGACATTTAATTTTGACTTACGAGGTAAAGCCCAGCACACATATGTTTTTCCAGATGTTTCGACTCTGGAGCAGCTCAGGGAAGGACAAGTAGGGACGACCAGTCTGCATGGACTCTGACTCCAGCTCTACAGGGACATCATAAAAGGTCACATTTACACCAAATGATACACTACAAGAATTCTACCTTTATTTATCCCACACCAAAGCATTAGTGAAAACAAATCAGCAGCACTTCACAGCAAGTGCTGTGTGACTTCAGTGTTTTCACTGTAAACTAGTCAGGTGGTGAGCAGTGTTCATGAACGGACCTGTGAAGCCGTCGTCTTCTCTTTGACGCTCACTGTGTTCACTGAACGAGCTCATGTCACCTGCTCTCTCTGAAAGCAATAGCCAGCGTGGAGACTCTGGAAAGACACCTGGAATACTAAGGACAGGCAAACAGATATGACTGTTGACAAATTGTTTAAGGCAAAAAGTGGAATAATATCAATCAACACATTAATGCTAGCAGAGAGCAGTAACCTGCCCTCCTTTAAAGGGGACTTATTATGTAAAATTCACTTTTTAGTCTTTTTTTTTTTTTAGACATTCAGCTGTGTATCCAGCTTGTGCACAAAAAACACCATTTTCTGTATTTAAAAAAAAAAAAAAGAAATAAAGGTAATTATAGGTATGACATAATGCATTAACTGAGACTTATTTCAGCTGGAGCATTAGCAGACACACCTTGGGGGAATCCCTGAGATCAATGTTATATAGATAGCTATATAAATAGCTCATAGATATAAGCTGACCAACTCCACTCCTAACTATGATAAACCAGCCGGGTGCAAAAGCTCAGAGCTGTAACATTACCCTGCTGTCCCTCACCCGTAGCAGAGGAAGAGAGAAAGAGGTGCTGCTCCTGTTCCTATCAACCCTCTCCATGTTGGGCATCCAACAGCTAGTGCTAGCAATAACAGCTCCCCAGCAACCGTTGTCAGTCCCGCGATCATAGTCACCAAAAGACGCAGTGAAGGGTCACACAGTTCCAAACCTTTCATTAAGCAGTAAGACAACAACAAAAGCAAAATAAGCAAATACTGTACATAAATCAACAGTCATAAAGAAGCAATAACAATATATACATAAATACATGAATATAGTGTAATAAGTATAGTACTACCACAGGACTGCTGAGTACTACCACAGGACTGCTGAATGCTTACATCTGATTAGTCAGTGGTGGATTTTTTATTTTAGTTTTAAATAAGTTAAAACAAGAACTGGCACTGGGGCATTTCTGGTAGATGCTCCACATAATAAGATTTTTAAAAATTCTATACTAAATGATAGGAACTTTTCTGTAGGCAAGCATTTATGTATTTAACTATTGAGAAAGGAGTGTGCGGTGTCAGTGCTTTGTAAGAGTCATGGTTAAAAGGTCTTTGGGTTCTCTGCAACATAAAAAGCTGTGTTTATTTGTGTTTATCTTATTAACAAAAAGGGAGAGAAAAAAGAGAGCACTGGTAGGGGAGGACAATAGCTGTACAGTGCATGTTCTACTGTAGCTGCTGTAATCTGAATGAGATAACTAACTAACTTGATTTCAAGATGTTTACATAAGTTTAATTGTTACTATAAACAGATAAAAATGTGTGGGTTTTTTTTGTAAATTAGTTAAAAATATTGTAATCATTGCGAGGTAGAAAACACTTCAGGATATGTGGTTATTAGAAAATGCTTAACTTTTAAGGGTGTCACAGTATTAGAGGCTGCATCACACCACCCCTTCACTGAGAGCATCATATCTTCTCACTCATTCTCATACAGCTTTTGCTCTACAGGGTCATGGTAGGTGCGGAGTCGATTCCAGGGGAATACAACATGGTCGGGTGCCAGTCCATAGCACGGCTGAAGCACACACACACTCACTCTATTACTTACACACTACCAGCAAATTGGAAATTATTATTTTCCGAATCTGCATGTCTTTGGACTGTAAGAGGAAACCCACCAAGCACGGGGATAACATGCAAACTTGGGTGGGAATCCAGCCCTTGAACCTAGAGGTGCATGGCCGCAGTGCTAGCCAGTACACCACCATGCTGCCTACATCACTTCTTGAAATGTTTTATACCTTATTCATTTCATGCCGATGCTGATAGCATCCCCTCTCATGAATTAATATTTAAACCATCAACAGAGGAACTAACGGCCTCTGCGTTTTAGCACTACTCAAACATGTCAGACAAACTCGTTTGATTAATGTTTCCTTCAAGATGCACTTTACTTACGTGCGATATATAGCACTAGATAAACACCAGCAGTGGCTGCAGCCAAGCAGAACCGCATGGCGATGAACATGGGGGGTGAGGGAGACACACACACCAGTATGCCAAAAACCACAGACAAAGAGAGAGAGATGAGCAGGGTCTTTAGCCGGCCCAATCTGAGGAAGGGACAAATCATTATGGAGACATTCTACACCAGGACATTATACCAAACACTGTGTTTCTACATGGAGTAATAACTGCAGCCATTATTGTGCATCATCGTAATGTACTACTATCGTCATAATGTGCACGCTAAAACATAAGGTAATTAGATCTTTGGTGTTCTTGCACTGATTCTCACCGGTCAGCAGCATATCCAAGGCCTAGGCAGCCTATAAGGACACCCAGTATGAAGCACACCTCCTCCACTGGGACCAGCCAATACTGAGAGCACACCAGATTCCACTGCGGAGACAGGAGTCATCCAGACAGGAAGTGAGAAAATGACAGTTTCATTACAAAGGATAAGGTGATGTAGTGCTACTATTTTAATTGGATGGTATAGTTTATAAAAATCTACTTAAGGTCCACAAAATGAACCGATAAAAAAACTACAAGTCCCTTTCTCTGATTAGCTGATATAATCTAATTTGAATTAGTTGATTGCTTTATTACATAGGGTAAAAAATCATCTAAAACTAAAAAAGAGAGAGAGAGAGAGAGATACCATAAATTAATTGAGTATAATTCAGAGTTTCAATGATGGCAACCGGATCCCATATAGAACTCTCTGTACGCAGTCATGTGTTTCGGGCATATGAGAAAAATGTAAGGCATGTGGAAAAGTCTGGGTGGAAACTTATCAAACAAGTTTTAAAGCAGTTTACATGGCATCCAGTAGTTATGATGAGAATGCAACTCTTGCTGCTTTTTTCCCTCCATCAGTCTGTCCACACCCTGAAACTGCCAATGACACTGAACCTGGTTTAAAATGATTAAAAAGTATCTATACAAATGTGTTCAACCTTTAGCAGTGACTGTGAAATGCTGAAGTTACACTTTAAGCCATTACTGCAAAGTCTCTTAAGGTTGCTCAACTCCCATAATATCCAAAGTAGTTGCTAGGTGAAGTACGGAGCAAATTATTTCCAAGTTTCCATAAGCACTGTGCCTGTTTATTGCCCTGTGCTTTAACTCTCTAAGCGGGGAGAAACACACAGGCTAAACACCACAGGATTCTGATTAAAAGCAGCGAACAAAGTAAAACTCAAGTGTATATACTCAACGATTACTCCAAGTGTACACTATTTGTTTTAGTAGGCTCAGATTTTCAAACGAACACAATTCCTACAGCGTGCCAAGTACTACCTGTTGACCTTGGCATGTGGTTGCACTTCAAGTGCAAAATAATCTTAACAGTTCAGTTATTTTGTACATTGTACCCATGAGTGTGTGTGTGTGTGTGTGTTGGTGTAAACTGCAAAGAGAATTATGACCAACATATGCTAATGAGTGGAAGACAGACTATGTTTCCAACACACTGCTGCTAGAGAAAGGACACCCAGAGTGGGGTAAAGCATGAGAAAACACCAGACTATTGTCAAATCGGTTACTCTCATAAATGTGACAGCAATACATGTATGGGCATTAGATAAAAAAGTGATCACTATATAACTATATATATAACTTTCATGGTTTTATCCTAAACTGTGTGAATTATTACTTATTTATAACTATTATATTTAGAGAACCAGTCAAATGTTTGGACACACCTTCGATTTCAAAGGTCTTTCCTGTTTTTTATTCGACTTTGTGCAAAAATACAGTATGCAATAATCTTTGAACAGTTGATATTGAGATTTGTCTGCTCTATAAAGTGTTTATAACTGGTGATTTCTGAGGCTGGTAATCTAAATGGACTTTTTTTGGTTGGTTTGAAAGTTTTGGTTTTGCTTTCCTGGGAAAGTCTACATAAGAGGCAGTTTCATCATGGCACTTGATGGGTTTTGCAAATGCACTTGACAATACTATTCTAACAAGAAGCAGACCTTCATGTCTCGAAATAACAGCCGACTGTTGTTGTCGTTACTGAATTATATACAGTGATTCCATACGTGTTATTTCTTTGTTTTGAAATCTCCAGTATTGTTCTAGAATGTGGAAAAATCATCACAAAGCAAAAAACATTGAATTAAAAGGTGTGTCCAAACTTTTGACTGGTACTTTATGTGGAATTAAAATAAATCCTGCTTAATGATATTTCATTCAGAATAAAATATATTTTATTAATCCCAATGGGAAATTGTCAGAGCATTATATCAGAAAGATGTACTACTTAAAAAGTTCATAACTTAAAATCTCACTCTAACAATTGTACACCTTTAATGATAATTTACATAGATTTTACTATTATAATTAAAACTTTCTGCTCTAATTCGTCTATATTATAACAATAATAATTTTCAGCTTTTTCATCTTCAACCCATATATGTATGCGCCACCACAGTAGTGATCCCTTCGTAGTCATTGAAATGACTAAAAGAGTACCTCAGTGACAATGTTATTCCTCAGGCCTTCTGTGACATTAAAGTCCCAGCCATCTTCACAGTCCACTATCCCCGAGCGAGTGCCATTAACAAACTGGTACTGGGTGCACTGGGAGAGCCCCCCACTGTCACCTTCCCTAGTACCCTTCTCCCAGGGCAGTGAGGCATTTAGAAACTCATCCGTGGGGTTGGACACTGGCAGGTGACAGTGATGGGGTGATGCCAGGGTCAACAGTGGGTCAGAAGACAGCAGGAAGGCCAAGAAGAGGTTGGGCAGGATGGAAAGCACAATGAAGAGTCTCTGTTTCTTTCGTCCCAGGGCCATCACCATTACCTCACCTGTAGGGGGCAGCGAGGGGTGCACCGGGATAGTAGACGGTGCAGGAGAGGACGGGGCAGGGGATGAAGGCAGAGAGGGAGGGGGAGGAGGGCAGGGGCAAGGGGAAGCCGGGGGAGAGGGTGGGGACGTCATTGCTTAAGGTGAGAGGTCAGTGAAAAGCCGTCTGCTGTGCGGTATAGAGTCCGGTGATTCGCACCTAGCTTTGGATTCACCCTTTACTGCTGCCGTATGAACAGGAGGAACAAAGAAAAATAAAAGAGAGAGAAGAAAAAATTTTTTTAGATATTGTTTTTCAGCTTATTCTTCTCTTTTCCTCTATCCAAAGAAGAGAAAAAAAAATTCTAACACTGAAGTACACTGAACTCATCACTATTACAATTTTGTTACATACCGCTATATCAGAATCAATGAATTATATTTCTGAATTATTTTTGGCAAAAGGCTTTACAAACATTTCCTGAAATACTGCCCTGTTTACACGCCTACTAATCTATAATTAACTCTACGTTGGGAATTGATGAAACCATTGTTCATTCTAACCAGAGGAAAACAAAGACAGACATTAGATACAGTGTCTTACACACCTGGAATAAACTTCAGAGGTCCTTGAAACTTTATACCCTTATGACACACAGCCAGTTTGAATATGTAACCCTTTAAGACCTGATGTGTTACAAATTTTGAGAGCTTCTTAGCACATGTTAAACTTAAAAGTAGGTGAAGATATTCTGCATTACTGTGCTCACTCGTTTTTATGCAATATTGCATAAGACGAGTGAAAAAAACATGTACATAATATATAATGTCCAAGCAGACAATGGCATTCCCCTGTAAAACGGATCCACAGAATTTCTATAGAATGCTAGATAATTGTTATTGAACTATACAGTATAAAGCTTAAGATGCAAGTTCCATGGAACTTTAATAAAGTTTTATACACATCTATAGACCTGCCGCATGATGCTATAGAACTTTTGCTTTGAGATTCAATTGCAAAAGAAAAATTTATTTAGTCCTATAGAACACTATAGACAGTTTATAGACAGTATAACTTTACAAAGCTTTGGCTATGACATTGATGACGTACAGAATTCTGACTTAGTTCTATAGAACGCTGGGGAATTTCTGAGAAGACGGGCGGGTTATATGAATCTTTAAATTTGTATATGGAATATTTTCTTTTAAACAAAATCCTATCTGTTCATTATTATCATGTTATAAAATATCCATTTCTTTTTTTTATTTTATCCAAAAAATTTTTATTTTGCTCAGTCTTTAATGAATTAAAGATTCTCTTTAGTTCTCCAATTGCATCTTATAAGATCTGATTACGTATTAATATATTATAAGGCCTATATATATATATATATATATATATTAATAGGAAGGAAGTCTGCAGTCATTTCTTGGTTTAAGTGTGTCCTTTTGTGCACATTCTACGCCTTTCAACATGCGCTGTTTACACTTTGTCATTATCTCATGTGATTTTGTTGACAATGGTTCACAAGACGTTTGCCCTGATTGGGTATTTCTAAATGATCAAGGTGGAAAAACATTATTTAATTCTGTGGGCTGGAACAGGACTGGGTTGCCTGGTGGACTAGGGGATAGCAGGTGGTACTTTCATTGCTGCGGCCCAGGTTCAAGTCCTGATCAGGGACGCAATGGTGCGCTAGTCAGTGCACGTTTAGTGCCAGTCCCGAGCCTGGATAACTGGGTAGGGTAAATCTTTTGCCCTGATCTATTGCTGAAGCACTTCTATAGATGTGTTTACCTTCAGAAACTGGGTACTTAAATTATTTCGAATTTTACCTATATTTCCTATCTATATTTCCTATAGACATTGTACAAGATATGCTAATCTTTAGGAATTTCATAGAATATATTCTGCAGGGGATTATGTCTTATGATTTGGATATCGCCACAAACATTGCCCAGCTCTGTTTAGTAGGTCTCACAATCATCAATGTTCATCAAGAATCCATCTTCAGCCACCTGTAAAGACTTCCTCAAGGTTTAAAATAATCTAGTTTTCAGTATAAGATTGAGAAGTTATAGTACAGCCTAGTGGCTGGATGTGTGCATTCCAGCATTACATAAGAGAGGCACATTAGAGATTTATTTCAATGTTACATAAATGAACAACAAAAGAGCAACACTGTAGCATGTTGCTACAATGTGGCTATTAACAGAACGCAGTGCGCGCGCGCGCGAGCGCGTGTTACTGTAGAAACAGCTGAGCCCTTCTGACACATGAACACTGTAAACACTGCTGCTCTGCTCCTCAAAGACACATCGTTCTGTTAGAGATCGAGAGTGTGATGTGTAAGGGACCTACCGTGTCCTGTGATGATGGTGATGATACTCTAAGACTAAGTCTCCTAGATGTCACTTGGTCAGTGAGAAAGCAACCAGGCGCAGGTGATAATTCTCTCTCTCTCTCTCTTTCTTATTTAAGAAAAGACCCTGTCTCACAGACGCATTGCCATGCCACTTAACGTGTCCTTATGTCCACTGTCCAATGCGTCATGCCTGCCCATTAATGTCCACCAAGCACAGGAAATTCAATGGCGTGGCCCGGGAATGGCACAAGTCACCCTGTGTCCGAACAAAGGCTGTTGCTGTGCTGTCCTCCTGCTCCAGCTGCTCTCCGCCGACATAAAACACACGCGCATTAAAGACAGGCTCATTTCCGACACGCGCGTCTTAAAGACACTCTGCACAAACCGCACGAACGGGTTTCTCTGGGACAAAAAGAGGGCGGAAAAAAAACCCTGCAACGGAACAACGTCCGGAAAAAGCGGCTTGTTTCGGAAAGACTCGGCTCCATTCGGCAACGATTCGATACCACTGTGTGGCCACCAGAGGGAGCGCTACATCGCACAAAACACGAGTGTCTCTCTCTCTCTCAGTTCAGTTAAGTTCAGACGGGCTTTACTGGCATGAACGTTAAGAAACATTGTTGCCAGTAAATCTTAATGTCTAAACATACATAAACATTAAATATGAAATAATTACATAGTAGATAAACAATAAAAAACAACAACAATGACAACAATTATCAGGTAACTATCTGAACAACGATGATGTTAAATTCTGATTAGTCAGGGTGTGTACACGGTGAGTCCACATTGTCACACATATTTTGCAACGAGAACAGCAGTTTGGCCTTCTCCTAAAATTACTCTCATATTCATGTTCACCCTGTGTATTTCTCTCTCTATCTGCCTGTCCCTCTGTATCTTTCTCTCTATCTCTTTTGATTCAAGATTCAAAGAACTTTATTAATCCCAGAGGGAAATTGCTTCACACACACATTTAAAGGTGGTTTATTGGCCTGACAAATATTTACATTCATATTGCCAAAGCTCAGAACTAAGTCACAAGAAACTAACAGGAGTAGATAGATAAAAAAATATATAGATGAATAAAATAAAAAGAGAGAAACAGAAAAGAAAGTGTAAAAAGATTAATAATAAATGAATGTATATATAATAAAAGAGTACATTTAGTTCTGCAGTCAGAGATAAAGTGACTCCCGTGAACATTATTTCAAAAAAGAGAAAAAAAAAGGTATTAATATTATTAATAATATATTATGATTATTAATAATTTGTATTATTAATAACATTGATAATATATAATTAGAAATTATTATAACAGCAGCAATCAGTGTGTGTGTGTGTGTGCGTATGCGTATCTGGGTCTGTGTGTGTGTGTGTGTGGTGTGATGTGGTCACTCACTGGCCCTCACCCGGTGGCAGGTGTGTGTACAGTATGTGTATGTGTGTGTGTGTGTGTGTGTGTGTGTGTGTACTGTGCTGCTAGTATGCAGCACTCTCTGTTCTCCTCCAGTAGGTGACGCAGTTGCCAGGGTCAGTGTCGAGGGGCAATTAAAGTTGGGGATGATTTTATTGAATTTATAAGATAAGATTTAGATTAGGATTAAGAATTTGGTGAAGAATGTGAATGTGGTGCTATTTAGGGCATTCAGTAAGGAAGTGCAGCTCCGTCTCTATTTTATTGAGTGTGCACCTCTAGCACAGTCTCTTCTCTCAGAGAAGACAGGACTGTGTGTGTTGCCCCGTCTCTTCAGCCACACAGTGCTCGCCGAGTCTACTTTATCAACGTTTATTAGCTTTTACTTATTCAGGCACCGGCTCAAATAGTCTGCCACACTGTCCTGTCTGTTCGAGATCTTTCTGTATTTCTCTTTTCGTCTCTCTCTCTCAACATGGTTTCTGTACTTTAATTTAAATTCCCCCACAAACTTTCAAATTTATTTTCATCTATTAACCATCCACCTATAGAACACAAGCCCAAATCATAATTTAGAAGCCAACTTTATTTCAGTTATTAACAATAATACAGTAACTTTAGCCGTGAGTTGTGTTTTTCAGCACTGCTCGGACCCCTGGCTCTTCTCCACAAAACCCACACTGAAACCTACTGGTTCAGGCAGTCTAATGCAGCTATACACAGATCGGCCATGACATTATGACCAACTATAGCCCAGCAAAATGGTGACAGGATCATGAGAAGCCATCAAAGATCTCCCACAATTGCAGGGGGCAGTGGCCAGTCCGTCTGGTCTGATCCGCTGTAAGGTAAACTGCAAAATAAATAATATATAATTTTATGACAGATGATGGGCGAAGCTTTAATAATAATAATAATAATAATAATAATAATAATAATAATAATAATAATAATAATTATTATTATTATTATTATTATT
>JAOVVB010000046.1:12563279-12577290 GCA_028570985.1 Heterobranchus longifilis
CTGAATCGCCTCTGAACCGTCCGTGTCGTTCTGTTCACGGCTAACGCTTAGCTACAAAGCTAACTAGCTTCTAACACGAGACTGAATCCCAAATTCCTCTCTAACCCCTGATCAAGGGCACTACTTGGAGTGTGGAACAAGGGATTGTACACCCTACATAGTGCACTAGATTTCCATTTAACACTATTTGGGAGTCGATCCCAGAACCTGTATGTTAACGGAGCTGATGAATCTGGTAAGTTTCTTAGGACGGTCCACGACCTCCATGGTTTATTCTCTTCAACTTTTACAGTAGCTACATACAGTAGTACCAGTAAGAGTTTAAACCTACTTTCTCCCCTGGTAATTACACTAACTGTCGCTCGCTAACTGTCGGTCACCAGCTGATGGAGCAAAATAAGTGGTTAAACAAAGAAATAAATTATAATTTATTGATAATTGTCATAACTACAACAACATCAAAAAAAAAAATCTCCCAACACCAGTGCTCCGGCTCACCTGGATACTAACACATCTGAGACTAATTACTAGACACTGATAAAAGAGACTCACACACTTCTGGTCTTTGCGAAGTATACGCTTCCTGTGACCGGTCCCACTGTCGTTACCAAGCCTTCCGTTACGTGCATGTCCATTTCGGATTTTGACCCTGTTTGTTTTCTCGTTTCTGAGTTTATCCTGATCCAGTGTATGTCCTTCTGATTTGGATTGTCCCTCCTGGTCTTGTTCGACGTGTTCCTTTGATGGTATGTTAATAAATATCTTAACTGTCCTTGCGTTCTCCAAGTCTGGATTCTAACAATAATAAAAGGTGTTTTGTAGAACTGTTGCATAAAAGCAATATCACACTCGAGGTATTGAGCACGGCTGATATCTTCATGTCCTCGACCACATCACAGCTGTGCTGATATTCTGTACAAAAGCACAACCTGTGATATTGCTTGAATAAAACAAGTCTCAGGTACAACATAATATGCAAAAAATATAAAACAGGTTCACATAACTACATCTGCTGTAAAACCAAGATCATTAGCTGAGATTTATGTTATGGAAGTGTGCGCAACTCTTGGAAGATGGTACAGTATATATATATACAGTATATATCTGTATTACCTTAAGGTGACTTTGAAGAATGTGTGTGTTCATGCAAGCTTGTTTTTGGCACAAGGTGATTTACAGATCATGCTGATTGAGGCAGAACGTAATAAAACAATCTCTCTTAATCCCAGATCTATCATTTGAGGCTCTTTATCGTTTAAGCTGTTCTGGAAAACACCCACACTGTGACACAGAACTTATAATGCAGCCTAGATTTTATTGGAAAAAAAGTTAAAGACCAGAAATGCATATGAACATTCAGGGAGCAAGTAGTGAGGGACTTGTTGCTGAATTGAAATGAAACTTATGCGTTTGCGGTTTGTAAATGAAGCTCGTACACAGATCCTGTACTTAAGAAAAAGTCGAGATCCCCCAGGTAAAGTATTACTCCAGTAAAACTAGAAATCCTCCTTTTACATTTCCGCTTGAGTAAAAGTACAAAATGTCTCATCTTCAGGTGTACTTTAGGATCAAAAGTTAAAGTGCTGTGTTTTATT
The DNA here is from genome assembly GCA_028570985.1 of Heterobranchus longifilis. Taxonomy (NCBI): domain Eukaryota; kingdom Metazoa; phylum Chordata; class Actinopteri; order Siluriformes; family Clariidae; genus Heterobranchus; species Heterobranchus longifilis. Next base: position 12,564,875 of record JAOVVB010000046.1, read on the forward strand.
CCGACTGTAATGTCAGGTTATTATTTTCATGATTAGACGCCTGCTTTATCTCCTCATTGAAAGGCTCTTATGCCACTCTGGGATCAGGTCTGTTAATAGAAGGTGGTTAACTGAGTCTGAAAAACATTCTTATGAGCGTTCACCATGCAGCTGCGTCATTTCCATTACTGAGATCTGAGTGGCTGTGAAATAACAGGATGTGAGAGGAAGCAAACTTTCCTTTTAGGATTTCTTTAAACTGAACATCTCTTGGCATGGCCACCATGCTCTATCTAGAAAAAAAGGAAAAAAGCCTCAAAATGTAACCAAACATCACACAATATATAATATGTGTCCGGTGTGTAATAGATGTATTACTGTAGTGGATTGTTTGACAGTTTATCAGTGGTTATGATCTCAGCCAGAGAAAAGAAAATCTCAGTCAGTTAAAGTAGAACTCCAGTCCAGTCGTTAACTATATGAAAAACTGATTAAAAGAGATTTTATTAACCAAACTCCGAATGGTAACACTGAATGATTGCTATGATCTGAGAACGTTCAACTGATAATCTTGAAGCACTACATGCTAATGTGAGACAGCTAGCTAGCTAATGGAAATGATAAAACTTCAGGTGATCACTAGATCCAGCTTGTTGTAAGGGGTTGTGGCGTTGTAAAGCTTCACTGCTCAAGAGTTACCAGTTACTTAGATAACTATCCGGGCGTGGCACGCACCATGATCATGGTAATGACTTCTATTTAAAACAATTACACAACAAAAGAGTTCACTGATGCAAGCTATTGTTACATTATACATTAAGGAAAAATGAACACTAGCACAAAAAAGGGCTTATGTCTACGTGTTTGCTCAAAATTCACACTGAGTTACAGAGGCAGGTAGAGAGAGTGTTTCAAAATGAACATCTCTTTCTTCTCTTCTTACTTGAATGAAACAATCTTACAAATAAGGCCATGTGTGCTGAAGTGGCGGGTTAGAGTCAAGGCGTTTTTTTAGTCATGTTCCCAGGCGCTCAGTATTGTACCACAAAATCTGATCTTGTAACACAATCTCAGTGTTCACAATTTATTCCAGCGTTTACAACTGATTGTATGTAGTGTACAGATAAACTGGAAAACCAAGGGGTCAAAGTAAAACAGTCAAAATAAATGTGCACTCTCTATCCTGAAAGGCTTTTCCCCTTCTTTTCTACTTATGAATAAGACATAATGTCAGATGCCACATCAAGTCATGGAGTAGAACATACAATATTTTACTCTGAAATGTAATGGAGTAAAAGTAAAAACTCCGCCATAGTGAAAATACTCAAAATGTACTTAAGTACAGCAACAGATTATGTTTCCTTCATTACTTCTTTGTGCATGTGAATGTAACATATTCACAGTGTTGCCAACATTTTTCAATAGAGAGTAGCTGCTGGAGAAGTAGCGGTATGACGTCACGCGCGAATTTGCACATTGATTGCATCATCATGTAGCATTCACATAACAACTAGCAGCAGACGGAGGAGGTGCTGTGCCTGGACATACACTACCATTATCAGATAATATGCAGCTGAGGCCAGGGGGCGGAGCCTGGAGCCACTCATAATGAACAGGATCTATCAGTTACCCTTCAAGCAATACTGTTATAAACTGTTATAAATCCCTTATATAAAATATACATGAAGAAAAAAATTTATATATTTGATATAGCATGCAAGTAATTATTTAATAATAATATTATTATTATTATAAAGTTTTTTTTTTAATAAAATCATAAAAAAAGAGTCAGATAAAAAGGGTAAATACAGTGAATAGAAATAAAGAGGGAGGGGCCTAAGCAGACACACATCCTGTATTTATTCCTGCAGCTCCCAGTTTAATTGGCTGTACGAACTCAGAGCTGCTTGAAGAAAATCAAACAAGTATGATGCTCCGACTTTCTAACTCTCCTGGAATTCGATCGAGAGGCAGGAAATCAGACCTTGTGCCCTTTGCACATTTATTGATTTTGTTTACTTTGACTCCTACAGATATCTGCAGTCTAGCTCACACTTTGCCGGACTATAAATCAGGGCTCAATAATCAGAGCGAACCTGCATAGTGTAAACCAGGCTCTAGCACGTGCATGCGTAAAGTCTCATGTTCATAGATCGGATATCAAAATTACATTAATTTATCTGATATTGAGTCATTTTTTTGGTTATTCAATTTCCATGGCAGCTTTTCAATCATTCATTTATTCTCTATAGCGCTTATCCTGTACAGGGTCATGGGAGGCCTGGAGCCTATCCCAGGAGACTTCAGTCACTAATGGGGCAAATCCTGGACAGGGTCCCAATCCATTGCAGAGCACACACACACACACACACACACACACACACACACACACACACATTTACACACTACTGGCAATTTGACAGTGCCAATCAGCTTACTGCACGTGTCTTTGGTCCTGGAATAACAGCACCATTCAGTTTCCCTGATCGGTCCAGATCGCTGGTCAGATACTTGTTCCTGGCCTTGTTCAGACTGACAGCCAAAGTCTGATTTTGGTCTTATGCAGATTGGAATCAGTCTAGAAACAGATTGTTTTCATATCGTCTTAACAGTAAAAAAAACATCCTAAATCAGATTTTTGCAAATCCCATTTGAACCCCATCGAGAGGTGCTTTGAAATCAGATTCAAATAACTTTCCTGATGGTGTGTCTCAGTCTTGATGCTCTACTCACTCAAATCAGATTTCAAACCATCCACTATGTCACTTGCAACCTGACAAGGAGGTTCAAATCCACATGATCGCATGACATGGGACATGGATCCATGGTTGAAAAAAACGAGCAGGAAGATGTGAAAGAAATGAAAATACTACTGTACAATAAAGCTGATTTTTTTTTTTCTGGAAACATGGTTTCCACTGTGACCTCCTAAAGCTTAGCAATTTAACTTTCTATTGAGCGTCTGGCTTAAGCGCAGTATGAAAATGGCTTGGGTTAACTAAATTTAAAATTAAAATGAATACAACACCTAACACGGTTTGATTGATAGAACTTGTAGTTATATATATCTAATGATGAAATCTTTAAAGCTCTTTTGTAAGTCTCTCTGGACAAGTGTGTTTTCTAAATGCCTGAATGTAAACCTAAAATGGAGAACAACAGTCCCTGGACAGTGGACGAAGTAAAATGTCTGATAAGACTTTGAGGGGACACATCAGTACAGGCAATGCTAGAGGGAGTGTCCAGAAACTGGGCGATATTAGGAAATATAGTCTGCTGCACGCGAGCCTCCAGCATCGTTACCACAGCAACCGATGCAGACAGATCGACGAAGTGTCAGATTTGGGCTGCCAGTCTGTAAATCCGATATGATCACTGTCAAATACGAGAGTGGACAGTCAATCCTAAAGATCAGATTTGTGAAACACATGAAATTTGCCTGCAGCCTGAACAAAGGCCGAAGGTTCATGGTCATTCTGCAAAGTATTTCAGCCCAGGCTGCTTTCCCAAGCCTCGCTCACGGTGTTCTGCTTCTCTGGTTTTGTCCTCGACCCTGCTTCCCAGTTTGCCAATGCTACGATGTTTGTGCCTCGCCCTAACATCTTTTTTAACCTTGAGCTCGTCTGATGTATTGGATGGTATGTGTGCTGAACTTTTATTAAACCACAGCAACTGCATTCGCTCCAGCCTTTCGCTCTGATCTGACACCAGCACAGAGTCGATTAAATCCATGCACAAAAACATTGCAAAAACATCTCCTGGTAGTCTCTTAGGAAATGCATTTCGCTTCATCACAATCTTGCTGCAGAGTCATTGATATTGGAAATGATTTATACAGACATTGTTTAGATATCCTTTCAGCAACACCACTGAACTGATTTACTGACTGCCCAAAAACAAATCCAATCTAAATAGGATTTAGCGTAGTCCTATTATGCAAAAATCTCTTTTTTGGTCACGTTTAGGTTTTCAGATCGGTCTTCAGTTTGTGTGTGTATGCAAACAAAAAAAGTGAGCGTTAACACACTCTGCGGCATGGTGGCTTAGTGTTCCCTTCAGGGTCGAGGGTTCAATTCCCACCTTGGGGTCTGTGTGCATAGAGTGTGTATTTTCTCCCTGTGCTTGGTGGGTTTATTCCAGGTACTCCAGTGTCCACTCACAGTCCAAAGACATGAAGATTAGACTAATTGGCATTCCCAAATTGCCCGTAGTATGTGAATGAGCGTGTGCATGTTGACCGAAGGTCCTACAACAGTCGTAAAATGGCAGTAAATGTATATATGTAGTAAATGGTAATCACCATTGGTCTGCACGGTCCCTAGTTGGACTATAGAGGTTCCTAGAAGGATGGATTAACACACAGGTTCTTTGGAGGAGCTCTAAGGGCTGTGTTAACATGTTAAAGAAATAGTCGAAGATGGGACCTTTAGAACATTACAAGTGTAACAATTCCCTTTTTGTCATCGGTTGTGTAAGAAGTACAACATGTGCCATTCTGGGATAGTATGGGATAGATGTTGAGTTTTTCTGTCCATGTTGATGTCTTTGTGCCTTGAACTTATTATTTGTTTGATTGTGAAGATATCTTCTGCAGCTTTGTGTTCCTAGGAACTAATACACCAGTGGTTACCAGACGTTGATTATTTTCCTGTTACAGCTCATCCCTAAGTGTTTGATTCCTCTTATCCTATTTAGCAACAATTACAGTTTTTAGTTATTAAAAAATGTCTTTTCTCTTTTAGTCACAATTAGTCCGGTTATTGCTTACTTTATAGCAGCTATAAACAGCATTCTTATTTTATATGTTTCTTGAAGTTAATAAGACAAAAACCTAAACAGAGAAACCACAATAAAACATAAACTCCTCTGTCCTGAATGTGTCTGAAAACCTACAGCCTTACCTCTAACTCTCGTCCTCCCGTCACACTGAGCCATGTTCCAAAATATTGGACGGTGTTCTGTCTGAGTTGTCTTTGGGATGTTTAATACGACAAAAACCTAAACTAAGCACAGCTTATCATGTTACAGGGAAACCACAGTGAAGTATAAACTGCTCTGTCCTGCTTGCTTTGCCAATAAAGTCCTCACAGCGCCCCCCTCAGGCTAATTCTATGACCATGGTAGGTCCATTCCACATCTTAGAAGACCACGTTTAGTTCATATTATGTTCTTCTGGTGTTTATGGTGTGATGTAGCACGTGACCAGTGCGTCTGTGTATCGTTCAGAGAATTTATTATAAATACTGAAAACAATTCCTTCGACTTTTTCCATTTTGACTGACTGCGTTGTATTCAGTAGATGCAGTGGGACCTTCATTGTCTTTGTTGACAGAGCACGTCCCTCTGACTGAGCTGTTACTATAGAAACAATAATCGAAATGAGCACATTAATGTAAACCTTTATTACGATCAGAGCCGCTGTTATAGAAAAATTATCAACCAATTATTCTGAATGGATTTCTCTTAAACGAACATAAAGGCTTTGCTCTCAGTAAGCTGTTTCTTATCTTCAGAAGTGAGTGTGTTGGGAGCTTAACCTCTATTTGTCAGAAGCCTGACCTGGATAGAAACAAAACGAGTTCAGGACTCAGTTCTCATGACATTAAGCAGGCGGTGAAATATCAGGTGTTTGGTGAAATGTCGGGATGTGAAATAGGAGAGAAAATGAGGTATTAAAGATGGCTTTTTCTTCTAAATTTCTGAACAGCATGTTAAAGCTATGAAGGGCAATACTAACAATACTACTACTACTACAACTAATATTAATAATAATAATAATAATAATAATAATAATAATAATAATAATAATAATAATAATAATAATAATAATTATTATTATTATTATTATTATTATTATTATTATTATTATTATGTACTACCGAAGAGGGTTTCTCCAGAGGGAAATATGCAACATTCCTTATCAGAGTTCTAGGCAGATCACTTTTAGGAAGGTAAAATCATTAAAAGTTATAAAAATGATACTTTTTTTTTTAACCTAATGGTTCTAATGTTGTAGACTGTCAGGACTGGAATTTTTTATTTGTGGCGTTTGTGGAAAACTGACTGTCATTTTTGCAACAAAGTTGAAAGCAAAAAACTTGACATTTACAGAATGTCATTGTATGCTATAACATTAAGATTTCCCTTTACTAAAACTAAGAGGCCAAAAATGTTCCAGCATCACTATGCTCCTGTGTATAAAGTGAGTCCCATTAAAGACCTGGTTTTCCAAGTTTTCTGAACAGAATCTTGATCTTAACCATTTAACAGCTTTGGGCTGAATTGGAACCAGGCTTCATTGGACAACAGCAGCTCTTGACTTCTCTAATGCTCTTGTGGCTGTATGATCACAAATTCCCAAGGCCACGCTCCAAAATCCTTCCTAGGAGGTTTAAGCAGCAAATGGGGACTAAATCTGGAGTGGCATTTCAACACGCATATATGAATGTCTATGCCTAAACAAACCATTTGTCATAATAGTGTATTATGACTATATTAGTAGATACAGATGCTTCACTAACTAAAAAGCTACATGAACATCACATATGAATAAAACAACTTACAACAAATGTTATACACCTTTCTTGTAGGTGCATGTTATTTTTTTTTCCCAGCACACATTATTCACATAATCACATACAGAAAATGATCATGTGAAATATACACCATTAAGAAACAATGTGTGTACCTTTCTAATGAACTCTTTATCACATCTCCTTTTGGAGGTGTTTCCTTACACTCAGTTTATCACATAATTTTCCTTTCTAGTCGTTTGTAGGTTGTATGATCGCATTTAGCTTAATCACAATTACCAGGAAATATCGAAGTTCCCGCTAGATTTATTGGCCTTTGAATTAATGCAAGTCATTGGTCATTTGGTGTTGCGCAACACTGGGTTTTGAGGTGCTGAGACTGAGCTGAAATGTTGTCTTTACTAATCGTGTGGCTGTATTTCAGTTCTGGAACCGCATATTGCCCCATAGAGATTGGTGCAACTCAAACATTTGAGCACAAAGATGTTTCAACATGCATTCAGGTATATTTGTAAGTTTTCTGAAGATTTTCCACCACCTATCCACATTTCTCCCTTGCTCTCTTATGCCGTTTTCCCTCATTGCACTGTTGGTCTGGTGTTATCAGCTCTAGCCATCTGCTCTTATGGCTTAGTTTTAAGTTGGGGTAAGAACTGAACACACACACACACACACAAACACGTTTACTAACCACCTTGTATATTTTGCTTTCTTTCTTCAGTGCATCATGTTTACAGTGATAATATAGAAAGAGTGCAAAGGCACATTTTATCCCATGCAAATGTTACAGTGTGAGAACAGATGACAGGGACTGATAACACTGGATCGCTAGCAAACACAGACAAACAAGCAAGAAAAAAAACCTTGCGCATGTCCACTTCCCACTCGCTATCTGTGTGTCCTGTGTCTGCAGTGGCAGCCACAGGAAGGCTCATAAAGCCATGCTTGTTGATGATATCTCCAGTTCTGTGTCCCACATAATGATGAAATCATACCCGTCCCACCAGCGCTGGGCCTCTGCTCTTCCCCACTCAAAATCCTGTGTCATTGTGTCAGTTAGCAAGTTTAGTGATAATGAAGTAAGTAATGTGTTATATTCTTCATGAAATGGAGTGATTTTCTAGTCTGTGCCTGCTAAAAGAGTTTCAATTTCAGAAGCAATCATTTTGTTATTTGCAGAAGTGGAAAGCATACAGACCAACCGACTTAGTTAAGAGAACTGTTACGGTTTAAGTTACAAGAGTAAAAAGAAAAGTATTCATGAAAAAATATATTCGTGCGAATAAGAAAAAAAACTACTTGAGTAATTACTTTGCAAATTACTTTGCCATATGTCTAAATGTAAAGTAGGCAATCAAAAAAATTCTTTAAAAAAATTAAAAAATTATATAGTAACTCACCAAATAAATTACAATATGCTGAAGAGAACCTTGGATGTTTTTTTTTCAAGTATATTAGATCAGGTAACTAGATCATGTTAATTCATGCTGTACACATATATAGTTTCCAGCTATATAGTAAGCTATCCAGCAAAAATGTTCCTTGCACATTCTCCTGAGCATTGCCTATAGGCTATAGCTTGCCCTTACAATCTTTTTGCACAGGCCAAATGTTGAGTTGCAAACTGGTGACACACCCATGGGTTTTGAGTTGTGTAATTTGTAGATTTTGCATTAAAAAAAACAAACATTTAAAACGACGATAGCTGATAAATTGGGCCGGGGATGCTCTACTGCCTCAGATAATACTGCTGCCAATTAAAGCCTTTGATGCCTAGATTTTTATTCTATTTAAAAGTTACAAATTGAAAATACTGGAGCTTTTATTGGTGTACAGTATACTAGGGTTAAAAGGCAAGAAAATATTGTCATGCAATAATAATAATAATAATAGTACAAGGGTGTTCAAATCAAACCAGGATTCATGATGAAATTTCTTGTGAATGAAGCCATAAATGCAAATGCTTAAAGAAGGCCACAAATCCATGAATGACGACCCCAGCCAAGGTGACTCAGAGCGCATGCATCTGTCTGTGGGTACTGTACACACAGTTATTCACCACCACCACTTGCATATTACAGGAATTCAACTGCCACATCCCTTGTACAGTCCTGACCTTGATCCAAGCCATTTCCACATGTGTGGAGAAATAAAGGAGTTCCTGGGAGGCCAGTGTTTCAGATGTGAAACAGACAGTCTGATCTTGGCTCCGGTGTACTGAGAAAACCTTCATGGTACTCAAGCATTTATTGAGACGCTGGGATAAGTGCATTAGTGTTGCAGGCGATTATATAGAGAAATAAAGGGAGTTTTTAACTCTCATAACTGTGTTCTGTTATTCTGCACAATCAAACATCCCGGTTTGACTTGAATGCCTCTTGCAATAATAACAACAACAATAATGATAATAATAATAATGAAACGGTCAACCATGTATTTAAATACTGTAACAAAAGTAAATATAGTTTGCTACTTCTCACTTATGTATCAAAATAATAAGAATTTTGTTGTTTAAAAAAAAAAAATCTTTTTACATTATGGGTAAAAGAAAATCTGTTATTGAATGTAAATCATCATTTAAAGCAAGTAATAGCTTTAAAGTGACCTTTATTTATTTCACCTTATAGCACAAAAACATCTAAAAAATAGTCCAAAGTTCATTGTTTTGTCTTTGTTCTTGTCCAGTAGGTTCATGTATCATGTACAATTTCTGAAGTATATACATGTCCGTAATTACCTTGAAATATACATTATTTATATGAAATATAATCTCAATGCAAAAGATTACTTACACTTACTTAACAAGGCATTAAAAAAGAGCTTTACAGCTGTATCCTCATAGTAATAATGGTCAAAAATTATATTGGTAATAAAAAATGTCTTATAAGAGTGGAATAATTTTAGTTGCCTCTCAGGACTTTAAGGAGTTATCCTTTGCCACTTGTTGGATATTTTTCCTCCACTCTTATTATATGCTTTAATGATAAGTTACCATTATGTTCACTGAAAGTTTCCTGTCAAAATATTCAAAGTTTCCTGTCAAAATTCTGATACATATATGGTACTTAAATAAATTGGGGGAAAAATGACAAAATTGAAATGAAATTCTACACTTGTTAGTAAACAGAGACAGAAAGACATTACTTGCAAAGCTGATGAAGGACCTTTGTATGTAACATTCTCTTGAAATTCGTTTAATTAACTTCTACCACAATAATGCTGCAATAATTAGTGAAATATGTTGTAACTATAGTATACAATACATTACACAATAGAGGTGAAAGAAATTATAAGGCAACTGCATTGACCTGATAACCAAATCCCTCTAAATGGCCATCCTTACAATGCTTTCGAGACTTGAGTTAGTTTTTAACTAATGTAAAATATTACAATAAAGACTACAGAAATTGATAAAGTGTGCCATTTTTCATTTCTAGAAAGCTCTTTAATAATATGAGACTATCATAATAACAAGATACTTAATTTAGCTATCCTAACTTCATTTCAGAATAATTTTTTGAATATTGTTTTGCAGACTATCCTGTTGCTATATAAACTGAGCGTGTTTGCAAATTTAAGATTATAATCTTACAGTCTTTATATTTAATCATTATGTGTTTACAGTATGTAATCAGGTTCACTAACCTGATAATTTAGGTAAGTGATTTTCTAAGTTCTCTTCTACGTCATTGACTTTGCTTTGTAGGTGGCGCTGAGAGAGATAGCGACTGAGCATGTCCACCTCATGGCTAAGCTGTTCGATGTGTAGTAGCAGCCTGTGATTTTCTTCCTGAAGCTCCAAGGCCTTTTGCTGGGTGAGCTGGATGCGGCGACGAGCTTTATCTCGGCTCTTCCTCACAGCGATGTTGTTGCGCTCGCGCCTCAGGCGGTATTCCATGCTGTCCTTACTCAGACCTCTCTTCTGGCCTGGCTGCCGAAATGTGGACGGAGGAGGAGGAAGAAGGAACTGAGGAAACTCCTTTAGCACATTGCCAAGTTCACAGAAGAGGTAGAATAAACACAAAAGCAAGATGAACATCATAGTAGTAGGGTCAACAAGAAAAAAGGTTTCATAACAGAAGTTCTTTTACCTGTTGGATAACATGACTGTGCTGTGCTGGTCTTTCCATTGTTGAGTTTGAATTAGTAGAATAGGGCAAATATGCCATGCCCATCATCGACTCTCCGCTCCTATCACTTGTCCTGGACAGTCCCTGAGACCCCATCGAATACCCATACAGTCCTCCTTCCATCTGGGGAATGTGACCGGGCAGGGTACTGGAAGATGACGTGGTGGAGTCAGGAGCCAAGCCGTTGTTGACCAGCGAAGTGCACGAATGGTTATTGGATGAGAAGATGTGAGCGGTAGAACGACTGTGTGACATCTAGGTGGACAAGACGTGCCGAATAACCAATAAGCGTTTCTATGCTGACTAGTAGCTAGAAGGATACCCATACTTAAAAAGTCAAATTTAGTCATGTAAAGATGGAAGTACTTCCTTAAGCCAGGTAGATAAAAAACAAGACTTAGTATGACACAAGGTATCTTTTAAAGTCTCCTTTGGAAAGAAAAGACAGTAAAATAGAGTTGTGAAAAGAACTCACCTTTAATTAGATCCCCGTCGTATGTTTTACTTCGCACTTACACCCAAACTACACTGGTCTGTCCACAAAATCCGTTATGATACAGGTACTCAAGAGACCATGACACCATCATTTCCTCTGTCACAACCCCCTTCTCTGTCTTTCTCTCTCTCTGTCTCTCTCTCTCTCTCTTTTTTTTTTTTTGGTTTTTCAATTTTTACTGCCCTTCTAGAGGATACATGTAAATGATTGAATATTTTAAAATAATATCTAAATCATAAAAATATATCTAATGAAAGCCGAATAACAATGCTATAACATGACCCACAAAACTGAGCAAATGTGGAAGACTACACACATATAAGTCAGAGAATTTTTTTTTCTTTTTATAAAATTTGTCAATATTTAAATTACATTGATTCATGATTCATATTTTTGGTCCACAGAGCCATCTATATTCGGATACATTCGGCAAAACTGAAACAGAACTCTGAGAAAAAGGTCAGAGCAATGTACTTGAATAATGAAACCATGAAGCAAGAATCCTTGACAGGCGGAAGTGATGGACGGACACTCAAAAAGAGAGCAAAAGCATGAACTGAATAACTGTTCACAGCATAACTATTCTTGAATTAATACAGTTTAGTGCCTTTTTTTCTCTACACCATTGGATCAGGGTTTAAAAAAGCCAAACTGACTTTTGTCTGCTGTTAAAATGTATGAGAGTGCTTCTGTTCTTCACAGAGACAAGTCAACAACATACTTGTTCCCCATTTGTTTAATATTTTTTTTAACAAGGGTTTAAGCTTGTATGATTACGGTCTGCTTTTTATAATATATTTGTATTAACCTGTATACTGTAGTCTGTTGGTTATTTTTTAGATTTTAGCCAACAAACAGATATACTTAAAAAAAAATCATACACTCTTTAATGTTTGTACAGATTGCTTTGTCTTTTATTCAACAGCCACAAAACATGTTGTGCTTTTACACCATTTCCTGTAAAAGAAATAAGAAGACCTGTAAGTAAAGGGAAGTAGACTTCACAGACTCCACAGTAAACTAAATCACCATTGTTAACTGAATATAATGTTGGTGATTTTATATCCCCAATGAGAGCATGCCATAACAGTATATAATGTTTAGTGTGTTTATTGTTGCTGTTTGTGAATCTGGCCAGCAGTTTTCATATTTAGGTTTTTAATCTATATTCATATTATATACATCTTTATTATATAATATTTCATATCTTAGTCTACCAAACCAAACTTAGTCATTTGAAATGACTAAGGTACATCAAAAGCAAGTCCTTTAAGGTTA
>JAOVVB010000046.1:12581081-12592427 GCA_028570985.1 Heterobranchus longifilis
CCTGGGATAGGCTCCAGGTCCCCACGACCCTGAATACAGGATAAAGCGGTATAGAAGATGAGTGAGTGAGTGAGAATGATCATTAAATTCAGATTTATACAAACCTGATGACAGACATCAATGGCCTGTGTGTAATTCTTGTACTTAAGATAATTGAAAGCGAGCCTGTACCCTGTGATGAAAATACAATTAGCTGTTAGTGATGTGATTAATATAGGCAGATAAATCTGAAACAAATAATGCACTAGTATCTAATGTAAGCTATAATCATCTAATAACAATTGTCTTGTCATAATATTAAACTATATTAGATAAGCTGATGAGTGACAAAGCTTTGTCCTCTGATAAAATCCTTACCGACTGCAGGATCTATGCAGTAGCTGGATTTCCAGGCCAGTTCATATTGCTCAGCAGCATCCTTATACCTCTGATCATTCTCCATTATGAAGCCTTTGTACTCATATGCCTTGCTGCATGACTGAATCAGTACAATGCAAACACATCAGTATAGATTATATATCTACAGTATAAGACTATAAGACCACTGAATGAACCAAACATCTAAGAAACACTGTGAAACTTTCCTGATCATGAGTAAGACTAAGGCAGGTTCATACCTTATTGTGTCGAATACAATCATCCAGAAGCTTATCAGCATTCACATATTTTCCTGTTTTGATATACATGTCAGCAAGGAGCAAGCAGCTTTTTTCAAAGTCTTCAGCGATGCCAGGGGTCCACTGCATCTTGCTGATCCTCTTTAAGAAGTTTCTCGCTTTGGGAGCTTGTTTAAGCAGCAGCAGTGCCTGGGCTACTACTAGCAATAAGGTCTCCAACATCACCTATAGCCACAGGAAAATCTCATAAACTCACTTGTTCACATAGACTGTACTTTTGCTGACTTGCCCTGGTAAATTATGATGGGTTTATATATTTGCTTGATACTTGAGCCAGTAACTTAACAAATAAACTACAAAGAAATATATCTGGAGGCTGCAAATTGTTGGTCTGTTCAATGATTCCAAATGCTGTTCCTCTAACAGCAGAAGCACTGAGTGTTTGATTAATAAAAAGTTTTCAGACCCTTTCAACTTTTTCACATTCTGTTTTGTTTCATGCTTATTATCTTCCAAAAAATTGTGTTTTCCAAAATCTCTCCCCAATTTAGCCGAATCCAGACCAATTCCCAACCACTGTGTTTAGGCACTCCCACATGAGCAACAGCTACCAACCAGGCTAACACGTGCTTCCTCTGCACCTTTTCCAACCGTCACTCACACACCATTAGGGAGAGCCGTAACACACTCTGAGCACAAGTTCTATCCGATCCTTTCCACTTGCATGAGCTTAATAATGCCCATGAGTGACTAGTATCACTATGATTGATTAAGGGGTGCGAGTGCCCCCTACATGGCATCAACGAGTGCTTGTGATGATGGTACAAGTTTGGCACACCTATGTTTTGGAAGTTTCATGAGTTGTTTACTAGACGTAATATAATATTTAAATCACATTTATTAGAAAATTTTGCATTATAATTTAGAAAAGGCAAAATTCACTTGTTTATGTACGTCATCAAACCCCCTTTACCTTCTTTTCAATCATGTCGGTCAGGATATGCACAGCTTTCTCTATTTGTTTCGGCTCCTTGCTGTAGATCAAACAGATATTGTAAAGGATCGTGGCTTTGTCCTGGCTGAGTCCAGAGTGCGGCCGGAATTCTTTCAGCAGATTCTGGGCTATGTTCATTCCCATTAACTTTTCATCATCAAGGACAAGTGGCGCACTGGAACTAGGAAATAAAAAAAAAAAGAAGCAGTAAATTGATGATAAATACAGTAGTTATGTTAACTACATAACTGTAATATGTTATATTAAACATAAATATTTAAAAAATCTTAGCATTAAATTATAGGAGAATATGTTATTCAAGGTTCACTGCATTAAGCAGTGCCAGAGATAACTTCATTATCTAGTAAAATACCTAGTTAAAGGCCCAAAATCTTTGTCACTTTAGGCAATAAAAAATGTACCATGTTAAAAATAACTTTAGTGTAGAACATGGCACGTTTGAGTTCCATTAAGACAAAAATGAGAAAGATGTTTACCAAAAAAAATAAAAATAATTTGCCGCATTTCATTTGATACAAATGAAAATTGTATTGACACAATCAGGGCATTTAGTATGTAAATGTTATTTCAGCAAAATGTGTGGAAAAAAAGTGTATATTCGAAAATATCAACATTAATATATTCACAAAAATTCACTTTTATGCCTACTTTCTGCTTTAAAACTACTTCCAAACTATTTCGTACAATCTGACTCTATTAGATCTCACTCATTTCTCCAGAAGCGGTCAGGCAAAACAACTTGGTCGAATCTGCCTTTTGCTTTCAAAAACATCTGTCACATTTTTGGTATCTTGTTGCAGGGTACACATTGCCAGATGTTTTTGCATAAAATAATGTTCTTGCTACCTGGTACACAAGCTCATGTATACATTATATATAATCTAATAAAAAAATATAGCAGCAGGTAGTAAGCTGCAGTGTCCAGCACTCCTTGCCAATAGCTTGCCTAATGTCTTACCCATTACACAAAACAATAAAGTGGTTTTAGATGAACATACAGTATTTATCAAGTATTAATTGGATGGCTCACTACTAATTGTATAAAATGCTTGCTGAAAGCTTATTGGCAGAAGGCAGTGCTAAGAAAAAAATATCCAGTTACAAATTTTTGGATGTGGATCCATATGACCAATGATCAATTACAGCTCTTTGGATAAAAACATTGCACTACTTAAAATTGAATGCTGTTAACAAAACATAGACAACTTTGAGCTTCTAAACACTAAATGTCAGAGTTACTTAAGGGGCTTTTGTATCTCAAATCTACTAAATCACCTCTGTACCTTGAGCCTTCCTCTGAGCTCTCAAACACCTCTCCTCCAAATATCTTCTTGTCTGGGTTTAGACAGATATGCACCATCAGCTCAAGTGCATCTTCCCCCCATTCTGCATCTCTTCTCGCCTGGTTCAGGTGCACCATTGCCTCCCGTACACGGTGCACATGCCTGATACACACAGAGAGGACTTTAAAACCTGCTTAGCCAAGCTAAATATGCAGTGAAAAAAATCTTTGCCTGTTTTTGGTCTGTTAAACTGTTAATTGTTAAGCCATTATTGTTATGAATCTTTATTGCGTGACCAATACAACTACAACTACAACTACAAACTGTTTTCACTCAAAGAGAAACTCCACCAGTGAGATGCTTAATACTAACCAGTAGTAGAGGCCTTTGACATAGTTGTAACCTGCTTCTCTAACTGCAGTTGGAGAGTAGGCTTCACATTTCTCAAAGAAAGACAGGACTTCATCTAGTCTCCCTACCCAGCGTAGCATGTGCAGAAATTTCACCAGTGCATGGAAATTATCTGTCGCAAACAAAACAGCAATGCTGCCATGTTGTATGAACTTTAATGTTACATTATAATGCCGAAAGTGTTGTGAACCTGTTCATCACACCATTCCAGATTTAATTTAGTTTTCTGTTAAAAACAATGACCTTCACTCTTCTAAGGCTTTCCACTAGGTTTTAAGAGCACAGCTACAGGGATTTATCCTTATGTTGGGCAAGGTGGCCTGTGGCACCGCAGATATTCAGGGGTATATTTAGATATTTAGGGGCTCAGTGGAGGGTATCTCAGTGGTTAAAGCATTGGACTACTGATCAGAAGGTGCCAGGTTCAAACCTCACCACCACTAAGTTGCCACTGTTGGGCCATTGAGCAAGACCCTTAACCCACTATTGCTCAGATGTAAAAATGAGATAAAATGTAAGTCGCTCTGGATAAAGGCATCTGTCAAATGTAAATGTAAACATTCCAGGTCATCCTAAAGGTGTTTAGCAAGGTTTGAGTACAGGCCCGACTACTTTTTTTACTCCAGTCTTGGCATAACAGATCTTCACGGACATAGTCAAGATCTGTTATGTCAAGACTGGAGAGTAAAAGAAATAGTCTGGCCTGCACTCAAACCTCACTGAACACCTATACTGTAGGACACAGTGGTGTGATTTTCCAGTGTCCACAAATCTTTAGCCGCATATTAAATGTTGGACTGTTTCTAAAAATCAGTACCTGGATGTTCGGATAGGATATCTGTGTACAGTTTGAGGGCTTCTTCTTTTTGGTTTCTCTGGAACAGCACATCAGCTAACAGCTAAAGACATATGAAATGTAAAGAAACATGGGCATGACTATTAAAATGAAGCCACTGGATGTGGTATAAAAACATACAGTAAAGTGTTAAACCCATGTGTGGGGGAAAAATGACTAACTAAAATGTCAGCATTGGGAGCATCTGTTCATGGCCACTACAGGTTCATTGCCTGAATTAAATAATTGGCCCACACTCATGCAATTTAATCTAAGGCTAGACTGCATAAAGCTGGAATAACAGCCTCTACACTACAAATGTAAATACAAATATAGACAGTACCATAGTGGTGCTAGTATGATTTTTACTGAGCTTCAATATCTTAAGACAGTGGTCTTCACAATAATCCAGCTGGTGAAGCTCATAGTGAAACCGAGCCACCTGTAAATGAATCTGCAGGGAAGAAAAGAAGGAGTTGTGTCAGTTCCTTGATCTTCCCAGTTTTCAAACCTGACAGGCATTGAGGTGGATGCGACATGCCTCTATGTCATCAGGAGTGGAGCTCTGGGCTTCTGAATAGCACTGCTTCACTCTCTCAAGATCAGATTTCCGGCGATACTCTTGAGCCTGCTCACAACAAATAGCTGCTGCCACTTTCCTCTGCTCATCTGTGGTCTCAGGCTGCTCAAAAGGCAAACGTCTCATAATCTTCTTCTGGACATCAGAGATCTGACAACAAGCAAAAGCAGGGAAGGAAAATAAGTTGATAAAATAGGTGCCAAATTATAATCTCAAATTAGAGTACATAAACAGTGGATGGATAATTTATACCATAAAAGGCACTGTGGCAATTTCTTCACAAAGATCTGATTAAATATTGCAAAATCTACAAATATAATAAGTAATGGTTTTGGCTGAGGAAGAAGCACTGACTGGCTCATTACTTCACATCTAACCATCATGAATGAGACTGAATTTTTTTCACCAATCATAATGCAGAAGACGGATTTGTCTGAAAAGGTAGGAAGCCTAACCTAACCTCAAAGCTCAGGGGGGGGGAAAAAACTTCCTCTTATTTAAAATTTCTGGCAGATTAAATACATCACAGCAAGCAGAACCACTTTGCAAAGGTCAAAAATGTTCATGAAGGACTCTTTAATCAGAAGGATTTCAGCAGGATCAAAGAAATATTATCCATGTAAACGTACATGAATACTGTGGGAACAGTCTGGGTGGATGGCCCACATACTATGCATGTGATGGTCACGTGTCTACATCCTTTTGACTAAAGTAGATAGTGTACTATAAATAACTCACTCACTTGTTGTATCTTCTCCAGACATGGCTCATTTCTGGCCTGCAGAATTTTCACAAGCATTCTTGAAAATTTGACATCATTTATCATGGTCTTCAGATCAGTGCCTGAGGAAACAAGAGGCTTCTAGTATCTCAGTCCACTAATATGTGTTTTTTTTTGTTTTTTGTTCTTGTTTCTACCTTTTACTCTTGTAGGGACAAAAAAAGAACTCTTAAGAACCTTTCTAATTAGCATTTATACTATGTAATTCAAAAATAAAAAAAGCACACAGGTAAATACAATGGAAAAACATATATATTCATATACAGTATAAAAAATACTTTAAAAATGTAAGAATAAAAAGCAAACTGCCCTGACAGCAGATGAATAGGTAAATTGGACATTAATTTCAAACCATTCAGAGTAATAATGTACAGAACCAAAAATATAATACTTCACTTCTTTTATTTATAAAGCACATTTAAAAACAACTCAAGGTTGACCAAAGTGCTGTACACATCAGAAATACAAATAAATATATGATAAAATAAAATTGAGCAAGAATGAAATACAGTATATAAACTTAAAATATATAAAAACCCGTACTCAGGAAAAGTGTTTTGAGTTTTGTTTTTAAAATGATAAGATAGGAATAAATAATTTAAAGGCATTACTGTCGTCATGATCCAAGGCCTTCAGTATAATTTTCTCAGCTCTTTCAGAGTGCTTAAGTTTAAGCAGAAGCTCAGCCAGTTCTAAACACACAGAGTCCTTTATGCTTGTTTGGAGTGCAGTTTCATAGTACTTAACCGCCTGAAAGATAAAAGTCAAATCAGGTCATATATGAGCAATGAGTTGATCATTCTGTGCAGAAACGTCAGTAATAAAAATGCATCAACAAAAAAAAGGAGGTAAAAAAGGTCACTTGCCTGGTCATACTGGTGCGTCCTCACCAAGGCTTGGCCTATTTTCTTGGAAAGTGTTGCATCATTGGGTGCCATTTTTACACCTTCTTGATAGGCCTCAATAGCTTTTTTTGGCTGAGATAACAAACATGGTTTTATTTTGCCATGGAACTTATTATAATAAGTTCTTATAAATAAAGTAAAATATCTCCATATAAAAGTACCTCTTGGATCTTCATAAAGGCATCACCAAGCAACACATAAGAGTGAGGTCCTGGTAGCTGTTTACAGATTTCTCTGAAACAATTATAAACCTTGTTTAGTTTTTTTAGGAAAATTTCTGTAATAAAACACAGCAGTTAGAACAACGATTGTATATTCATTTGATTTATTTATTCATGGTTGGTAGCTTTATGAGGCCATTGGCTAAGCAGTTAAGATTCTATATTAGTGAGCAGAAGGGTGTGAACTACTCAGCTACAGTGCTAAAAAAAGAGATCGTCAAACAACTTTTAATATTACACAAAGTATTATTGCAGTTTGTGAATGATGATTTCATTTATTAAGGGAAAAAACTGTGTAAACCTGCCTGGCCCTATGTAAAAAAGTAACAGGCCCTAAATGTAATAACTGGGACAACACATTCCAAAAAGTTGGAATTGGGGATAAACAAAATGTTTTTTGGGCAAATGTGAGACAAGCCTTCGTTTTTTTTTTGGTCAACAGTGGCTTACGTCATGGATCTCTCCCATCGATGCCAATTGTGAGTCTTTTTCTCAGTGTTGAGTCATTAACACTGACCTTAACTGGAGCAAGAGAAGCCTGCAGTTCTTTAGATGTTGTTCTGGGTTCTTTTATGAGCTCCTGGATGAGTCATTGTGCTCTTGGAGTAATTTGAGTAGGCCGGCCACTCCGGGGAAAGTTCACCACTGTTCCAAGTTTTCTTAATTTGCCGATAATGACTCTCATCATGTTTTGCTGGAGTCCCAAAGTCTAAGAAATGACTTTGTAACCCTTTCCAGACTAATACGTACATGTCATTGAATGTTTCTTAGATTGGGGCATGATGTGTTGCTTTTTGAGTAATCTTTTAATGTGTTTCACTTTGTCAGACAGATTCTA
Organism: Heterobranchus longifilis; assembly: GCA_028570985.1. NCBI lineage: Eukaryota > Metazoa > Chordata > Actinopteri > Siluriformes > Clariidae > Heterobranchus > Heterobranchus longifilis. The sequence continues at coordinate 12,588,568 of JAOVVB010000046.1, forward strand.
TTTAAGTGATTTATTGATTCAACAGGTGTGGGAAATCTTTCCAAAAAATTTGGTTAATCAGAGTTCATTTATGATATTGCACATGGGGGTGGCACAACCAGTTATTAGGTTTCGGGACAATACATTTTTTACATAGGTCCAGTTAGGTTTGGACAGCTTTTTTTCCTTAATAAATGAAATCATCACTGAAACTGTATTTTGTATTTACTCAGGTTATATTTGTCTAGTATTAAATATTTTTAAGATAATCTCAATCATTTAAGTTCAACAAATAAAAAAAAATATTTTTTTTTAATGCAAATTTATGCATATTTATGCCTTATGCAATTTGGATAAAAGTCTCTACCAAATAAATTCATATGCAGTAAGTGCTATTGGTTTTACATGTACAGTCACTGCACACTTCGTTATCTAACCCACCTTTACTGCACACTGGCCTTTAACCAACCACTTACATTACTTTCAATTCTAAGTTCTATAAGCATTATGGTACTGTATTTAAGGTTATCATGAATCTGGTACAGTGTGCATTCACCTATAACATGCTATGTAGAGACTCTTGTCTCTCCGTCTTTCAAGATAAATGCAGGCCATCTTCTCCTTGGCTTGTATGTAGATGGAGTCACCCGGCATTATATTTCCCAGTGCATTTAGAGCTGTGTCAATATTATCCTTAGCTAAAGCCAAGTCCACATTAGCCAGTGTAACCCTAACTTCTTCAGGGGTGCCCTTAAACCGACAAATTGCATCCTGTATAACTTTTGTAGCCTCATGCTGCAAAAAAAAAGAAAGAAAAAAAAGCATATCATATACAGTACAGTGCAGGCGAAGATCACTTCCAGAGCAAACCCACAGCAAAATGCTTCACATCAAAACTTACCTGGTCTCCGTTTAGTCGCAGGGCATCTGCTAGCTCCAGGTACAGAGAAGCCCACTCACTGTTCAGGATCAGGTTTTCCTGTCCCTTAACAATCTTTTTGACCCCTGGCATGTTTAACATCATGTGGAGACACTGGATGGCCTCAGACAGCTGTCCTGCTTTCTTCAGAGCTCTGGCTTTGATTAAATTATACTGTGGCTTCTGTCTTAACTGAAAACACACACGCATATGGACATATTGCACATACACACATATTGCACAAACACACTCCAAAGTTACAAAACTTTAAACGAGTTCAAGGGTGAATAAAAAATTATCTGCACTCTGGTTATATTAAAATGCCTGTCTTATCAGCGGTTACTGTCTTATTCCATTCAAGGCTACTGTCTCCCCAGTCACTGTTGTGAAAGCATCCTCCCTATAGTACTGATTTTCCTTCACCTGTTTGGTCCCCTGAACGCAGCCTGCGTTCAGGGGACCAAACCCGCCCTGAACAAGGACGAAGATTCACTTCTTATGTGAATCTGTATGTAAAAGTGAACATACTGTAGCGATGTATTTATGGTTCGCAGCTCAGCCTAAAACATTTTGTAATTTATTTTGTAAATACAAAAGCTTGTTGACATGGGGACAAAATGTATTGAAAAGCAAAAACCATTATGTAATTGTTTTTCTAAGAGTTATTGAAGATGAATTCTGCTGCCAGAGTATGGATAATCTTTGACTCACCTTCGTCTTTGAGTCAAAACTCATTGAAATGGAAAAAAAAAGTACTAAATGTAGTGGAAAAAAAGGGACCCTCTGACTCACTTCAAAGTTATAGCTGACCCCCGACTCTAAACTGCTAAGACACTTGCTATACTCTCCTGCAAAAAGGTGAAGTTTGGCCTGCAATAAGTGGATCTCAGGCATAGAGGGATCTTTCTCCATACAGAGGTTCAGAAAGTGATGAGCAGCTGCCTGATCACCTTTAAATACAAAGGTGAGTTGTTCAAAAGATTCCATTTATATGTAAATAAGAAACTATGACAGAGAATGATGTTATTATATATTCAACAGTATAACTTGGTTTATTTAAGCCAGGCAGCAGTGCATTTTAACTATAAAGACATACCTGTAAGGAATTTGACATGTGCCATGTAATAGCAGCTGGATAACACTCGGGGAGCGGCTTTAATTACTGCCTCTAGAATCATACAGGCGTGCTTCAGTCCAAATGGATAGGATTGACCAACATCATGTGGCATATCCTACACACATCAAAAAGTTTTTTTTTTTTTCAAAGAGCAAGCGATATCAAGTCCTGTTGTGCTAGAATGGCAAAAACCCAGTGAAAAAGATTTGGCTCCAAAGCAAGGCCAAGGAAGGGTGCAAACAATCAATGGTTTATTAATTGAATACTATTTCCTAAATAATGGCAGTAAATGGATGAATAATATTTGGATAATTTTTTTTAGTTTATTAGACAAAGAACACATCATTAATCTTATGGCACCAACATCATAGAAACAAATTTAAAGAATACACAGACAAATAAAATACAGGACACACAAATACTGTCCCAAATTTAACAATTAATGTTATCTAATATATTTATTTGAAATATGGAAAGTGCTAATTAAATTAAACAAAAAAAGAACCTTTAAACTGTCCCCCTATAGTACCCGCAGGTACAAGCCTCCCTCCCTCCCTCCCTCTCCCTAGGAACAGAATATACACGCACTGTGTTGCCCTGGGGACCATTTTGATATTTATTTATTTTATTACTATTTTATGGCTGTGCACTTACTCAAAATAATGTGCATGAGATTGAACATCTTATGGTGAGGAAGTTAAGAAAGGGAATTAATAATGTTTCACTTAAACGTTGTAGCTCATTAGTTTGGGATCCCAATGTATAAATAAAGAATTAAGCAGCACTTCACATGTGTAGTCAGCCACATGCTCCACAATGTTTGAGGCTACACTCTGATCCTCTGTCTGCATAACACAATGGCGAGTGACCAAAATATGGTTCCTGTCGAAGTACTTGATATAGCCACATTTATTAAAAATGCACTCTTTTTTTAAATAATAAGCTGTACAAATATCAAATGCGTTGGAAAAAAGTAAGAAGAGACAGTGAATCACCTGACTGCTGGCAAGGTGCATGCTGACGACCTCGAGGAGGAAGTTGAGGTTGAGTCTCTGTAGGTAGTCCACTCCATACGATAGTCCTCGAAGAGTCTGAAAATGGAGCTCTGTGGCCTCCTTCAGCAAAGCCATCACACTGTCCTGAGCTGCTCCTCTCTTTGTGGCCAGAATGGCTTGTAAAAGTATGATTTCCTGCCAAATAAAGACATCCATGTACTATTATAAATCATCACATTGCTCAATTAATTAAAAAATGCCTCATAGAGTCAGTTTTAACAAATGTTAGTAACAGGTTTTATGTTCGAATAGCGGACATACTGCTGAGCCTCCTATTGATGCATGGAAAAACTCCAGCTGCTCTGCTGCCTTCTCCACCCGCCCTGCCATTAGCTCACACCTGATCATACCTGAATACACAAACAAAAAAAACGAGAAGAAGCTACAGTATGTTTAGAGAAGTTGCATTTTAAAGCAACAAAGCTATTACACAAGTGCATTGTTTAAAAAACTTTAATTAACCGTGGAGATATAATACCTGTTATACCAGCCACACTGTCTGAGACAATATTCAGAGCTTTATTGTACCATTTGTGGGCCTCTTTGTACTTGTGTTGGAGAGTGAGAAGGTAACTGAGCTCAGAGATTATGGTAGAATCATCTGGTGCTTTGGACACACATTTTTGCAAAAACAACATCAGCATCTGGACAACATCTTTATTGTGTCCACACTGTTGGAAAAGAAAGGAGTAAGTCCTTAGTGTGAGTCCAACATTTTATATATACAGTGGTGTGAAAAACTATTTGCCCCCTTCCTGATTTCTTATTCTTTTGCATGTTTGTCACACTT
>JAOVVB010000046.1:12595298-12609287 GCA_028570985.1 Heterobranchus longifilis
GAAACATTTTGTGTGACAAACATGCAAAAGAATAGGAAATCAGGAAGGGGGCAAATAGTTTTTCACACCACTGTATAGTATAGGCCATAGGAGGTCATAAGTCATTGGCTAGCAGCAGTTATATATTGATGTGGAATTGAAATACAGTATGAAGTCTAAAATAGTCTGTCATCTTTCTGTTTAAAAATAAAATGATAAGGATAATTATTAATATGTAAAAAAGAATGGAATAATAAAGAATTAAAGAAAAAGCTTACAAGCCAAAGTTACTAAAGTTACAGTATATACAAACAGTAACACAGTACTTTATGATCATATTACACAAAATCAGATTTCTGGTTTTGCAGCAAGATGATAATCTAAAGCACTACAGCAGCTCAAAAGTTTTTGGTTTTTTTTGTAAGAAATGCTGAATGTTCATAACTGTTGAATCAGCCCATTGAAGTCTATAAACAAAAGAATCAAATTACAAATCTGATAAGTCATCATCTAGACAAATATTGAAATTTTAATAAAGGATTAGCAAATACAGTAATTGCTATACATGATAAGAGCACAATTACTCAATCGCATTTCTCAATGAAGTATAAAATGCCTCATAGAGTCAGTTTTAATAGATGTTAGTAACACAGGTTTTATGTTCGAATGGCAGACATACTGCTGAGCCTCCTATTGATGCAAAATCAGAGGTATTTTAAATACTTTTGACCAGGGCTAGGTCTAACTAATAAGCCAAAAACAAATGTTTCTTTTCATGGCTGTATGTTGTCTGTACATTAATTATAATGTAAATAAAAAATAATAAAAATGAAAAAAATATTTTTAAAAGTTACTACCTAGGTTTGTGTTTCATCATGGTTTCATCCTAAATCCAAACTACATACTAGTAAGTAGTTGTCAAAATCATACACTACTTCAGCTACAATAGTGTAATATCTAGCCATTCTATGAGGTAGACTTGCCATAAGAAAAAGTGTTTTAAAAATATATTTTTTAAATAGTAATAAGTAAGTTTAACGAGAAATGAAGAACAAAAGTGTGCCGACTCCGTGTTCTATTGTACTTCAATGGTGAACAGAGCCATAACCACAACAAAGAAATATCCCACTGCTCAGTGTATTTAAATTTTTTATGTTCTCCCCTAATAGAGCACTATATATGCATGCTCCAGTCCCTTTGATAGATGAAGCAGATGTCTCACCAGTCTACTAATGGGCATGGTGACCTCCATATGAAGACTTGGAGTGCTGGGCTCAATGACCTCAACTGCTTCCAGAAGTAACTGAAGATATTCTTTCACCTGCAACACATAGATATAATAAATCTAATGCTGAGGATATTGATGCAAGACTAAAACTGGCCACTTGATACCTCAAAGGATTTAACTTTAATTATTTTCATTAATAATATAAATGCTACCAGTGCTATTTAATATATCAAAACTCTGGTTGGTAGCTTTAAACTTTAAACATACTGTTCATGAACATCATGAACCTACATTACTACCTTCTCTATATCACCATCTTTTGCTGCAGAGATGATGCTTAGCATCTGAAGTGCTTTAACGTTATGTGCATCTAGCTTCAGGATCCTGTTCACCAGATAAAAAGAAAACATGATTAAATCACATTTAATCTCCAATAAATGGATCCAAACTGATAGAGGGCCTACCTTTCAGCCACCTCAGCTGTGTGTTCCCAGTTACGTAGAGCCATAAATATGTTCATCTTGAGAACCAGCGCTGGAATAAAGTCAGGATAGGAAACTATGATCTGATTGATGATATTCAGAGCATAGGTCTCCTTCTGTCTCGCCATGAAAAATTCCACCTATTAGCAAAGCAAGAATTTAAACCCACATTAGGGTTACTTTGTTTGTCAATGTTTGTCTTATTGAGAGGTAACAGTGATTCTCATGTAGAATTTACAATTATGTACCTTTCCCATCAATCCAAACACGTTTTTTGAGTCAGAAATGCCACTGTCAAAATACTGAGAAGCCTGAGATCGTTCTGCATCATTCTCTGAGGTCAGGACAATCCATGACTTAAGAACAGAGCCCTATTAACACATACATTAGTGTCTCTGTACATATTTATGACAAAATCAGCAATGTTCATGCTAAATTGCAAAACATGCATTAAGTAATGAATAAAACTTGAAAAAGAAAATGACTTTGTTTCATTCATTTATAAGGTTTTTTTTTTCTTTTTTAAGACATCCTTGCTCCACAGCAGTTATAAGCATGCGTCTATGAACTTTTGCACAGTATTAAATATTTAAATAAAATGAAACTTTCTAAACTCTACAGAATCACAGCTTCCAGTTTAGGTGCTTGTTTAACATCAATGGTTTACAATAAACCAAACAAACCTCTGAAGATCCGTTTGATAATTTGAGCATCTTGTCTATGTACTCTTTGGCTTTCTGATTTCTCCCCAGAATCCAGTAGAGCAGTGCGACGTAGTACAGAGCCTTTTCCCCAGCTGTCCTCTTGGCTCTCTTTAAAGAGGACTCCAGCTCAGACACTGCCTCTCCATCTCACAAACACACAGAGACATGCAATCTACCACTGTTTCAGATTTTTTTTAATACAAATTAACTACTGGATTAACAGCTAGGGAGTGAGTGCTTGATCCATAAAAAAATAGTGATAGAATTATGTGTAAAAAAAAAAAAAAAAAACCTAAACTAAATTTAACAAATAAATCTCACTTTTATACTGGCAGATGACTTTTTAAAAATATGAATAGATTGTCCAAACATAGGGATACCATATTGTAAATAGACAATTAAATATATTAAAATATATATTCAAATAAAATATTTCACGTTGCTAAAAATAATGCGAAATTGTCTTGGACAAAAATAATATTCTTGACATAAAAAGTACTGTATATGAACAGTTTGACAGAAAAATGACAAAAAAATATTAAAATTAATATTTTTGTGCAACTTTTATTTTAATCACTATGGTGCTAAAGAGCTAAATAGTGAAATATGTTGTAAATATTGTGTTGTGAACAAAACTGTTTTGAAAACAATAGCAAACCTAAAATTATTCATAATTATTCCAAGGGTTAATCCAATGCTTTTTTAACCATATATATATAAAAACTAATAAACTGTACATTTATCTATCCTTTTCAGTTGATTGACATGCATGTAAATATATAAATAAACTTTGTGTGTGTGTACACACATACATATATAGAAGGAATTGTTGAGCAGACATACTGAGTGTTAGGCAGCTGGAAGTGTAATTATATTTATATGTATATATTATTTATATTTTGTTATGTATTAAACTCATTGCAAAATGTATTTAAATCTTATTTTCCCCTCATTATTCTCCACGCACTACTCCATAATGAGAAAAAAGAGGTGTTTATATTTTTATGGTTAATTTATTAGAAAATAAAGACTGAAATATCCAAAATAAGTATTCAGACACTTGGTCAAAGGCCTTTTAGCAGAAATGACAGCCTCAATCATCAATGTGAATGATGCTACAAGCGTTGCCACAACTTTTTGAGCACCTGAGCACTCTGGAGAAGGTTTTCACTCATGAGAGCTCTTTATATTTCCTCACCCACAGCATGTATTTACACTAAAATTTCTATATTTTTCAACATTGTACAGAATCTTTTCTTTTCCATATTTGTATAGCTAAGATTTCTTATATTTTTCTTATATTGTATATTTTTGTCTTCTATAGATATATTATTCTTATCCTAGCTAAATTAATTTTCTATTGTATTTCTTTTTCATTCATATTTATTTCCTATTGATAATGTTTTATTTTTAAGGTCACGGGCGGTCGTATAAGGATTTCACTGCATATCGTACTGTGTATGACTGTGTATGTGACGAACTAAATTTGAATTTGATTTGCATTTGAGTCTAATTTGTTGCTACCACCCCCGTGTTTGACTATAGGGATGGCTTTATTAAGGTGATGTGCAGTGCCTGATTTCATCATTCCAAATAGTTTAATCTTTGTCTCATCAAACCAGAGGGTTTTGTTTTTCATGGTCTGAGAGTCATTCAGGTGTTTTTTGCCAAACTTCCAGCCAGCTGTCATGTGACATTTAGTCTACGGATATTTCTCAGTCTCATGGATTTATTTGCACTCTGACATGCACAATCTATTGTGAGACCTTATATATAGTATCTATATATTGTGAGACAGGTGCACGTCTTTCCTAATTACCTCCAAAGACATCCCAAGGATGATTAATAGGTGTAGGATACACCAAAGCTCAGTTGCTGCAAGTGTCTTAACACAAAGGGATTTAATACTTAAATGCCTACAAATTAATGGGATATTTCGAAATTAGAAAACTATAAACACCTGTTTTTACTTTGTCATTGTGTGTAGAATTATGAGAAAAATAAAATATTTGAATACATTTTAAAATAATTGTGAAACATGACAAAATGTGAAAACCTTAAAAGGGTCTGAAAACTTTTCATCAGCAGTGTATATCCTACGCATTCATGGCTCATTACTGTGCAGAATAAATGTGTGCAGAACACCCTTTGGAGTGTGATATTTAGCTCAGGGACTGTTTACCTGTGCTCTCTGCCTGCCTGTGCGCCCACAGCAGGGCCATCAGTGAGCACAGACACACCTGAGGATTGTCTCTCAGAGGGTTCAGCTCTCTCACAGCCTCCTGAAAGCGTCCTTAAACATACGACAGGTGAACCATCATCACGTTAATCATACTGCTTTATTAAACTGGGTCAAATCATCAAATCATCCTGGGTCTTGATATGTACTGGTCTTACAGTACATTACCTTCATTCAGAGTTGCAAAAGCTTTGAAGAACAGGAGCACAGGGTCGTTTGGGTACAATCTCAGGTAGCGCAGAGAAGTATTTATTACCTGCCTGTAGAATCTTTCCCTCAGAAGGTAGATCAGAGAGGCCTAAAGAGCAAACACACACACCTCGTATTAAATAACAGCCTAATAATGTGGACATTCAGAGTGAAAAACAAATGACTGCTTCGACTTACTAAACAGGTCGGATCTGATTCTGCCATGATCGTCTTGTCCTTGGTTAGTGCAAATGTTCGTCAAGTTTACTCAGATGCGTTTCTGAAGGTCTGAGCATAGTCTGAGATCAGCCCTGAGGCAGGAGAACTTTTTGGTCTCTTGGTAACAGCAGTAAACACCTGCTGCTCACAGGCCAACTAATCGATCACTCACTGCAAAACAGTGATTTATCTCTGTCCTGTTAACTAAAAGCTAAAAATTACAGTATTCAGGTTTAAATACTTATTGTTTTAAAATTAACTGATCTACTACTATTAATAATAATAATAATAATCTAATTTATACTAAGGCTCCATATACAATACTGTACAAATGTCTCAGGCACCTTGATTTTTGTCCTTTATTTTGTTTTTCTCCACACAGACATGCAAGACATACCCAAAGTTTCATAAGAAAATGTGTGCACTGAAAGGTGTTGCAATTTATATAACTATTATTTGTTTCTTTATATTTAGATTGGAATAAACCTACCTTTAATCATGCCTAGAACTAAAAATTCTAAAGAAAGTTTAAATGAGGGCAGAACGTTGCTCATGTCGAGGGTGGACTGTCCCAGAGACAACTAGCTAGGCATATAAAAGATTCTACTATTAACAGAAATATACTTTGGGGTTATAGTTAATGTTTAGGGCAAAACTTTAAAAGTCATATTGATCAAAGATATATTGAGAACAGGCCTCTCATTTTAAGCCACTAAAGAAAAGTCAACAAAGTATTAATAATGTGATAATAAGCTAAATTATTATAATAATTGAGCTTATTGGCTCAAAAGGTATAACATTTTGTTGCATGCATTTCATCATAAAACTATGGAGGTCTATTTACTTTTTGCATTACAGGGTAAGGGTCCATCCATATGGCATTGGGCAAACAAATGCTCCCCACTGGAGATACCGTATAGCTGTCATTTCTGTGCCAGCTCGACACCTGATTGTACCTGAGAAGTTGAGGATGAAGGACCCAACAGTGGCAGTTTGGCAGTGCTGAGGCTTAAACCCGGGGGCTTCTAAACAGCAGTATGACACTTTAACCACTAACTTGCATTAGTGAGGCACTAGAAAAACATTTCAGATTCCCAAACCTTAATTTTCAAATAAAAAAATTAAATGTTAAAGAAATATGTTTGCATGTAAATAAAGAAACCGACCACTTTTAAATCAAAAACAAATTGAGGGCTGCTAAGGTTTAACAAAAATCAAGATGCTCAGTAGACCAGCCTTCTAGCCAATTTCCTTATAAAACTGCACAACTGATACCTGAAACTGCTGCTGTTTTTGCTTTTGATTATTTTGAAAGCATCTTTGCATTACAGCCTTTCTTTGCATCCACCTAACACATGTGCAGTGTACAGTATATAGACAGACAGGCATGAAATAAAGGGAATAAAAAATAATATTGAAGAAAACTCAATAATATAAACAACATAAAAAGAAGCATAACGGTCACAGAGACAGGGCTTTGGGGAAATTCTCATTACAAAGTACACTTTTTTTTGCTTTCTTTATTTATTCTTTCAGACTAAAACCAAATATAGAAGCATTTTTATAACATTGTGCAACCTAAGCTTTGACAGTTTGCAAAGCCCAATCTATTTTGCATAAATACATCAGCCACCCCGATATCCTTTATTGATGATTCATTATACTTTCACTGTTTTCTTAACTCTTTACAGTAGTTCCCTGCCCTCTTGTGGTTGAGCAGAGTGCTAGCAGCGACTGGATCATAGAAACTTACGAGCCTTTCTCTCCGACTCGTGTCATATTTCTCAAAGATCACACAAAAAGCACCTTTTTGAAGATAATATGATTACATCTTTTTTGTTTTAAAAAAAAAAGGTCATTAAAAGCAAATCAGACATAAAACTGGCTATAAAATAATTACAATCTATGTACAGAATGATGGCGTCAACGAATACAGCACAGCATTATTGAGTGATTCATGACTGTTTTGTTTGATTGTTTTTTTAATGAAGGAGGGGATTAACAAGACTGATAAAAATAAAACCCCAGACACTTCTGGACTAAAGGACATTAAAGTTTGAAAGTTGCAATCTTTCACTTTCAACAAAACGTTTAATGGTTTAAAATCAGGCCCAGATTATTATTAGTTTATTTAGATTTTGCATTTCTCTTTGACATAAGGATTGAAATAGTTCTAGCTAATCAACATCCATGGAATGTATAAAGGAAGTATGTGGTGTTTCGCATCACGTGTTGTACAATATGTTCAGTATTATCAAGTATCAAAGTAAACAAACTAAAAAAAACAACAGATAATAAAACTTATAATGACACATGAAACTGATGGCAATTAAATAATAATCTCAAGTTTCAAAATAGACAGTCACACTACCCTTTCGATTTGTCAGCTGACTGTTCACAGTAGATCTCGTTTCCCAGTGTTTTCCTGTTCTTACCTCTAACCTGACACCTCCAGATCCACTTTACTCTCACTGTGGAGATCTGGTGTGAATTCACAGGTGAAAGTGTATTTTGTGTGTGTCAGACTAGTACTGGAGTACTACATGTCAGATCACAGGGAGCATGAGTCTGGAAGTCCATGACAGGGTTTGGAACAGGAAATGTGGACAGATGTGTAGCGTTAAGGTCGCTTTCTTACGTCGATTTCTGTTTGTAGTGAAGGGTTAGGTCTCCACCACTCTTCCAAATAAAATGCTTTACTGTTCGCAGATCCATGTTAGGATCCAGAACCTTTCAGAGGAAAAACAGAGCAGTAAATCCAGGTTAGAGGTAAGAGAAAAAAAAAAAGAAAAAAAAAAAAATCATGAAATGTCTTAAAATTTCATGATTCAGAGGAGGATAACATACTGTCAGGTGTAAAAGTTAGTAACCCCTTGTTTAATTCAATGTGTTTTTGAGCAAAACATAATGATTTGATCATAATTTGTCTTAATATCAGGCAAATATAACCTCAGATGAACAACATATAACTTTTCATTAAAAGATATAACAATCATTAAAAGGAAAAAAGAAGGGCAATACCAAGTTGAAGCTAGGTGCTGCTAATCATCAGTCCTTGATTAATTGACCATGCAGACCTCTATGAAAGCAGAATGTTTAGCAGTTTGCATTTAGGTGTAACCTAATGCCAAGAGGCAAAAAGACATGCATCATGTCATAAGCAACTGTCTTAAAGTACTGTAGGGCTACAACTAATGGCTATTTTGATAATCAATCCACCTAGCGATTATTGAAATGATTAATCGCATTATTGCAGTACTCAATAGCTCTTATTTAACCATCAGCTTTTGAATTTAGCTTGAGGAGGTTTTTTGTACAATCAAGATAATAAAGATTAAGTATATGGTAGGTGTTTCGCCTGCCATGCAGAAGGCCCGTGTTCGATTCCCAGCCAGTGCCCAAACCCCAGCCACCGGATGCAGTGCCGGTCCCAAGCCCGGATAAAAATGGGAGGGTTGCGTCAGGAAGGGCATCCGGCGTAAAACCTGTGCCAAGTTGTAGTGCGGACTATGTATTCCGCTGTGGCGACCACTAGCCGGGAGCAGCCAAAAGACCACCAACAACAACAACTTTTTAGTTAAATGTGTAACCTTGACTTTTTTTTTTTTTAATTGTTGCCATTTATTTAAGTGCACACTACAAACAATAATAATAGCTCTTGGAGTCGTATAAGCTTAATGTAATGTTGCAGTGTGATTAAGCTCAGTTCCTATAGGCTTAGGAGTCTCTGTATAAATCCCAAAGATGGAAGTCTGCATGGTTTTTACATTATAATACATGTGGATTATACATTTTTACGATGCATTTTAATAGGTTGCAGATCTCATCCTAGGGTCACTTGTGTGAGAGACCTCTTTTCTCCCAGAGCACAAGGAATAATTTACAGATATGCTTCGAATTTTGATTGCATATACTGTATTTATTACTTCCGGTTATTTCCACGGGGCGTCTTATAGCAGGTAAAATCAGGCAGTGGTGCTCAGGTGGTTCAGGACCTGGGATGCTGTTTGGATGGTCAGCGTGCGAGCCCCTCCCTTCTGCCACGTTGCCAATGTTGGGCCTTTGGGCCCGTCCCAAGCTAAATGGCAGGGTTGTGGCAGGAAGGGCATCCAACTCAAAACCTGTGCCAATATTTTCTGGATTGAATGATCTCATGTGGTGACTCTGCTACATAAATCAGTCAGCCAGGGGAAAAATCCCTGACATACTGGCTTTCCAGTGTAAAGTTGTCCTACCTGAGTAGAGCTTAAGATTTAGGACATGGATGCTAACACATTTCTTATGATGTGGGGGTTGATTATTTTGGATTTACACTGATACCTGTTATTGTGTTTTCTCCTTCGCAGGATTATGTTAAAGCTTTAGCATATGCTAAAGATAAAGAGCTGGTGGCTTCGGCAGGACTGGACAGACAGATTTTCTTATGGGATGTAAACACACTAACAGCACTGACTGCCTCCAATAATACTGTCACTAGTGAGTGCCGTCTCTCAGCTGAAGTACCTCTCACGGCTCGTGTGTGTGTGTGTGTGTGTGTGTGTGTGTGTGTTGTGAGATTGTGTCATCATACAGGTTACCTATTGTAGCTAGTGTAACAGTATCTTTTTATCACATTTTTGTTCTTTCATTTTCAAAACAAGACCTTAACAGATATGGAAGGCTTTGTCACAGCACATCCTCCAGTATTTTCTTCCTTACGCAATATATGTTGTTTATTGTCAAGCATTTTGTATGTTGTATCTCTTTCCAGGACTCATAAGTAATCTTACTCATTCTTGGATGTATCCTAATTTTTAAACGATTGTGTGTTTTGTGGATAATGAGTTGCATGGATTTTATATGCCAAATTACTCAAGACAAATGATCTTAATATTGTAGGTGATGTAGCAAATTTAAAGCCTGCAATTTAATCTAGTTTTGCACAACCCGAGAGATAATCAAACCTCATTTCTCATTTAGTCAATTCTGAAGCTCTTGCTATTATTCATCCTGCAGCATCGTCTCTCAGTGGGAACAAGGATTCAATCTACAGTCTGGCCATGAATCAGATGGGCACAGTAATAGTATCTGGATCAACTGAGAAGGCTCGTCCCAATATTCTCTTCTTTATCTGCAAATGTCTTTCATATAAATTGAATTGGATGTGTTTCTTTTGCTGGCCCTGTTTAGTTATGTGCGTGCATGTGTGTGTGTGTGTGTTTGTGTGTGTGTGGTTTCTTAGGTTTTAAGAGTGTGGGACCCACGCACCTGTGCCAAGCTCATGAAGCTTAAAGGACACACCGACAATGTGAAATCACTGCTGCTCAACAGAGACGGCACTCAGGTGCATGACATTGTATTGAAGTATTAGGAGATTGAAACGCTGAAACAGGATGCTGGAAATTCTGATGCAGTGTGAACAAGCGGAACAGCTTCATGATGTAATGTACAGTGGTGGTCAAAAGTATTGAGACAAAAGTAAAATTCAATGTTTTATTAACATTCTCAATTTTTTTTTAAATAGCAAAAATCAAGACGATAACATACGATGAGATAAAATTTTATTCATCCCAGAGGAAATTCTTGTGCCAGAGCCTGCTCCAACAGCAAAGCAAGTCATAAAATATAAGAAGCCACGAAATTAAGTAATAATTAAATTAAAATAGAAAGAATATCCACAAAGTTTATATAAGATAAAGTCGACAAATATCGTCTCCAAAAATACAAGATTTCGATGTAAAGTTTTACATAGCAACAGTGACAAATTATATGCATATATGCAATATATAATAATATGCGCATGATATTAATATTGCTAATTGATATTAAACATGATTTTAAGAAACCCTGGCATACAAATTGCCAAAGGTAAGGCTAGTGCGCTTATTGTTTAACTCTCCTCCCTCCAGAAGGTAGGAGGGTTATAAAGTTTGATGAAGACCTCCTGTGGCGTTCTGTGGTGCTTCTCGGTGGCCTCAGTCTACGGCTGAATGTGCTCTGGTAGGAGCATGCAGCAGATTCCTTGTGCAGAATCCTGAGAAGTTTCTTAAGCATTCTCCTCTCGCCTCCGCCAGAAACTCAAGCTCCACTCCGATGACAGAGCCAGCTTTCCTAATGAGCTTGTTGAGTCTGTTGGCATCGACTGTCTTTACTCCGCTGTCCCAGCACAATACATCATAGAAGATGGCACTGAATTATAAGAATAATTTGTTATTTTATGGAATGCAGTCGCTATAAAACAGTCATTATGTATTATAAATTCCTTTATTCTTCAAAACCTGCTGAATGCTGCTGGGCATAGAGTCAAAAAGACATCTGCAGTTTTCTGGTGTCATGTTCAGAAATTTTCCACAGAAGTTTGCAACGAAAGTAAAAGCCCTGCCATATATTTGTTCCATCCTTTTAACTAAAAAAGCCAATGTTAATCAGCACAACTTTTCAGCCAGAAAGGCAAGAATTAATTAGTAATTAGTAAACGAATTATTTTTTCCACAGGGAGAGCTATAATACATGGCATATGCTATCTTAATACTTTTCGCCACCACTATACAGGTTGTCCCCGATTTTCAAACATTTGAGGTGCGTATTTCCGCAGATATAAACGGATCGTGGTTCTACTTCCAGTTCAATCGCGGAAGTAGCTCACATGTATTGTACAAAAAATAGATACTGCAGAGCACCATATATTAATTATATACAATATTTCCAGTGTGTAAGTCAATATATAAAAAGTCCGGTATATTGTATGTGTGCGCATGCGGGGGTGCGGGAGACGGCCTCATTGGTTTCAATGAATCAGTCCGGAATCACGATGATAGAAAATGTCTGACCTGTAAAGCTGTCCTGATGGTGAATAGTCCTAAGAGTTCACAGTCCTATATAGTGGAAAACAGCTCTGCGATTTAAAGGTGCAGAGACAACACTGTTACATTTGTGTGGGATTAATTTCCTCTTTTCTTTTTTTGGCCACATGATGGCAGTGTGGGGAAAGGGGACAGATTTAGGCAAGTGGATTGATATGCTTTACATTGTATATTCGTGTCAAAGGCGTATAAGACTCACTTTGTCGGACTTAAGAACAAATCAGACCTGCGAATGTGCTCTAGGAATGGAACTTGTTCATAAGTCGGGGACTACCTGTATAGTTAACTGTACCTTTTCATACATTTAGATCATTGTTTTTTTCATTAACATGGCACATAATCTCTTTTTGATTTACTGTAGATAACGTTGAAGCACTGTATAATAAAGTGTGATAAATTATGTTCCCCGATCTGTGTTTTAGTGCCTGTCGGGAAGTTCAGATGGAACAATCCGGCTGTGGTCACTGGGACAGCAGAGGTGTATAGCCACGTACCGTGTCCATGATGAGGGAGTGTGGGCGCTGCAGGTGAACGAAGCCTTTACGCATGTCTACTCTGGAGGCCGGGATCGGAAGATTTACTGCACGGACCTGCGCAATCCAGACATACGTGTACTCATATGTGAAGAGAAAGCCCCTGTGCTTAAGGTAGGGGAGATATGAAAGGGTGGGAAAAACTAGGAGACTGTGTACTTTTTCTGGAGCGTCTGCGGTTATTTTTACTTAACACCTCAGTCTTTGTAATACCATGTTTTTAGCAAGACACAAATCCAAAGTAAAGAGTATTATTTAGGTCAGATACATTCTCTACAATTATTGCCACCCTTGATTAAGATGAGTTTAATAAAAGGTTATAGAAGATGTCTTTGTGGTTAATAAATTTAATCATAGATTAAAAACATCAAAGAAACCTAAACTTCAGGAGAAGTAAATTAATTATAAGGGAATATTTAAAATGACCAAATATATTGTTTTAACAGAACCGTTTGTCACAATTTATGGCTTACCTAGAAATTATTTTAAATAAAGCCTAACTGAAACATGTTTGTATTTATATTTAGCTATTTATAATGTGCACCTGAGTGTTTTCACACTCTTAAACAGTCACCCATGACTTCCTGTTTCACTGGGGTATAAATATGAGGTGACACACAGGCCAAATTCCCTTAGTCAATGGCGATAAAATTAGCTACACCTGAAAATGTCCATATTTATATTTGGGGAAGTCATTAAGTAGTTAAGAAAACAGAGCTTAAATGAACATCCTTGAAAAATGACACAAATGTACTTTATTTACACACACACACACAGTGAGGGGGATAATTAGACAGGCAAAAACGTCTCCGGCGATCACAGTTGGATATTTGCAGAAGATTGCAGCATTTTGTGGTCCCAAAGAATACAAACGACTCTTGGGTACCAACTTCATATCAAAACACTTTCTTTTATCTAACTAAATATGTAAGTACCTGGAGGTTGCTAGATGCAACTGAAGCCTTCACCGGAACTGGGTTCTGTAGTTGCATAAGATTAAAAAAAAAATAAAATAAAAATTAAATGGGTTTGATATACAGTCGGAAGAAGGATGTTATACAGAATAGAATATGATCGTCACTGTTGGAGGACCTGAGATGCTCTGAGGATGTTTTTCCTCTAAATGCCCCAGAAACCTTGTTAGAATACACATCATCATGGACTCCATTAAGCACTGGAGGAGTTTAACTGAAAATAAGGCCGTTACCAACATCATACAAAAGAAAGGTCCATATGAAGCAGGGCAGAGGTTGTGTATTGAGGAGTGCTCTCAAGTTCCTCGCTGCGTATTCTCTATGGTAGGGAATAGGTTGTGTAAAGTGCTAAATGCATGGTTCCACTTACTTTTTCATTAATAAGCAGTTTTGTTAATGATATTTATTTCATTTAAGCATACATACTTCAATTAAAGGTTAGATTTCTCTCATAGTTTCATTGTGCCTATAATAATTTTTGCAAATAACTTCACTGAGGTTCACTGTATTAAAAAATTTCAATCAAATTTTACTCACTTGATGTCAGTATAGTTTTTCCACTGTCCTGAGAGCACCGTGACCTTAACACTGTAACAGGCT
>JAOVVB010000046.1:12622146-12660480 GCA_028570985.1 Heterobranchus longifilis
TTAGGGATGTAACCATGTGATTCAGTTGCTGAATCTGATAAGATTGAAAGTGCGATGATTCAAAATGCCTTTATGCCTGGTCTGTGTCACGGTGGTTTAAAGGTCCCATTTTTTTTTTTCAGTTTCTATGTTAATGAGTTACTGCTAAGCCACAAAATCCAATGAAGGGTATGTTCTTATATGATGTCACATTATGGAGAAAATAAAATTGGTGTGTTTAAACCCTGGAGAAGATGAAAAACCATGAAAAAAGGACAAAAAGCAGGCAATTTCACCTCGTCTCTATTTTCTTGTACACGCGTACTGGAGATCCATTTTGATGTCTAAAAATGATGAAAATATAATTTTTGCATATTAGGCTACAACTTATTTTATGAACTGGAGTGATACAGCCAAGGTTAAGGAAATCTCAAAGTCAGAATTTATACAGTATGCTGACGGAGCTGGTATTTCTACATCAATTAATCCCCCTTAATAATTAACAATAATAATAATGATAATAATAAAAACAATGCTAAACTCCTTCTACGTTGGGCCGTGCTCATTACTGTGTTTAAATCCAAATCCGTATACAGATACATATAGTGATATTGAGTTACATCCCTAATATAATACACTACATACTGTATATATACAGAATCACATCCCTAATGTTTAATATAATGATTGCTGTTAATTCGTTATGGTGCAAAGAATCTCAGGTTTAAGATCTTTCAGTTGGCACAACTGGACTAGAATAATCTTAGGATAAAAGGGCGGAGCCAATGGCAGTTTAAAGTCAACCAGGTAACTAATGCTTCCTCAGCAATTGTGGAATCTTATGAACGATAACGAGAGTAAATTACAGTAAATGGAGACTTTGTATGAGTTATGAGAGTTTATATGAGAGTTAATGAAAGTGTATTAGGTTTGATCTGCTGCCTAGCAGGAAACAAAAAAATGTGTATGTTTTATAATTATAATTACTGTATGTCATTAAATTATATCATTGTTCTGCGTTCTGACATGCAAGATGTCACTTGGTCCCTAATCCCTAGGTCTAACGAAGAGAATAATCCAAGGGCAGTGAGAGATTTTGTTTAGTTATTTTGAAGGCTCGTATTGGGTTTTAAACCCAAGATAAGTTCTGATATGGTCTTTAAAAAAGAAGGAGGAAAGTAAAAAAAGAAACGCCTCAAATGCGATAAAGGAATGTGTTAGTAAATTCAACTGTGTCGCAACAGCCACACCTCATCCTATATCTACTGCAGTGTACTGACCATTCCCCTTAATTCCCTTTAATTTACATGTGTAGCAGATGTCTACATCTCTAAAAAAAGGATTCTTTTTTTTAAAATAGTATCTACTTTCTTCTAATTCCTATTTCAGTGTTAGTACAGTAGAAATTGTACATGCAAGATTCAAAGTGAGTTAACATTTACAAGTAGGTGACGTCACAGTAGCATAAGCTGGCGTCATAACTGAGAGAAGCTGACTTTTTTTTGTTTTTTTTTGGCACAGCTAAGAGGATGTTAAAGGTGTTAAAGGTGTCGTCAGCAGTTTTGGCAGAAATTAGCTGTTTTGAACGTCCAAACTGTTTTAGCTCTTTTGTACAGCCGCGCACACCCCACAATACAAGCTTACAAATGCTAGCATGAGAGGCGGAGCTTTCGGAATCGACAGCGAAGCTGATGTGTCGGATGTTGAATGTGGTCCATATGAATAATGCTAGTGTCCTGTTTACAGAATGTTGTGGAGTTTTTCCTTGAATGTTGAGTTGCCAAATATTACAACTTTACAAGAATAAATCTTTATTGGCCCAAATGCATTTAAAGGAAATGTGACAACTAAGGGTTGAATGTTTTTTAACAGGAATATATATTATCCAAGGATTTTGGTCATGTGGTACCGTCCATGCGATTAGCATTACACTATTGGATTGACGCATCCTGTTCCAGATTCATCCTGAAATATGCTGAAATATCCATTTGAACTATAACGTGGCCTACTGAAAATCTGATAATTTTAACATGTTCTGTGTAAAGAGCAATGTCATAAAAAGCAATGTGTAACTTTCAGAATTAGTATTCTAAAATGAGAATGTCTAGTGTAAATAAAGTTCATTCTTTTAAAATAACATATTCAGTTTGGCTTCTCATCGACAATAAAAGTGTTTTACTCCATGGTGAGTCCATGTGAAGTCCACGATGGCACTTGTGTTGCTGTTTTAGTATTTTTAATTGCATTCTTGTCTGCTTTGTTAAGTATATAAGTGTAACTGCAATATAGAATACAGCTTGTTTAATGTGTAAAGTTTATGGCAGTACATGTGTGCGCATACTGCATGATGCATAATGTTTTCCATCAGTTGCGTGTTTTACAGCGATTATGTGCATTAGCTGTAATTATACAGTACAATGCCTGACCAAAAAAAAAAAAAGGCACATTTCAGAAGGGCCAAATTATTGGCCTGAATCAAGCAAAGAAAGCAACTAGGGAGATTATTGGACGTGTACAATGTATTATTAACATCTAAAGGATGGTGCTAAACCATCGAATTTGTGAAAAAAAAACAACCATGAACTGAATATCACTTAAACTCTTGGCGAAGGGAATTACACCTATGTTTGAAAGCTAAATGATTGGGACCAAACAGCTTTGTAGCCATTATACAACCACTTGTAAGTGAAATTATTCGAAATGTTAAAAAAAAGCTTCGATTTGCTAGGGATCAGAACGCAATTGAAAAAAGTCATGTGGTACAACGAGTCTCGATTGACCCTATTCCAGAATGATGGGCGTGTCAGGGTTATAAGGGGAACACATGAAGCGATGCACCCATCATGCATAGTGGCCCCTGTACAAGCTCTTGGAGACAGTGTTATGATCTGGGGTTGCTCCAGTTGGTCTGGTCTAGACTCAGCAACGTTATGTGGCAAAAAAATTAAGTCAGCTGATGACCTGAGTGTACTGAATAATCAGGTTGTCTGATTACATCTATGGAGCTTTTCTTTTCTGATGGCACAGGTGTTTTCCAGGACTCAAATTGTAAAAGAGTGGTTTATGGGTGCATTAGGAATCATGAATACATAAATTGATCAACACATTGTCCATCACCATCTAAGCTTAAAGAAGTCAAACGAAATATTAGAAAGTGTGACTTTTTTTTTTTTTTTTTGGCCAAGCATTATGTATTTGCCCGGGGTGTGGAGTATTTAAGGTTTAAAATGGTTAATTCACATTTCTTCAAGTAAAGCATGAATCTAGAACAGAACACTGATGTGAGTTAAACACTTGAGCTTATTGTTTGGTTCGGTTCTGTTCTGTGAACTGCCTTTTTTTTTCACAGTAAAGGACGCCGCATCAGCTTCAGGGAAAATACGACAAAGTGTATTTGCTAATGTCATGTCATTTCTATCTGCCTATAGCTGAAAACATGGATCCTTCTTCAAAGTCGTTTGTTCAATATTTTAAAAGAGTGAAAAAAAAGAGGTGTGGCTATGAATGAGAAACGAGAACAAACCCCTCATGTCAACGCGTGTCCAATCCATATATCAATAACCATTAACTGTAGCTTTGCACCTTTAACCTGGAACCTAGTTTATTCACAACGAAGCAGAAACCCCTCCCCCTCGATTTTTTTTCTTCTTCTTTTTTTATTTTATTTTTGCACATACACTATACACCCTGAAGTATTTTTCGCTAACTCTTAATTGTAATATTTTTATGCAATATCCTGTATCATAAGATAATCAGTGATAATATTGAACGTTACTATAGATAGAGATTAAAAAGATTTGGTCCTCTGGACCCCAAAGGGGCCATGGGTGAGAGAGTAAGAGAGAGATAAAGAGAGTGAAAGAGAGAGAGAGAGAGAGAGAGAGAGGAAGGGATTAAAAGAGAGGAAAAGAAAGCGAGAGATTTGCAACGATACTGCTTCTGTGGAACCTCTAATGAGCCATATACAAGAGCTCTGCAGAAAAAAGAGAGAAAGAGATACAGAGAGAATTCTTACATCCGTCAAAATGACAAAATGCTTCTTTTTTTTTTTTATACCTTGGAGATTAAACCCTCATTAGTCCATAGAAGGAAAAGCCACGGGTGTTGCTTTATTCCTTGTGAAAACGGTGGCTTCTTCAGCATCAATCCAAAATCTGTCTTTCAAACAGCTTCCTCTTTCTCTCTCTGTGTTTTTTTTTTTTTTCCAAGGAAAAGTTTTTTTGTCCTGTTTGGCTTTCTCTTTGCTGGCTTCAGTCCTCCTGACGTTCCCTGTCACGGTGTTCCCTAAACTTCTCATCGCCGTAGTGTTCACACAAAGTCAAATCTGATATGTTTTTTTCCCTTAAAAAAAAAAAAAAAATCATGTACTTATTTGTAAGCTGCGTTTATTTAATTCTGCATTTTTTTCTTCTTCTTCTTTTTTTAAAATTTTCTTCGAGTTGGTCACTTTTCCGTGTTGGTTTTGCAAGTAAAGTTTTCCATCTGGTGCAGATGTCAAGACTGTTCAAAACCTGCAAGAGAAAGACAGGTTATGTCAGAGTTGGGCTCCGGAGAAAGAGACGAACATGGCGAAATGTGTCTGCCTGACAGCTTGATGTCTGAAAGGGGGAAGCCTGTACTATCAGAAAAACTGGGGCTCAGAAAGGAAAAGAAAAATGATCAGATAAGGTCGGATCCGGATGTCTGTCCTTTTATTTTACACCTTAACAAGTTCGCTCAGATCTAAACTTTTAAGCTTGAACGCAAGCCCAATACTTCAAACCATAAAAGCTTGGAACCTAAAAAAACTGCTCTAAATTGAAGTCTATTTTTATTTTCCTAAAAGCACAATCTATTTTTTTCCTATTCATGTGTTAGTATTTATACCAAATCCCTCGACATTATCAATGGGAGCAACCAGGAAAAAAAAGTAATTCTTGACTGGCTTGTTTCTTTTTTCGAGAAACACTGCAAATACAACAAGCTGTTATGGTGAAATAATCAGCAATAAGGAACAATAACAACTTTATCACCACCAAGTTTTCATTCCTCATAAACCTTCATGCAACGTGCCAATAATTTTGTAACGCATAAAATATTGGATGTTGGAATTTTTATCAATTTGTAGTTACGTTTAATATTTTTTTAATGTCTGCTAAACAATTCATCCTCATGTTGTAGCAGCTCCAAACTGTTTTACTCCTGCCAGTCAGTGCTAAGACTGGAGACTCCTTCCTTAACTCCTTTTCAGCTGGACCATCACGTCCAATTCCGACAGTAGAATATCTAACTTATCGAACATTTTAAATCAGTGTGAACAAATTATTGAACGAGTTATGTTATTGCTGCAAGCTTTATATAAAATCAGTCAGGATACTTTTGTTTCTGTGTATACACAATTGTATATTCAAATTAAAATTTTATTCGTCACACACAGTCATATGAAATGAAATGCTTATACGACCGCAGATGATCTAAAAAGTTTAAGTAAGAAAATTAAGAGTTTTCAATAAGAATATAAAGTATGTAATAAGAGAATATTTAAGAGAAATATAGAAAAATATAGAGAAAAAAGTTTTAGCTGTAAAAATAAATTTAAATTGAATTATAGTAATTGTAAAAATAATTGGAATGAAATATTGCGCACGATCTTGTATCCTGTCACCAGTATATTGGTATATATTTCATAATCAATGTTAATAAATTGACATAATAAAATTGGAAAATATACACTATCAGTCAAAAGTTTGGACACACCTTCTAATTCCATGGTATTTCCTGATTGTTAGTTTTTCCTACGCTGTAAAACAATGCGGAAGGCATTCAAACTAGGCAGTAATCTCCTTTGAACAGTTGATATTGAGATGTATCTGCTACTTATGCGGTGTAAAGCCTTTATAACGGCTCCAATCTGAGGTGCTGTTTGTTAATTGCTGATTTTTGAGGCTGGTGACTCTAAATGCAGAGTGCTCTTGCTTTTCTGGGAAGGTCTTCATGAGAGACAGTTTCATCAGGGTGCTTGATTTCAATTCAGTTTTATATATATACAGTAGCATGTTTAACAACGGTCATTATCGCAAGGCAGCTTTACAGAATCCAAAGGAAATCATGGAAATGTGTATAAAATGTAAGAAATGTGTAGGAATCAAAATAATCAGATTGTCCCTGATGAGCAAGCCGAAGGCGACGGTGGAAAGGAAAAACACCCTGAGATGATACAGTAATAGGAAGAAACCTTGAAAGGAACCGGACTCAACAGGGAACTCCTCCCTCATTTTTGTGATATCAGATAGCAGAAATTGTTCGGCAGCTGGATGTTCAATGTATCAAAGTTCACAATACTGTTCTTGGAAGGACTATTCCAGAACAGCTGACCTGCGAATCTTAAAAATAACAAGTGACTTTTTGTTGTTGACAATTAATTAGATAATTCCATGTGTTATATCACACTTAGAAGGTGTGTCCAAATTATATTTCTATAACCTATTTATCATCTGCTAAAACTATACATCACAAATGGCCTTACCTGTGCTGTCAGCTATGTGTAGGTGTGTGAATATGTTGTGGGTGAGGGTCAGTAGGGGCGGCTGGCATCCTTTGGCCTTTTGAGCTGCACTTTCAAGCGCTTCATGCCGATCTGGAAGCCGTTCATGGCCTGGATGGCTGCCTGGGCACTGCCAGGGTTATCGAAGCTCACAAAGCCTACAAACATGCACACATAGCAGGAAAAACAACTCATAAAAAACAATTGATAATGTAAGGATTTTGAGGCCATAATCTGAAAATTCAACAAACATACAAAAAAAAAAAAAAAAAGCAGAGAGGAATGACGTAATTAACCTTTTGATAATTTTTTAAAAATATATTATGGTATTTCCCTTATTGAATACAGACAGCTCCGAGTAGCAGGATTCAGTCCGTTCCGGAGCATTTATACAGGGCCGATTGATTACATTTTATTGTAGCAAAGCAGCTTTACAGAAATCCGACTCCAGACCCCTGATGTGCCGCCGAGGGCAACAGAGGAAAGCAAAGTACCCACATGAGCTCATAAAGAAAAACTATAGGAGTAGTGGAGTAAGCTATAATCCATTTATTTTTTTCTTCTTTTTTTTTTTTTTAAGAATTATAAACGCAGGATTATAACTGAAAGGATTTGGGATACAACATCAGGAACGGCAGGTAAAAAGTTCATTATGACCATGAAGCAGGTTTAATTTATTTAAAAGAGTTTAGAAGTTCATGCGAGGGTTGGCAGTTCATGATGCTGGTTAAAATTCAGAACGGTGAGAAGCTAAACATGGAAGTGGTGGTAATTTATTCATGAAAATCTCAGGAGGCTTGGGCAGGGGTGTAGCTAGAGTACATGAAATGAGGTTTGAGGCATGCAGAAGCTATTTAAAAACACAATCATGGCAAGAGTACATTAAAACAACAAACCCCAATCCTTAATATATATATATATATATAATATGATTGATTATATGATAATGATAATATGATTCTATCCATCTAACTATATATAGAGAGCATCATTTTTTTCCTACATGATTTTTTAATTAAATTTAGAAAATATTGAAATTAAAGCAAACAAAGCTTGTATTATTAAATTTTATGTTTCATTAATCTAGGATATACGAGTTTCACTTTTTAACTTAAATGACAAAAAAAATTAAGACTGTGTATACACACTGCATCTTAAGCAAACAGAATATAATGACATTTTAATATTTTGAAACTTCAATATTTTAATATTTTCAATAGGCTAATTGGCGTTCCCAAATTGCCTGCAGTGTGTGAATGCTGACTGGAGATCCTACCATGGTGGTGAAAATGGGAATAAATACAACGGTCACCACTTGCCTCCACAGTCCCAAGTTGGACTACAGATACCTAAATACATCCCTACAGGTTGGACTACAGGTACCTAAATAAATGAATGGATGGTTTTATATATTTACTGATTTTTATTTCTTTCTACACTGTAAAACAATGCTGAAGGTGGTCCAAAATATAAAATAATCTCCTTTTGAGCAGCTGAAATGTGTCTACTACTTATGCTCTGTAAAGCCTTTACAACGGCTCTAATTGTATGCATTTCCATTTTCAGGGGCTGCTAATTGGTGATTTTTGAGGCTGGTGACTCTAAATGAACTTTATAAAGTTTTGGTCTTGCTTTCCTGGGATGGTCTTCATGAGAGCCAGTTACATCATGGTGTTTGATGGGTTTTGCAAATGCACTTGACAATACTGTACTTCCAAGAACTAATCCAGAAAGGCTGACCTCTGTGCCTTAAAGTGCTGTAACAACTGACTGTTGTTGTTACGTAATTACCTAATTCCATATGTGTTGTTTTATAGTTTTGAAATCCCCAGTATTGTTGTAGAATGTAGAAAATAAATCACTAAACAAAAACAAAGAAATTTGCAAGTAACCCCAAACTTTTGAACGGTAGTGTATATTCTCAATTTTGTCATTTATAAGACACCCTTAGATACTAAGTAGTCTTAGATACTTGAACATTTTCTGCAAAGCACTATTACTGCAAAAAACTATTAAATTGCAAAAAACTTTTAAAAAATTAAAACATTAATATACATTTTTATAAAAATGTACATTATACAGGCACCACCAGGGTCGAGGGTTCAATTCAGGTCTGTGTGCATGGAGATTGCATGTTCTCCTCATGCTTGGTGGGTTTCCTCTGAGTACTCTGATTTCCTCCCACAGTCCAAAGACATCCAGATTAGGTTAACTGGTGTTTCCAAATTGAAATTGGAATAAATACAATGTTAATTACCACTGGCCTCCATAGTCCCTAGTTGGACTACAGTGGTTCCTAGATGGATGGATGGCTAAATCAATGGATGGAATAAACTTTATAATAGTAAAGTAATTATTTTATATTCTCAATTTTGTCATGAGGGGTGGTAGAAGCTCGCTGTAGAATACTGTGTTCATATAGGACACTCTACTAGTCTTAGATACATTCAACAAGATCTGCAAAGCAAAGAACCATTTAAAAAAATGATAGTAATAATAGTAATTTTCGTAAAAATGTACATTGAACAGGCAGCATGGTGGTGTAGTGGTGAGCGCTGTGGCCCGCCATGGAGTTTGCATGTTCTCTCATTGTTTGGTGGGTTTTCTCCAGGGTCCCTGGTTTCCTCCCACAGTCCACAGACATGCAGATTAGGTTAATTAGCAGTCCCAAATTGCCTGTAGTGTGTGTGTGTGTGTGTGTGTGTGTGTCCTGCGATTGGATTTGGCACCCCACCCAGGGTGTACCCCTCCTCATGTCATAAGTCTCTTTCTTGGATGGGCTCCAGCCCTGCAACCCTATTTACAGGACAAAGCAGTATAGACGATGAGTGGTACAGTACCTGTATCTTGAGTGATTTTACATCATAATACTTCAAGCTTTGAGTTACTCATCTGAGTAACCAAAAGTGGTAATAAGTTTACCAGCAACAAGCTCTTAGCCATTAACTCAGTACTGCTCAGATGTCGGGTATGAATTTCCTTGTTGGTAGAAATCACTGAAATGTGAAAATCTTGTGCGCCTCTGGCATTAGTGGTTCGCCAGAGGGAGCTACAGATTCAGCAGCTGTGTGTGTGTGTGTGTGTATGTGTGTGCGTGTGTGTGTGTCCGCTCTTTTCCAATTAAGCGCTTTCATGCACATCTTCAGCTATACCAAGCAATAGACTCAAGGCTTTAATTTTTTTTAAATATAAATATACATTCCGATTTTTTTTATTATGCTGAAATAAAGTAAATTAGTACATTTATAATATTGTAATTGCTAATGTTGATATAAAAAATAATAATCTTTGCTTTCCACAAGGACTCATCTATAAACAAATGAAATAAATCTGTGTCCTTTCCTAAAACGTCCGCGTGAACACATATTAAAGGGTGAGACCCGCACACCAGGCTTAATTGCTGCAGCGAGTTCATAAACAACAGTTGTTCGCCTGATATTAAACACTCCAGTCCCCAAAGACTTGTCCTAGATCTCAGTACAGTCCATTTTCACTGCGCGCTCGTCATTCTATCAAAATTTCCAGCCGTGATTTTTTCCCCCTTCCCTTTTGCACGTCGAAACTTTGAAAGCGCCAAACAGATGTGCGTCGGAGCGGTGCGTAAAGGGAGCGCAAAAAGGGAGACGGGAGGAGGCGTTTCCCATGCACCGACCAAGCTCACTTCCTCAGTCGGCGGCTCGACGGCGATCGCACAGGTTTGGTACGCGTTTGCGCTTGAAGATTTTCCAGGAGAGAGTCGGTTAACTCAAGTCCCTGCGATCTACAAGAGCCTCTTATGACCTAGTCGCCGCTTGGACAGCATTAGAAACAGGGAAGAGCCGGAGTCGGCGTCACTGACCTGTATATACATTTATATATATATTCTCTTTTGGACATCGATCTCAACTTTATTTAATATGCCGGAGTCTTTCTGATTTGGATGATTTATCAAGAGGACCCTGTGGGAAAGATTTATTTTTCGGTGAATCCTCTTCAGAGCTGTGCGCCATGGCATATGGAGCGGAATTGACGCTCACGCCGGTTTGCGCCTGATCCTCGAATGGATGTGCGTGTTTAGAGCGAGTGAAAAAAGCTCATCACAGGCCGTTTATCTGGACCGGGATGAGTTTCCAGAGAGGGCTCCACATGCCCTCAGGCTGCTCTGGGTTTTGCTAGCGCTCACTGAGAATGTCGGAAGTCGCTGAACTATAAGGATCGCTTCTTCTGCACGCAAAGCTGCCAAGAAAAGAAAGTTTCACACGTAAGTAGTTGCCACCCCTGCCTGTGCCAGTCTGCCCCCTCTCTCCCCTTCTCCCTGTCTCTCCTTGTTGTAGAAAACAATCTGGATCTTTCTGTAGGGACTTCACTAAAGATCAGGCCTGTTAAAAATCACAAAAGTTACCCTTGTAGTCGGTCTAGTCCATAGATTCCTTCGAGTTGACAATATTTGCAATTTCAGCCCTTTGAAACAGATTCCTGTAAATATCGTGCCTAGAGCACGTTTGGACATGCTGGGTGAATTAGGAATAAAAAGAACAGCAGGTGACACAGGTAGAGTATATAGTTAAAGTGAAGTGAGGGGTAATGAGGAGCTCAGCATATGTTGTGTGTCTGAATTAAAATCACGGCTATGTGCGTGCAGAAAGCCTTAATCAGGTTTAGTACCCCTTAGCTGATTACATTGTTTGTTGAAGTATCCAAGGAGGGGAAACTGATGTTGTTCAGGGACAACATTTACTGTTCCATGGACCAAAGTTGCGTTTATCCATTATATAGGTTAACTTTTCCTCTATTTTATTCCTAGTGCATTTTAATCAGCCAAAAAAAAAAAATTTAATTTATTGTGATTTTTTTAATTTTTATTTTTGGCCCTTTTTGTTGATTACTTTTACCTGTAAATTTGCATGTAGTGCATCTTAAAAGTTTTAAACTAAAAGCTAATTAAAGGAACAAGTGTGATTATTAAGATCTAATTACAGGATGTAGCAGCTACAGCCATACTGCCAGGTTAATGTGGCAAAGGTGTACCATTCCGGTGAAAAGACATGTGCAGATCAATGGCTTACCTTCTAATAAGTGTGTAAACATTAGGGTTTAAAACAGGTTTAAGTTTATTTTATTCCTGATTGAGAATTGCGTTTTGACATCGAGGCCACATGTGCGTGTTTGAGCCAAAACAAAAAGCCACTGGTGATTGTCTGAAAGCCCACATTACTACTGAAAACACCTCCACAGTAACCCAGGACCTGTGCTAACCTGTCACACACACTGTACTATAGGAGTGCATACTGAGCCTATTAGGATGGTTCCATGTAATTCACTCAATCACTCGCATGGCGCGCTTAACTCACACTTATAAACGAGTTTTCAGCATTTGCTTTGGGACATTATGTCAGAAGAGGTGGAGTGCTGTAAAGGCTTGGTATTTAATAGACAAATCTGCGGCTTTAGAAGCAAGCCCCGCCCCCTCACTGAGTGACCTTTAAAAGCGGAAAAGAGAAGCTTTAGGAAGCCTCGAGCTCCTGTCCAAGGTCCTGAAAGTTCAGTTCTCACCGTGTCATGGCAAAAAATGCACGATTTTAGGCAAATACCTTGTAAGTAAGTAGAATAATAATTTATAATAGAATAATATGTAAGGATTGAGAAATAGAGGCTATTCAAAAAGTGAGTTACAAATGATGCAAGTAAACAATATAGCATGCTACATTTAGGATATTTTTGTTTGCAAAGTGCAGTAGAACACTATTAGTGTAAGAAATATGTTAAATAACAGCAATAAATAAATAAATGAAAATAATAATATTAAAAAAAACGTCTGTGTATTCTATGCATACTGAATTTTTACCTTCAAATCTACATCTACAGATGTACAAAGCAACATACTGTATGTAATGTACAGTTTATTTCATTTTGCATTTATGTATTGAAAAAAAATCCATAAATTTAAACCCATAATCTGCGTTACAGAGAGAGAGAGAGAGAGAGAGAGAGAGAGATGGGTGAGATATTTGTTACTGTTCTTACATTTTCCATGCAGATTGTTGGTGACAATAGTCTTAATTTGACAATATCTAACATTATTATATATGCACAAAACACATACATATATAAATCCATGACACATGCATAGACATTCCTCATATTTTTAAGATAAATACTAATAAACAAATCAAACAATAACTAATTTTTTTCACTTCAGTTCCTATTTCTATATGTTTTTGCTGGGTCAAGACAAGGCAAACCCGACCATAAGGTTTTTTTGATACACTGTTTGCTCACACATTATGCTCTCACAGAAATGGGAGCTCCAGCAAACCTTCCTGTTAATAATTCCTCAATTATCACGATATCAAAATTATCATCAGTGTTTCAAAATACTTTACTACTCAAAAGCAACCTCTGTGTGTTTTGGTTAACATAAAATGCCACACAATTCCACTGATGTTGAGCGGGGCTGCTGGTCACACTCGCGCTGTGTGGTTGTGACAACACCAGGTGACCTTGGAGTCATTATTTGTTTTGTCACTCGTAATTTATTTGTGACAACTGCCCTTATGTCACTGATCCAATTATTGTCTTGTAGGGCAATTTGAAACTACTGTGTCCCTGTGGGAAAGCTTTATGATACTATTTAGTTTTTTACTTAAGTCTCTTAAATAAAATATCTAAATGATTTACATTCACATGTAAGATATGTCCTAACAATGGGTCTGTTATTTTTGAATGTAAACTTTCCCTCTAAGTCACTACTGTGCACACTTCATTGGAGAAATAGCTGAGATCTAGCTTTCACTCTGCCAGGATACAGATAACAGAAGGCTATAAATTAGACCAGGTTACCTAGAATTGCATTCTTTGTTGTTTTAGGTAAACAATACATGACAAAATAGAAACCCTTTATTTCTTCATAGTGAATTAAATGATTCAAATTAAATCAACAAATTAACAAATTTAATTTGGGGAAACTGATGTTTTACTATGACAGGCATCCCTAAAAAACTGTTTAAAAATTGATTTCTTATGTAACAACATGCAGCAATCTTGTTTTCCCTCTCATCTTTTTTTTTTCATCTTGTTTGTTAACAAAAAAAAAATCCTCTAAAACTGGTCAGGTATAGGGACTGGACTGAAAACAAGAACAAAAAAAGTCCTTCAGGAGGCCTGGAGAACATTTCCTTAAGACTACATTAAACATAAAACATTTAGCTCTTTGGAAGCAAAATAGGAATAAATGAGTGGTGCACTAGACATTTCTGCAATTAAACATGGTATGTTTACATGTATGGTTACTTGGTTACTAACTGTATCACTTCATTGTACACATGCTTGCTGTCCTTCAGCCACTGCTGTATTGACCAAAGGCTCCAAAAGGGCAGTCAGAAATGATCTCTTGAAGGCCCTTGTTTAGTCCTTCAGGAAGAGATTTGACCCTGCCTGAGAAAAGCGTACACAACCTTTGGCTGTGTATCTACTGAAAATGACAAATGATTCATAAACGACCCACACGCCTCACTCCTTAACCTAGACGACCTTCAGTGTTTGGGGATTTGGATCCCACTTTAAGTTTGGTTATTTTGTACTGGTTTCTTGAGTACACACAACAACTATGAGTTAACATGAACAAATGGCCCTCTACTAATCTGGACTTTGAAAGGAGCCCCAGGGGAATGTGGATATTTGTGTCAGGTCCTCCTTTATCTTGTTTTATTGATCCAGTAGTTTTCTGGTGAAGGCTTGGTTTTAATGTCTGTAATGCGCAGAGAGGACAGCTCACCTCCTGATATGAAGGGGTTAAATTTTTACAGCTGCTGGTGTCACATCAGGTCTTGCCATACACTACTTAGTTTTCATAACATTTTTTACTAAGAATTGCTGAACATGCTTTATAAAATGAGCATATAAAAAAAAAAGTCACAAGTTTAAGGTTTTAAATAATGCATTACAAATAAATAAAGCCTTCCAAATGTATATTTTAATATTTCCTCCTGTCTTCTTCTTCTTTTGTTGCTTTTAGCAACAAGACGACTATCTTGCCTGTTGCTTTGGCTCCTGATTGAGGCTTTAAAAGCAGTTTCGAGGTCTGCAATCATTCTAATCATATGGATACACTATGATTGTTAATATGAAGTATGCACCTAACATGTGATGAATTTACAGTCTCTCCTAAATCACTAAGAAAACTTGAGCTGATTGTTATCTAACTAGGCCAGCAAAATCATCAGCCTGGAGAGGAAAAGTGGATAGCTTCAGGTGACACCAGCATGCACGGGATATTTATCTCTGCCAGAGGTATTACAGTGGTGCTCATAAACTGTCCTTGAACCTTTAAATGCGTGGTTATTCTTCAGTGCCTGGCGTACAGACGAGGTCCAGCGCGAAATAGAAAAGTTCAACTGTGAGCTTGTCAGACACTTGTGTAAGGTTAGAAGAGATTTGCTTTCAGTGAGGCGTGCTGTTGCACAACTCCTTTCTGCTCATGCACTGACAGTCTCTTGGGAAATAAACACCAATTATGCATTCACTGATGATAGGCGAAGATAGTTCATCAGCTTGAAAACAAACATTCTTTGGTCTCCAAAAGTAACCCTGACCACGCTCATGCTGTACCAGTATTCATCTGCTCCTTTTTTTCCTCTTTACCTATAGAAGAGCTAAGATTAGAGAAGTGATGGCGAGCGGGAAGGAGGTGACGTATGATCAGTATTTCCTGGAAACAGGCAGCACCACATATACAGTACGATCCCATAGATTGGATCATCACTTAAACTGTATTGGATGCAGTGTTATTATTAGAGAGATGTTCAGACGCATTATGAATTACACACACACACACACACACACACAGATTGATTTTGGCTTCTATTACACTTTGTCCTGGCTAACACTCAAAAGGAAACACAGCCATTACACTTGTAGCATAGATGCAAATGCAGCACTGTTTTATTATGCTCCTTTCCAAGTTTAAAATTTGGTGGTTAAGCTTGGCAGACATCGGTAGCATCGTGTCTGAGTTGAATATGACAAAATATTGATGTTTTTAAGTGTACAGCGTCTGTGTATGTTTGCGAGAGGGTAAGTGAAAGACGGCAGAGAATAAATAGTATTACGATAAGTTTAATTTCTACGGTAACATTTCTGTGACTTTTATTTGTTTAGTTTTTTTTAATCTGATTTATTATATAGTGTAATTAGTAGGTAATCATGTTTTTCATGTTTCCATACAAAATGCAAACAACACCACAGACAGGCAGAGAGATGAGCTAAAGTGCACAGAGGGTGCTGTGTGATTGTGAGAAACAAGGTTTTACAAAAGCAGTGAGTGTAATTAAAGAGGCGTGCAGCCCCAGCGACACAGCGTCGAGGGCAGAACTCAAACAAGATGAATCTAAGTGGGTCGCAGAAGCACAATGCATTCTCCTGCTATAGCATGGCCAACAGTGGAGCAAATCGATGTAAGCATTATTAGAGTAATCAAGATCATGCCTTCTTGGACCAAAGTCTTGTTGGGAAAAAAAATGCAATGTTAGCTTCTATAGCATTTTGCATTTCTGTAATTCTTTGAACCCTCTGTAATTTCTGTAATTCATGGAACCCTCTTAAACTGATGATTAGGGACCCGACATGGCGGCTCGGGTGCGGCTGGTTTAATTTGAAACTGAACAAAGTAATAGTGGTCTTTTATTTCATGTTAAGAGCACTGATTGAGTAACAAAATGCTGTAAGAGTTGTTTGATTTTTAAAAGTAAACATGTAGGGTTACTGTACAAGACATTCCAGTGAAATTATTTAATGATGAGGATATCAGCTACTCCTACAACTGATAATGTCTGTAGGATATGCTAGCACCACATGTCTCTGTTGCCTAACACATGACAGCTTTTCATTTTACTGCCCTCGACATGACCATTCATAACTCAAGGTCTCTCAAGCAATACAAGAAAAAAAAATGTACCTTTAGTTTACCAAAAAAAAAAAAAAGGTTTTAAAAATGATTAACATTCCAAGACGTTGTAAATGAAATGGTCACACTTCAAATCCTATGGTAAAATCAACTGAAAAAAGTTCAAATAGTGGGCATGTAACATGATTCCTTCCAGTCCTGGTTGGTCAGAAGTTTTTCTAACATCAACTCTGAGAGTAGTGACAGTAGAGGGAAAAGCAGAGATTTATAATAATGCCCCAATTCATTATTGTTTCTATAGTAACAGCTTACACAGGGACTTGTATGGTGAACACTGTGTATATACCATGCTTTGGTGTTTGCTGAAGAGATATTTTGGCATTAGTTTTGGACTCTATTGTCTCTCGCGCTTTTAAACAGTCAGAGGTAAAGCTGTTCCTTGAAGTTTTCTGATATGGAAAAGTCATTATGATGAGGAAATTGCACTTTTTTGTGTGAATTTTGTTGTCTTTAAAAGCCAAAAAAAAAAAAAAGAGGCCATTGAGGGAAAGACTGTTTATACACTGATCAGCCATAATGTTAAAAACAATAACATTATGACCACCTAGGTTTTGGGTTCCCCTTGTGCCACTGGGGTTACTCTGGCCCTTTACTCCATTACTCCACATGTCCTCTGGTGGTGTGCTGTGGTGTCTGGCACCAGGACGTTAGCGGCAAATCCTTTGGGTGCTGTGGGTTGTGGCATAGCGCCTCCATGGATTGGACTTGTTTGTCCAGCACATCTCATGGCTACTGGGGCAGATTAGGCTCTGCGGAGGCCGAGTCTCTTTGCCTTCTTGGTCCAGTGCAGGGTGGGCTGTGGTGCAATTGGTGTTCTCGTGCCTTTCTTTTGTGGAAAGCATTGGCGAGTTGTGCTAAATAGTTTTTTTCTGTGGGATCAGACCAGATAGACTGGCCTTTGGCCCCCACAGGCATAGGTAAGCCTTGGGTGGCCATGATCCTGTCACCAGTTTAGTCATACTGTATATTATTGATAATCAGTGTCATTTAGTTCACCTGGTAGTAGTCTTGATGTTATGACCTTTTTTTAATAAATCGAAAAATATCAAATTGCCATGATTAATTAAAAAAAAAGCGCTTTAGGACTTGTAGTATTGTATGATAAAGTGCAGTAACAGCTTTCCACTTGGCATCACCAGACACCAAACTGTCATTGATTATTTTCCCATAACAACAGTCCCCGTCATATTTAATACCTTTTCGTAAACCATCTGGCAATTTTTTACATGTGCGATAATGAAAAAAAAAAACATTTGTGAACTTCCCTTTTCTTTTTGTTCACAACTGACATGTGAACATTTATTCTCAACTGTATAGTGACATCTTTTTGTCAGCCAATAATGTGCCTGCTTTGAATGTAAAGATATACAGTAGTGTAACATTTAGACTTTCTTAATACAAACATGCTCATTAAAGCAGTGAATATTCTTTAGTACAACGTGGTGTGTTCTCTGTGTTATATTCAGTATCTTTAAATCACCCGCTTACTGATTTCTCTTTTGTCATTTTAATGGGATGGCAAATATTCCTTTTGAAAAAAAGTAGAATTATTTAAATAATAACAATTATGCTACAAATGGTCCAATCAAGCAGTTTTGTCGAAGGATTGTTAGTATTTCAGGAAAAGAGGGATCTTTTGGTGTAATTAGTTTCAACAGCATTACTGTTCATTAGCAACATTGCTGCATAATTGGCCCCTACTCTAATTGTTTGTTTGTGTGTTTGTTTGGACTTTATTATATCGGATCAGCAGTGTACAAATTTCCCTCTGTAGCCAGCACTGCGCTCGTGATTGATCCAAAACTTACCAACTGCAGCGGCTACTTCGCTGTTATTCCGCCTTATTGATATTTAGGGTAGTAAATGTCAGGAGGAAAGTCCTCGTGTGTGTAGCCCGCTGTTGCCTTGTCAGTGCAAAATGGACCGGAGTGAAAACTGACGCAACAAAACTGTTAGAGACAAACAGAGAACACAGCAGCCCAAACTAATGTGACCTCTTTGAAGTGAAATTAAAATGTGTGTCAGAGCAGTGGGAAGGCTTAATGAGAGAGAGAACGCACAAGCCGAGCTTAAAGGAGAGCACTCTCATAAATTACTGAACCCCAGGCCTCTATAAAGAGGTGGAAATGGAGTGAAAATGGGACTGTTTCCACTCTCCTCCTCCCATCTCGGGCACTCAGAAAGTGTGCACCTCTTTTAATTTGGGTGTTCCTAATATCAGTGGAGTACGACTTAATAATGGCATAATAGCCATTCTAACTGCTAACAGCTGTTAGTATTCTGAACGTACATTCAGATCTCGATTTAGCCAAAGCTTTTAGTGGATGATTATCTTTTCCAGTTTTTAACACCACTCAAGCTGCATGTACAAGTTCTTTGTCCGAGATTTTAAATTCGGGGAATAATCGTACGCGGACACACGCGGAAGCAGCAGCTCATGTCATCTCGGGGAGTTTTTCCTTGGCACTGTTGCCTCTGGAATTAATCTAAATCTGTAATCGGATTTCTATGAAGATGTTTTGTGACATTTTCATAGAAGAATTTTAATTAATCAGGCTTATGATTGGAACACTATGGTACAGTACAGCTGATAAGTGCTAGGTGATTCCCCACCAATTCCACAAACACCCCAGCTAAACCAGTACCTCAGCTAATGGGGTCCTCCCTTAGAAATAAGAAACCCAACATGTTTATTTACCAAAGTTATATTGATATCTTAAAGATCACAGAAAGTACAATGACTTTGTGTGAAAAACACATAAATTTTTCTCTGAAATTGAAAAACTGCCCATGCTTGTACAGTTCAATAAAGCCATCACATCTAGTCATGACCACATCCTACATCACTGACTAGATTGTTCATTCAACTGCACATTCTAAATGCAACCCTACAGGACAATACCAACCTACACAAACCTGAGGTACGGTAGAGCTGCGGTAAGGAGGACCAACTCCATACACAATACTGTTACATACTGTGTGTTACATACAGTAACTTTTTTCCAGACTGTGCATGTTTAAATTAGACATGTCTACACATTGTACATGTCGAAATTTACATTTACATGTAGGCATTTGTCACGCTCTTATCCAGAGCGACTTGCAAAAGTGCTTAAGTATCCGTCTTCATTCCCGAAATGACTTGGTTTGGGGTTTAATATGATAAGAATATTACATTAATTGCACATGTACTGTATAAGAACATAGGTGGCACAGTGACTTAGTGGTTAGCACTGTCGCCTTGCATCTTAAAGAACTGGGTTTGATTCCCATGTCAGGTCTGTGTGCATGGAGTTAGAATGTTCTCCCCGTGCTTGGTTTCCTAGCTCGGCTTGGTGCTCCAAAGACATGCAGATTAGGATAATTGGTGTTTTCGCCCATAGTGTGTGAATGTTGACCCGAGGTCCTACCAGTCATGGAAAATAGGAATAAATACAATAGTAATCACCAGTCCAGTTCTCAGTTGGGCTACAGATGTTTCTATATAGATGGATGGATTAGAACATAACATACTGGAGACTGATTTAATTTCATCTTATTATTGAAATTTATAAAGAGCAAGTTTATACACAAGGCGATGCAGAATGATTTACAAAAGCATAGTGAAGAATTAAAATTATTCATAAACGTAGATCAATATTAAAAGCAAAACAAATCGAATTGTTTCCTTCAATCAGTCTGATTTGGGCTTGTGCAGAAAACTGCGTGGCATAAACAGAAACATTCTGCTAGATGGCTGCAGGCCACTAATAATGTCATGAGTTTGTATTGCTCATCACTCTTGAGCACACCATGGCTTGTTCAGGGCGAGGCTTAGGATGCTTGAGACAGCTTATTAAAAACATTTTCTCCAGTCACCTACACAAACTCTTAATGTCTGGCTCTTTAGACGACATTATCTTACTTTTAAAGCTATATCTGAGCAATAGCAGGCAGACACTTGAGCGTAGGAGGAACCTGAATCATGCAGCAGAGGTGAGCAGGGCTAACCCACACTCTACTTTAGACCCAGTGAAAATACTGGACTTGACTTTCTAAAGGCTTGGTCATATCTGGGTTATTTTAATATACATAATGCTAGCGTGACCTTTTAGGATTATTTTATAAGGAAGTCATTTTCATCCAGACCATCAGTAGTCAAAAACTTTGAGCGCTGGAACAACTTTAACTTTGATACCGGCTGATAATACACAGTTACCCTAGTGCAGGATAAGGTTGATAATCGATACTTGGTGACTAGTTATAGGACAAGAAGAGTTTATTGTAATGTATACTGTATTACAAATAAAGCCTTTAAACTCAGAAGTTTTGGTTTGAATAAGGTAGAAATTCTTATTTGGAACAAAATTAATTAAAAGTGCCTAATTACTGAGACACTACGTGAGCATGGTGGTTATGTAATAATAAGGTTTGGCCACAAAGGTTATATAACCGCACAGGTGTGTTTAAAATCTGACGCCAGAATATTACAGTATCGGGTTGTAACTTAAAATGTCTTTTTAGTGATAGAGGGTATGGCAACCAATCAGATCGCACCTCACTTCATTATGGTTTTGTTATGATAATGTTTGGCCACAAATACATATATTTGCAAAATTTATAGAATATTTCACCATGTATCTTGTACGGCATTGGCTGAAGTTACACAATTATATATCAAATAGCTTCACCTCAGTAGTTCTATAGTACATTAATCAGAATATATAATAATAATAATAATAATAATAATAATAATAATGATAATAACAATAATAATAATTTATTATTATTATTATTATTTAGTTTTTTTTAGAGTGTGTGTGTAATGGAGTGTAAATATCATGTGAAATGGTCGTACAGTTAGGCTGTAAAGTTAGTGCCAGTTTTGCTACAAGTTAAATGTATGGTCAGTAGGACGTGGTGGAAAGGGGCTTCGTGTCTCCGGCCTCCTGAAAACCGCCGAGTGCTATACTGTAAATCCCTGCAATCAAGATAATCACTGCTTAAAGTGACACTGAACACCACCTTGAAGATTTCGAGCACAGCGCCTCACTGTAAGGCCCACCTGAAGTGGCTGCTGAAACACAGATGTCAAAGCTATCAGGGAGCTGATGACATGGTCCGCCCACCTTCCTCTCCATGGCAACCGCGCTGCCATTCTGCAGCAGCTAGCATTTAAATCCTAATCAGCATATTAATCACTAATTGCTTCCCCTCACATGCGGCCTGTCGTTCCTCTGGAAGGTGAGTGAGTGTGGAGTTCCTGATTGACACCGAGTTCAGTGGGCTGTTTTAATCACAGTGCAGGCTGACTCGGAATATTCTCTAGGTTGGCATTCTTATGACGCACTAATGACGAAGTAACGTTCTATCGGCGGCGTCTAAAAATCAGTACACCCACTGAAATCAAGCTTAAGTGACTCCTTAGCTCCGAGAGCCACCTCTTTTAAAACGAGTCACAGCTCGAAAGTTCTGTAGCAGGAGAAGGGGAAACTGAAGGGCTATTGTTTTTGATTAGTCACTTCCAAAGAAAAAGGTATGCTTCCTCTCCACATATACATTTTGCATGCCTCAGAGGATCCCGGGTATTTTGACGTCTCATTGCTTCCATTGTGACCAGTTTTTTTTATTTTTTTTTTTAGTCATCCAATAGCTCATAGTTCACTTTTATTAAACTTATACGTGATCATTATGGCTTAAACTCTTCTTGACAGTTTGCATATACTCATGCAAGAAAATGAAAATGTGGTCAATTCTAATTTTCAAGATGTAATTGTTACAGAATACTGTTGTGCCTTACAAAAAAAAAATGAAAGTAGAGAAAATCCCTAACTGATGCTTCTTTGAGCTTCAATATAAAAGCAGATATTCAAATAAAGCAGAAATCGGTAACTAAAATGATACTAGCGATAGGGATGTATAAAACTTTATGCATGTAGGTTAAACAGACTTCTGAACCGGGCTGGAGAGGAAAACTGTAGTGTCTCAATCTTCATTGCCTTGATACTCAGCCGACAGTTTTATCCTAAGGATATGCAAACTGACACATATCATTTCTGTCATAATGATAACCGATTTGTTTAATGCAAGTGGGATGTATTTCACTTGATGACTAAGGTCATCTGTCAGGAAGAGTGCTGAGATAATTTTTAAAAATCTAATCATCCGAGACACACAAAAGGAGAGGCATTGCACGTTTTTTTTTTTTTTTTAATTAAACAAACAATATAGAGTATCCTTTAGCATGTTAACTTATTTAATGAAGGCCACACAATCACCTTACAAGTGACATCTTAAGGGAAAGTGCTGTACTTGTTTGCCATCTCACCTTCACAGAGATTGTATTTCACGCAGTCTCTATTTCCATGCGCTGGTATCACCTGCACAGAGCACAGCCCAAGTGCCATCAGTCAGCTCGAGTTTAGCCTACGAGGAGTCTCACTCTGGCAGGTCATATAACCGCACAGGTGTGTTTAAAATCTGACGCATGAATATTACAGTGTCAGGCTGTCACTTAAAATGTCTCTTTTGGAGGTAGAGGTCACGGCAACCAATCAGATCGTACCTCACGCCGTTGCAAAGTCACATCGCATCAGATACACACAACATGACGGTTGGAATTCAGACCAGGTTTCAATTAAGCTCAGTTTGCACTGCATAAATCTATTTTGCACGTAATCAAGGTTAACCTGCTTAGGCTCTAGTCTCAGAAACCTTTCTGCAGGAGAATTTCTTTGCTGACCCTGAAATTCTTCTGTCGAGTATAGTTTTTTTATACGAGTATAAAAAAGAGACGAGAATGGAAAGAAAGACAGGCAGGAAGCGAAAAAGTTTCCATAAGATGTTCTGCATAGGCTGCAATGACATTTAAAGAAAGTGGAACAGACGGGGTAAATAAACTGCACAATCAGCACACTCATGCTTAGTGAGTTTTGGGTTTAGATTGTCTCAGGAAATTAACAAACATATGAAAACATTTAGCATCTTTTCTATTTTTTCCCAATCGATCCAGGCTCATCTGTAGCAAATGTGTTTTTTATTTGCATGTGTCTGCATATCTGACGTAGGTACAGTATACCCGAATCTCTGCTTATGCAGGTCGATTTTTATAGCGTTGTTAAATACGGAAATAAGCTGGAAACCTAAATATCCATGCTGACCAGGCTAAAAGAGTTAACTCATTTTTGCGTTTTTGAAGCACTGACATTTTTTTCTTTTCTACAATAGCACCTGCCTGTAACTGCCAGTCCTGTCAGGTGCTTGATCATCAGATTTTGCTTTGCTCGTTTATTTGGTTTTGGTCTCTGGAGTATATTGAGGGACGTAATTACTTTTGGGTTCATTTAGAGCAAAATCGTGGCCACGCACAATCCATTACTAAGGAGTATGCAGTCAAATGACATTAACTACACTGGTCAACTCATTAATTAGAAACATGGCATCTGAGGAACAGCAGCGGTCAGTAGTCAGAATTAGTTAGTTCTAAGGAAGAAAGAAAGAAAAAGGAATCCAGATTAAATCCAGCACATAATCTAATTGAAACTGAGCACCACGTTAATAAATATGCCGATTATTTACCATGGTATTACTAATCGGCTATTTTATACATATATTTGCCTGTATTGAAAGTATTCTCTGAACTGACCCATTGGTTAGGAAAGGAAATATCTCTACAGCTGTATGATTAAAGCCTTCTCTCTGTACATGCATTAGATGATGCATGTGAGAATGAAATCATCTATCAGAGCTGTCACCTACAACAGCCGTAACAACAGCCAACACAACAGCTCTCTCTCTCTCTCTCTCTCTCTCTCTCTCTGTCTCTCTCTCTCTCTGAGCTCCTGTCATATTTCCACTTCCACAGCAGCATACACATTTGAGTTTGTACAAGACCTGAAGGATGCCTAATGTCATTGATACAGAGTCTTGTTTTAAATGAAGATCTGGAAAGTCTATCAGCATTCTAGCAATATTTGCCAAGGTATTTAAGAAAAAGCTATGGTAATGCGTGTTATATACCGCAGTGTTGCTGTTTTAATCTGATTTGTCAGAAAGTGTTGATTAATTTTCAATAACTTTAGGGCTGTGATGTTAGTTCCGGCCGTAATTCAAACGAATTCTAATAATGCGCTTGGTCTAGTATTTTATCGTTTCTACTGTATAATAACAGCTAATTTACAGGGACATGCGCCGTATAATCGGAGGCTAATAATAAACTGATTAGAAAAAAATATTAATTATTATCAGTGGTTATTAAACAAAGAAAAATAGTGATATGGTAAAGATTTCTTTAAGGATATATATACAGGTAACATTAATGGAACGAGTCTTGGTCATCATTGCTTTTTAACAGTTTTTCCGCTATTCCACTTGAGTCTTCGGATACAATAGTATGCATTTTCTGATTTCTCTGTAACCTGAAAAGCTGCATTTTTTTGGTTTGTCTTATGAAAGGCTGAATGACTATTTACCAGACTATTTACCAGACTATTTAGGAACGACTATTTACCAAATCTAAGTGGTATTAGGAAGAATTCAGACATCGATTCAGGGTGTAACCTCATCTATTCTTAATAGATTATTTTCCCATGAAAGCACAGCCTTTTTTATTCCTTCCTTATTTTTTATTATTATTATTATTATTATTATTATTATTATTATTATTATTATTATTATTAAATTCTTTTAAAGCTTAACACCTAATAGATGATTTGTATCAGTGAAAAACGGAATCATTTTAGCACAGAAATCACACAAGGCTGTGTGTCCCCTGGTCTGAGCCAACAAGCACCCTGCTTCCTGTTAATGCTCTCCGCTCATGTATGAAGACTTTATTGGTAATTTCCCAGAGGACCGGGCTAGTCCATTGGAGGCAGAAGAAGCAGGGCATTAGGGAGGCTGGTGTTAGTGCTGACCATTACAGCCAGGCAAATATGAGATCCGGCTCAACAGAAACTTTTTTTATTTTGCTCCTTGTAGTTATTAATGGGACAAATAACACAGCATGCATACGATTTCACATTCGCTTCTTCCCCTGTTTGTTTGTGTATTATAATGGCAAAAATGCTATTTATTGTGGTTTATATGTTATTCTGTTCATGTCAAAAAGACCTATAAATACACTGTAATGATGGCAAAACAGTCAAATCCCTCTAAATCTTGATGAATCAGCAGAATGCATAACCTGGTGCATAACAAATGCACTTTTTCGAGCTTATACCTAAAGGTGTTCTCCTAAAATTCATAATAGAGGATTTATTGCAGCATCAAAATACAGTATACAGAAATGCCCAGTGATTAAATGTTAGCTGTCGCCTGGTGTCACTTCTTTTTGCCATGCTTTTGCTATTGCGCTTATGCTTGACATTCTCCCAGATGTTTATGCGATACAATGAATGCCCATGTTTTGGTTCCTTTATTGTTTTTTGCCTTTTGATCTTGCCCGAGAGCTTATTTTTGATGTCGTTCATGATACGGCGCAGCTAGCAGTGACTGCGCTGACATTTTGTTCAGGTTCTGTAACGGCTCAGTGTCAGGTTCAGAGATAACGCCAGCATCACCCTGGCCTGTGCTGTCTCCTCTATGGGGCTGCCAGCCACAGCCAGTAGTGACTATTGACAGCGCGCTGTATTACAGAAGTACGTGAAGTCCGCGTGCCTGACTGGACTGGAATATGAGATACAGAACCAGTCACTTCATGTTGCAGTGCTCCGAGTCTGATAAAGTAACATTAGGTTATGACAACTGATCAACCGCACACCTTTCGTTCTTATGTGTTGAAGCAATCATGGCTAAAGCAATACCCGTTTAGAATTAAATAAATATTAGGGTTGTATTTGAGCTGGCTGATTAGTGTTTCCTCCTTAAACAATGAAAAAACTAAAGTAATGTAAAAGCGAAGGAAAAGAAAGCTGCAGCCAGAGGTGGCGATCA
Source organism: Heterobranchus longifilis (assembly GCA_028570985.1). NCBI lineage: Eukaryota > Metazoa > Chordata > Actinopteri > Siluriformes > Clariidae > Heterobranchus > Heterobranchus longifilis. The sequence goes on from JAOVVB010000046.1 coordinate 12,648,501, forward strand.
CGGCTTCAGAAAATACAAGTCCTGCCACATATTTGTTCCATCCTAACTAAACCAGCGGATTATAATCAGCACAATTCTTTAGATACATAGACAAGAACTAATTAGTGACATCACCTGTTTTGTGCTGATTCGGTTAATGGATAGAACAAATATGTGGCAGGACTTTGACTTTCTGAAGCCGGGGTCGCTGCCTCTGACTGCATCATCTAAAATATACTCAATAAAATGTTATTTCTCACATAATAGTCTGTACATGCACCTTATCTGCAGCACCTTCTTTGTTGAATAGCAGTGCATTAGACATTTACTTAAATATTCTATATGAAACGTACAAGCAAATCTCTACCACTCTATACACTCCTTCAATAAACCGATATGTCATAAATAATGTCACCACTTCATTTTTACATATCGAGAGTCGCCCACATCATGCATAAAGTTTGCGCTTTTTTACAACTTTAGACCTTCAATGCTCGTTAAACTTCATGAAACTTAATTGCGAAGGAAGTTTGTATTCTCATTAGCCTAAGGGATAAACATTCTATTAAACTATCTATCTATAACTATCTCCATTTTGAAAATACCCATGTTAACATCTTGCATTACCGTGACGCATGCAAGCCTGATTATTGTGTCTGCAGAGAGCAGGAAAAGTTTCATGAGCTCGAACACTCTGAGAAGCACTGCTATAATGTATACTCTGTACTGTATATCTTGTACCCTTTCATTTTCAAAGGTGTCGGCGCACATAGTTATGTCACACTCCTTGTTGCCTGTCATCCGCCGCCTTTTTGCTCATCACAGCCATGCTTCATCTCACCCCAGTCAGCTGACTTGGCTGGAGCAGTGTTTGTGTTTTGTTATGTTTCGGCTCCATGAGAAGCAGCGATCTGAGCTAGGGGCCAGCGATGGCTTTGCCTGAAACAATCTGGACGATTAAAACACGAAGTAGGGCTCTCAGTGACAGGCCTGCTCCTCTTTATAGACATCTGGAACCTAATGCACCGTGGAAAAAAGACAGAAGAAGAGGATATGAAGTGGATAGGAGAAGGATAGGAAGAAATGAGAAAAAGAGAATGATGCAACATATGGAGAGAATGAAAAACTGAGTGTACAGAACACTACAGTAGGTTATGAGATCCTGGAGATGAACCTTTAAATCAGACATGTTCACTGCTTCTAGTGACTCATATGCTATAGACTCTACAGCACAGTTATTAAGTATCCAGCTCATACCAGGCACAGAGATGACAAGGTGGCTGAGTGTTTTTTTTTTAAGATGTAGGCACAAATCAACACACAGACATGCGTAAATAAACACCCATAACACTGAAAAGTGTTGCCGTAGGAATACGCCCATCTTTATGCATGCATAGATTTTGCGGGTCAATCTGACGATGGACTGTCCCAGAGACTACTAGCTAGGAAAATTAAGACGCCGCTTTCTACTGTTAAAAATGACAAATTAATTCAAAGAAAACCCTTTGAATTAATAAAAGTAAAACTATACAAAGTCATGGTATTGTATTTTAAAGTAAGTGCAAGATAGAGAACACAATTGATGTAGACCATTGTGGCCACAGGGACCTACTGTATGCCTGCAGATAATTGATTTGTTATTCCGCTGGAGTCACTGGTTTTATCCAACTTAAGCCATTGTCAAAGCTAATAAAACTTATTCCTCAGTGCCACCAAATCATGCACCGAAGGCCATGACGTTTCAGCAAGCGCATTACACAATTCGTGGCCACAACTTTGGCAAGACATGGCACAACATACGTTTTTTTACGATGTGGTCTCAAAATATCAAACCATGGTTCCAGTATGTTCATTTGTGGTTATGCCTCATAAAAAAACCTACCCACCATGTTACCTCAGAGGCTCATGTACTGTACCTAAGCAAAGTTTTCGCTATATATAAAAAACTTTTGCTCATTAATTTGTTCAGAGATGTTGTATACTGTAATGACCTTTTTTATTTCTTCAGATGTTCTTATACATATTCATGCCATAATATATCCAGCTAAGTGGCTAGATCTTTGTCAACCCTGCACCATGAGTGTGCTTTGTTATAAATAGTCTAGTCACCACCTGCAGGTTTGGTGTCCTTGCTTTCTTCTCAGCATATATCTTAACAAACAATTACCTTAAGTAAGCAGCGAAAGTGCACACATTCTTCTCGCTTTAAGCATTTCTTTTCATCATCTTTTTGTACAAATTTCATACAAACCTACCTCTCTACAGTATGCCTACTAATACAGTATATACCGACATGGATGTCTATTCCCTATAATCATTGGTGTTATTACCATAATATTTGGGAATACACATGTGTATATGCAGTCTAGTGCAAATTAGAGACACAGATTTCGTGCAGGGTAAAAAGGAGGGCATGAGGTCTGCAGGGTTTTGTCCTTGCTCAAAGGAAATTCAGGAATCTGAGAAGGTTGATGCAAGGCGAGGGGAAACTATTGGGCCATGTTTGGGTTTTTGTTCCTTTCAGCAGGGTATAACATACGCTACATGGGCTCGCACACTGTGAATAGCTGAAATGGTACGGAAATAAAGAGTAGGATGATGTTCTGTGCTCGGGCCAACGCAAGGTCCTGACTTTAGTGCAGACTCATTTAACCTATGGAAGACAACAGGAAGGTTTCCGCTTCCGCTTTAGGAAGATTGGAGACTGGATTCTCGTATATACAGTATTTTAATGCTTGTACCTGTTTACAAAGATTTAACCCCTTAAAGTCCCAGGATCAAATTGAAATTTGGCCTTATGGTAACTCACTAAGGTAATTTCATATCTTAAAACAGGTTCTATATTCTAATAATTACATAATAATACTCTAAGGTGAATTAAAGAATAAGAAACTGCCAGTACAAGAGGCAAATATGAGGCTGTGATGGGATTATAATTTTTTTTGGCAGCTATTTACCATGTTAAGTACACCTTCATTTAAAGTTACATAAGAAGCTGTAATGATACAAATAGTCTGCTTGTTCAGATGAGATCTTGCGTCTGTCATGAACACCTCCTGCATGCTAGAACAGATGAAAAATGATCTCTTCTCCAATTATTTTGCTGAAAGATATAACAGATGGCCTGGTCTGTATGAATATGCACACAGGCGTGTTTTTGTCCAGAGGAATACCAGTCATACAGTGAGGAAATCCTACTCCATTCACAAGTTTAAACAACACAAAAATGCTGTCTAATTTGCTGTTTTAATTATACAGTATGTCACGTTAGGTGTATATGTAGATTTTGTTTCTCCTCTTTACATTTTTTAATAGACAGCATGGTGGCACTGTGAGAAGTGTTGCTGTTGTATACAGTAGATCCGGGTTCCCCGGTTTACTCGCGTGCATACCGTTTGTAGGGCATTTCCTTTGTTCTCCTCAGGTTCTCCGGTTTCATAGCACGTCCCAGAAACATGCTGGTAGGTGGAACTGGGACTCTAAATTGCCGATAGATTGGAATGTATGTACGTATGTATGTGTGTGGTGCCAGATGAAAGACAGGTGCCCAATCCAGGGTGAAATCCTGCCTTGCTCCTAGTCTTACTGCCATAGGCTTTGACTGACCAGGATGAGGAGCTTACTGATAATGAGCATTAGTTATCCCATCATTTATAGTAGACAGTAATTGAGATTTTCGATATTGTCAAAAAAGGGCCAGCGTGGCCACCAGTTTTCATTCCAGTCACATCTAATAGTTTTTAGATGTCATATCCAAGACCAAGATTAGTTGATTAAACCAGTGGACTTGGATATGACTTCTTCTTGGTAAGAATGAAACTCTGCAGTCCTTTGTGCAAAAGTCTAAAACAAGACTAATCTACATTTTTACAGTGGAATGAACTCTCTCTATCTGTCTCTTTTTTTCCTTCCTCAGCTGTGAAGTAACCATTAGGATAGGAGGCTCAGGATGAAAAGATGGCAACCTTGCTGTTTCCACCGGGTTCCGACAGCTTGCACCGGTTCACTCGTGAATCCCTGGCTGGCATTGAGCAGAGGATCGCCGAAGAAGAGGCGCAGAAGGCCAGGGAGTACCAGGAGGACTTGGGTGACGTGGAGACTCCCAAACCCCGGGCAGACCTGGAGGCCGGGAAGCAGCTCCCCCGCATATTTGGAGACATTCCATCAGGACTGGTGGGGGTGCCGCTGGAGGACATCGACTCATATTATTTCCAGAACAAACGAGTGGGTGTTGGCGTTTCATACCTACACACGCACACACATAGGCCAAAGCTAGAGTTTGGTGATGACTGCCTTCATGCTTTCGATATATTAATACAATTTAGACATCTGCGGTACTGAAAGCAATTAAACCAACTATGTGTTTACTTTCTGCAGTTAAACAGATGTCCTATAATGTGAAGAATGCTGTTTGATGAAGGGTTACTGTCAGTGCAGATTTTGTAGTTGGCCAGCATAGTTGATTTATTTGAGCTGATTCAGAGAAGCCTGGGAAAAAAGGAAATAACTGATGACAAGCATGAGTCACTGAGCTGATGATGGCCACTAATGCTGGCGCTGCTGCGCTGGCTGGTGTCTTATACACATTTTCTCTGAGAGCCGCCGCACAAATCTGCCTTTTCATGAATTTCAGATTAGGCCAACATTTTGGTCCATTGTTGTCTGCGAAAAAAGAAAAAAAACTTTCTGTGTTTAAAAGAACACTCAGGTGCTCGTAAAAAAAGCTTAAAAAGTGCAAGCATTATACCAGAATTAGAATTTCCTTTTTTGATTTTTCGGTCATCCTGACCCCTAACTCCATCGTACCATGAAAATATTTCGATTTTATTTTCGACAATGCATACAATACTTTGTGCTATTGTAGAAGAAGACGAATGTGCATCAGTGGCTTTGCTTTTAATAGACCTCTTCACCGTTTTATCAGCAAGCTATGTCTCCCACATGCCCTGCACTCGTGAAATCCATGGTTCGGCGCAAGCCACAATTGTCAGCTTAATACGTGTTCTTGTTGACACAGACAAGGCCACTGTACGGGAGGATTAAGTCCGTTATCTGAGACTGGGAGCCAAGGAGAAAGTTTAGCCATAGCAGATGAAGGGTGGCATGTTTTTTTTTTTTTCTTTATTCAGCCCTTTGTTTTATTAAGCAGAAGGACAAGTCTTTAGCAAATGCTGCTGTTGTTGCAGGCATTATGGTTTTGGTTAAAGCTACGGTAACTTCTGGCTTGGAGACATGAAAGAGAAACTCATATAACACACACACACACACACGAACTCACTAACTAAGGGCAGTTTTACTTTTTCTACTTTCTCTTTTTTGTCTGCTCTGTACTATTCCCCCCTTTTTTTGTCCTCTCTTTTGTTATTCCCCAAATTTCATATGCTTGCACTCTGCTTGCGCTGCAGACGGTCTCCCACAGGATATCTGAGGGAGGTAGAAACAAATAGCGGCAAGGATGACCCAAATGTTACATAAAGATATGCAATGTGATCTACAAATCACTGCATTTAAAAAGGTTACAGAAGGGCAGGGGGCCAGAATTCTGCGAAAGGTGGCGAGCATGTTTCTAACCCCATATATTGTTCACGTACTAAAAAGAAGAAAGAGAGAGAGAGAGAGAGAAAGAGAGAGAGAGAGAGAGATCTGTTGACACGTCGTGCCACAGTTATAGAGGGAAAATTTGCTGACCCTGATGGTGGCAATTATTCTTCATGCGTTGACTACTCACATTATTTATGCGGGGGTGAGACGGTATAAATTTAGAGCGGTAAGGAAGCCATGAATCCTGGGCAACCAAGCAGGACTGTTTGCGCAGCGTGAGAGAGGATAGAGAGTCTCCCTGCTCCTGTCACCCATGGTGACAGTGTCCCCCGATAGCACACATCCTCCCCATTCAACCCTGCTCTGATTCATTTGTTAGCTGCTCTTTGTGCTTTGTCTTCTTAAAATTTACTGGTTCAAAGAAGGAGGGTTGTTTGTATGGGGGGAAAGAGTTATGAGTTTGCCATTGAAGGCACTTTTATAGTTTTTTTTTTTTTTTTAACAAATTAGCTCAGCACTGAGAAGCTCAATAATAAAGGAAAAAGAAAAGGTAGCGGGATGTCGGATATATCTTTGACTGTACGATGATCGGTTTTTGGTTATAATATGCCGGTTTTGTTCAGACAGGTACAACAAAGTCTGTGATTTAACCTACTTTGAAGGAACTGTTGTAACTACATTAGTACTACTATGTATTACAAACAGGGTCAGCTGGTATAAATTCAAAACCAATTTTTTATTTTATTTGTCACGTACACAGCCATACAGAGTATGATATGCAGGGAAACGCTTACACGACTGAAAGACTGAATAGAACGATTTCACTACAATAAAAGCACGAGATGGATACAATTAAACTAAAAGATTTTTTCAAATAGAAAATGTAAATAAAATATCAATTAAAAAATGTCAAGAATTGGGATGGAATATACAAATGAACAAATTTCCAGATTCACAAAAGTAAAAAATAAATAAATAGACATACTATATAAAAAAATATATATAAATCATACAGAATGTACAAAGTGTAATTGTAAACTGAGAGGTTTAAAAATATAGAAGTGTAACGATACGGTGTGTGGGCATCAGAATGAGTGAAACATGAAGCATGAACTGAAATGATGTGTGTGTCGTCAGCAGTGTTATTGTCCATGTTCCAAAGTGCAAGTTTTATGTGTAAAATACGAACAAGTAAAGTGCACCATATGAGCAGTGTACAAATGCGCAACATAGCGGCTGATGTGCTACATCATGACCCTGATGTGTAAGCAGGAATGTAGCATGTGTGTGTGTGTGTGTGTGTGTGTGTGTTTATCATGTGAAGGAAACAAAAGCAAGTCCTTTATCAGTTTAGTGCTTTGGGGTGTTCTATAAAGGGCCTAATCAGTCTCTTTCTCTTTTAAAATTGAAAATATCCCTAAACATAACACTCAGATTTTGATATCAGCATTGTTTTTGCAGATAAGTGACGATCAGTGGGTTTTATGGAAACAAGAACGACACCAACATTAATGGCCAGAAGTAAAGCCACATCTGTATTAGAGGAATTAGAGGCCGTGGCTCATTTCTTTCCAGTTCAGGCAGCGAGGATGAGATTATTGCAGCCTATCTACTGAGTGTCATGAAACGCCTGCTTAATTTGGTGTCCATTACTGCTTATTTATTTAAACCTTCTGCACTCACACTTCCATAGCATGTCATCAGCAGTGATTGAAGAGCCACACTTGAAATAAAATACAACATGCAATAAACATGAACAAGGCAGATTGTTTACTCAAGCACAGATTCTTTCGATGCATTTAGAGAAGAAATTTAAAGTAAAGACTGCAGAATTAAAGTACCAGTTACATGAAGGGACAGAATGGTAGGTTTAGTGAAAGAACTGGCTACGGGCAGGGAAAGTAATTCAGAAGAGTCATGAGATGATCATAAATGACGTAGTGTATCGGTGTATGTGTAAAAGTTCCATGCCTACAGTACAATGAGACCTTGTTCTGTATAAAGTTCAACCCTATATGTTACATAATAGAAACATTATAATACTGTTATAGCTATACAGTAGTTAATGCATGAAAGTTTGTTTATTTAGCCTTCATGTTTAATGTTGTGACAAGCCATCCCTGAGTACAAATGAATTGTAACTACACAATACATTTATTTTACAATAGACTATTTTTCCTGTTTAACATGCTGCATTTGAAACCTGTGCCAAGGTTGAACGTTAACGTCTTTGAAATATCATATTTATTGTCAGTTTTGTTCTAACCTATTGATTATTTCTCTCTTTTCTCTCTTTTCTACAGACTTTTATAGTACTAAACAAAGGGAAGGCCATCTTCCGATTTAGTGCCACATCTGCACTCTATATTTTTAGCCCTTTTCATCCTGTTAGAAGAGCATCGATAAAGATTTTAGTACATTCATATCCTTTTTGCTGTCCGTCCAAAGGCTCCATTGTATGTGCTGAAGTTTTTAAATTGTACTGATTGTCATGACACTAAATCTGTCCAGTACCTTTCACTCTGTCGAGTTCTCCTCGCGGTTGTATTGTTCCCTTCTCTTGGTATTTTCCTCTTGTTTTGTTTTTTTTCCTTCCACGTAACCATATATATTCTTTTTATTCCCATTTATTCTTTCCTGTCTTGTTGCTAAATTGTGATTGATTTGTTGATGGACATGTAGATATTTTTTTCCATTAATTTCGTTTTTTTTTCCCCCCTGAATGCCTTTTCTTTTTCTATATACACTTGTTCTCGTCTTTTTTGTTTTCTTTTCTCTCTTTCTTAAAAGTGGCTTTAATAGTGAATTTTCTTTAATAATTTTCTTCTGTGCAAGTCCTCCAATTGATCTTAAATGCAAAGTCAAAATACATGGAAAAAATGTCCACGTGTACAAAGTTAGCATGGGTATGATCAGCATTCAGCTATCGGTCATCTCGTTCAGGAAGTCAATATGTCTAGGCATGAGCTCACATGTGCATTCTTACCAATCTACTCAGACTCTTACATTCAAGGTCCTGTATGCTATGTATGGGCACTCCTTTGTGTGAACAAAGCCAAGTTTGGATGGCTTGATTCCCAGCTATGGAGTGATCAAACCTCCAAAGACCTCAATGCCCAACACCCTTCCTTTGCCAGCAGCTGCTAAAAATAACAGGCGAAGCAGTTAGCCATGTTTCAGGGTGTCGAGAAATATTAGGCTCGTGGATACTTTGCTCTTGTCAGGGTGATAAGCAGGTGAAAAGAGTTACTTAGGGCGTACTGTGAGGCTCCACCCAGCCCCCCCTTTGCAAAGAGACTCTCCTTCTAGGGTAGCAGGGCCAGCTGTATGATCCACACCCACCACAGTGATGCCGAGTGTTATGCCAGCACCAGATTTTAACTCTATCTCAGATTTCAGAGGTATAACATAAAAGACAAGGGCATGGTTTTGTGTGTGTGTGTGCGTGCGTGTGCTGGCTGAGTGGTGAAAAGTACTCACTTCCAGGCGACGGCACAGACGCCACACGCCAGCGCTAATAGCAGATTACCCGCAGGAGTGGGTGCCTGGAAACATGTTTGATTAGCCAGTGCCACAAGAGCACAGTCATAACTTGCAGCCTAACAGAGAAGGCAGAACGCAGCCCCGCCGCTCCGCGCTGAAGTGATTGCACTCATTAGAAAAATGCGAGAAATGCGATTCACAAATCAGTGTGTCGGCGCCAGGCAACATAAGCAGCCTATCGGAGGGGTGAAATAACCTTAAGACAAGCTGCCGACAACACATGCTCTCCAGCACGTCCAAGACTTGACAGGCCATTCTGGAGAATCAGGGGACTCAGATTGCAGCGCTGTAAGATTTTCCCATGAAGCGGATTTAGACATAATTGATTAAGCTGAGTCTTCAGAATAAGGTCTTAACAGCGTTTTGCCGGCCTCGTTTGGCTGTGGAGCTGAGACGGACTTTTCCCCGTAGCAGATGTGTGGCATGCCTTTGGTCTCTGTGCGTGTGGTTATGATGCGCAGGGTAAACGCTGAGGTAATAGGAGATCCCCCACAGGCCCCTGGTAATTTAGGGCTGATAGTACTGACACCGCAACTTTCATAATCAGGGATATTTCCTTCATCAGTCACAGAGAAATGATTACACGTGAGATTTTCCCACGTAGGTGACTACATGATAACAAACTCCCGCAGTGCAAATCGGAATTAATGCTCAGGATTTTCGTGCGTTGGAGAAATAATTATTATATATTAGAGTGCAAGAAGAGTCATTATGGAGATCATATCGTTTCCTTTTTTCCTTTTTTTTTCCGTCCACCTTTAAACCGACACCAAGATGCTGTTTCAAGGATTGTACCCTTGTCATTACTAATTATTCTGCAATATGAATGATTTCTTTTCAAGTCTAGCAGCAGAAATAAATCCGGATGTTACTGTAAGCATCTTCACAATGATGGATTTTAAAGTGTAGTTAAACAGGTATTCTGGGGGAGAGGCTGGAGGAAAACATCTTTCGAATTCCCCGATGTCACTGATGGAGTGAAGTGGGAACATAATAAGGCCCGGATTACGTGGCTATGCAGAGGTTTCAAATTGCCCGTTCTGAAGAAAATGATGAAAATAAGACAAAGTAGGAGGGCCACATACTGAGACTGTATTTACAGAAGCAGGATAGGCCCACGCCTCACTGACTAAGTTATAATTTTCAGCATCATTTAGCAGAATGAGCAGATGTCAATTACTGTCAACTGGTTGCTGCGAACAAGTCTGGTTTTTTAGACCCCTATATTACAAGTTCCATAAACCTGTAATCAAACCCTGCTATGAAAACTCTACCGCAAGAACGAGTCTCACATAGGAATCTGACATTACTTTTCACTTATTAGTACTGTATTTAAAAAGAAATACCATATGTACAGAAATGTAGTATTTTAGAGGACTTTGAAACATTTTGAAAATGTTATATTTATATCTGATATGCTGTGGTTAAATAATAGAAGAGTGGCACAAATGCTTGTATTTTGGCTTTTTACCCTAGCACCACAATACTACTACTACTAATAATAATAATCATAATCATGATGTCGTAGTGGTTAGCTCTGTGGCCTCGCACCTCCAGGGATGAGGGTTCCATTCTCTCTGTGCACTTTGGCACCCTGTCCAGAGTGTAAATACACACACCCACACTAAAGGCAATTGCACAGGATAAGGCGTGTAGAAGAAGAATGAATAAATCATCATCATCGATCCACTGTGACCCTGACCCAGGTTAAATGGTTACTGATGATGATGATGAAGTTTATCCTCACTTTATTGTCCACTCTTCATCCTTGAAGAACATTATCTGTGCATTTTTTTTTTCTTCTCATGAGATGTCATGTTGTGAGATGCTTTGTGTCTGATCGTCTATTCTAATATTTCCATCTCATCATGGTCTGCATTACTGGCAATTCTTTAATGCTTGTAATTTAAGCACAATAAATGCAAATGTCACATCTATTATCGGCTCTAAAGCGATCGGGCTTGAACTTAGTTTGCAACAACTGACGAGCCGAGTGTCAATCTGAAGTTAGGGACTATGCATTAATAAGAATGTTCCTCTGGTGTTGTCGTAAATAGCCTTTAATTAAAATTGGCCTTTAATGTCTTAATCAAATTGCATTACAATTTTAATGTCATAGAGGCGAAAAAAAATGTCACGGTCCAATTAATTATGTAGTGCTCGATGTGTGTGTTTTTCGCAAATACAGATTTTCCTTAACACTCTTACATTATTCAGTCTGTTCATTATGTGCACTATTTTGACAAACTGTTGCTTCATGGCCATGTCGGAACCAGTGCAGTGGGCCAAGTATGTCGAGTAAGTACCCATTTTTATCCTCTTTCTGTCTCTCTCTCTCTCTGTCTGTCTCTCTCTCTATATAGGCATTGCAGCCTGTCCGGACTAAAAGACTCTCTGTCAGTTCCTCTGTACCTCTTTCTGTTCTCTGATCTCATGACCCTCTTTAACTGTATTGACCTCTGAACTGTACCCTGTTTGTCCTGATGTAAAGCTTTGCCAGGTGTTTGTTGCCTTGCCAACCTCAATTAGCAAGTAAGTTAACAATGCGACTGTGTCGAGCACATGACTTTGCTAATTGCACCTCTGCTATGCTACATTGGAATGAAATCATGGTATGGTTGTCATATACTCTTATACCATTCTGCCTTCCAAAATTTTCATTAAAGGGAGTAACACTTTGAAAGGAAAAAAAAAAAAAAACAAGGTCAAAACCAAAAAAACTAGAATATTATATACAGTACATACTGTATGGATAATAGTTTTAGATTAATTTGGCCAACACAATATATATATACTGTAGATATATATTTATATATATTAAAATAACATGGGGTAATTCCTTTTTATCTATCTATCTATCTATCTATCTATCTATCTATCTATCTATCTATCTATCTATCTATCTATCTATCTATCT
>JAOVVB010000046.1:12660672-12690294 GCA_028570985.1 Heterobranchus longifilis
CTATCTATCTATCTATCTATCTATCTATCTATCTATCTATCTATCTATCTATCTATCTATCTATCTATCTATCTGTATTGTGGGTTTTGTCTTCTCTGTGGTGTGTTTTCTGTCTATCTGTCTCTCCCTGCCTCTGTGTGTGACAGTCACCTCGCCTGTCCATCTGTGTCCCCGTGCACTTGTGTGTGTCGCTGCCACGGTCCGTCCACACAGATCATTGCTCTTTCAGCGTGTTTGTGGATCCGCCTGTTTGTCTCGCACTGTGTCTGTTGATCATTTCCAGCATCAGTAAGAGCCCAGCCACAGTTTGTGCATGCTCACCATGCATCAGTACGGATGGAACGGATTTATCCCATGTTTAATTGACCTGATGTAGTTTGCCGTATTCTGAGACTTGCTCTGCGGTGAAAGTTCCTGCTCAGGAGCAGCGTGGCTCGTGTCAGTTCACGCAAGTTCACCTATAACGAAGCCCCCTTCACTTGTCTCTTTTGGACTCGGCGCACTGTCACAAAGCATTTGGGCTTTTTCTTTTTGAATAGGTGTTGATTGGCATGCAGGGAAACTCAGATGGTGACTAGACCTGTTCTGACCCAGTAAAAATGTTGTACCTCTCAGCATCTTGTAAGTTGATTTGTCTAGCACTACATACAGTACATGCGTGTGCGCATACGATGGAAAATTTGAAAAGAGGTTTTGGAGAATTTTGATACGTTTTTTTTTTTGTTTTTTATTAAATGCCAACATGTAATTATAAACCAAACAAGGATTTAAAAAGAGAGCTTAAAATCAAGCTTTCTTTTTAGGACTGATATCATGAAAAAAAAGAAATCATACGCTTCAATTTTAAATCTGGGTTTTATTTTAGTTTTTGTGAGAGTAAGAGCAAGGAAGAGAGGAAGAAACAGAAATATGAGCATGCACATCAGAATGCTGCATCCTTCATCTCAATCACTATCCACTCCATCAGATTTTTTTTATTATTTTTTTTTATTTTTTTTGCTGCATTTTATGCCCATTCTTGATGATTGCAATCTCATCAATTATCAACTGTCAAAGGAACTTGTCACTCATACCTCAGGGGCTGCTAGTGTACTGTAACTTTGCTTTCCATGTATTGTTGGTTCTCATAAGTCTCTCTCTCTCTCTCTCTCTCTCTCTCGTTCTCTCTCTCTCTCTCTCTCACACACACACACACACACACACACACACATACTCACACACACATATTTCCCATTGCTCCATGTTTGTCAAACTCTGTGCACTGGATCGGACCATGCTTCAAAAAATAGGGGAGACTTAAACTACTAAATCATCACCAGTAAATCTCAATCATCTGCCTGTTTCTCCACCCCTTTTCCTTCCCCATCCTTTGCTTCTCATCTAGGTACACCTTCACGGGAATCTACACGTTTGAATCGTTGATAAAAATTTTAGCGAGAGGGTTCTGCATCGGACCATTCACCTTCCTGCGGGATCCGTGGAACTGGCTGGATTTCAGCGTGATTGTCATGGCGTAAGTACAGTACTGTACATCACCCCCTGGCCTTTAATGATCTCCCGTTACCTTTTCGACCCCATTTACCCTACTTCCACCACTTCATTTTAGAATAAATATCAAATTATGTTAAATAAATACAAATCATGGGTTACTATTAAAGTAATAAGCATTTTCTATAAAATAAAGCTATCCTCTTTGTTTGTTGTATAATCAGTCTGTGATGAAAATAGTCACATATGTTCACATCTTCCATCTTAAAGATACAGTATGTAAGATTTGGGAATTGGGAATGGCACCCTCCCCGGAATTGATAAAATTGATAAAAAGGACATTGTTAAATAGTGTTTCATAATATTTAATAGCAATGACAGTAAATAGTAATGATGGTAATGGTGTAGTGAGGGGGAGTGGTGGCTCAGGTGGGTGAGGCTGTAGATTGCTGATCAGAGGGTAGGGGGGTTGAGCCCGGGTGGCCACTGCTGGGACCTTGACCCTATGCCCTTATATAATACCCAGCCACTGGGATGCAGGGTATCCTCTGTGCCAGTGTCAGAATGCAGTGACCACAGGAAATAAACGAACCCAGGAATGAAATAAAATGAATGAAAATAATGGCGTGGCATAGTGCCATACTTTTTAGCACTTTGTGACGCAGCCCAGCTCAGGCTTTTTTTTTTTTTTCTCGATGATGTGATGATAAAATAATTTGATCAGCCGCAGTGCCTGTGCATCACCGACCTACCACAGTGTGCTAATATTGTAAAATCATACTCGAAGAATGACCTAGTCACCTAATGTTAAGATGGTAACCAGATAACTAAAATATAAGTTCTGGTTGCTCCGCTGTAATCCCTCAGCACACGGTGTGCACTAGATATGAATCTGACCGAATGTAGGAGCTGTCTCTGAGGCACTGTGTTCCCTGTGTATTTTGTTCTCCAACTTGTCCAAAAAGTTTGACACAAACCAGATAATGTTAGCACGCTAGCTAAATCCCAAACACAAGGATTAAAAGACACAGATCAGATGAGCAGAAGGCTTGAATCACTCAGTGTCTTCTAAAATAATAAAGTTATTAAAATGTAATAATATGTAGAATCGTTCAGAAGCCTTTGGGTATTTACCACCAGCTACTGTTAATTCAATAGAGAAAAAAAAATCTGTAAACATCATCAGTACTAGTAATACAGTCTTATAGTGTTGAATCTATAGGAGACTCTTCCAGTCTCAGTCACTGTGTAGTCAGGCTTCATTTGTGCATGAAGTTTGTCAGTGATTATGTTTAAGGAACACCAATTCCCCTCTGCCACCCCCAATATTACAGGATATCCCTTATGATTCACATCATACGATACAGTATCTGCTACATTATCTATATTATAGCAAAAACAATCATACAGACTGTAGCTTTAAATTTATTATCATTTACCCTGCGCATGACCCTGAGCCCCCAAGAGGCGTTGCCATAGGAACAGGGTTAGACACAGCTTTGCCCTAATCTCGCCAACTGTCTGTGAGCTATGGATGCGGTGCTGGCAACCATGCAGATATCAACTTATTATTCTTGTTTGTTGTAATTAATGTCTACTGTCATTCGTTTTACTTTTCCTTATATTGCATGTACAGGTTATCACTGAAAAATGGGAGGCGTCTTTTTTTTCTATTTTTTTTTTTTTACGATATTTTTATCATTTAATTGAGTGTCAACAAGGACATGCAAAAGATTTAGTGTATAATAAACAAGAAGAGAATTTGCAAGGTACTTTATCTTGAAATTCATTAAAAAAATACAGGGAAAGAAATGAGGAATGAACATCTCAAGGATGCTCAAGGATTCCCGTAAATGTCTCGTATTTAAAAGTACACACTCTGCATTATAGTACAAGAAAGTCTTGTGAAGAGGTACTCACACATTCACTGTATACTTAAACCATCTTCTGTGATGGAAGTTCTTTCACCTCTTCCTCAGCAACAAAGCCTCAAAAGCTAGTTATAAAGCTTTGGGAAATTCCAGCACAGGTCCAGGCACTTGAAAGTGCATCATTTAAATGACCTGAGCAATGCGTTTCCACCACTCCAGCTTTGTTTAAAAGATACAAGAGGTTACAAGCCGTAGATGCTTCTCCTTGCAATCCGACGTTCCTATGGAAACTGAATTGCCGCCCTTTCATGTTTGACTGCCACACATCAGAGTTATACGTCCAGACACAATCATATTCTAACACCACTTGACCTTGTCAGTGTCTCATTTGCTGACTACACATGCGATATAACCAGTGGTGTGATATAACCAGTGACGTTTAGCAGTTTTAAAGCAAAGATAAAAAAATAAAGTACAATAAACTGCTTTATATCTTCTTTACCTTTTTATATTTAATGTTCTCCTCCTGTCCCTCAGGTGCTTTATTTATCTCCATTCTCCTTTTCATTTCTTTTTGAAATAATTGTAATTTGATTCTGCAGGTTGCTAACTGAGTTTATTAAAGTAGGCAATCTGCAAGCACTTCGAACGTTCAGAGTCCTCCGAGCTTTGAAAACTATATCAGTAATTCCAGGTAAGGGGTACGTGTTGCTGCATTCTAGGAAATAGGCCGCAGTGTTGCTCGTTGTCCAGTCCAGTGCAAATCTCCTTTGAAGTCCAGCTGCCTCAACCCACCTTCCCTCAACATTGTCTCCTTTGAGCATTTCCTGCCCACATCCCAAGATCAACCCATCCCCCCTCCCCACCCCCCTCTCCTGTCCTGTTTGCCTATTGTTGGTGGTGTTGTCATTGTGTGCGCTTCGGTTTTTGGCTTATTGCAGATATGTTACTGAGTTTGTGGACCTGGGCAATGTCTCAGCGTTACGGACGTTCAGGGTCCTACGAGCACTGAAAACTATCTCGGTCATACCAGGTGAGAAGGGCGTTAACTACTAAGGTCGAAACGTGTTGCCCAAGGGTTAAACGCCTACCACAAGTTCCCTTGTCTGCCAAACCTGGAGGCTCATTTGGAAAACAGGGAACGTTGTGTGTAGGCAATGAGACTTTTGATTTGGTAGCTTGAGAGGTGCCTTTGAACAATTTCTCAATAAATCACAATATTTATTGCAACTAAAAAAATATTTTACTCGATATGGAGATTCAGTAAGAACACTTTTATTTTAAATGCCTTTTCGGATGTCATATGAGATTACATGTTTAAGTGTCAAACAAAGGACATTCAAGGGCCAACATGTGTTACAACACAGCAAATACAGTCAAGTGAAATTAAATTAAGGCTGATGGCTCAGATTACAGCTTGGCCTCCAGCCTGTAGGCTCGGTTGTCTAACACCAAAAGTCTCATTGGACCTTAGTTCTTAACACCTAACACAGGCATGGATAGCTTTAGAGTGACTTGCATGATAAGCCTTGAGCATTGACATCAGACGCACAACCACAAAATGAAAGGTTTAAACACTTCTTCAATTGAAGTGGCTAAACAGTAAACAGTCTGTTTTACATTTACATATATATATATACATACACAGTATATAGCATTTATTTATTCATCGATTTATTAAATTATTGTTAAGCATCATGAAATCGACTCCAATTAGTTAAACTGTTCTCTATGGCGTCTGTGGTCAATTGTTAAGTCTGTGGAGTTTTCAGTAAAACACAGACAAAGTTAAGTGTTTGCTTTTGTCATTGTTTGTGGTGTGTTTATGTTGATTTGTGATAGATAGTAAAACTTTTTTATTGTTAACACTCAGTATTGTTTTGCCATACCATAGAATTATGTTTAAAATGTAATGGGCATGTTAGAAGAAAAGTTGTTTGCATTTATTTTAGTTGATTTTAGTTTGTACTGAGTGTGTGTATATGCAATATGACAGTGCCATTACTTAGACTGTACAGAAGTTTATATTTAGTTCTGTAACAAAAACACATACACTACCATTCAAAAGTTTGGGGGGAAAAAATGCATTTTTTAAGCAATCATTAGTCACTTGAGTGACAAATATAAATTATATATTAGAAATACATTTATAAATGCACCTAAAATTATATACTTTTTTTTTAGCCTAATTTCCTGATTTTTACATTGTAAAACAATGCTGAAGGCATCCAAAATATGCAATAATCTCCTTGCTACTTATGCTCTGTAAAGCCTTCATAACGCCTATAATCAGTGGTGCTGTTTGTTAATTTGTTATTTTTGAGGCTGGTAACTGTAAATGAACTTCTCCTCTGCAGCAGAGATGAGTTTTGGTCTTGCTAATGCACTTGACAATACTGTTCTTGCAAGGAGCGTTCCAGAAAGGCTGACTGTCATGTCTTAAAATAACAACTGACTGTTGTTGTTGTTACTTAATTATATAATTGCAAATGTGTTATTTCATAGTTTTAAAAAGAATCAGTATTGCTCTAGAATATAGAAAATAAATCCAAAATTCACTATAGTAATTAGTATATTATATATAGTATATTAATAATCAAAATAACAAATCAGATGAATGAATATTGAATAACAAGTGACGGGAGATTCCAAAATGTTTGAGTGGTAGTGTGCATACCGGCAGAATTATATTTGCATATACGAACTATTATATTAGCATACTTCCTTAAATTTTATTTTACTCCTGTAGCTGTCACTAATTCCTTGCTTAAAGATCATTGTAAATTGATTGGTTTGTTGACTCTGCCTAAGACTGGTGTGTATTCCTCGTGTAGGCCTGAAGACCATTGTGGGTGCCCTGATTCAGTCAGTAAAGAAGCTAGCAGATGTCATGATCCTGACTGTGTTCTGTCTGAGTGTGTTCGCTCTCATCGGCCTTCAGCTCTTCATGGGTAACTTACGTCAGAAATGCGTCCGCAGTACGGCCAACTGCTTCAACACCACTGACACCTCTTTATACAGCAATGTCTCCTTCTTCTGCCATAACAAGACCTGGTCATCACTAGACGAGTTCACCACAGATGAAGGTACGAGCTGTTCAGTTCGAGTATGCTGAATGTGGTGTGGCCAGGATATCTCCTATAAAAAAAATGATAGAAATTTGAAATATGTTGCTTGCTCACAGAGTGCTTTAATTTTGTTATACTGTATAAGCATTACTTATGTAATATACTATCAGTTATAGGTTTTATATTTGTCCTCTTATTTACATTTACATCTACGGAATTTGACAGACCCCCTCATCCAGAGACACTATTTCTTTTATATATCTGAGCAATTTAGAGTTAAGGGCCTAGCTCAGCAGTGACAACTTGGCCATGCTCTGATTTGATGCCACCACCTTCTGATCACCAGTCCGACACCTTGAATTAATCCATTCACAAAGTTTACAATTACTACCTGCAACTTTATTCTGGGGTACCAGCGTGGCATAGTGCTTAGCACTGGCCTCATAAGGCAAAGGTCCGAGGGTTCGATTCCCACTTCGGGTCTGAGTGCATGTTCTTCCCTACACACTGGATGAGTTTCCTCCGGGTACTCAGGGTTCCTCCCACAGTCCAAAGACATGCAGATTAGGTTAACTGGCATTCCCAAATTGCCTGTAGAGTGTGTGGGAGGGTGGGATAGGCTCCAGGCCCCCCGTGACCCTGTACACAGGATGAGGAGTTCAGAAGATGACTGAATGAATTCACTTGATTCTGATCTCAAGGTTACTGTCAGTACAGAGTTTCGCATGTTCTCAACATGCTTATTCTGGTTTCTTCTGGGAAATCTCTTGTTTCCTCCAACCTTCCAAAACATGTCAGTAGGTGAATTTGCTGCACTAAAATGTCTCCTGAGTGTGTTACTGTTTGTGCATTCATTTTGTACTGTACCGGATCTTCAGTTCAGTCTAGATTTAACTAGTGTTGGGTGTTTTTTCATTAAGTCAGAATTAAATCAAATTAATGTTTTCACAATAAAGAAAGAAAGAAGAGAAAAAATGCAGGCCTCCTAATCTGATGAAAGACTCCCACATGACAAACAGGCAGCACGTCACTTCAAATATCGTTTAAGAGATACGAACTTTATACAGGTTTGAACAAGTTTATTTAAAATTTAATTCAGTGCTCCATCCGAGTTTATAATTTGCCAGTGGGAATTATGTCATTTCCGACTTTGGTGCCTTTGAAAGATGAAGTTGGAAGCTGAATCTGTTAGTGAATTCTACAAAGCTATTTCAACTGAGTGACATATTTTTTCTTTCTGAGACAGGAAACAGTATAGTGAGTGTATTAGATTTAACCAGTGTTGGGTGTGACGCGTTACTTTGTAGAGTTCTTGTATTACTTTTTTGATGTAATGAGTAATCTAACGCATTAGGTCTGCCATTTAAGTACTCAGGTATTTAGGAATATTTTAAAAAATTTATTCCGTTATTCAGACAATTTATGTAAACCGTGAGCCAGACATTCCGTTAGTGTGTGTGAAAGTCGTCCTACAAGCTCCAAAAACCCGTCCCCTCTGTTATTCCTACTTTTATTCCCCTATCTCACCTATGACTGGCGTTGAGAAGCCATGTTAGGCACCGTGACCCACCGCGAGTGACAGGCCGACATTCCGCGAAGTTATGCAAGGTCTGCGAGCTTCCGCGAGGACCGACACGCGGAAAGATGGAAAACCTAATCACAGAGCCAAAACTCGCGGTGAATTATGATGAACTGTACTTATGGCCACCGCACGAAACCACGTAGGTGAGATAGGGGTATTAGTAGTTACCAGATTATGGGCCAAACTTCACTGAGTGATGATGGTAGGATAATTATAAAGGTTTTGACTAAAACAACATGCATGAGGAATTACAAAGGAGTTTTAATTTTTTGCAATGGAAAAGTACTCGAACTAGTTACTTTTATCAGAAAGTAACGCTGTAATGTAACTGATTACTTTTTAATGACAGTAATTTTGTAATGTAATTAGTTACTTTAAAAAGTAACGTCCCCCAACACTGGATTTAACAAATGGATGTCTATTTATGATGCTTAATTTAAAGCTAATACTTGCACATAAGGGGTAACTCATTTCAAGTTAAAAAGTTTTACCGTTTATTTCTGATGCTGTGGGCAGCCAAGTCGTTTTGACATCAGTCTATAAACAGGGAAGGAACCCAGAGTTGAGAAGAAAACCCAGAGTTTCAGAACAGTTTACTGAGTAGTAAAGAAATAATGCTTTTTTAAATATCCTTTGAATATCCCACATCCAAAAGAACCATGGTTTGTACTGTTTGCTATAGATAGTTGTGTTGCACAATTGTCTTGCACAATTCCTAGATCATACCATAGGTATCATCATATCAATTATAGAAGATACTGTATGTAGCTTTATGTGCATTCCTTATGTTCAGGAAATTATAGCCAGTTTAATACTGATCACAAGTTTATATGATCACAAGTTCAATTAATAAGAATAAAAATCAGCTTTATTTCTTTTTCTCATTGACTGTACCAAAAACTTAAAAAAATAAGATGTGTACCGAACTGTGACTTTCGTGTACCATTACTCCCCTAGTGAATATGTGTGTGTGTGCAGAGTCACACAAGATATGCTGGCGTCTCATCCATGGCGTATTCCTCCCTCGTGCCCAGTGTTCCCACGACAGGCCCTGAATCTACCGCGACTCCAGATTAAAGCACTTACTGACTGTAGTTGCTATATGCAGTCTGTCAGCCCCTCTCTGCTCCATCCATTAGTGGAAAAGGACCAGCATAGGTCCATCATTTGGATGGTGGAGCATTTTCAACTCAGCAGTGCCACTAAAATAACAGTAGCATGGTAATGTTTTTGGTGCTGGTAAGGGGCAGCAGGTGCTGTAGTGGTGCTGGTGTTTTTAACCACCTCAGCATCACTGCTGGGTTGAGAAACAGTCCCATAAGCAAACATGTCCAACTGACAGTGACCTGTGGTCATGAAGTGACACTGATGAAAGGTTAGAGCAGTGGTTTGAGAAGCACTCAGCTAGAGGGTTGCAGTGAATTGTTGACCTGTAGTGCATGAAAGCACACCTACAAAAAGGCCGTCAGTGTTTGATAAAGTGAAAAGTAAGAATAATAAAGTTTTGTAGCTATTACTTTTTGGTCATTTAGGAAGCCTTTATTGTAGATACGACTTTTATATACCTGAATAATACATCATGTAAAAAAGCGATAAAGTCTCACAGGGATGTGATGGACACCTCCCAAAAAACAAAAGTTCAACCTATCATTTGTTTTACTTTTTCTATTATTGTATAAACACTGCTGAAACATAAAGACACTTTTTAGATTAGAATTTCTAAGGGTCCTTTAGCTGGCATTATTTAATGCTTTATTTAACATACAGAAAACCCTAATCTTCGGCATTAATAATACGACTAATACGTATTATGTGTGTTGTTTTTTATTATTATTATTATTATTATTATTATTAATATTATTATTATTATAGGTCATATGTCAATGTCGATAATTTAAAATATATATATATACGTGTGTGTGTGTGCTTATATGTAAGCCTTGCCGGTGTGTGTTAACGGGGGAGGTGTCAGACATCAAACTGATCATTTGGGTTTTTGGATAAGTCATATAGAAATTAAGTCATTATTAATTTAATAACGTATACATTTTACCACTGCCAGAATATGGGAATGATGTCACAAAAATTTTGATCTTTCAAAACGAGGATATTATTATTTGTATTATTATTATTATTATTATTATTATTATTATTATTATTATTATTATTGACAGAGAAACAACAATAAAAAACACATGATCATGTGTATTTGTGCTATCTCTTTGCCTATATGACCCTTTTTTTTTGCATAGTTTTGTTTGTATAGTTGGTTAAAATGAAATATAATTTCATCAGTTGATCATATTGCCTAGATTGTGCTGGAAAAAAGCATATGTCACTCCATATTACACAATCCTGAGCCTTATACATGTTTATTTTTAAAAAATGCTCTGAGTTTTAATGGCTACTTCCACAATGATAAATGGGATCCAATACTAAAAGTAGTTATGGGTGGTAAATTATGAAATTCGGTTTTTAAGTTTTTAATATTTACTTAATATTTAAGATATTTAGTTAACATTTAAACAGGCAGTGATAACTTACACTATGTTATACTAATTGCTGAAGTTTAACATTTGTTGTAGTTAATCATAACAATATACGCTGTAACATGATAATAAAGTGTTACCAATTACATTTAAAAGATCTACAATGCCACCTTTCTAACACAACACATGATAAATCATTTGATTATTTAAATTCACAGAAATCCTGAGTTTCATCTTATTGCATTTATCGACAAATATAACAAAACACACGAGTTCTTTAGTGCATTAACTCATGTGACTTCTATGTCTGTTTAACTCAAAGTTAAGCTGCTATACATTTGATTGGTGACTGAACAGAAGTATATACACAGCAAATGTATTTCTGCCCAGTCATGCGACTTCAGCTGGCTTCGTCATCATTAGCTAACATTGTTCAGAAGCACATAATAATAACCTCGGACATTTCCCAGTAGGACCTTATCACATAATCATGGCCTTATTTAAATGTGTAAATACAGTTCCATTTAACTATTTAAAGCAAATATTGTTGTTGAGTATAGGCTTGGTAGACAAGCAGCGTATTTATTTAAAAGGAAATCATCTTAATAAACTCTTAAACTTATTGTCTAAAAGCTTGTAATGATTGTCATATTTAAAAGTGTAAACTTGAAAAAAAAAAAAGATGTTACGCCTGTTGATCATCACTTTGTCAATGAATCACAACAGTATTAGGTGAGCAGACGTCTATTTAAGATGAGATTTAGTATTATTTTTGGTTGGACTCATTTCATTAGAATAGCAATTAGGACAGTGCTGGCACTCAATAACATGACCTGCAGTACAGAGATGTAGGACACTGACTTAAATAGATGGATATGTTTCCAGATATGCCTTGTCATGCCATGATAATGACTAAAGTATCTTCCTATGTGCTCTTTTTTTTTTTTTTTTTTTTTTGCAGTCACATATTATGCATGTAAAAGACCGTCCATAACTTAATGAAGTTCGGATCGATGAGACAATATGACCCACTCATGCTTTTTACTGTCTTTACTTACTGTAACTTTATGATCGGTTGAGAGGGAATAAGGCAGGGGGGGGCTGTTTATCTCTTCAATAAATATGATGAACGATAAATAAGCACTCTTGAAAACACTGCCAGCTTTTACTGATGGTTTTAATGCTGCGTTTATGGGGGAAAAAAAAGAAGAAAAAAAACAATGGCAAGATTGCCTGCTGCTCCCCTTTAATTTAAAACTTACACTGCCATTGTCCACAACAATAGCACCTGATCAGGAAGCATTCAGGCAGACACTGCAATCTGATAAGCGCTTTAGTGTAGTACATCTGAGTCCAGACTATACAAGAGACACATGTAACGCCACGCTGCTGAAACCAGGAATGCTGACAGCTGGAGGCAGAGGATGGGGCGGTCCACTAATCGTGACCTGCCACGGATTCTCCTTCAGCTCCTGTCACCTAAAAGAACCCCAAGTCTAGAGTGGTGGAGTCAGACCAAGGAAATAGTGATAGTGTGAATACTAGGTGGGATAATATGTAAGACTTAAGCTGACTGGCAGAAAGTGATTTGGTACTGATGTCATAGCAGTTGTACACATAATCTTTGAATCTTTGAGTCACTCCCTTTAGCTGAGGCAGAAACACAACTGTAATTCTGTAATTGTGTTCAGATTGGTAAGCACTTTACTATTCCCTACAGCAGCAGGACTATATAGCACTCATGTACTCTTTACTCTTTAAGAGTGCACTGGGAAATGTTAACTGTATTTTTGGATAGCCGTACAAATAATAGTGCACAGGGCATATAGCAAGTGTATTTCACACACCTTTCTATAAGATACGAAGCTTTGACCTCAACCGTATGCACATGTGCCACCGTGTTAGTAATTTATCCAGCAATTTAATTATAACACACTGTTGGTGACTTTACTTTTCTTATTTGCAGGCAACTATTTCAAAGAGGATGGATCCAGGGATGCCTTAATTTGTGGATTTGCAAGTGATGCTGGGTAAGTTGAAAATAATTTTATTTGCGATTTGGTAAACGTCACCTACAGCCTCTTTAAAATTACGACAGTCTTAAGCGTCTTAAGAATAAATTGTAAAATGTTAGCTCAGATATTTTGATTTTTTTTTAAATAAATGCTTAAAAAGCAGATGTTAGTATGAATCAAAGGTGAATCTGTGGCATAACTGGGATCATGATTGTAGGGCAGTTGGGCTTCCCAGTGGTTTAAGGCAATAGATTGATTTCCTGTCAGAGTGTGACTAAAGCAAACAGGACTAGGATGCTTTGAAGGCCTGAATCAGCACAAGTGTGTGTGTGTTTGTATGCATGAGTCAGTGGCCTTGAACAGCTCTCTTCGGGCACCGGATGGAACATGCATACAGCTTCAAAAAGTTGTGCCTTCCAGAGGAGTACTAGCAGTTTGGTTGTTATTTTGAAATTCATGATAGACAGTAATTTAAGGGGAACTGACTATGTCATGATGTTTTACTGTTACTGAAAGCTGTAACTGTCTCCACCCATTATTTATTAAAAGCTTTTAATCATTTTTGTGGTACACCTGTTTTATTAACATAGACAACCTGGTAGGGTAATAGTCAATCTATATGTCACTTTACATGTGCATTAAAATAAATCTTTTTTCCCCTAATTAATCCACACCAGCACATCGTACATGTATGCCAGTCCCTGGTTATACTTAAGTTTATTAATATCATTAAAAATATTAATATCAGTAATATTTAATTTTCATTTTCTCTTATATTAACATGTTACACTGTAAAGGCATTATAGTAGGTCCTGAATTACCTGCACATGCAGAACATCCACAGCTAAGAATAATTTTCTCTTCCAGTTTATCATTCTGAGTCTTTAATCGTGTTTTTTTTTCTGTCAGAGTGTAAATAAAATATTGATAGTTAGACTGTCCAAGTCCACATATTTTCCATCATGTGTTCATCCGGAAATAAAATTATAAATCCAAGTTCATCTGTTTTGTTAATGCCACATTAAGTGAAAAGAAGTAAATGAAGTCTTTAAGACTATGCTCAATCTTATGATGTATGCTCACTCATTGTCTATACCGGTTAATCCTGTATACAGTGTTGTAGGGGGCCTGGAGCCTATACCAGGAAACTTAGGGGATGAGGCGGGGTACACCTTGGACAGGGTGCCAATCCATAGCAGGGCACACACACATATACACACAATAATTCACACACTACGGGCAATTTGGAAATTACACCAGTCAGCCTAATCTGCATGTCTTTGGACTGTGGGAGGAAACTGGAGAACTTAAAGTTTTCCCAAAAAGTGGGAAAACATGCAAACTCCATGCACACTGAGGCAGTAATTGAACCTGGCTGGGAATCGAACCCAGACCCTGAAGATGCGAGGCGACAGTAATAACCTGTGCTAAGTGTTAAGACATAGTGCTAGGACACTGTGCCGCCTACTTTTAATTAAATATTTTTAAACTAATAGCTTTTATACCAACATTTTGAAAAAAAAAAACGTGCTTCTTTCCACAATCCTGAGGTCATAATATAGCGGTAATTGAATACAAATTTTTAAGCATATTTTGCCACATGATAATTGCACATAATCTTATGTGATCTCTGAGCATACATGTTCAACGGCTCATTTCACTAGGGCCTTGTACTGGACTTGTATGGCTTGTTTTCTTTAAACCGGTTGCTGAAAAGATCCAGTAATACAGTAACAACAGATGTAATACATTAAGATTTAAAATGTAGGTATAAAAGAAATGAATTTAGAAATATTTAATTAAAAGTAGGCGGCACAGTGGCTTACTGGTTAGCACTGTCACCTCGCATCTCCAGGGTCTGGGTTCGATTTCCGACTAGGTTCGATTCCTGCCTCTGTGTGCATGGAGTTTGCATGTTCTTCTATATAAGGTACTTAAAGAAACACTATTTTTAAGGCTAAAGCTCTATAGTATCAATATGTGAACTCAAGTCTACCAGGGGTCTTTCAATGCCCTGTCTGTGCACTCTGAAAATCATTACCATAAGACTGACCGTTTTCCTCTGCCCTATCCATTATCTTTAGGCGACTATAACCCATAAGATGCTACCCTGGGCTTCAAAATGTCTGCTACAGCTCATTCGGATGTCTGTTATTGACCGTTAGGAACATTAGGCACATTAGCACTTGTCTGCTTTATGTGGGAAAAACATGTTAAAAAAGATAAGATAGGAGTGAAATGGTTTATTTAAAATACCATTAGCAAAAAAAAAAAAAGTATATATATATATATATATCTTAAAGCAACACTATAGATTGCTATAATTTGAGGGCTGTTAGTTGAAAATGTAAGTATAATATCACTGATGAGATGTGTTTACTTCTTGGTCCACCTTATGCCTACGACATTTTTTAATTACCTTTGCTATAATGTCCAGGCAGAAAAAAATATACAGTAAATTAAAGATTTTTTTTTTTACTTAAAATGTTTTCACTTACAAAAACATAAACATTTAAGTATTAAAGCATTGCATCCTATGTATGTATGTATGGTATGTATGTATGTATGTATGTATGTATGTATGTATGTATGTATGTATGTATGTATGTATGAATGGATGGATGGATGGATGGATGGATGGATGGATGGATGGATGGATGGATAGATAGATACTGTAGATAGATAGATAGATAGATAGATAGATAGATAGATAGATAGATAGACAGACAGACAGACAGATAGACCAATTAATGACATGTATTGACCTTGTGTTGGCCTCCCAAAAGCACCATAGCACCATTATACTCACAAAATGAACAAGTAAATATTACTATAAACTCTCTAATGGTTAAGATTGTTTTAATGCTACTGTGGGATTTAGTATTAATGCAGAACGATAATGTGCTGGGCACTTCACCCCTCGCTCTCCACTCAGCAGAAACAAAAGCCTTCAAATTATCTATCACAATTTCAAATCAGCTCAGCAAATTTTTTTATTTTATTTTTATACTTCTACTTGTACCTTTTGACCACACTGCTCTTAGCTGTACATTAGAAGCTAAGTGTGCAGACAAATGTCATACTGCAGACATACAGCTGACATTTACAAGTCAAGCAAATGCATATAATTGCCAACAGAGAGTTAAAATAAATAAATTAAATAATACAATAGTGTAGAGCGAATTGGTATATTGATGGCTAAGAAGGAATCATCATCTCTCTGAGGCTTCTAGGGTTTCATGCTAAGTATCTCTGCTCCTCTGGATTTAAGTGCTGTTCGATGAGAAGTAGACAGTAATTGCTGTACATGCTTTTTATTACTGAGGTTCAGAATGATGGCCTCCTACAGTTTTTGGCCCAGCTGCAAATTGTTAAAACATTATCTTAAAAGCAGCTACTAATCAATAATGAGATATTTCAAATTCCAAAGCATTTTTCCCCATAGCATTGGTACTAAGAACAGAACACAGAAAAGACACTACAATCTCTGTGTGTCTTTGGGTTCTATCTATGATGGTCAAATGTTGTAAATTCTACAGATCAGCCACAACACTAACACCACTGCCAGGTGAATTGAATAATATTGATTATCACTTATACACCAGTAAACTGGTAACAGGATCATAGACACCCAAGGCTCATTTATGCCTGTGGGGACTAAAGGCTAGTCTGTCCACTCCTATCCCACTCCTAAGAAAACTGTTGTATAAAGTCATTGCTGGCCACAATATAAAGGTATCATAACACCCAGTTCATCACAGGCTGCCACAGAGCAGGTAAAGAGTTCAAGGTTGTTGATCCAGCCTGCAAATTACACAGATCTCAATCCAACTGAGCATCCATGGAATGCACTGGACAAACAAGCCCGATCCTTAGAGACCCCACCTCGCAAGCACCCAAACGATCCTCCACTAACGTCCCGGTTCCAGACACCACAGCACAACCCCAGAGCTCTTGTGGTGTCACCTCCATAATATACAGTAATAGGGAACCTACATAATACTGGGCTTAATGTTTTGGGTTTTAATGGTATGGCTGATCGGTGTATAGAGGCCTTTAACCGTTGACCACAACATCTGCCCAGAACAAAGCATGTATCTGTTTGTCTTGTCCAATGATAAGAACATTGACCTAGACCTGTGTACAGCAGAGATTAAACAGAGTCACGGATGCTGTTTTGTGTAAGGCTTTTGTCTTCTAAAGCAATGGCTTGCTTTAAAAATGTCTGCAAATAAATGATTGTTAGATTTGACCTGATAAAATCCATTCATTCATTCATTCATTCATTCATCTTCAGTTAGTCCTGGCCAGGGTCACAGAGGCTATCCTGGGAACACCAGGCATGAGGTGGGAATACACCCTGCCTGAGATGCTAGTCCATTTATAAAATGCTGTTCTCTAATGCTAACTAATAAAACACATTTCCTCGGTACTCCAAATAGATCTGTTAAAATTACGTGGTGTTAAGGCATGTTTATTAAAGAAAGACACACTATATATAACACATGATTAGGTTGTATTATGAAACCTCTGAGCATAACACTAGTGATTATTATAGGTCACCTAAGTAAACAGATCAAGGTTTTGGGTTTAAGCCAGAACAAATTCAGCTCTAAATAGAGAGCAGAACCTGACTGGCAACCCGACCTTGTCATCTCATACCAACTGTTTGTTCATTCATTTAACTATTCAGTGTTAGCTAATACTTATGCAGTTATTTGATTCTGTCCATGTTGATAATTACTGTCAGCAGTTATTTATCACTAAAGATTATTATAGGGCTACAGTTAATAACTTTACAACAGATTCTTTAAATATTCTACTCCAGCTTGATTGTGAGCAAGATAATTTATGTGAGGGAAATCCCAATGTGTTATAACCTTGTCTGTGTGGTCAGAAATCTATGCTCAGTACAGGGGCAGAATCACTAGGTTTTGAAGCCTCCTAGGCGTCCACTTCTCCCCATCCGCTTTTCATTGCCTCTATTGTTTTAGTATGGACAGGGACGTGGCATGTACTGCCAGAGTTCTCTTTCTCTGAACCAACACTTATGCTGTGAGTTCAGCCTCTGCTCACCCTGTTATCTGTGGCCTTTTGCCAACTTCGGGACCTCATCAGTGGCTTGTCCAGAGTTTTGGGCAAGAGAATGCTTGCTGTTAAATACCTATTGTAGCTCATCGTGCTTGGTCCAGCTACTGTATTGTAAGACAAAAAAAGAGGAGAGTCTCTCTCTCTCTCTTTCTCTCTCTATCCAAATTGCAATATGAGCCCTGTTTTTATTTTAAGAGTTCAGTTTAGTCCATGGTAATTCTAATTTATGTCAATCATCTTGATCAGCATGGTCATTTAATTCCGTCCCAGACATGCTAGGATTTTGATCATTGTTCGTTTCAAGTAATCAGTGTTGCAGTTTGACGTAGACATAACACACATTGTTGCATAGGAACAAGAAGACTGTGCTTTATGTGCACCAGCATTGAACACCAATTCCCAGAGTCCCTCACCCTGGCCATGTCTTCGGCTCTTTCTCATTCCCTGGACCCCAGAAGTACAGAGGTACTCACAGGCTCCTAAAATAGCTTATGTTAGAATGGCTTGTGCTACAGTGATATGATCCCAGCTGCTATTGTGCTGAGTGAGAGCAGTTCCTTTTACAAATTCTCCAAGTTGCTTCATGCTACATATAAACATGTTCATGACAACCTTAAAAGACAATGATATTAGACTGCTACTCTGTATTTCAGAAGACTATTGATTGGGGTAACAGTTTGTTAGGTTAATTGTCAATGCCGGTTGCATGCCAGACACTGACGGAATGTTTCACTGCGTATCGCATCTAAATATTAACAGTAAACCTTGAGCACAATTAATTTCCTAGAAAAAGGTGGGAAGAAGTCTTACAATCAGAGTGGTAAAAACATATAGTTTAAAAGGTTCTGGCACCATTCTAAAGGTTAGATTAGAATACTGTAAATAGTTCTAATCAGTGGAACACTGCTTTGATAGCACATGTTTGCATCACTGATTGTTCGAGAAAAAACTGAGGGTGCTGTCGGTAGAGCATAGTACAAAGCCCCCCCCGTTCAAGACGAAGTCAAGTGGAGCCCATCCATTAGCACCTCCTCTATGGCAAGGTGTCTGAGAGCGATAGAGCCCATCATCCTACACCCTCACACTCATAGTGGCCTGGCACCAGACACTGCCATCCTGAGGAAAGCAAAGCTGCTAGGAGATGGGATAGAGGGCAGTGCCATGGTCTGCTGGCGCCATTGGTCTCTCAACTCACCCATGCTGACAGTCCATCACGTCATCTGGTGGTCCTGTGACACCTTTAGGTGTAAGAGGTGCTTCCCCTTTGCTTTTCAGGTTAGGAAATTCTAGACACATGTTGCACTGGAGGCAACAAAATTATGGCATGTTTATACAGGTGGTTATTTAATATAATAAACTTCATTAACCAGTGAAGTCTCATGAAGTCCTTTATTGTGTGGAGTAGAAGTGTAACTGAATGCAAAAGAACAGATAGAAATAATAATAATAAGGCTGTTTGGTTTTAGTTTGATCCAGTAGCCTGACCTGAACACTAAGCTATGAAATAAAAACACATTAGATATATTTCTATACACAATTGGTCCTATTTCCACCAGAACAATTCAAAAATATATCTTTCACCACTCAGTTTAACTCAGCTTATCTCTGACTGGGTTTACAAAAATGTTTTTGATTAAAATATAAAAATATCAAATTATAAACAATATAATTATTAAATATAAACAATAGTTCCCGTGTTTGGGAGGGACATGGTTGTTCTGAGAAATAGTTAGCAAGCTTTACTCATTAGATAGTATGCATGCGAAAGCTAAACAAGACATCTGTGTACATATGTTTACATTGTTACTTCTTGTTATAATCTGTAAATAAAATAAAATAGTCCTGCAATTTTAAGCGGAGGATTCACATTTAAGATATGTACTGTACTGTATATGGCGGCATGGTGGCTTAGTGGTTAGCACTATCGCCTTGCACTTCCAGTTATAGTCTGGCCTCAGTTCCCACCTCTGGGTCTGTGTCCATGGAGTTTGCATGTTTTCTCCATGCTCGGTGGGTTTCCTCCAGATAGTCCTGTTTTCTCCCCAAAGACATGCAGCTTATACGCGTGTTGCCCAGAGGTCATACCATGTTTGTAAAATGTGAATAAATACAATGGTAATCACCATTAGCCTCCACGGTCCCTAGTTGGACTACAGAGGTTTCTAGATGGATATATACATCAGGTCTAGGCCACCTACTTCACACTTCTCGTTCAACTCCAAATACAGATACATATATTCGGAGCACTAAACCGATACAGATGCGGACATTGTTAGAGCCCCAGTGTGAGGACAGCCTGAAAATTTTCACTTAAATGTTTTTCCCCACCTTTCTTTTCACAGCAAATGTCCAGATGGTTTTGACTGTCTGAAGATAGGACGTAATCCGAACTATGGCTACACCAGCTTTGACACCTTCGGCTGGGCATTCCTCTCCCTCTTCAGGCTCATGACACAGGACTACTGGGAAAACCTATACCATCAGGTCTGCATCCTCACAGTCTGTTTAATAGACTGAGTTAATTCCGATATTTTTGGGAGATAATTTATCTGATAAGACCTATGCTCTAAATAATATTTATACTCAAACCAAATCCTGACTAAAATTCTTTGGTTAGACGCTACGGTCTGCAGGAAAGACCTACATGGTGTTCTTTGTGGTGGTGATCTTCCTGGGCTCCTTTTACCTGGTGAATCTGATCCTGGCCGTTGTAGCTATGGCCTATGAAGAGCAGAACCAAGCTACCCTTGCTGAGGCAATGCAGAAAGAGAAAGAATTTCAGCTCGCCATGGAACAGCTAAAGAAAGAACAGCATGTATGTGTGCATGTGATTTGTAATGGGTAACCTTCCTTGAAGCTAATTTGTTGATTTGTTTTATTGAATTTGCTGTTCTTCATAACACATCATTTTTCAGTTTCGTTTTCGTTCCTAAGCTATTCATCAGATTTAAAACTGATTTCTGGTAGGGTTCTAATCCAGACATCCAAAAGTGACAACTGTAATCCTGAATAATATAGGATACATAAAGAAAATTCTTTGATTTTCTTGTCTTTGTGTTTACACGCCTCAGTCTTCACAGCTTGACAATTCACCTCTCTTATCACGCCATGCCTTACAGGCAGCTCACAAATCTCAGGAGACTGAGTCAGTGTTGGCTCCTGACCTGTCTCCCTTGGCTCCTCAAGAAGACAAAGAGCACAAGAACCGGAAGAAAAGCCTGAGGCCACTTTCAGAAGAGATGGAGAACGATGGTGATGAAAAGTCACCAAAGCAAGATATTTTAGAGGGAACAAAGGTAGATTGTCTCTTTAATAAAGCTGATAGAACTTATCAAAATCTCTTTGAAATGTGAAACAAAACAATGTGGGGAGGAAAAAAAAAAAGCAAGATTATGGAGAAGCTTTTATTTTTCTGACTAAACTTATATGGAAAGATACTGTATAAAGGTTAACATTACAATTAGAGGCTTGGTGAGTGTTTATAGCTTTTTCTTGCTTTAATGATGTTCAACCAGATTGTCCTCCCCTTTTAATACATTGAACAATTTCTCAAAAAGAGTTGGTGAGTAAAATGATCATTTGGCATTTAAGAAATATTAAATATACTGATAATCAAGTCAGTGACTAAAATACAGTGTAGCAGCTCATAGCGACAAACTTCTCTTAGAAAGAACTCACTTGCTATTTAGGTGATGCAGAAAGCAGTTTCACATGATTCTGTTCTATGCTTTCAGCAGCCACATGCTTTGGTGGTGCGGACTTTGTCCACATGGACCAAACGGGAAAGCCAGGCTAGTATCTTTAACTTCCGGCTGCGGAACAAAGAATCTGAAGCAGATGCTGATGACGAATTTAGCAATCAAGGCGATGTCGAGAGTCGTCCTGGTTCTATCGTCTTGCCCTGGCAAAGGAGACGGATTAGCGGACAAAGTACGAGCAGTCATGGCTCTCAGGTCTTCTACCCCAGCCTCAATATCAACGGAAAGCTGTTTGTTGCTATCGATCAGAATGGCATCTCGAGTCCAGGACCTCTGACCCCTCTACCGTTACCCGCATGCACCATGGAGAAGGTCAAAGAACGGAGTGTGAGTACTTATGTTGTTTTAATGGAAATTTTATGTCAACCTATCATCTGAGGTAAAATTCAGCCTTTATACTGGCCATATTAACATCAAATAATCAGTCAGTTTTGTTCTGTTGACTAATTTTCCCATGTTTACAACAGAGCATTTAAAACTCTGTCTTTTGTCATCTTAGTGTGTAAGCGCTCACCTCTGTTTTGCTGTGGAGCATCACAGACATTTTATGTGATTATAACCTAAACGGATTAGCCTTATGCTTGTCTCGCTACAACACGTAGCTATCAAAAACCTGACTGAAACATGACATTCACTGGGTGGAATTTATACTTAAATATACCACGGTTTAAATACTGTATACCGAGACCACCACATACAGTATATGCACAGCTTGATTTTTGTTAATATATACCGTTTGTCAATATATGGCAGAAGCATCATTAACTGATGTTAGGCTACTACAGTATGTATTTTCTTTGATAATTATTGTATGTTCAATGTGAAACTTATTCAAAAGAGAAACAAGCATGTGAATGTAATAAGGATATTAGTTTGCAGAAGCTTCAGTTTTTAGGGTGGACAACCCCTTGTTCCACACACCAAGTAGTGCCCTTGGAACACATTTGGGCTGCACTAGAGGTTAAACTGCACCACAGTCCTCCGTACCCAGCATGCTCTAATGGTCTTGTCACAGAAAGTTAGAGATTAAAATAACAGCAAACTTTTGGCCCAATAGTGTGTCATTGAAGATTAAAAAATAAGGTAAAAATTGCCCATGTCATATCCAGGAAAAAAGATTTCCCAGAATTCAGCCTGCAACATCTGAAGGGTTTTTCGGAAATTGCCACAGACAACAATAGACTCTTTCTTTGTATCATCCCTTAACATTCAAGCAAATTTACATTTTTCATCTCCAAATTTCCCACAAGTGGTTTAGTCATGTTATTATGAGCTAGAAAATAAAGAATAAAAACTTTAGCTCTTTGGAGCTCGGAAAAGATATAATATAATACAATACAGTGTTAAAATGTATTAGGCAGTTTAAGACGATATGTAGAGAGATATGTACTGTATGTATACAATATCCAGAAACACAAACATTAAATAATATATTTTTATTTTTATATTTTATGGTTCCCTCTCTGATCTAAACAAAATCCCAAATTTTATTGAGGGCTGAAAACATTATTATTGAAGGACAATAAAGGCCAGACCTTAATGGTTTTGTTAATGAATTGGAATTTATTGACCTCCTTTAAGGGCACTGTGTATCTAATGCTACTGCAAATAAAAGTAGATCATTGATGAGACCTTTGTTGCTTTGATAATACTTTAACTCATTATTTGACATCCATTAGCAGCATTCTGCAAATAATTCTACTACAAACAAATTTAAGGTTATTGCTTTTGAATAAATAAACAATATTTAAAATCGTAAATGATACGACAAATTTTCAATTTTAAGAGCAAACACACCTGTATTGAGACATCAAATTATGAACAGCAGTGTAAATGAACGCATAGAGAGTATGACATGCTTTTCGAAGGAAACTAAAGTCTCTTTCAGTCCCTCAGTGACACAGACTCATAGCCTATTCAAAGCTTTCCTTGAAACATGCAGAAGCTCAAATAATATATATATATATACACAGTATATATAGTTAATTATGCATTTGATTAAATAGTAATTCATTTGATTAAAGTGCTAAAGTAAACTCGGATGCTATTTTTTAAAGGATTAGGAATAAGGGCTTTTATAATACCTTGAGCATCTAAACAGGCTTGTAAACAGCCTTTTAATCAGTGAGTAGGACATAAGCATGTAGTACTGGTTTAGATAAGTGGTAATGCATTTACATCAAGAAGCACTGATGTGAAGGATTGGAAGTTGTTTCTTCTGCAAAGAAAAAGTCTTGAATGGCTCACAGGTTAATCAGGAGTTCTCAGGAGACCTGACAACCTCATCCCTATCTGATAGAAATGAGCCGGGGGAGGGAGTGAGGATACACTGTTGTCTTGACGATGCAGCCATGGTAACATAGCAACAGTTGAATAGGAGTTGTGGAGTCTCGCCGCACACACATTGTCTTTCGCACACACACACACACACACACACACACACACATACACACACACACACACAGGAGAAAGGACCACTTTTTTTTCCTCCAAAATAGCCTGCGTGGGCGTTCTTGTTGCCAGTGACAAAGTGACTTTGCGTCATACCTTTGATTACCTGGGGTCAAATAAATTTGAAATAATCAGCGAGTCCCTGCTTAAAACAAGCACTAATATAATTGATACTGAATCTCTTACAATTAATCAAAGATACCCACAGTGTTATTGCATGGTTATTGTTTTTTTTAAACAATTTCCCTTTCACTAGGGTGAAAACACACAAACACACACACACACACACACACACACACACACACATAAGTAGAAGCATTGTATCAGTAGGAAACCTCTCTAATTGACCAGAGAAGCTGTTTGTCATTTTCAGGTTTTTATTTCATCTTCGATTAAATGGTGCTTGTCTTAAAGCAGAATAATTCATGAACTCATTATAGGTCTGCAGTAGCATGTGCTCCTTTTTTGATTTATTTTTTTAAGCCAACCAAACTGGTCTAAAGTGTATAAATGTGTATTGAAGATGCATCTAATTTAATAGAATTTTCATGAATATACAATATTATGCCTAAAATTGCTTCTATGATGAGGAAAAATCATGCACAGTACGTTTTCCACGACTAAAGCAGGTACAACAAAGTGGAAAGTAAAATGCAGACTTTTGTTGTTTTGTAAACTCTGACATTCATATGACCATAGTCCTTTTTTGCCTTCTACAGGGATCAAACGAGCTGAACAGCACGCTCCTCCCACAGCTCTCCCTGGAGGGCCGAGACAGGGCGCTAAGTGCTGCTAGCTACCTCACTGACGCCATGGAGGGTAAGATACGCCGAGTGGAAATTATTGCTTCTCAGAACTAGTCGGCAGTCGAATTCCACAGACACTTCACAAAGGCTTTGCGTGACACGGTATACGAAATCTGCAATTTCAAACGATTTCCTAGCGTCTCATATTCGCATTTGTGTACTTAAGATAATCACTTCTGAAAAAAGCACATTTTTTATTTTTTACTTGACTGGACATGCTGATGAATCCATGCTGATCTCACCTATTTTGGCACTGCAAGCATCCGTATTAAAAATCTTACCGCTATAGATTTAAAATGTCAGCTCTGCCTTTTGGAGCGTGTGAGGACAGAAGGGCACCTCCATCTGCTCCCTCTTAAGGCGCTCCCTTGAGACTCCAGTCTCTGTTGTTTTCAAGAGTGAGGTGTTATCCTCCATAAACCCGATTAATCATGAAACAGCCTGTTTGCTGCATCATCAGGACTTCACAAGAGGTCTTTCCCACTGTAGCTGATCTGCTCTGCTCTGAGAACCAATTTAAACTACCTCTCAAAAACCACCAGGACCCAAGTTATGTAGATAAAGCAGAGAGCTAGTTTACTGAAAAAGACAAGAAAAAAAGGTGAGAGCACTAATTTCACCCATGAACAGGTTTCCTTCTGCTTCGCTCGCATAAAAATGTTCACACTCAATCAAAATGATTCGGGTTGTGCTCAAGATTACAGTCATAATGAGAAATTTGCGCGCATGCATTCTCAGTTTCGTTCTATCGGCTATTGAAATCAATCAGAATGGGAGTACTCCTCTGACCGATGAGTGTACTTCTTGTATTTATTTAAGCGAACCGCAGGTTGACAGGCCAAGCTTTATAGACATAACATCACATCTAGAATGTTAGGTAGGAATTTGGCAGATGGACTAGTACATTTAAATGATTAGTCTTATGCAAAAATGATTTTGGATGTAACCTTGAAGCATTGATCGCTGCCTCCCAGTCTGCTGTGGTAAAACTATTAGTTGTGCAAGCATTAATTATGCTGCTTGTACCTGGGTTTATGCATTATGTAAAGCTCTTGCCTGCAATTTCACTACCATAAAGTTCTCCTGGGCATTTTGACATAATGAAGAACAACCTTCTAATACAATTAGAAGGCTAAATCAGTAATTGGCAAGTCTTTATCTGCTTATTGGTCTATTTCATACCAAGCCGTATTAATCTGGGACTTAGCAACTAACCGTTGAAAGGCGTTATATAAATTCTAAGTGAATCTTTTCACACTTTCAGAAAAAAAATTCTCACTATGGCAAATCTTTTTTTTTTGTCTTCATACAAGATGCTATTAAAACAAAGCCGAAACAGTGAGCTTGTCCAAAATTATAAAATTGGCTTTCGTTCTTCAGCTAGCTATCTAATAAGCGCAACATGATCACTATATCTCAGAGAGCTGCTCAGTGGATTCATTAATGCGTCTAAAACTACCTCGCCAACAAAATAAACAAATGATATGAATTTCTAGTACAGCTGTTGAATTCTCAGAAGGTGTTGATTACTTTATTTTATAAGAGTGCGGCTTGAACTGTGCCCTCCCGCTGTAAGGCAAATCAGAGGTTTATTTTAACGCACTCTTTCTGATATGTTTCTATAGTAACATCTTACACAGACTCTTATGGCAAACCTTCCACATGGTACAGTAAAAACCGAGCAGGTGACATTTTCAGTTAAGAGATTTTTGGAAAGACATTTTTGGAAAGAGTCTCTAGCGTCTGTGCATAACAGTTCTTTTACATTTTGTGCCACTGTAATGTCTGATCTGAGGGATGGAGGGCTGTGTGGTCAGTAACAGGACAAGTTGCATTCTTTGTATTATTAACCTCGAGAGAGGGTGGAAGAAAAAAAAAAAAAAACAGCCTGGTGAGGAAACAGCTGTTTATAAGGAACGGCTGTAATGATAACAGATGAAAGTTACATCGATCAGTGATAACATTAAAACACAAATCATTAAGCCCAATATTGTGTAGGTTCACCGTGTGCCGACCGGGTCAGCTCTGGCCCCTCGGGGCATGACTCGACAAGACCTTTGGGGGTGTGATGTGGTGTCTGGCACCGGGGCGTTAGCGGCGGATGATTTAGGTGCTGTGGGTTGCGGGGTGGGACCTCCATGGATCAAATTTGATGTCAGGCGCATCCCATGGGTGCTCAATTGGATTGAGATCTGGAGGATTTGGAGGCCGGATGAACAACCTTGAACTCTTTGCCTGCTAAGCCTCATACACAGCAGGCTGTGATGCCCCTGAATGTTCTGATGCTTTTCTGTTTTAGCCAGCATTTACATTTTCTTAGTAATTTGTTCTACATAAGCTTTTCTGTGGAAACAGACTAGCTTTTGCTCCCTACAGGTATAAATGAGCCTTGGATGTCCATGATCCTGTTATCAGTTTCTTGGTATATAATTCATAATCAATATCATTAAATTCACCTGTCAGTGGTGAGTGATGCTGCTGATTGGTGTATATTCTTGTTTAATAAATGTAAAATCTGTTAGTGTTGGTAGATTGTTGGGTGGAGTATAAACAACTTTGTGGTGCTAACAATTACTCTGTTTATTATATTATTATAACAGCAATCCTGAGAAGGTTTTTTTTTTTCTTACACATTTTACTTATACCCTCCATACTATACATTGCATTTCCGTGAGTGTAAAATAGAAAATGCATTGTGCAATACTGATTAGGTTTTAGCATTATTAATTTTTTTGGTTTTGTTTTTAACATTCTGGTATCAATGACATGGTGTCAGAATCAGATGATATTTATTCAAATTACTAATAAGAATTATGGAGACTAGTAACAGTTTCATTCATTTAAATGTGTATCCATTTCAGATTTCCTGAAGATGTATACCAGACTGAGAATGAAATCTAAATATGTGATAAAGCAAATTTGTGAGAGCAGACAGAATCCTGGCTTTTAAAAAAAAAAAAAGATGTTAAATGCACATTTAAAAACTTTTTAACAAGTGATATGAACTAATTAAGTTGTCTCCGGAATTGTTTGAGATTTAACGTTTGCAAAATATCTGATACATCTAGGCATTCTTTTTACCGAAGCCATACTTCATCAGACCGAGAAAGTGCTTGTCCGCCTACCTGGTGTCGAAGTGGAGTGGGTGCAGGAATGTTCTGTCTCTCATAATATTAGACAGCCGGTATTTAATTACTGATATTCTGTGACACGCAGAAATGTGAAGCTTCAAAATTGTGGATATTAAAACAATTAGGCTGTTAAAAAAAAAAATTACAAAAAAAAAACCTTCGGAATAAATGCACAATTGCGATATTCGGACAGAAAACCGAGCAGATTCTTTACTAAACCAATTTATTAAAGGAGAGCAGAAGACATGAAAAATGATACATATGGATATTTGTAATCATTGGGATCGGGCTAGAATACTAGGCAGATTGCTCTTTTTTTTCAGGAAGCAATGAAGCATTTCATGGTTTCACACATATTAATTAGTAGAAAAATTGTACTTTATAGTTAAGATTCTAAAATGTATTTCGTATTTTAAGGCAAATAAGTTATTTGTGTTTTCCAAAGTATAATAACATGTTTAATATCAGTCTCAACTATAAATCCTATGGTCAACAATTGTGGATTTGTCAGCAGAAAAGTTGCTTACAAAAGGACAAAAAGGGCCAATTTTAGGTGTGCTAGCATGAGAAAAT
Source organism: Heterobranchus longifilis (assembly GCA_028570985.1). Classification (NCBI taxonomy): domain Eukaryota; kingdom Metazoa; phylum Chordata; class Actinopteri; order Siluriformes; family Clariidae; genus Heterobranchus; species Heterobranchus longifilis. The sequence continues at coordinate 12,688,996 of JAOVVB010000046.1, forward strand.
GCCAATCCTCATTACCACTGATACAAAAGCTGACATGGCAAGACACAGTAAAGCCAAGTATAGTATGAGCATGGCTTGGATTTGTCACATGACGTAATTATCAATATTGCTATTACGTTAGCTCTTCGTTAAGGTCAAAATGATAGTCGGTCACATGGTGGTCCCTGTGTTTCTCTTCTGTTTATGCTTGAATCCTCGCAAAGTGGGATCATTTACAGTTGACTATTGTTAGCTACTTTTAGAAATTCGCTCACCCAGAAAAAGCTGGAAAATCTAATCTTCTATTTACATTTTTGTCCTGAGCAGAAGTGAGACGGCCACTGTGTTCAGTGATTGGTAAATTTTCTTGCGGACTGGATGAAATGGAGTCTGACAGGGTGGCTGCACTCGCAGTGGAGAATGACACGACCACAAACACATCTGAGAAGATAGCTCGCACATTAGTCCTCCCAAGTCAAGGAAATGGACGTGCTGTCTGTCTTTATCACATTCCTCATTAGAAACGGATGCATCTGCTGGAGCACCCTCTCCCACAGCACAGCCCTGCCCACTCAATATGTTCACATTTTATGATAAACAATAAAAATGCTGACCTTTTCCCCCCCCCCCGAGGTCTCATAAACACATCATACTTTTATCACTTATTATATTTATTTGTATGTTGTGAAATCGCTGCAAAAATAGTTCATCACTGTTATCACTCACACTGTAGCAGCTACGTATAACAGTCACTTTTTATAACAGTCATATTCCCCTTTCTCTCTGATAAAGTTCATTAAAAAATGCAACTTGTCATGTTACTGAATAAACACAAAGGCATTCCAATGGGACAGAATGTATAGACCATTACAAAAGACTGACACTGAAGACTTCTTCCATAAATGTTAAAGAAACATCCTTGCAACAAAAAAAAAAAAAAATCACTATAACGCTACAGTACTTTAAATTCACTATAACACTATACACGTTCTACACGCTCAAGTGTTCTGCTCGTTGAGAACGTGGATAACTTTCGGCGAATTTTTTACCATCTTTGAAGTGTTTGTGTCACGGTGTAATTTGTGCCACACTCATCGCATCGCCCCCCAAAAGCCTTCTGAATCATCCAAATAGTTTCCGCGAAGGAATGTTCAAGCTTATCACAAAATTTGACGTAGATTCTTTGCTCTGCTCACTTAGTCATTTTGAATGTGACGGCCACACAGTACACACGCACACTCAATGGCGTTTGGCCTCCACTGATTAGAACAGTCAAGTCGTCAATGTTCACGCATGTGCATTCCAGTCCATGCTGACATC
>JAOVVB010000046.1:12690716-12733622 GCA_028570985.1 Heterobranchus longifilis
TGCCCAGCATCAGTTATGTTTTTAAATTTTAATCAATTGATACAAACCTGATTTTGGAATTACAACTGGCCTTGCTATCAGAGGTGCTCTTTTTGAAATTGAAATGAATCAACACATTCAACACAAGTCCACACATGTTGCCATCCATTCATAAAAGTGTGTTACTGGTATGCTGGTAATAAGATTGCATCAGGTCTGTGTGAATACTAAAACTCATCTTTCAGCCTCACTTATTTAATTTGCCAAATAACCACCACAAACATTAATTAAGGCATTAGATCGAGTCGATTTCTGTAGTATATGTCAGGAGTACAGATGGACTAAATGTTGTTTAATGTTGATAAGATTTTTGTCTGGTTTGGTTCATTATTTAAGAATTGCCTACTAATAGCATTTGATTTGGTAACTAATGCTCTAAATAATACTGATTATGGCAACTTGAGAGCAATCTAGCTTTTCATTACATCACTGCCTCAATAAATGTGTTTTCCATTAAGCAGTCTCCTAAATCCAGTCTAATCCCGGTCTTGTTCGGGATAATTGACTGACCATGAAAAGTGGATCAATAATGATGCGACTGCTCAATTTACTCATGGCTGTAGTGACATAAACTGCAACCAAGCTAGAGATTGTTTGTCATGTCAGTTGTGAGCAAACCTTTAGTAGATTTTATGGTATAACTTATACAATCAATCAATGTTTATGTTATAGATATAAAGCACTTTAGTAAATGTAACCTGTATGTTGTTTGTGGACAGAGTTGGAGGAGGCCCACCAGAAATGTCATCCTTGCTGGTACACTTTTGCCCACAAGTATCTGGTGTGGACTTGCTGCCCCAGCTGGCTCAAACTAAAAGAGTGGGTCAAGATCATGGTGATGGATCCTTTTCTAGACCTGGCGATCACCATCTGCATCGTGCTCAACACCCTCTTCATGGCCTTGGAGCATTACCCCATGACAGACGACTTCAACAAGATGCTTTCTGTGGGCAACCTGGTGAGTAGGAGTCGGTTAGTTTGTTCGAATATTAGCTTACATAGCAGGGGCAGTCATGGTGAGGCAAAACCGGGTTGTTCGTTAGATTAGAATGAAAAGAAAACTTTAGAAGGTCTTTCTATTGAAAGCTTAAAAAATATGCTTCCTTTTCTGTCCCTGAAGAATGTTTCCACTATGACTTGTCATGATAAAAGGACGTTCTCACCTCTCCTGCAGCTTGCTCGTTATATACAGCGCTACAATTGGTGCAACATGCAAGAGCAGCATTTCTGGAAGTCTGTTGTTCATTATGGAAGACAAAGCGATTGTAAGAGACAGGCTTGTTTCCTTGGAAGGCATAAAAACACACACACACACACACACACACATACAAAGAAAAAACCCAGACAATATGTCTGACGGAAGTTGGGTCAGGGAGGAGAATTTCAAATGGTCTTTACAGAGTATGTATGCATAACTTTTTTTAGTATAAAAATGTCTTATGCTTTTTGTTTCAGTATGTAGCGTCAAATAAATCCAACAGGGATTAACATTTTGGGAAATTCATCTGTAAAATCTATGTAAATAGCAATAGATGTGAATATGCAGGTCATATATAAATAGATTATGATTATGATTATGATTATTATTATTAATACAGAGGGTTCTAAATATAGCAGAAAAAATATTAAAGATTAAAGTGTGCTTAATGTCATTTCATTGAAGTAAGTAAGTAGATTTTTGGAAATTGAGACGAAATGGACACGTATAACACAATCTCACATACATTGATGTAGGATTTAAGGAATCAAAATAATGACATGATTAATCATTTACAAAACTTAAATCCTTCTTCAAATCTGCTCCAAACTTTCAGTCATTGTGGTGCTTATGAGTGGACAAAAAAAATGGTACAATTTTACCATTCTCATTACCACAAGTTAAGGGAAGGAATGTTATACATGCAGTTTATTCAAAACTTAGACTCTTGACTTTTCACTATGGGAAAAAAAACAAAAAAAACTTGGGTACAAATGAAGCCACTGTGTGTGAGATACATTACGCAATGTAAGCAAGCAACATCCATCCATGTCACCATTCCTTTGTTCTCTGTATTACACTCTTGCCGTGTACCTCCGCTTCTTGTGAGAAGATGGTCTGTATTATGTCTTGGAGAGAGGAGAGAGTCATGTCAGGACAGCAGCGCTCACTCGAATCAATATGCCTCACTTCACTGTGGAAGCTGGTGTTTATCAAGCTGTAGAAGTGATGCAGTTTCCTCAACAGTGGCGTCAAGGGAGGAATATATTGGGTGACAGAGACTGCATGTGAAAATATATGCATCATCCCAGGGTGGTCGAAATCGTTATTTTTGCATGGATTATGCTGAGATCGACTCAGTCTCACCTCTGTCTCAGCACCAGGAACAGCCTGTCCTGGCCATAGCTGCTTTGTAGATGTAATCGTATTAAAAACACAGTAGAAGTGCTCGGTGGAGAGTACATTATTTGGCACTTCCATCACATGATGGATAACAGAATTGTTAGTTGAAGGTGTTCCTCCCTACAGATTTTCTAATTTAGGCATAAAAGTACCATTTTTTTTTTCGCTTTAATATTACAAGGTTCTTTCTGACAAAATGGTTCAGATGTGGTACTTGTTTTACACAGAGTTGTTGGTGTAATACCTTCAGACCCCCGGACAAGCCTGGTATTATAATGTTCTGTCTGGTGAAAGTTTTAAGATATACAGTAGGGCAGGGATCTTCAGCTCCAGTCCAGCACAGTTTGTAACTTACCAACACCTAAACAGATGTTAATTAACAGATTAGTTGTATCCACTATGGTTGAACAGAAAATGTACCAAATTGTGCAGGATACTGGCCCACTAGCACTGGAGTTGAGGACACTTCTCAAAGTGGGACCTCAGACGTCAGCCAAACCTAGCCGATTATACATTGTATTTTTATTTTTCATTTTAATTACATTTAATTTTGTCAGGAAATCATAATCCATCATTCTCCAAGCTATTCTGTTTATTATTGAGTTTTTATAGTTATTAGCTAGTTGGACTGATGGCTTCAGTCCAATATCAAGTCGGCATGAAAAGCATGTCAGTTTGAACTTAATGTGTTCTGGAAATATGCAAGTTACTGAATTCTACAGTACATGTACAGTAAAGTTACAAAATTTTGATATATTTAGGAAGGGGGAAAAAAACAAAGCTTTTTTATTTCCTAAGCTTAGATTCTGTCTGAGTGTTTTTTTATTATGCATTCCTTCGTCTCCTAATAAGTTTCTTTCTCATTCGGCTTGCATCATTGAAGCTTTGAGTCTGCTCTTATCTGTCAGAGTGTAAATGGAACACGGATCTTAATTGGGCATGGTTACTTATGTGGTGCGTTTATACTGAGTGATGATTGACTTGCACATAGGACCTTAGAATACTCTGGTGCTAATAAAGTTTATAGCCATGAACTTTTGACTGAAACAACTTTGCATTTTTGTAAAATTAAAAAAAACAAAAAACTACTGGATGATACTGTGGCGGAATTCTTGCTAGTTAATTATAATCTTCACACAAAGAATGCCACATAAACAGTCAAAAGCCTAATTATTTTAGTTTGTGCTTAAAAGAGTTAGTAATTATAAGGGTAACCTTAAAAGCGCCACATAAATTAGATTAGAATTCATTTTTCTTTTTTAGAGAAAAAAGCTAGAATACTTGCATTGAACAAAATAGAGATAATGTAGAATGTTTAGTGTTCTTATATGTAATTGGGTGTCGTGTTGGGCTGCAGTGGTGCTGATTCACCACGGTTGGTGCTGCTCAGACAGAACGTCACGGAGGATCTCTCCTGATATTGCTTTAATTAAGTACTATTGTTGATGCAAAAACAAATCACCCAGACTTTTGTCTCAAAAATCTTGCTTGGATCTACATAAAAAACACCCTTTTTTATGATGTCACAAGTAACGCTCGTGAGGCTCTTCCTGTCTAAATGTAGTACAGTACAAGCACTGCTTATGACATCATAACAAGTGTGTTTTCTGTGAGACATCCTGTATATGCTAGTCTCCTGGATAAAAAGCTGGAAAGGCCGTATGGTAGGCAGCTTTGAGTCAGCCTTTCAATGAGTCATGCATGCCAGAGTGTGCAGTTGTCCAGATAACGTTTTACTAACCCCTGAGACATGCTTTGTTTTGTCTGAGTGTCTGAGGTCAGGTTTGCTTATAAGCTGTTCTTACATTCAAAAACGTCAGAATATGTGCCGAAAGTGTGATTTTAGCAGCACCAGCCCTCTAATAAACAACACAACAAAGTGAGGCTCAGTACTTTTAAATTTTGTCATTTTTTATGGATAAGGAATAGTCGAAGTTACACTGTGTAGGAATAAAAGTAATCTAGTGTTTAGTTTAAGCGTCGCCTGGGTTTTTTTCCCCCATTAATCCTGCCTACTCTAAAAGTGAGAACAAAAGTGCTTTCACATATGCAGTGTTTTGTCTGTTTGGTTTTCACTTTGGTGCAGTTCGTTTCAGCAGATAGCACAATAATCACACTTGGGTGAAGAGGAGCAAACCAACTGGTCCTAGACCAAACACGCTTGAATTGCAGTGAGAAACAGGTAAAACCTGAAGCAACTTGACTGCATGAAGTGAAATAAATATGCTGTGTTTTTATATGCGGATGCTAAAAGCTGCTAAATTGCGTAAGCAAGGACAGCGCTGTAGCTTTATAAAAATGCAGTATGTTTTGTACCACTAAACAAAAAGGAAAAAAATAAAAATAAGAACTGACAGAAAATGGCCAAAACTAGTAATTTCGTATAGAATTAGCTAGTAATTAATTGACAGCAATAATGTTCTATATGTCCAGTTCTCTTTGACTTTTGTTATTAATTAGGGGTGTCAATGTATGCTGAAGTCTCGGTTAGTTACGAAGCATGTTGCTAAACAAACCCGAAATGGGGATTTTTATCTGTCAAACATACCAAAGTTGGAAATTACATAATTCTGACTGGTGAATTATCGCTTAGAATGAAATGCTAAATTATATGTTGAATAATTCCCTGTAGAAATTCCTTATCTCCGAAGTTATATTAAAATATTTTTCTACAAATCCTCAGTGACGTGCTGCCTGTGTGCTTTACTTGAAGTAACCAATTAATGGAGAAAATCACCCAGCACAAGGTAAAGCTAGACAGTAATCATTCAGATCATAACGAGCACCTAATCAGATATCCCAAGCTACAAATGTGTATGTTATACCCCTAAAATTTATATATGTACTTGCTATAGTTTTCCTCAATTACTTTGTGTTTTCTTTTTGGTTCATTACTCTGAGTAATGTAGGAAACAAAACTAAAAAAGCAAACAAACCAAATGTATTAACCAAATGCTGTCTTTATTAACCTGTTAACACATGCAGTTAATCTAGGAATTTTAACTCGTTATTAGTTTTTTAATGCAAATTAATCGAATGACCAAGTTCGCCCCTAATGGCTTTCCATAATCGTAGTGCAGTTACCCGGCTATGACTGATGAAACATCACCAGGTGTGCTGAGGTGTATAAGTTTTTATTTAAAAAAGCTTCCAGAAGTTTGAATAAAACCAAAGTTGTGTGCTCAAGATACCTGCAAGGGGAACTATTTTTACAAGAATACATTAAATGTAAGACACTGAAAAAAAAAGCTAAGTGAGGCAGTTTGCAGAAACGACATTTATTGCTCTTACTGGAGACCACAGGACATCAGTTAGTAATCATAACTACCTCTGTGTAACAGCATACCTAATCAGTGGCAAATGGTAACTGCACTCATTCACTCTGGATGTGTTAAAAACACAAGAAAGACATTTTGCCGAAGCATGTGCTTGCCAATTGCGCTAGCCAAGTTAAAAAATTAGATAACGGACATGGTCCCCACTATAGGAACAAACAGGGCTCACAATATGATTGCTGCCACATGGAGTCAAACTTTGGTTTGACATTTGTTAATTGTTAATAAACTCTATAAACAAGCAAGTATGTGTGAAATCTCTTCCCAAAAAAATTATACAGCAACGACAATGGTTCAACATTCAACCAATGAGATTGAATGCAATCCCAAAAACAGCAACACAAAAATACTAATAACATATAATAGGTATATAGTCACATAAAAAAAAATTTAAATTCTCATAGAAAGCTTATTGGAAATGCAGAACAGCCTTTTTAACAGGAGCCAAGTCACTCATAATGATCACAATCTTACTCAAAAATGTAAAATGTAAAATGAAGCAAGCAAGCCATGACAAAATACAAAACCTTAGTGTTTTTTAAGATTAGTGACTTTTCGTCATATTACTTGAGCTGCTGAATCTTTGTGCACTCTGGGGTTGGCTCGTGCCGCTTTATTTCTCCTCAGATGAAAGCTGGTTACATTGCAGCTTTTTGGCTGAGCTCTTGTCTTTTGGAATGCCCCATGGTGAGACAAAATTTATATTAGAAAGCCCCAAATAATCAAGATGCCCCCTTCTGTAGGAGCTTTTTTTTTTCCGTAGTATGATAATCGCATTTGGCAGCAGCTCATCAGGGCTAATGAGCAGTATGCTGAGCTAATTACTCTGTGGAGATGGAAATGAGAATACAGCTCCGTTTTGTTGAAAGGTGAGTGTTGACAGTGGCCCACTTGAGGCGATAGAGAACGAGGCTCTAATCCCAGTCACAATGAATCTGCCCGATCATACATCTTTCTTACCTAAGCGTTATGCGCAGCCGCTCTAGTCGCCGTCAGTGCTGTTTACATCCTTCAGAATAAGATGGCCGTCACGGGGTCATGAGAGATGATAGCACAGCAGATTTGCTTTAATGCTTTAACATCTTCAGTCATTATATACTGTACAGGATGATCACTTTTGGGGTGAAAAAGAGTTCAAAGAAATGAAGAGAGATCCCTTTTGGCCAGGTCTTCAGATTAAAGAGGTGAGGCACACAAAGATGACAGACAGAACACACTCAGATGATGTAATGCCGAAACCTGCAGAGCTTCACAAAGGTGAGGCTGGTGACAGGACCAGCCAGCTTTAAAAGGCCCAGCTCTGGCTGTGATCTTCAGCCTCCCCCAGTGCTTGGCTCACGTATCCTGTGTCACGTTCACAAGCCTTTCTCTGGGCAACAACAACCAGAACGACATCATCTTCGGGAAAAAGCAACTCCCAAAAGCAGACCTTTTAGAGTAGCTGCAGATTTTACTAATGCACTAGCCCTTCCTTTCCAAAGTTTCAATCATTCCTTGCTAAAAAAGGTGGTTTTAAGAATATGCATAATTAGCAATGACAAGAATTGTGATTTTTTTTTTTCCTTGGCATGTTTGTTGAAACTAAAACATTAGCCACATCCACCCAATCCATAACCTTTTATGTACAATTTCAATGGTTTCTACACATAGACAAAACACCACTCATCAACAGAATTTCCTAAATTTAGAAGTATTGGGCCTGGGTTCATAAGTGACAGTTCAGTGGGTCTAAAAATGTCTATTGTATTTGAATGAGGAGATAAAACACCACATAGCTACAATAAAACTCCAGTGTAATATTGAGCTGAACTCGACGAAAACTGTCTCAAGGCACTTGTGGCCTTCTGACAAGATTGACATTGTTATTAAGGTGAAGACAGATGTAATTATGTATAAGAACATACACAAATGACATTTATTGCCTGGGAAACTTATAATGCAAATTCAAACTGCAACCGTTTCACTCTAACATTAAATGTCTTGGGATGACAGAATGTCTTACTAAAGCTGTTTTTATGTCATTTAAAGCAACTTTTGCACTTCGAACTTTGGGTAATTGCAGTAAAAATTAATTCTGTTTATTGTACTGTAGTTACTTTCTGTCTGGTATGTGGTTTAAGCACAACAAGAACAATAAGGACAAATTTCTCTCTGTGAAAAAGCAGCCCCATTAGATGAAAGGACAAATTATACTGTACAAATGTTGAGCTTGATGTACAAATACCTTTTTAAAAAAATTTATTAAAGCACTCTAACAAACCACAAGTTTCACATAAATGCTAATTAAATGCCTCAGTAGTTACCCTTACCATAGACACTAAAAGTTGAGTTTCACATACTTTCAGGTTTTTTTATAATGGGAAAACTTTCCAAATTCTTGCCTGTGGTAATGCCTCTATATAATATTAAGTAAAGTGCAAAATACTTGACCCAGCCGTCATTCCTTCGTATTTTGCTTCCAAAGAGCCAGATCTGGTATTTTAAAGCAGTCTTAAGGAATAGCTTGCTACACTTCCTGAATAACTTTTTAGGCTGTATGTTTTTGGTCTGTTAAGCCACACAGTGACCTAACCTAAGGCATGACAGATCATAAAGCCGGTAATTTGCGGCTGGATTAGCGGCAGGGATTAGTGGTTGGAAAAGACGAGAGGGGAAATGAGGTTGCTGCTTTTTAAGTGGTATCTTTCGGCAGTTTGCAGTGTGTCACAGTAAAACATTTGTAAATTCATCTACATAATTACTATGTAGGAAATTATGGATGGCTCAAGATTTTTTACACAGTACTGTATGTGCTAGATAAAATTATGTTCAAAAGTGTTTCTTTAAGGGTACATTTACACACATGCTTATATATTTAACTATGAAAACAGCAAGATATACTTCAATCTCTCTTTCCCCACTCACAGGTCTTCACGGGAATCTTCACAGCTGAGATGGTCTTGAAGATCATTGCACTGGACCCATACTACTACTTCCAACAGGGCTGGAACATCTTTGACAGCTTTATCGTTTGTCTCAGCTTGATGGAGCTCGGGCTTTCTAATGTAGAAGGCCTGTCTGTTCTGCGTTCATTCAGACTGGTAATGTCTTATTTAATAGCCATGTTAAATACTTTAATACTACACCAAACAGAGGCATAAAATAAGCCCAGATGAATTTTACAAGACTCAATCAGTTGATGGAATTTAAACAGACAAGGTCAGAGTGAACTATTACTCAGGTCTTAGTGCTTTAGTACTATTGAGGTCTTACTCAGAACACATAAGAAGTTCAAAAAAAGGCACATACCTTTCTCTTGATGAAAAAAAAAAACGAAAAAGAAAGAAAAAGTCACGCTTACACAGTATTTCACTGAACCACCTTTAGCTTGCATTATTGCACACATTCCCCATGTCATTGTTTCGAGACCCTTTTTATCTAAAGTTGCATAGATTTTTGGCCATAGCAGTGACAGGAGTGTCAACTACTCCAAAAAGTCTTTTCCAGCACATCCCAAAGACTTTGAATAAGGTTAGGGTCAGGACAGTGTGGTGACCAAGTCGTGTGTGAAAGTAATTGATGATCCCATAACTTGAGCCCAATGAATCTTGCCATTGTCATCCTGGAATATTCCCATAAAATCAGGGGAGAAAAAAATCGATTGATGTGATAACCTGGTCATTCAGGTCATCAGCTGGCTTCATTGCCTCATAAAATTGCTGAGCCTAGACCTGACCAACAGGAGCAACCCCAGATCACAAGACCACCTCCAGAGTCTTGTACACTGGGCATTATGCAATGACGGGTGCAACACTTCATGAGCTTATTTCGTTACCTTGACCCACCCATTGCTCTGGAATAGAGTCAACCTGAACTGATCAGACCACATTACTTTTTTCATTCAATCTTTATGCTCCCTAGCAAACTAAAACATTTTATTAGCCTTACTAACAAGTGCTGTTTACAGCCACACAGCTGTTTAGTCCCAATCCTGTACGTTGTGCATGTGGAAATGCTTTTATTTTTGAAATATTTAACATTTTTATGATGCAGCGTCATCAACCGTTTAAATCATCTCCACTAATGGTAATTTTTGATTTTATTTTTTCTGGACACATTTTTTTCACCATGATTACAGCAGTTGTTTTCTTGTTTCCTGTTAATGCAGACCAATAGTTGGACAGCTGAAAAACAGCAACTTCTTTTTCTACGACCACAGGATAGGTGTTAAGGCAAGGTTGTTTAAGAAAAGAAAAGCTACTTACTGCATCAGTTAGGATTAAACAATTGTTGCCAGCTAAAACATATAAATCGATGCAGGAATTATTCAGTCAAAGCATCTTTAATAAGTATTTGCTTATTTATATCCAAATGACAACTTATTTTTTTAGCAAGAAAATGTACTTGTCCTTTTGTTTTTTTTCTGTACAATAAGACCTGGTTGTAAATTCTCAGGTCATTTAGATAACGTTGTTTTTCCCATCCTGTGTGCTTTCCCTTTTAGTGAATTGCCTTTTCCTTTGGGTAAATTATATTCCTATGAGGTCTGATCCCTGATTCAGCTGAAGAAAGCAGAATAATGGACTTTTCAGGTGTCTCCTGTATCACTGAAACAAGGGGTCAGGAATCATAAATACTACATCAAAAACACACTATATGTTCTGGTACCTCTATGAGGAGGAAAGCTCTTGATATTACATAAAGCAGACTGCCTTAACAGTCACTTCTTTTATTAGCTTTATTCCCAAGACATTATTAAAGACAGGAAAAATTTTAATGAAACTCATTTTTCTCCTCTCACAGCTGCGAGTCTTTAAGCTGGCTAAGTCGTGGCCCACCTTGAACACCCTGATAAAGATCATAGGCAACTCTGTGGGAGCCTTAGGGAACCTCACTCTGGTTTTGGCCATCATCGTCTTCATCTTCGCCGTGGTGGGGATGCAGCTGTTTGGGAAGAACTACGAGCTGTGTGTTTGCAAGCTCTCCAAGGATTGTAAATTGCCACGATGGCACATGAAAGACTTCTTCCACTCCTTTCTAATCGTGTTCCGGGTTCTCTGCGGCGAATGGATCGAGACCATGTGGGATTGTATGGAAGTTGCTGGACAGCCTCTTTGCATCCTGGTCTTCATGCTGGTCATGGTGATTGGGAATCTGGTGGTGAGTCATCCAGCTGTTTTTTTTTTTTTTACCTTCGTTTCATGCCACATAAACCAGATGACTGTTGCTGTTGTCTGTACACCGAGTTTAATTGTCCAGTAGAGGAAGCATGGACCAGGCTTTAGAAGCACAAATTTGGAGAACTCTGTATCTTTTTTGATGTGCCATCTTGGCTTGTAGATATAATTCTTTCCCCTAGGTCAGATCTGTTGGGTCTGTTTGGTCAGTGCAAACACATTCAACCCCTGTTCCCTGCTGTCAACAAGCACGGCTATGAGTTAGAACTCTGCAGCATCCCTTGAGCACCATACCCTTTCTACACAGCTTTCATTTTCTCTCCTCATCTCGCTATGTTTCTATTTGTTTCTCTCTGTCTTTCTCTCGGTCTCTCTGGGCTTCTTCTTGGCTTTCTGTCAATCTTACTTGTTGTCACTCTCTTTACTTCTCCCCAATGTGCCTATTCTCCTGCTCTTATCAGACATAGCTTCAGTGCTTTTCCTGGCTAAAGACAGTGGTAGGTCCACAGGACTGTTTTTGTAATGGAACAAGTAGAGACATCCCTCTAACTGAAGGGCCTTCTGATAATTCTGTGTGTGTGTGAGTGTGTATGCATTTGGTGCTCTATTTTGAACCTCTCCTCAAAGCAACTATTTCAGCATTTCTATAAATGAACATACCGAGTGTGACATTTAAATTGCATTAAAATCTGTTGTATCCACGTATATACAGTATGTCAGACTTTAATTTTATCATGGTTTTCTGATTTATTTATTTTTTTACCCCAAAATTTGATGTTGAACGTTGCTTTAAACATTTGTTAAACAGTGGTCTAAACAGATACAAATAAGAAAAGGATGTACTGTAAATCAGTTCATAGCCTGGTCTTCATCCGAGTCTGTACTCATTGTAGCCTCAGATTCCTGCTCTTGCTTGAAAGGAGCTGAACCTAATGTGGTTTTCTGCTGCTGTAGGGTATTTGCCTCATAGTTCAGTGTGTTATTGTATTTTAAGATGATTCCCTGCTGATCATTATAGTAAGGACTTTTTATTATTAGACTGGCCATAGCCTTCTCATAGTCTGGAATCAGTCTGGCCATTAAAAAGTCTTTTTTGCCAACAGACCTGACACTCACTTAATGTGTGCTTTTTTTCGCCTCATCATTCCGTGCAAACCCTAGATACTGTTGTGTGTGAAATTTGAAAGGTAAATATTGTTACAATGGTACATATAAGGGATGATAAATAAGAGAGGAAGCCAGAAAAATGTGATTTGTTGGAAGCAGTAAAAATGGGCAAGGATAAGGACTTTGCCCAGAGCCAAATTAGAATGGACAGACAATGGGGTTAGAGCATCTCCAAATCATCAGGTCTTGTGGAGTGTCCCGGGTATGTAGTGGGCAATACCTACCAAAAGTAGTCCAAGGAAGGACAACCAGTAAACCAGTGACAGTGTCATGGGTACCAAAGGCTCACTGATGTCCATGGAGATCAAAGGCTAGTTTGTCTGGTCCAATCTCATGTAATAACTGTCACGAATTGCTAAAAAAGTTAGTGCTATGATAGAAAGATGTCAGAACACCTGTGCATCGGAGCTTACTGTACACATTATAGAGGTTGAGTAGTCACAGATGAGTCAGAGTGCCCACGCTGACCCCTGTCCACTGCTGAAAGTGCCTCCAATGGGCATGTGAGCATCCAAACTGAACCATGAAGAGCATGACAAAAAGTTCAAGGTGTTGACCTGGCCCGCAAATTCAAGCATCTGTGGCATGTGCTGGACAAACAAGCCTGACTCACAGTGGTCCCATCTTGTAACTCAAAGTATGTAAAACATCTGCTGCTAATGTTGTGGTGCCTGTAATGACCTACATGGTTTTACCCGGATGGTTTTATAAGGTTATAACCTTACGGCCCCACAAAAGTTATATGAGAGCTCAGAAATTCCAATTGCACATATAAAATAAATCGTAAACATCGTAAAAAAAAAAAAATGTGTGTGTGAACTGTACTTCAGGTCTGTACAAAAAAATTTGATTAGTAGTATGCTTATTATGTTTGTGATATAATTAGATATTGAGGATTGGGGAGTCATAATTGAATGATAAATAGATGTGTATGTGTGTGCACTAGGCATGGATACACATTCACACACACATACACAGCATAATGATGCGTCCTCAAGGCTGTCAGCACGGGGGCCTTTCTGTCCTAAATCATGCATGGACAGATGCTGCCTTTTGGACTGTTAAATGTGGACCTCTGTCACATCACTGATGTGTGGTATTGTTTAAATACATTGTGATTTCTTTCCTGCTATAAATGCAAGAACAAAGTCCGTTCATGTCCAGCAGATCGTTTAGAGACTTGACTACAGGAAGGTTTTTTTTTTTTTACAAAAATCTACAGTCCTTTATTTAATATGTATAATGAATACCTGACCTGCAACTGAACATTATAAGTCATAGGTTAACAGTTTTCGAGTTTCTAGCAGCTAGACAGGTTTTTTTTTTTTTTTTTTAACTTTATGACATAAAATATCCCTGGCATGCCTTTTCTATCCTGGTTGCTATAAAGTGTTGCATATCCGCTGATGTCTTTCTGCACTTAATTGAGTCCCATTGAAGGTGGAGCATTCACAGGACAGCATGTGGTGTTAATAAGCCCGTGTCTTCCTCCGGCTCTGGCCTTGTGCAAGGTCTCAATACCTCAGCAGAGCAAGAGCACCCAGCACCAATTATCCAGGCCTATGTACCAGCTAATATTGTCTTTCTCAGTGGGGACACATCCAGTGTACAGCATCATTTGCTTAAGTACTTGTGTAATGCATGCTACCACCCTTCCTCTTTCTCTTTTTCTACTGTGCTCTCCTTCTCCTTCCTGCTGTCACAGGCTGATTATAGTGAACATACAGAGAGCTGTTGTGTAAATGTGGGTCATTTTTAGAATAGCTGTAAAGTTGTCAGTATATATTAGTCATGTCTGAAAGTTCTGGAAAGACCTCTTGTAATTGTAGCTTTCAAGCCTTGTATGCTTAAACTATGCAAAGGTTAAAGAGAAATTGAACTGAAGTGAAACTGAAGTTGAACTGACTGCTTGCATCATTTCTGTGGTATTTGCATCGAGCCTGGTTATTATGTCTTTTTAAAGTTACAGAACTGATCGTACAAATTCAAACAGGAAGAGTTTGTTAATCAGTGTGCTAATTTTTATATTACTGTACATACCTTCCACTGATGTTCCATTTGACTAAACAGTGATGAGGATTTCTAGGAATTTACTTGCGTCCTGACTTTTTTTTTTTTTTTTTTGCTTTGTGACATAATGACAGGCTCCACTTGCTCCGGCTATCCAACAGATGATGTAGATAACAGGTGTGGCTGCCACCCAGATACCAAAACGAGAGCGTCGTTTCCACATTGCGCTGAGGAAGAAAGAGAATGAGCAGAGACAGAGGTCTAGCATTGTTCAAAATCCATGTGTGCATAAACACAAAGGCATTACGCCACCAACCACGTCCCAGCTTCTCTTCAGCTTTTTTGAGCAGGTAACCTGATAGCAGTATATACAGGCCACCGTGGTTCAGGTGTAAGGACCTGCCACGGCCCACTCACTCCCTCCCTCTCTAATCACCTCCTCTAATCTCGGAATATGTGTTACGTGATCATGGTGTACACCCTGCAGACTAAGAGGTGAAGCAGGATGTCAGGATGTTTGCTGAGGTGAAACTCCAATCTTGGGGTGTGTGCTTATCAGGCACCATGTCATCATTCCAGATGTGTTTCGATACATCTTGAGTTAATTCACATGTATGAATAATCATAATTCATTTTGAAGCAGGGTTCTGTAACTGGAGATGTGAAAGTAGTGATATCAGATGGGTTGCTTCCCAGATACCCGCTACAGTGTATCAGGGATGGACTGGAGACTCCATGTGGAGTCCAGTATATCCAGTATAGTGTATAGTCCAGCAAACGGGCCCTAATTAAAAGTCCGTATAACTAAGAAATCTGATTCTCTTGCGCTGGGCGTTTAGCAGCTTCTAAAAACAACTAGAAAATTACGAACCGCGGGATGTTCAGTGGAACAGGCTCATGCCGAGTGTTGCAGTGAAAATCACAGAAAGAAGGAGAACTTATTTCCAGTGTGTAGCTGTCTGTGGACCGAAGGAAACCGCATTTCTTTTTTTGAAGCATGATTACTGCACCAGTGGCTTGTCTCTGAATGTACTATGTATAAAAACGGTCATGCCTATGACTCGGTGATAATCCCACCCTACAGTAGGTCTCGAAGTTTGGTGGAGAGTTACTCTGCATCAACTATTTCCAGTTTGTTAGGTCTAAAATAGAAGGAAGAGTTGCATCCGACATGCTTGCCGACCAGGAGAGAAACATGCGCACATGACGGAGTGTCGAATGTTCTCTAGTTTAGTCATAGAAAAATAGGTTTTTAAGGACTGTGCCAACTGTCCCGTGTCACGTACATTTGTTCCATCAAAGATCATAAGCCTTTCACCATGTTCTGTTGAAATGCGGGAAACAAAGACAGGAAGTTGCATAGATATCCGGAAACAGACGAACCAGGAAAGTATTACCATATAAGGAATAACGGATGAACAAAGAAAGAGAAGCTTGGGAAATTTACCACCGTCTAAGGGAAATCTAAGCATACATTAACAAAACCCGAACAAAGTTGTAAATACTGTACTCACTGTGCTATAATTATCAATAAACTGTCCACTGAAGAAGGGTATTGATGATTTAGTGATTGCTTCTTAGCTTTGATTCCCAGGTAATATAAATACCCTACTGCATTACAACTACAACTGAGGTTGCAGAACACCTCTAAGTCTACCCCTTAATGCTGATCCAAAGCCCAGATAAAAATGGGAGGGTTGCATCAGCTAGGGTATCCCACATAAAACCTTTGCCAAAATCAAAATCCATTATGGCAACCTGTGTGAGCAGCCAAAAGAACATCACCACACTTTCAATTGGCGGATGTAATGGTGCCCGGTCCAGGATGCATTCCCACTTCATGCTTAATGTTCTCAGGTTCTCAGGCTCTGGATCCTTGAAAAATTATAACTATCGTGTCTACTATCATTTCTACCGACTCTATGCTAAACACAGGTGCTATGCAGGATGACACTGTCACGCTCATATACACAGAGCAGCGGTCCAGGATTGTGGTTTGTTTATCGTTTGCCAGCCAGCATCGTTTTTTAACAGCATCATTGGAGTTCTAGTGCTTGTGACTAACCGGATAGACGTTTCTGATCACAAGCTTCATAAATCTTAAGGCTGCCATTCTGCATAATCATTATCACAAATATGCACCAGTTTCTGACAGAAAAAAATGGAACACAATGACTCAAGAAGCTTTTCAGAAAAAGATAATGTCACAAGCTGCCAGTGATGTAAATAAAATTTGATGCACTCATGGGTTTTCCTGGGAACGTTCTGTGATTAGTCACAGAGGTTATGTCTGTTAAATGGCCTGTTCCTGTTCAATTAGATGTTTCTTGGAATTTCTTTTTGAAGTTTCTAAACATAAAAGGTCCAGCTTGGAGATTACTAGATATTTGGTTGTTAATAAATACCATATTTTCATGTTAAAACGTATTTTTTTTTTAAAAATGTGCCATATGCACAAAAAACAATGTACAGTACAATGGGTTACTGTTCCCACACTTTGTATCTGATCAGTGCTTTAAGTAAAGGTGTATTACTCTTCTCAGAAGTGCTATGACTGTGAACATAGGCACTGGGTCACTTTCAAGCTAAAAATGTTGTGATTTAATCCCTAACATTCCCTGAATGGCCACGGGTGTTGCTAATGGCAGGGATTCTCGAAAACTTGCCAAAGAGGCCGGGTTTTTGAAAGTGTATTATTTCTGTCTTAGTTGTAATCACAACTTGCTATTGGCCATTATAAGTGTTTTGGCCTCTTTAGTATGCGGCTATGTGCTAATTCAGTAGTAGGCAGGCTGGCAGTTAACACCTTGCCAAGTGGGATCCTGCCACCTTGGTCATTCCACACTGAATACGTGATTGGTTGTGTTAGAGCATTAAATCTGTGCTTAGATATTACCTATTTTTCTTGCTGGGTTCCCCTGTGTGTTACTCATCCTAAAGACTATCAAATACACAAGCTTTATAGGAATTTATGCTTGATTGAAGCAGTTGGGAAAATGATACCTATAGATTTTTATTACTGAATAAACTTTTTCTCGGTAGGTAGGTATAATAGGTATAAACGAGAAAAATCCCTATGTCTACACCTGTAGTGGTTGGTAGATTCTTTAGAGAAAAAGGATCTATGTTCAGGATCATAGGTCAGGGTTGAGCTGGCATTCTGTTAAAGATTGCATATGTAGGCATGTGTGTGTGTGTGTGTGTGTGTGTGTGAGTATATAAAGTAGCCAGACACAAGATCATTATGGTAATATTATACATACTGTGGGTAGTGTGGTGATAGATTTGCAAAGCAGACATTAGAAAGGAACAGATATATTTAAATTGATTTATGTAACTTATATATATTTGATTATTAAGTCATTAGTATGTTGTATCACATTAATTGTAATATTCTGAGAATTTCCTTTAATTAGGAATAAGAATTAACATGGATTCAGATCATCTACAAACTAAGATGTAGCTTTCAGTCATACAGTATACACTGATCAGCCATAACATTAAAACCACCTAGGTTTTGGGTTCCCCAATCCTGGGTTTAGGTGGCACTGAGGCGGCTCTGGGCCCTAGGAACATGACTTCATAAGTTAGCAGCGGATCCTTGGGTCCTGTGGCTTGCATTCCTTGGGAGCTCAAATGGATTGGTATCTGGGGAGATTGGAGGCCGGGTCAGCTGATGTTATGGCTGACTGGTGTGTGACCAGATGTGTTTCTGCCAAATGGGTAGAGCTTAAGCCTCTTTAATGGGCACAATACATAATCAGAAATTTTAGTGTAACTTCTACTGTTTAACACAAATTGGGGTCAAACTTGCAAAACATCCAAAAATCGTCTTGACATCTAAAGAAAGCTGCAACTTTATTTCATTTCAAACCGAGAATCTCTATTTCATCATGCAGTTGTCGTTAGGGATTGGGAGAATTAAGAGTGATGAGGCGTGTGTTTACCTACGCCTGCTATCGCTCGCTCCCTCACTGACTGACTGACTGACACATTCACCACCTGTTGTCTCACAAAGGTACTGTCTGATAACCCTGGTCAGCTGCCTATGTTGTGTTGCATAGATAATGCTCTATTTATAGTCTGTGGTCTGTGAGACTTGTTAGGTTTGTGTTTAACTCTCTTCTGCAGCAAAGTGAGATGCCCCAAACCAGAGCTACCTGTGTGATGAGGTCATACGATCACGTGGTGATTCACGTTACAGGTTAAGGGGTGTGTTCAAATCCTCGTTTGCGTGCAGTCTTTGCACGTTTCAGCCAGTAAAATATTTGTGAAACTGCTACGCTTAGATGGCTTAGTTAGGTATTATCATGTCTTTTATTTGTATTGGAGGTGAAAATTGAGAAGGTGGATGCTTCGATAATAGCAGTAGCCCCCAGGTGTCTTTCTTACACAGCTACAATAAATGAGGTTAAATGTTTAGACCTGCGGAGCTTGAATGGAACGTGCATGAATGTTCTTTGTCCTATTTGGCGCCATGCCCTGTTCGAACACGTGGAACGTCTTGGGGGACATAGATTTTGCTAAGCTAGTTAGAGAGCTATTACTAATGAACAGGTATCAAAACAGAGCTCGAAGTCTACTATCTTTGCTTGCTTATTTTATATGTACATGCTTTTTTTACATTATATGTACATGCTTTTATTTCTTTTTTTTAACACTTATAAAAAGACATCTGACATTCTGTCCAATCATTTAAGTGTCAAAAAGCAGAACTGCATGCATGGAGAGTTGTAACCCTGCCCCAGGGCTGTGTTTGACTGGCTACTGTCACAGCCTACTGTTTGAATTGTGCACCCCCTGCCACCAGAGATCTACATTTCCCTGACAAATTAGATTCAAATGCAATCCTCTGCCTTTTACTCACCCAGGTTACACAACTATCCTAAATGTCAAACAATCTTAATGCACATTTTATTAGTACGTTCTTACCTATTTCTTCGGTATAAATTAAATCTTGCCTATGTCTAAAGTAAAAGAGCACATTATTGAGGAGCTGCCAGAGCTTCTCCTGATACAATGCCACCACCTGTCTTTAGGGCTTCTGCTCCAGGAGTATGCGTTACTATCAGTGAGCTCCTCATGTGTTCTAGCTAAATGGCATCATTAGCTATCATAGGCACTTGATGTTTTCTGGAGTGCATTATTTCATTATAAAGGCCTCAAGTGGACTGGAAGATTTCGTGCTTCAGTGCGCGGTTTTATTGCGCAATGATGGCATGGAAGTGCAGTCTTTTCCTCTCTGTTGGGGTTTGCCACTTTGATTAGCATTGTTTAAAAATATATAATAAATTATGGTTATTATGATTATTAATTACAAAAGATGCATCTCAGAGAGATGCATACTTCAATTCAATTCAATGTTATTTATATAGAGCTTTTAACTTTTGACATTATTGCAAAGCAGCTTACAGATATATTGTACAGTATATTACCATATATATTTTATTTTTACTATTTGAAAATATATATATATACTGTATGTGGCCACTTGCTATAGAAGTCCAAAAATGGGATACACCAATGATATTATACTCTTTCCAAAAAATAGTTTTTGGTACTATCCTGTCACATGTTAAATGAGCCTCCTGATAAATATTGGGGATGCTTGAGCTTCAGAGGTGTTTATGATACAAGACGTAAAGCAGGGAATGACATTTCATTTTGGGACTGTGCATGAAATTGTGTTTGCAACATACAGTGTACACATGTGGGCTATGCACTGTAGATGAATGACGAGCTGCTCAAAAGCTGCCTGTGTGTACTTACTATATATAATGTGGTATCTTTTAAAAGGGTCTTTCTATCCCAAAAAGTTTTACATTGTCAACCTTGCCAGCTCCTAACACACTTATGCATTTGAGAAAACTGGAATGCTTTTGCGTAACCGTCACACACAATAATATCTAGAAATACTTGTGTATGTTTCTTAAATGCACAGAATCTCTTCATGCTTTAGTTTGCAACAAGCTACCAACCATATCCTTGTTACATATTTTTTTTCGTAGCTTTAATCCTTAATGCAAGCAAAGAAAACAACTAAGGAGATTGCTGAAATTACTGGAATTGAGTTAAGAACTGTCCATGCGTTATTAAAATCTGGAAGGACAATGGTAAAGGTAGGCACATGAACCGACGCATAGTGCCCACTGTACAAGCCTCTGGAGGCAGTGTTATAATCTGGGATTTGTTTTGGTGGTCAGGTCTAGATAATGCGACGTTATGTGGCAATAAAATGAAGTTAGCTGATAACTTAAATGTAGTAGTTTGATGACCAGGTTATCACATCAATGCATTTTTCGTCCCTGATGGTACAAGTGCATTCCAGGATGGCAAGAGTGGTTTGACTCTCCCATCATTAATACCAGATCTTGGGCAAAAATAAATGCAATAATAGATGGAATTAAATGTTGTCAATTTGCATGAGGTTTTCGCATCATAAAATAGAGTGAATGTGCCATAATCAAAGCGAGATATTATAAATTATTGAAATCATTATAATAAATGTGTGATGTAAGTTTTGGTTATTTACAAATGCAAAGAACAGAAGAATATGTTCTTTTTCTATTAACATAAAACTACTTGTAAATAAACCAGGCTGAAAACAAAGTTAAACATTTCCTATCTAACATTCTATAAAGGACTTGTACTGACTGAAAGCTGAAAGGATCAGATGTAAACTCCACTTTCTGCTGGTCTTACAGATATAGTGTGTAAATTTGGGATGTGACGCCCTCTCTGGCAGAAGAATGTTACTGCAAACAACTCACTGAGGAACGTTTGTGTGAACACAATGCGAGTTGCATGGCACCCCCTTCCCCCGCACAGATTAAGCTGATGATTTTGAGTGCAAGTCAATAGACTTTCAAGGACTAATGACACTACTGGCGTACCACTGACAGTGTTGTTAGCCGTGTTAGCTATGAGAAGGCAGTGTACAATAACTGTAGTGGCTAGCTAGGTGTGAAAACAAGAATTACTCATAATTTGCCAACGTGCAGTGTCATGTCATGACAAACCGGCTGCTTGTCCTTAGTGTGATACTTACAATACAAAACTGACAAATGTGGACATTCATTTGTCATGGTCGCAACAGAAAGGCCCCGTTTTAGAGTAGTCCTATCCTGCAGACTTACTATTAGCTCCTAGTGGAGAAGCATACAGTTTAAGAAACATTTGAAGCACAAAAATACATACAGTACAGATAAAAACAGGTAAATGCAAACTGTTAGCTAAATTACTGTACCATCCTCACAAACACAACATGGTATCTATCTGTCTATCTACAGTATGACTGCATACAATCTTGATAACATTAACACACAGCATTTTAAATACTTCTTGTTCAATTTAGTCAATTTATTAAGAATAAACAAATTAGCAGCAGGTACAGGTGAACTACCACTTTTGGCTTGTGATTTGACATTTCAGATTAAGCTGGTCTCGTGCTGCATAGCACACCGGTGAGGGGCATTTAGGAAAATCCTTCATGCACAACTCCCTCTGGGAATTTCTCGAGCTTCCCGACGCTGTGATAGTAGCTGAAAGCCCCTGCCGAATCCCACACGAACAGCTCTGACTGTGAATTGCTGGTCTTCCTTGAGTGACTTATGGCTCCATACGAATGCCGGGTTTTTGAGTGTTTTTCTAATTTAATAATGCTGCAATTTAATGTGTTAGATTAATAATTAATTAAATAATCTAATAATTTTCAGATAATACCTACCAAGATGTACAAACATCTGGACAGGAAGCACGAGTGATGACGTTTACTTATCCTAGAACATTTAACAGAAAGTATTTTGTATTAGCTTTGTTTAAGGTCTTAAAACCATTTGATAATTATACTAACTACAAAAACTCTATAATTAGAGGTAACTGATCTCTGCTACTTCCTTCCAAGCTTCATATTTATTTTGTAATCACTTCATTCACATTTATTAGGAGCATTGACATGGACCCAAATACTTCTGCATCAAATACTTCTCATTATCGCTGTCGGGGTCACAGTAGCTTCAGCTAATAAAACTCTACTGTTTGTGCTGTTATTGAAAAAATTAACCAGGTTCATGATGTTCATGGCAGCACACCACAATATCAATGATAATCAGAAGAATTGCCAAATTGGTATAAAAATGCATAATGTGAACCCCTCGATCGGAGCAGTCTGATCCGATCCAGCCCAATAGGAATGAATTTTCAATCAGATGTAAACATTTGTTGAGTATAGCCATATAAACACTTGATTGATGTGGAATTAGCATTAAATGATGTGAGACGTTTCTGAAAAAGAAAGTTTGCTTTGGTAAACTCTGTTAGAACAGCTCTCTCATACTCGTCTTTACTTTCATCCACTGGGTCTCTGGATAAGGAGGAGGCACTCATTGCCTCTGCTTTTCACAGATATTAAAGCATGTACCCGATCATATACTGTATGAGACTGAATTCTTGTAATGCAGAGGAAGTCTAACTTAATCTAACCGAACTTCAAAAAAAAAAAAAAAAAAACTAGGAACTAATTACTGAAAGATTAAATGAAGAGAGGGAGAAAAATGTCATAATACACTATATGAAGTTTATATGATTAGACAAAGTAATCAATTGTGGAATTCATATCTGTTGCTTTATTGATTGTCCCTGTCGCTGAAATTGTACCTCTGTGGCACACAAATCCACTGAAACACAATGGTCACTTTGTCGTTTTGCAGTGTGAACAGAGTTAGACTAGCTGTTACACCACCCAGTTACTCAAAAAAAAGACAATCCGCCGTGTCATTGCTATACAGTGTATAATTACTTACAGGATAATTAGTTATAAGTATGGATTACATGAAAGTATCAGTGCACGTGTCAAATGACTAAACTCAATGTAAATGTAAGTGTAATTGTGTTTAATTAGAGAATAATGAGAAATATTCACAGGCAAAAAGGTTCGCCTTTAATGTTGAAAATCATCACATTGTATCTGAAGCAGCTTCTGCAAGTCTTCTTTTTATTGTGAGGTTTCACTATATAACTTCAGCACAAAAATCAGGATCTTTTAGAATGTCTTCTCTGGACATCCTAACTGACAGCACACGCATATCCTGATACAAATAAAGTGCAGCCTCATTATCGCTGTCGGGGTCACAGTAGCTTCAGCTAATAAAACTCTACTGTTTGTGCTGTTATTGAAAAAATAACCAAGTTCATGATGTTCATGGCATCACACCACAATATCAAAGAATGTTTTACAATACCAGCATATCCTCAAGTGTTTTTCTCATTACATATATCATCATCATTAGTTCGTGCTAACCGTACACACAAAAGCATGATGTGAGCTTAGTGAGATTAGCTAGTTCTCCTCATAGCATAAAACATACACCATGGTTTATCTGTGACTCACTGGGGAACAGAGTAAAAGTATGAACCTGACGTTTTGCACCTTGTGTAGTTGTTCTGATTGCACAGGTTTGGCACACCAGGAGGACGAGCAGTGTGCCAGGGGCGTCTCCCACAGGTTAATCACATGTAATTACACAGCTCTTCTCACCCAAGAGCAAGTCATCCATGCAGCAGGGGCTTTAGAGCTCCGCCACACCATATAATGCAAAGCTACAGTGCTTAGACTAAATTTACAGTCTGTTACTCGATTATCTTTCCTCCTGATTTAAGGATAATTTCAAAAGGATTTCCTTCTGTTTCTTTCACTTTATTGATCGAAAAGTACGCTCATATACATCTGCATGGCACATCTGACCAGAGACACATTAAGATTTGAGGTCTTTATTATGCACAGTCATTATTATGCACTGTTGTATTGTTTCTGGATTAGACTCCAGATCCACAGCCACGCTGACTAAAATAAAGCGGTTACTGATATAAATCAATCAATCAATCAGCTAATTATTCATTTGTTTATTTGAGTTGTTTATCTGTCTTACTAAAAGGTAAACTTACAAAATTATTACTCTTATGAATACTACTTTGAGAAGAATAATTCTTAGTTTTGAAAGTTTACAGTTTGCTGTTAAAATGTTAATGAAATATTGCTATAAACTGCATTATGAACATCAAAACATACAAGGAGCATTCGAGTCAAACTGGGACTTGTAATTAAATTCCTCTTAAATGAAGGAGTGAACCCAATTGACATTAACAGAAGACTTCGAACACAGTACGGTGATGAGACACTTACCTGCGGTAAAACATATGAATAGTTAACATTTTTCTAAAGAAGGCCATACATCTGTGAATTACCATCCTAGCTGGGGTAGCTCAGAGCCCAATGCAGTTTTTCCCATGAACATTCAGTGAGTAGAATGCCTGATCCTTGAAAATCAATGGATAACTTGTCGCCAACTTGATGAAGAGATACATCTATCTGTACACACAATCATTCACCAACACCACTTAGACATTACAGGAACTCGGCTGCGAGTTATTACCACATCCTCCGTACAGTCCTGACCGCGCTCCGAGCCATTTCCACATGTTTGGGCCATTAAAGGAATTTCCTGGGAGGTCACCTTTTCAGACACGAAGTAGGCAGCGTGATCATGGATCCAGCGTACGGAGAAAACTTAGCAGGGGGATTTGAGAAATAAATAGAATGTTAAAATGAAAGAAATAAATGTTAGAGGATAGAGGAATAAAGGTAATTTTTAACTCTAAAAAATGTCAAAATTAATCAAATTAATTATAAAAAGTCCCGGTTTGACTTGAACACCACTCATGTCACAAGATATAGTACTTGGGAATATTTTAATATGAAGGAAAAAAGAAATAAAGTAAATTATAAAATTTTATTATTTAAGAAAATACAAATCCTTACTCTTATATTCAACTTAAAAACATTTGAGATTTTATTAAAACAGCCATGATGTATACCACAGAGTAACTTTGTGATATTCGTTTTTAATTTTTCAATAGAAGCAACAACACTATAAGATGTAAGCATTAAAAGTAAAGATTAAAAGTACACTTTGCGGTGTAGGAGAAGCTATTTGTGTTTCTGAAGTTCCTTAAAATCAGCCTTTAGTGTTGTGTGTTAAAGTTGTGACGAGCCTCCCCTCCCTTCCCCGCCCCGTTCCTTCCCACTGCAGTCCCCGGAGCTAAATATGGCAGTTATTATTTGAATGTTGGTATGCCACCAGTGGAATTATTTCCCCTGTGCTGGGAGTTGGACCTGGAGCCCTCTGGATGCTGAATGCTCCTAGCACTAAACATTGACCCAAATAACCCACACGGTGCAATACTATCCTACTGAACATTAGGATAAACCGCAGATTGGTTAGTTTGTTATTTATACTTAACCAAAAATTCTAATTGATTGACTGGCAGTATGTATTTTACTTATTTGTTTAGCATTAATTATTAAAATAAATAACAAAAACCTTCTAGTGTTGCATTAGATTTAAGTGCCACTATTGATATTATTTAAAGAAACAACCTAATTTTAACAAGATCCCAAAACTCACCCAACCACTAGCAAGACATGTTGATATTACATTTTTTTTTTTTTACTAATGCACATAATAGAATGTTCTTAATAGTATTTTTAATGGCATGAAATTAAAATGACCTAATTTGCACATAGGTTGCTTTTTTAATTGCTACTGCAGACGCTCATAATGGTGTTAGTCACTGCTGTCTGGTCATATTGGTAACCTGTTAAAAAAAAATGTGATCAATAATCAATGCATTATATGCTATGATTCCTACTGTTTTAGTACAGAATAGAGCAGACTACAGTACATGTTTTACTTATTAGCAAATAATTAGTTTAAAGCTACAGTGTGTGACTTTTTTTTTTTTTTTGGTTACAATTATATTAAACACATTATTAAGTCCAGGAAGAAAATGTTCCCTAAAACATGATGTTGCTGAGCTTCTGTGAGTCTCCCTGGAAATCGTGTAATACTACTTCACAGTTAGAGCTGGTGGGCTTGCATCGACTGAAGATTCCGAACTCTTTCAGACTCCATACACCAGCATATATCATCATGCCTCACAGAAGCAAAGCCAAAGACTTACCCTGATGCACTCAGAGCCGGAGGCACCCTAATAGAGAAGTCTTGTTCCTTTAACTAGTTTTGAAATAGATTGTCCATGATAATCAGAATGAACACAAAATACACAGGCAACAGCACAGGGCAAATGAATTGAAATTTCACAAATGCATTAGCAAGGTAACCAGATGAAATTAGCATCCTGGCTAAAAGACCTGCTCCTTGTTTAAGCAGAAGAGTTGTGCACTTTGCTTTAGTACTCAGTAACTCTGACAGTGACAATAATGTGCACCATATTACTCTTATAACCCGTACAGTACTGTGCAAAATTCTTATGCCACCTCTCATTTCTTCATATTCATAAATTAAATTATGTAAATGACATTTAAAAAATGGGAACAAATGTTTTACTGTGACAAGCTGCAAAGAGCCTCAAGACAGAAATTTTTTTAAATGGTTGTTTATGTAAGAACCTCAGCAGCGACCTCATTTCCCCTCTCATCTGTTCCAACCACTCAGCGTTCAGCATCATCAGTCTACTAATCACTGGCCTGATCATCTGTCATCATCTGCACCCGTTTCTCACTGGTTCATGCCGTAAGTTAGATGTTTTTATGCTTGAACGATTTACAGGTCACTGTGTGGCTTAACAAACAAAACATTCCTCTGAAACTGGTCAAAAACAGGGACTAGACTGAAAATGAGAACAAATAAACATGCCAAAAAAGAGAGATTTAGTCATTTAGGAAGCTGTGTCTCTCTCTTCGGAAGCAAAATATGAATAATGAGGGGTGGCCTATGACTTTCGAACAGGACTGTACATATTATGCTGGGATTCCAAACTTTGTCTGTGCTATTTTGGCATCCTAGCTGAAGTATGTGTGGGTATATGTGGGTGAAAACTATGCAGCATAACGTATATTACAAAAATGTTCCATCGCAAGTAACTTGCAATACCATTCTTCTACCAGAGAGGTAGAATTCCAAAATCTTAGCTTTAACAAGTTTTCTTACCCGGTTAAATACAAAATGAAATACGAAGTGACTTCATTTGAAATCTTTTTAAACCTGTACAAGCCTGAGTGAATCAGGGAAAAAAGAGATGCTGAAGAAATGACTCTCTGGCTAAATAATGTCTAGGCCATTCAGCATGTCTCAACTTCATCACACCCCTCCTGGTGTTTTGAACATACCTAATTTGTGTGTTTTGCTGTCCATCCCCAGTTGACCTCCTCCATCTGGCCGTCCTCCTCCTCCACCTCCCCGTGTCTCTCAAATCAGCCTGCACTCATTCCTCTCCTCTTTAATCTGTATACTGACAAAGAGGGCTATTATTCACATATAGACACAGTAATCAGAGAGGCTGCCCTTCTCAGTCCGATCTAATGTACTGGATGCTGACTTTGATTTCTAACATGCGTTGACTTTATTGGGCTACACAGAAATGCTATAGAGCATGTGGACCTCCAAAAAAACGCATGTAACACATCAGGAGTGAGCGATGCATCAAATCCAGCAACTAACTGGTCCAATTAGGTAAATGGGTTGGGATCAGGTGGAATTGCATCAGAGCGATTGATATTATTATTTTTTTTCCAGTTGAAATGGATGAAATAAATCACAGACTAATGAACAAAGCAAAGCAAAGGCAAGCCGTCAGATGTCTAATATGGTGATGTTGTTGGGGGTCCAAGGCCAGTGGATGAAAAGAAGAGGAGGAGGGGAGCCATCTCACATATTGAAATGCCACGCTGGTGGTCAGCCTGTGATTTATTCCCTGTAAGGGCCTTGGCTTTGCTGGAAAAAAAAAAAAGCACTCCTCATTGTTGTGGGAGGAGGAGACAGAGAAGAAAACTAGTGGGATGGATTCCTGGACATTAAAACATCATGGTTATTTTGTACAGTAAATATGTTATCAAGTGCTACCTTGCCATCTGTTGTAACTTTGCTTGTTATTGTTGTAAACTAATAAGTTAGCTTTTTCCTAGTGAGGGAGAGCTGTGCCGAGAGCAATGATGATGGCTTCAAGAACTATGCACAGTAGTATTACATGAAGCCAGTGAGCTGCATCAGACCAAGCATACTGGTTTTCGATTCTATTAAATAAATGTGACCTCAATGACATCATATTTTATACTCGGAAATACAGGAAGCATACAGTTGGGTGACAAGCTGAATACAAAGACAAATGATTAAGGAAACTGTTAAACAATGATTTAATGAAATGCATGTATATGGTTGTTTAGTTTTATGTTTAGTGTTTTATGTTTTTTATCATATGACTATATGAGTCACCTGGGTGACTGGATGCACACATTGCATCATGCCTGAAGGCCTTCTGAATCATCTGAATAGTTTCCGTGGAGGAAAGCTTAACGCAAAATGTTTAAGCTTAACGCAAAATATGATGCAGATTCGATGCTCTTCTCACTCAGTCATTTGGAACGTGTCAGCCACGCAGTACACAGACTCACTCAGTGGCGTCTAGTACCCCACTGCCTAGTACAGTGAAGATGTCATTGTTCAGGTATGTAGATTCCAGTCCATTCTGCTTACATCTGATACTTTGATCCCATGCAAACAGTTTATATACTGTATACACACTGTATACAGAGAGAGAGAGTTTTACTTCCTGTTCGGATTTGCTTGTTCCCTCCTTAGATGGAAGTGTCACTGTGAATCAATACAAAATTCAATTCAATTCAAATCAATTTGATTTTATTTGTATAGTGCTTTTACCAGTGGTCATTGTCGCAAAGCAGCTTTAGAGAATTAAAAAATTACAATAATAATTATGTAAGGGGAAAAAGTATAAATTATATCTACTGTATCAGATTGTCGCTGATGAGTAATCCAGGGGCGACGGTGGCAAGGAAAATCCCCTTCCTATGGATAGCCATAGAAAGAAACCTTGAGGCTAAAGGAACCAGATTTAACAGGGAACTCATCCTCATTTGGGTGATATCACATAGTGTGACCATAAATCAACAAAATTCTCCTGACTGATTACCTTTATGATGATTTTTTTTTCTATCCTGATGACCCTGTCTCCATCCACAGGGCATGATGTCTCTCTTGAATGGTTTGATTTGAGGATGAAAATAATATAAATCAAATGCTCTGGCCTTCATAGTCACCATCATCCAAACCCTAACCAAGGGGATATTTTTTGGTGTTCAAGAACGGTGTTCAGTCCTTCAGTATAGATGCAGAGACTAGGGAAATCTGTGCTGAGGCGCCAAACACTACCTTGGTTTTTTTCTTTTCTTTTCCACCCACTTATTCTGCATTTAAATACGCCTAATTTTATTGACTATATTCTGAACAAGAGCATGAGTCTTTATTAATGCCAGAATATGAGATTAGCTGTATTACTTGTTTAGTAGAACATTAATGCCATTTACTCAGCTAAATAATGTGATATGCCATGTGTGTTGGTCAGTGTCCTGAGGAGTAGACTGAATGAATTTTCAATATGTGGGTTTATTAAGGACCCTGTATTCGCGGCTGTGTTTGTGACTCAAGATTTAATACTTTCATCATAATGCCGTCTTTGGAAAGGGCTACTTTCAATACATTAGTGAAGAATAATACATGTTGCCCCAGGAGGTTCTCACTGAGCATTCACAACCCTTTCGGTTACCTACAGTATGTTAGATGGAAAGATCCAATTATAACCACTAGCCGGTGTCTGCTCTGGGCCAGGGAATTCAGAAATTCGTGTACATTTTGGTTCATGAATTTATTCTAATTCATTCAATTCAAGTCAATTTTATTTACATGGCATTTTTCTAACAACAGACATTGTCATACAGAAGCTTTAAATTAATGCAGAGATTTCTACCCTAATTGAACAAGCCAGAGGCGAATGCCGGAGGCCATGCTGGAAAAACTCATTGAGAAACCCAGAATCAAAAACCCATCCCCTGCTCGGTGACACCAGAAAGTGGGAGTGGAAATGAATTAATTCTCCATTTACTTGTAGTCATTTCTTAAACACATCTTCAAAAACCTGATGTCTTTTCTGAGTGCTGGTCATGCACCTCTCTACTCTCAAAGGAGAACACTATGCTCACTCCTTTAATGTAGACGCTTAACTGCACTTAGTGCAATGGAGGGACCCTGCTATCATCCCATTCAGATTATGGCTTGTCACGAGTTCTGCAATGTAAAGCCATGAACATGAAAAAGCACAGCTGGGATTTGAACCTGCTGAACACACTCGTACTGCATTTAGTATGTGGACTCTGGAGGGACTGCCATGTAATGTAAGGAATGGTTCACAAATAGCTTACCGCGAATAAAATATTCTACAGAAACTAGAGTTCTTAAAAT
Source organism: Heterobranchus longifilis (assembly GCA_028570985.1). NCBI lineage: Eukaryota > Metazoa > Chordata > Actinopteri > Siluriformes > Clariidae > Heterobranchus > Heterobranchus longifilis. The sequence continues at coordinate 12,721,132 of JAOVVB010000046.1, forward strand.
GGGAAGGAAATAGGAAGAAATTTGAGAAGTAATTGAAGCCACCCATACTTGGGAAACACTATACGGCAGGAAACTATACCTTTCTATAAGTAAAGGGAGCTTGTGATCCATTTACATAGAACATTTTTTTATCCAGTGTCATACAGTGTCTATAGATGATAATATATGACCAGGCGGTGCTTAAGGGATTTGCCTACAAATCATCTTCGAGTTTAATTAACTGAAATTTGTAGTGGGCCAGATGTGACAGGAGCCTAAGCAGAAACGCTAGTTTACCAACATGGATGCTTTGTAATGTATGCTACTGTATAAAAGTGTCAGAAATGAGGCTTATCACACTACCAGAGGTGGGTAGAGTAGTCAGAAATTGTACTCAAGTACGAGTAGCTGTACTTCAAAATAATATTACTCAAGTAGAAGTAAAACGTATTCGATGAAAAGATAGTCAAGTGCTGAGTAACTGTTTCAATCGTAATGTTCGATTTATTATTTTTTTAGAAATTATGTAAGCAGCCAGACAAAAGGATGAAATATAAATTCTGACATTTGCAAATAATAAAATAAATGAAATAAATGTAATAAAATAAATGAATAAAATTAATATCTTTATAAAATTAAGGAATAAGAAACACAAATTTCCTAATATCGCTTTTTTCACAACATAAAGCTTTTGAAACAAATACCTACTGTAGGTAACATCTGTGTGTTAGGGTTAAATATTTCCAGTGTAAGATATACTGTACTGTATATTCAGTTGCCCTCCACGTGGCTTAGCAGATAGAAAATAACATTAGAACATGTGTACAATAATGTAAGAAACTTATATGATTAAACTTAAACTAGACTATGCCTTTAGCATATTGGCTAATTACTGTATATATGCTAACATTGCGACATTAAATAAAACAGCTAAACTAACCGTGACATGTTGCCTTTTGCTGTCCATGGGCTGATTCCCCCCATAAGCAGTGTTTCTGTGTGGTCACATGTGGTTATTGTTATTGCTGCTGATTGGTCAAACAGAGTCATGTAATTATTGTTGCTACACCTGATTGGTGAAACACAGTCATGTGATAGATCTAATGTGTAGAATGGTGATGGGAAGTTTGAATCATTTTAGTGACTCGGTTCTTTGAATCTCGTTCATCAAAATGAACAAATCTAGGAAATGTTGACTTTTCAACAAAAAGACCCCCAAAAAACATACTATAATAACATATTATAATAAACAGAATGAGTAGCTCACCTAAGCGGCACGGTGGTGTAGTGGTTAGCACTGTTGCCTTGCACCTCCAGGGTCCGGGATCGATTCCCGGCCATGCTCGATTCTGAATAGAGGATAAAGCGGTATAGAAGATGAGTGAGTAGCTCACCTCTCATATGAGAGTCGTTCATTTTTTTTAATCTATTGCACTGCATAGCGTCTATGGGAGTCACGTGACAAAAGAACGAACGCCTCGGAGTAGAAGAGTCATTGAGAAAGACTACTCGTTCTTCTGAGTCACGTTAAAGATTCGTTCAAAAAGAACTAATCGTTTATGAACGACCGATCACTGGTGTAGAATAAATGGTTAGAAAAGTAACGAGCTGAATGTAGCGGAGTAAGAGTAGCGTTTCTTCTTCACAAATCTACTCAAGTAAAAGTAAAAAGTATGGTGCAGTACAACTACTCATAGAAGTAAAAAAATTTTTTAAAGTTACTCAAGTAAATGTAACTTGTTACTACTCACCTCTGCACACAACTCCACGAGTCATACTGGTTTTTAAACAATTACACATACAGTTAAAAATGTTAAATTAAAGCCTTAACTCCATGGCTTAAAGTCTGTGTGATATTTTAATCTGAGATTTTGACGAGAGATCATTGTTAATGTACAGTAGCATTCTAGAAGCTAGGGATGACTAAGTACATTTTTACTGGTGTTTTTATAATAAGTGAAAAGCGGTATGGTAAAGTAAGCATGTGTCTCTGTGAGTAAATTGTCACCAGGTGGACTCACTCTGATCTGCCTGGAGTCGGAAGCATCTGTGTTCTGGGCAGTGGGGCAGAAAATAGGGGACTCAGCCTTCTAATTCCCTCTGTCAGCACTAGCAAGAAACTCATACTGAGAGACTCACACAGAATCCAGCATACTGTAGTGTGTGTGTGTGTGTGTGTGTGTGTGTGTGTGTGTGTTTGGGGATGGGGGGGGCCTATCTGTAGAACCCACCATGACAGAAAGGAACTGGCAGCCCTGTACTCCATGTAACATCCTTTCTTTTCCTCTCAACAGTCCAAAATTGCAGTATTAGTGGAGAGTTCTGGGGGATTGGGTCTGGGGGATTGGGTCTGGGGGATTCCTTCTGCTGTTATTCTTTCTTTTAAAGACACCATTTAAAAGAAGAGAAAAGGGATCACCTCTGCATTTTGTTTAACCATGCTTCTGTCCATATAATAGGAAGTGCCTTTTTTTTATGAGAATCATGTTAGTCTGGTTTGATGGCCCTTGTTTAATATACAGTCATTTTTAAATGGATGCCATTCTTCGTTGCAGTGACACATTCCCCTGGCTGTAGCGATAACCTGCAACTAAAGCAGCCACACAATGAGAGCATTGCATAAGACCACACAAGCGAAGCTCTGCTTTTGTGGAGGTGACCAAAGCAACGCGGTGCCATGGCAACGGCCGCAGCCCCCGGGTAGCCAGTAGGGCACCTGAGCCCTCTTTCACAGACAGGAGAACTTTAATTAAGCCTGTTTGGCCACATGGTGCGTTACACAGTGTTTCACTCTGTCTCTTGTTAGGAAATTTAACGCAGCTTATAGAGGGCTGGATTGGCCCAAAGACGGACCACATGGCTGTGATAATGTAGAACACGAGTTCTGTTGGCTTTTGAATGAAACTAAATAATATTAAGAAGGGTACTGTTTCAGATTCTACTTTTCAAGGTTAGAGACTGATCGATGGTCTATAAACAGCATCTAAATACCGAGAGGCTGTACCTCCAGAACTGTTTTTTTTTCCTAAAATCTTTAAAACAGCGCCATATTTTATGTTGTAAAATGTGTTTGAACATCACATTTGATTGCTTTATGCAGCTGTAAAACGATTAACCTCTTACAGTAGCATTTGAACTATCAGGCTATCCCCAGCTTCATATTGTCTCATTTAATGCTTCTCGTAGGTAGATTTCATTCATAACTGTGTATAATTACTGAGAGGAAATTGGAACAGCACGCATAGTTATCGTTTGATTACCAAAGCAACACCATAGAGGATGTGGTTGCTGTGTCTGCCTAATCAAAGTCTGCCCCCTCCATAGACACACACACACACACACACCCACACACACCCTTATGTACACAAGGTTCACTATTGAACATGGCTCCCTGTGTGAGTGTCAAAGTTGGACATGACATTTACAACAGCTCCCCCTTTTCCCACCTGCTGTTTAACAATGCTATCACTCCTGCTAGCACTTAGAGGCCTCCCTGAAATGCCCACAGTCATACTAAAGCCAAGCTCCTTATCATGAACTTCTTCAGCTTCTGTTTTTTGTACTGGACAAGTTTAAATGCAGTCAAGACAGAACCTAATAAGCCAGTGATCATTTCTTGTATTATTTTGTTATATTGTATGGTGTGTGATGTGGCTGGATCTGATCTATCCTTAGGTCCTGAATCTCTTCCTGGCTCTGCTGCTCAGCTCTTTCAGTGCAGACAACCTGTCAGCGCCGGATGACGATGGCGAGCTGAACAACTTGCAAATTGCAATAGGTCGCATCCAAAAAGGGATAGTGTGGCTGCGCCGGGCCCTGTGCGATTTCTTCAATGGCAACTTCAAGCGGAGAAGGCAAAAGGCCAAAGAGGCGAAGGCCATGCTGAAACTGAAGAGGCTCAGTCAGCAGGCCCAGAGGGCCGAGGGCAACGGCACGGCTGGGGTCATTGGCCGCACTGGAGATAAGTGTGCCTCTCCGGATGACAGCTACATGACGAACCCTAACCTGACCATCAGTGTGCCTATTGCTCCTGGCGAGTCGGATGTAGAGTTTCCAGAGGATGAGGATGATGACGATGAAGCCAGTGAGAGCTCTGATGAGGAGGAGGAGGAGGAGGAGGAGGAGGAGGAGGAAGAAGCAGAAACCAAACCGGTAAGTAAGATGTCTAAATGTAAAACACTTTTCAGACAATGTGTACAGACCCAACTCTTTTTTTATATATATATTTGGCATTTGACATATGCAGGCCAGTTTGCTTGGTAAGAAATAAAACACTTCAGGGTGTGCTGCTTTGAGAAATAACCGGTCATTCCCTAAGCAGGCTCTGTTTTGTCTTTGGAAATTATAAGATAAAGAAATACAGCTTGTTATGTTACTGGGAAGCTGGGAGGCATCTGTCCTGACGTCTGTTCTTTGGTGAAAAGCTTGCTGATTGTTAAAAAAATGATAACGGTGTAAATGTCTGCTACTGTATATCTATCAATTATTGAGAAAAACATTTTTTCCCATTAAAGAACAACCCATTTTAATCCATTTCTCATCAGTCTTATATCATACTGTATGCAGGACCTACCATATAAAATAACTGTTAAAAGACAACAATAACTTATCAGAAGGAGTAAATTAATATAAAACAGTGATTGATGTGATATAGAGGGGAATCATTTGACTGGCATTGCGGTAAGCCCTCAGACTATTCACGCATTGACTCCACTGCCATTTATCAGATGTCATTGCATCTGACCATAGAAACCCATGTGTAATGATACACCGAAAGTCCTCAGCGAATTACGCAGGTGTTTTAACCCCTACATTCTGTTTAACAGCCTACGTTTTTGCTCTCCACGCTGGACTAATTCCAGACTTTAAACTGGCTAATTCATTAGTCGCCTCTTCACCACGTTGCTGGTGGATGCTGAGTGCACTTGACACACTGAAATCCACCCCAGCGCACAGGTGAGAGCCACTCCACATTATACCTGCAGAACCCTAAGAAGTCTGATGCCCATGTTACTTAATGGCTTTTAATTTATTACAAGTTGGATTGCTCTTATGAAGGTCGCTCTTTTTTCAATCGCTATTTCCGACCTATTACCTACTTCTTTTCACATAAATGTACAAAGTGGAATAAAAGGATGTACAGAATGTGGTGCCTCTCAGACTGACCATATTGGTTAAACAACAGTCCCGCCAGTCTGCGAGGCACCACATGTAATGCTCTTTAATCCCTCCACTTTAAACTCGCATTCACGTCAAATCATCGGATGCTCTTGAAATGGCTTTAATAATACTCGACAAAGAGCCAACTCTATTCAAACACCACATCACAACTTTCCTTCCAGTTGTGGGGTCACTATCAGACTGGCTCAAAACAAATAAACCGCACATCCACACCTGATATCTGTTTGCCTAACATGCTATAGATGGATGCTTATCAACAGGTCAGGTTTCCCTGATTTGACAATAGTGCTTTTTGACCACCTGCTCCATGGACAATAAGTGGCTCAGGAAACAGGATAGTGGCTTATTGTGGTTTGTTAGTTCTCTAGATCTCTCAAAGACAAAGGACGGGCACATATCGAATCTTAGTTGAATCAATCTGCACGAATGCAAAATAAAAGTGATTAATTATAAAATCTTCACGTTGAATTCTTTGCTTCAATGATTTTCTATGTGGGGTATGGAGACTCCCATTAGGAGAATCTGTGCAGCATGGACAGTGGGTACATAGTTGTTTTTGGTTGTGACATTAATCACAGCCTACTATTATCATTAAAGTTATATTTCTTTTTTTTCTCCTGTATTGACTAGGCCTATATTACATTGCTGAATAAATACTAGGACATTTAATTAAATGGATTTAATACTAATCTCAATAACTCAAAAGCAGCTAGGCCTATAAATAATATTTCTTAGACTTAATAATAAAAAAACATGTTCTGTGAGTTTAAAGCTCAGGAATAAACTTCTCCCAAACTAGAAGCCAAAATACATCGAAAGGTATTTAAATAATGTATGGATTAAATGGATAGTTAGTTAAGCTTTTTTTATGCAGGAATATAAAAACATTGTGGCTCAAACAAGACAGTGGTTAAGGCTCTGTTAAGATTACTGACTGGAAGCTGCCACTACTGTATCTGCTCCAGAGGTGCTGTAACCTGGCTGACCCTGCACTCTGACCCTAGCTTCCTAACTGGGATAGGCGAGGAAAAAAATCACTGTTATTTAACGTACACTATATGGACATACAAACCTGAAATGACATTGTATCCAAATACATATACTTCAATATGGAGTTGGTCCCCTTTTGCAGCTATAACAGCTTCCACTCTTCTTGGAAGGCTGTCCATAAGATTTTGGAGTGTTTCTGTGAGAATTCCTGTGCCCATTCATTCTGTAGAGCATTTATAAGGTCAGGCACTGATGTGGGATGAGAAGTCCTGTCTCACAATCTTGGTTCCAGTTCATCCCAAAGGTGTTCGATGGGGTTGAGGTCAGGGCTCTGTGTTAGGGCCAGTCAAGTTCTCCCACACTGAACTCATCAAACCATGTCTATATAGTCCTTGCTTTGTGCACTGGGGCTCAGTCATGATGGAATAGAAAAAGGTCTTTCCCGAACTGTTGCCACAAAGTTGGAATCATAGCACTGATATGCTGAAGCATTTAGATTACCCTTTATTGTGGATAAGGGGCCTGATTGAAACACCTGAATTTAATAATTAACAGGTTTGGCCAAATACTTTTGTCCATATAGTGTACAAGTGAGAAATAACTGAATCTTAATCTTAAATAATTCAGTACTAAGGAGTCTATGGATTCTCTTTTTTTCAGCAGAAAAAAAGGTTTAGTGATTACAAGTACAGTACAATGCTAAAATTATAGCAAGTGATTCAACTTTCATGCAGAACGTGCTTGATGACGCCTCAGTATATTGTCATTATCTGCACTGATTTACAGCATCCAAGCACACCAAGATACTCAAAGTGCCCAGTAAAATAAGCCGAGGCATTAACCACATCACTCTGCCTAATTCCAAACAGGGTAATTCATTAGTCACCTTTTCACCATGTGGCTCGTGCACAACAGCAGCAAATAGCATTAAGATGACCGCAAACCTCAATGATGTGGAACAAAGTATGTATTAAAACTCAACCCATAATCACCCCTTTGCTGCAAAACAAAGAGCCTCACTACAGCGTAGCCAACTTAGCTTAGGCTTCTTTTCCTTTTCCATTCTTCCTTTCTTTCTTGCCCACTCTGTACCTCCAGGGCAGTGCACAGCTTTCTCCTTTTCCTGGCGAAAGAGAGCCACGCATAGGGAGCCTAATAAGTGGCTATCAGGCAGACAAGAGCTTTCACTCCACATGAACTGCAATTCTGAACGCCCACGCAGAAAGGCTATTTTTCTCCCCCCCCCCCCATTTTGTGTTTTTGCCTCCTCCCGAGTCATTTTACTTTGAGCAGACAATGCTCCTGACGCCTAAACAAATAAATAAATAAATGAAAGAATAAAAAATAGCTGTCTCATTTCAGTCTACCTTGCTGGAAAGAATTATTTGTCAATTTATTTGGTCCAGAGCCTTTCCCTCACTCATCTTCTCCCCCCACCTGGAATGGACTATGAAATGATTGAGGCGGATTTATCTCCTGAAACACGCGTTCTGCAGCGCCATTAAAACTGTTTCATGTTGCAAATCTAAATTAACATCAGACTCTATTTTAAACCACATTGTTTTGCTGGTAGATGGTGAAGTATCAAATGCTAATTGATGCAAGCGATACACCCTGAAACACACACACACACACACACACACACACACACACACAGCTGATTGGGTCTGTAAATTGCAAGCCATTGAACTTGAGAGGTATAGAGCAGTTCTCCAGGGGTCAGATAACAAACCGACTCTCTTTTTATATAGTTATCAGCAGATCACTGGCCCCTGGCTGCCCCTGGCACATGCCTGGCCCTTGCTTGAGCTCGCCAGTGTTCGGCATGTTGGTGTGTCTGTGCGTGTGTGTGATGGAAAGGCTGTGCTGCCGGTGTGCTTGGGGTCTTCCTTCATGCACACCCCCATGTGTCTGGTTACGTAAGCAGATGCCCTCGCAGGGCTGCTCTCTTTCAAAAGGGTCATGTTGCTTTGAGAATCAGCAAGTCCAAAGAGAAAAAAAAAGACAGAAACCACTGATCTACCCACACCTTGCATAGCGACACTCAGAATTACATGACTGTACACTAAGAGAGCTGAGTTCTCAGTCTCTCTCTCTCTCTCTCTCTCTCTCTCACACACACACACACACATATATACAGTGAACTCTAACCTGCAAATATGCTAATAAGTAAACTGGCATTTTAGATGTTAGCAAGTAAAAGCAGAAAAAAAACTCTTTAATAAAGTCACTACATGTACTTGCAGATACATGGACAACAGTATTCTATTTGATATATACTGTATAGCGTGACCTCTGTGGCTTTGATCTTGGCATGAGTGCTGGTACCAGATGGGCTGGTTGGAGCATTTTGGGTAATGCAGATCTCCTGGGATATATACACAACAGTCTTTCTTAAGAGTTTAAAGAAAATGGTGTGAAAAAACAAAAAACATTGAGTCACAGTTTTATACTGTACAGTAGGTGGAAACAGATTGGTAATAAGAGAGCTTAGAGGAATAGGGCTTGTTTGGTTCAATCTACCAGGAAAGTTACAGAAACTCATATTTTTACTTTTTGCAACCTTTCGGCGAATTGAAAAGCATCTCAGAATGCTCAGCACACCAACTGTACTCGCCCGCCAAGAACCAGAATCTGAGTGGAACCTCAGTCTGCTTTCGTGGCCTATTTACCACAAAGTCTGATGTTTTGTGCAGTGAAATTCTTTTTGCTCACCACGGTTGTGAAGAGTGATTATTGGAGTTACTATATTCATTCATTTCTCATGAATGAATGAGTCAAACCTTTAAGGAGAGTATGGTGATGAGACTCTAAGCTGCAGTAAAAAATTGCAATGGTGCAAACGTTTTTTACAGAACGTACACCCGGGAATGATGTCCCGGCTGAGGTGGTTTGAAGCCCACTGAAGTTCTTCTGAACATTCAGCGAAAACATCCTTGAAAATCGATGGATAACTTGTCACCAAATTATGGAAGAGACACATCTGTCTGTGGGAAGTGTACGCACACTCACTCACAAACACCACTTGCACATTATAGGGACTCAGCTGGGAGTTATTGCCACATCCCCTGTACGGTCCTGACCTTACTCTAAGCCATTTCCACATGTTTGGGCTATTAATGGAGTTCCTACAGGGAAAAGGTTTCAGACATGAAGCAGGCAGTCCGATCATGGCTCTGACGTTCGAGAAATAAAGGTACTCCTATAACTTTGGTCTGTTATTCTGCATAAGCAAAAGTCCCGGTTTGACTCGAACAACCAACACCAACAATCATGGTTGAATTCACTGAGATCATACTTTTTTCTTCTTGTAGACGTTTGATGTGAAAGTTCCCTAAAAGCATTTGAACTCTATGTAGTGTTATTATTATTATTAATTAATTAATTAATTAATTAAAAACTACATCGTTCATGAAATGTGTACATGGTTATGCGGCTAGAACTTATTGTAATATCTGAGGAACAAACATGGCTGACAAAGACTTGAAAAGACTAAGACGCAAGCAAACAATAACAGATTCCGCGAATAAGAGACTTTCGAAGGACAGCAGTTTGAAAGATGACAAACAGATGATTTTGACACATGGCGCACACATTTCCTATTGTTTGGGCAAAACATGAGGATTTTATATTTTATATTTTACATTTTATCTTGTACCTTTACAGTCCCAAAAATCATTTTATGTGTTTTATAATTAATAAAACACTATTTACTTGCAAAACATCATTCTCACACCATCATTGATTAGTTTCCTATAAACATATTATAATAATATATATATTATCCTTACATATTAAAATTGAATGACTGGTAGAAAAACTTGCATCACCCTTGCATTGGGGATTTCTAAACTCTATACTAAACATCCTGGTTATTTAAAAAATGATGACTGGAGGATATTTTATTAAAAGAAACACATTATTGTATATGTGAAGTTCAAAAATCCCTCTTCGGTGGAGCTTTATTGTATGTCCAGACAACTCAGACAGTTGCTGTAATGACACTCTTTTCAGCAGATGCATTTCCACATGGCAAATGCAATTTAAGCCTCCTTTTGGTGCATAAAAGACAGCGTTGTGACATTTTCTGTAAGAAGGGGGGAAAAGCTACCCTTTTCTAAATCTAGTCCGCCAGCCCAAACACTGAACATCAGTTTGCCCTGTTTTTCAAAGAGAACAAACAGCAGCGATTTTACCCTGAAGCAGTTTCAAGTGGTCATCTTAGTGCAATTATATGCAAATGAATAGGAATGTATCCAGATAACTCTGCCTTCCATGCATATGCACATGTATTTGTATTGTAAGTGAAATCTATCTGTATTCAGGTTCAAAAAGTCAAACTCGAATAGTTTACATGCTCATTCTTGAGTGGATCAACTGCACAATGCCATACTGCTAGGGTTATTTTAACGAGTCAAATAATTTAATTATCACTTATTAAACTTAACAATTTTAAGGGGAAAAAAACATGCTTCAGTATCAAACCCAAATCTTCTGGATGTTCTTTTGGCATTTGGATTTTTTTTTTTAACCAAAACATCTGCAAACTGATAAATGGGACTAAATGGGAAATCTACAAGTAGTGTGTGAGACCTGTCGAACGTCTTGATAGAGAAATAAAGCAACACTTTAAGAACACATCCCCCTAAAGAAGTTCTGAGTTGTTAATAATGAAGGATTATTAACCCCCAAACAAAGGTTTACTGAATTTTGTGCAATCACACTATATGGAGGAATCTACATATCCCTCAATAGAGGCTCTAGATATGCATGCCATCTAAGAAACATTATCAAGAACAGCCAGTAACAGCACTGCATTTTGCTGATCGTACAGAAAGCTGTTCTTGACCGGAGAGGCAGTGTAATCTAGGCCACCCTCCCCGGCTCTGGCACGTGACCGTGCTGCTCCTGCACACCTGACTAGACATGTTTCTGAGCCAGCTGATGTTTGTTCTCTCACTTTAATCTTTCTGTACACCTGTTCTGCCTCATTCTGTCTCCCTCTACATCTTTTATCTTTTCGTTTACTTGTCCTCCACACCCTCCATCTCTTTTATCTTTTAGTGCACCTGCCCCCCCCCCCCCCCCCCAGTCTCCTCCACTGCTCTGTCCTCTCAATAACTGTGGTCTGTTGGTCCCATCTTCGGTTTTTCTCTGGCGCTGTACACTCAAATAATGTTCCCCTTGCCTTTTCGGTATCCCCGAACTAACTAACACACCATGGTAGCTTTGGGAATAAAGGTTCAAAACATTCCATCCTGCAATGAGCTTGCCTCTCTCTCCTCTATCCCTCTCTCTGCCTCTCCCTCTCTTGTTAGAACCACCAGGGACACGCATGACAAAATGGAAAATGCCACCATTCACTCTCACGCATTAGCACGTATAACTAATTTCCAGACAGGTGACGAGTTAAAGAAAAACGTAAGATAAAGCCCTCAGCACAGTTCTAGTGTGAGTTGAAAAGTCTTTTATTGTTTTTTTTATAGTTTTATTGTTGTTGAGTTATGAGCACCATGTTTTTTTCAAACGGTATTCTCTCACTCCAGTTGGTGTTTTGATGACGTTAGAGAGCACTGTCTACATCTCCCATAGTGTTGGGTTGACTGCAAAGGCTGGAGCGTATGATTTATGGCATTTTCGTTCTCATAAAAATCATTCAGTGAGCCCTCATGCTTTGTGGATGGAGCGGAAAAGGGCGCTCATCCTGGAAGAGGCCACTCCATTCAGTTTTATTTATATAGCACATTATATAGTGCACAAAGCAGCTTTATAGAATTTCAGATATAGATTTAAATTGATGCCTAGCAGGTAAGCCTGAGGCAACAGGGAAGACAACATGAGGAAGAAACCAGAAATAAAAGGAAACCCATCCTCATCTGGGTGTCTCAAAATAGTGTGATTATAAATAATTGACTTTCTATACCTGTATACTGTAGAGTCAAGTAGCATTAAGTGTTTTGAAAGAAACATTAATAAGAGCATTAGAGTCCTTTCTGATTCCCTTAGTTTTGCTTGTGTTTTCTCGAAATGAAGTTATCAATAGAGGCTATAGTTTGAGACTTGCATAAACTGGTGTTACTGCAACAAGTGCATTCTCTAGGATATTATTAAGCTTTCAGAAACTCTCATGGTTTACATAGAGATCTATTACTGATCCTTAGCCAGTCCATTCAGCGGCATCACGAGTCAGTAATTAGTGACTAGTTATTGATATTGATTTGTGGTGATGTTTTTTTTATATTTAATTTTTTTTTGTGAACCAAAACAACATAACAGAGCCATAAGCCATGTGATTTTTCCTTTAATTTGTCACAAATAATCACAGTATCAGATATGAGAAA